>JBAMAV010000198.1:0-627317 GCA_037043315.1 Amiota communis | reverse complement strand
TTTTTTGTTGTGTGTGTCTGCGTGTTTTTTTCCATATTCTGCTAATGAATTAAATTGTTGATCGTCCATCACAATAACCTCCAAGTTCCTCCATTGAACGTTCTGCCTTCCCATCCCATCCTTTGTTTTGTTTTCCTGTTCGTGTAATAATAGCTTTCCATATGCCAAAGTGCTTAGTGACACCTTTTTCGATATTCTTGAAGCTGAGTTTACACGTATAACCTTTGCGAAATTTCTTATTGCAAAACTTGGTAGCTTGCGGACAAATTTCAAGCTGTTTACAAAGAATTGCCAAAAGACGTCCAAATTACAATTACGCAAAAGAGACCCTGGAGACGGGTTTTCCAATTTTGGGACTTTTATTGGTACTAGCGACGTTGGCAACAGCAACTGATCGGCACCGTCTATTATGTCCTTAACTGCTACACCAGAATCATCGGGCGACGTTGGCAACTGCAACTGATTTTTTACATCAGGTGGACCTACTATTATTTCCTCAATTTCCGCGATAGAATCCTCAAGTATAAGTAAATTGGCCTCTACATTTATAATTTCGTTTCCATTAGCCCTAACTTCTTCTGTTAAAAGGTTATAGTCATCGCGATTCATATTACGCAAGAGAATAAATTCTAGATTCTTATCAGTAGCCGCAAATCTTTGTGACTCCATGAGTTTTTTTTCTTTTTGGGAGTCTTCGTTTCCGTCATAAAATGTGAAGTGACAAAAAATTTTGACAAATGACAAACATCGATTTCTTTTCAGAGAAAAACAGCCTATTATGTTTTATTTACTTTTTGAAATTTTAATAAAAATATCGTCTATTTTACTTTATGGGACCACACGCTTTTCTAATTTGCATCAATTCAATATTTCATTATATTAAAAAGACTTATGTTGCCGGCGAAGCTTTGTAACTTATGCCATGTTGTTGCACAAAGAATTTTGATTTAACCGATCCAATAGTGTGCAATACTTTTCTCGAATCTTTATGAATGACTTGATTATTAATTTGCTTTAAGTTACTAAGACTTGCTTGTAACAAAGAGTTTTTCAATATAAAAAAACATTTTTAACTGATTTTTTAAATTTGAATTTCGTCGAAAATGCGTTCCTAACAAAAGCACAAACATTCTTTAAAAGTTAAACAACATTTGCCGGGTCATCTTGTTTGTAATAATAAATTAATAAGACTAATAGGCAATTCACACCAAAGTACATCACGTTGATAGGGTTTTTCGCTCAGACCGGATATTTTGCATCACGAACAGCTGTTTTTTGTTTTGGTTATACACACACGTGGAACTAGCGAGCACGTTGGTTAAATAAAAACTAAAAATTTATGAAAAATACATGATTTAGAACATTTGCAACATATGCAAATAGTTTTTGCAATTCCCTTTTTCATTTCTGATACTTATTTTATTAAATTCTTTTAAAAAAATTGACAATTTATGGTTTACTTAACAATATTTTGTGCCATCAGCTGCTGTTTAGTGATGCCACAGGCGGGAAAACCCAAAAAAAAATTGGAAGCACTAGGAAAAACTTGGCGACACTGGCAAAAAATGTCTAGAGTGATCATTATACATTTTCATATCAAGGCACATCAGTTCTTGATGCGACTATTGATGCCCATCACATTCTACAACAACAACCCCTGGATGACGTCATTTTCCTTGTGGTTGTTGTCGAATCTGATACGTATCAGTAGGCACATCAATGTTGATGTGCATTTGCCTTGGTGTGAATTGCCTATAAGACTCACGGTCGTTGTTCAATCTAGGCTTATCCATCCGTCATGATATCAAAAAATATTTCTAATCAATGCCAAAATTTGCAAGAACCACAAGCTACCAACAACGACTATATCGTAACCACCTACACCCATTAGGATAATATCAAAAAACTGTAACCCGCATGAAAGCTTGTCAACAAACAGAAGAATATATGAAAGAAAAGAAATGGCACAACCAATGGCATCGTGTAAATAGATGATGCAAATATATATGACCGATTTATTCTTGTGTTTGTTGACAACTGTTTTTTCTGGCAACATTTTCAAATAAGAACGCGTGATTTTTCTAATCGGGTGTAAAAATCAATACGATCTAAGTCAAAGACATTGGAAAACCCGTGAAAATCATACAAATCATTTACGAAATCCATCCCGCTTGCGATTGTGACGATCACCAAATATTATTGTGAGGCAACAATAACACACATATTTTTGGGAAATTCATAATTCAATACATTGCTGGTAAGTCTAAGAACAAAAGTACTGAAGTACTGAATCTGGTATCAAAAAAGTAAAAATCTGTATATTAATTTAAAAAACTGTGATTTTTGCTTTTATTAAGTGTGATATTCATTAAAATGGCACAAAATAAACGAGAAACGCCGACTCTGGAAACATCTTATTCGGAAGAGATCCTTTTCGATCAAGTCACGGAATCTTTGCAATATTGTCAACAAATTTTGGAAAGGGTTTTAAGCAAAGACTTTGTAATCGAGTCTTGGCCATTCTATAATAAATTAAAAGTTCAATGATTTGACACCGATGTCACCAAGGAACCCATATGTTTTGCAATTATTCAACATAAAATGAAAAAGAAGATTTACCGAAGCGGACAAGAATTCGCTGACGATATGCGTTTAATTTTTAGCAATGCCTTAGATTATTTCCCTTATGGTCATTTCATGCATTCGCATATACTCCATTCCGCCCAATTGATGGACAGCTTCTTGTTGAAAATACCGAACATCAGTCAAGAAATGCCTGGAGGACTGTATCAGCCCCTTGATCATCTTTCCGGATCTTTCATCGGTAATGATATTGGTATCGAAACAATGACAAAAACATCTACACTACCATCATGCGTGCAGCCACCATCTGTGTTAGCATCATTTCTGTCAGCACCATCTGGGCCACCATCATAGAAGCCAGCATCATCTATGCAAGCAGCATCTTTGTCAGCTTCATTTATGCAAGCACCATCTATGCAAGCAGTATCTCTGACAGCACCATCTGTGCTAGCATCATCTAAGGCAGCTATGCAAGCAGCATCTCTGGCAGCACCATGTGTGCCAGCATCAACAATGGCAACCCCAATTCTTCTACCACCATCATCAACTATGGCATCTTCACTAAAGACTTCAAATGAGGAAAAAAGGAAAACCGAAATTCGTCAACATTAAGGTCAAGCTGAAGTAGTACTTCAACAAGCTGATCAGATTGTTTTTGTGATTGTACTAACTGTAGCAATCGTCCATTAAATCAACTTCAAGTAGTTCCATTAAATCAAACAGTTCATATTTATAATCAGGTGGCTTCGGATCAAGCAAATCTAAAACTCCAAAACGCAAAGAATCTTTGTCACGTAAGTACAATATTTTGTATATTGAAATATCTGATACGAGTATATTTAAATAAAATCCAATATTCTATCATGTAGGCACACAAATTTAGTATAAATGGATTGGACTTCATTTCGTTGTTTAAAACTTACTAGAAGAGACAACGGAGTTCACTGGATCGTTGTCAAGTTTTGGGATGAGACATTATTTTAAGAAGAAATGATCGATCCATTTCTTAAATTGAAATTTGTTGTTAAAGAACTAGAGAAAAGCACTAGAACTCATAAAATTATGAATAATTAAATATATGTGTTTATCCTTCAATAAAACAAGATTTATAACAGTATATTAATAGAGTAATATTTGTAATTGTGCTAATATCAAATTTATCTATAAAAACAAATTAAAGTATATAAATATGTAAACGTATATAAAATATTTATAAAACTATAAATTGTACTATATGTATACGATACAATACAAATGCCTGTATGAAAATTATTTATAGTATTTATATTCATACAATTTCCATATGTTTCTTTTACACTAATATTTATGTAGACTCTAACGTGAGTTTTGCATGCAATACATGTCAGAGACCCCAATTAAGTTTATGAATAAACGGATCAAAACTTTAATTGTATTAATTGTATTTTTTAACATACAAAGAGATGAAACTGGACAAAATGATTTGAAATGAAAGTAAATATAAAAAAAATTGCTGGATTTACACTTTATCGTGGTCAGGGGTCCTGAGATCGACACGGTCTCCCATGACAGTTAGGTCGAATGCGAACACTGAAACTTAAAACAGTCTTATTGAGTTATCCGATGTGCTATATACATAAACCTTCCAATGTTCTTCACCCATTCCTTTGTAATTATAAGTTATATACATATAAGCAACTTTCTTACTAAAAACCAAATAAAACATAAGAGAATACCAGGTGATCTATCGTAAATTGAAAACAAAAGATCAAACTGTAACAAATTTTCTATCATAGTTAAAAGAAGTGTATAAAAACATATAACAAAAATAGAAATGAAAATATGAATAGTCAAAATTATATTAAAATATTTTTTAAAAAACCAATTAAAATAAATAAAAAAATGCAAACAAAGGCATTCAGTTAGTCATATACTTAGTATGTACTACATATATGTACATATGTACGTGTATTTTGGTCCGCTCAATCTGAACCACATAGATAATGAAGCATTTTATTTCCAACCTTTTTACGAGTTGCAAATAATTTAGCAAATAACAACTCAATTATAATAGCAAAAACATTAATCAAATGAAGCTAGCTTTGTGAGCGAATTGAATTGAAATTCATCAAAGCAACCAAATTTTAATTTAAATATATTGTAGCTTAAAGTAAGCTATTCTTGAAACATACAAGTATATTTCACTAAATGCTATAGACGAAGCTTAAATCTATATTTTATATTTTAATAAAGAAAACAATAATAGCGAAAAGAACGAACTAAGATATCATACAACAATATTATATTGGATTAGGTTAGTTTCACGTAGAGATAACATAAGAATGCCAGTGAGGAGGACTTCATCACTTCGCAGTCGTGAGTCGCAAGTGGCGACAACAACAGTAGCGGGAACACAGTCACAAGATGCCATGATGGATTGGGCTAACTCAAATGAAGATGAACTACCAATAAGTTCCGAGCGGGCACCACGACGTACAGAATCATCTGTGCACCCAACAGCACTTTTTAAACGGAAACCACTGATCAGGGGATCAAACAGCGGACAATCATTGGTGTTGAGACGTACAGATTCATCTGTACACCCAAAAGTACTCTATAAACGGAAACCACCGATCAGGGGATCAAACAGCGGACAATCATTGGTGTTGAAACGTTTAAGACAAGAATTTCAAAATATTTCAGTGGACCCACCAGAGAATTGGAGCGTACGTCTCGTAAAGAATAACATTTTCAAGTGGGAAGCCTCACTTATTGGTCCCACCGATTCACCTTATGAAAATGGAGTTTTCAAGTTGAACATCACATTTTCATTAAAATATCCCTTTGTGCCACCAGATGTGCGGTTTGGCACAAAAATCTATCATTGTAATATTAGCCAAGAGGGGTTGATTTGCTTAAACATTTTGGGTTCTGAATGGTCGGCAGCTATAACCGTTTCGCAAATACTTGTATTCATTGAATCTGTTATAAAGAATGCCAATCCGCATACTCCATCGGAGATGGATATCGCCGAGAAATATCTAAACAACCGACAGGGCCACGATGAGCTCGCCCGTGAATGGACGAAGTTATACGCCATTAAGCCATCTAGAGGCTCAAAGTCTTCATAATTTCTTTGAGTTTTTTTTTTTTTTTTTGTAAATTGTTCCGTGTAATCAAAATTATTTTTGTGATAAAGCCAAATTTAAGTAAATAAATTATTCATTTATAACAATTATAAACTGTTTACAAAAAATGAGGGTTTACAAAAGATATGGAGCTGCATTCTATTGAACATCAGGGGGATATGCCTCTAGCAGCATTGTCAAATTATTAAATAAATAAACAAAAAATGCTATAAACCATAGGTTCCCTTGTGGGCGCTGAAGGCCTTTATGTATAAGATCTAAGTTATCCCAAAATTGTAAGTAGCCTAAGGTCCTTGCAGCCAGCGCTATATAATACAGAGTATATATTTGCGTGAACCACTTGCCGGACATTATTTTAAAGAAATATATTTTTAACAATATTAAAAACTAGACTCATCACAATATATAGCATACCATACCATACCATACCATACATACTTACTTTGTGCAGACCTCACACATACAAAGTTCTTTGTGTGACATACAAATACTCGTACATAGTATTGTATCGTATGAGCCTATTCCCAGTGGGCCAAGCAACGAATGTTGAGTGAACGTTCGCCTAAACTATCGCAAACAGGCTGAAAAACGAGCATTTTGTGGTTAAAAGCACGAGGGTTGCTTGAACATTCATTTAATGCATACAAACGTGTTCGCAAACGATAGTTTTGCGTGCATAAATATGATTAATATGAAATAATAGGCAAAGTGAGACGGTTTCTCTTGCACACGACACAAGAAAAAACGAGCGTTGCTTAAAATTAGCTCATTTAGATTCGTAAGATGCTCGCTATTAATATCTTTTGCGAGTATCGTAAACCAATATTTTGTTGCCACAAACTATGGAAACATATGATTGATTTTCGTATAGTTTTCAGATCGAATGGCGATCTGAAACTATATCGTTTACAAAAATTTTGTCCACACAGTCGTTGTTTTCTTATTTAAGCATGTAATTGTGTTGCATTTGAATAATGTGGAAATAGTTCTGATAAATTTGTACAAATAAGCAGAAAAGGAAAAATTTGAGCATCATTATTCGTCTGTATATAATCTTCTTATAATGGTTCTTGCTTCACTTTATTCCATTAAACGATTTATTGATATATTGATATAGGTACTTCTATACAGATCAGTTATTCGCTACATAACTCAATGATACGAAACCACTCTAGAGAGTACTAGTATGTTATTTAAAGGCTACCTTACCAATTGCAATACACAAAATTTATTGTTACAAAATTTTTTTTTTTTTATTTAATTAAATATAAAATTTTTTTGTATTAATTTGTCAATTAATTTTTTTAAACTTATGATTTTAACGTTAATTGTTTTTTGAATCCTCCAACTTGCACATAATTAAAACATCTTTGAACTGAATGAAAAATTATAAAATGTGTTCCATTAAAGCTTTCGGTCGTATGGGCCAAATTGTGTTTATGGACGTTCTACTTGCTAATGCAAAATATGCTTATCACATGTTTTTGTATTCTTTTTCTATTTTTGTTTGTTTTTTATTTCTGAATCTGAAAAATAAAAGTTAAAAAAAATATACATCAAAATATGCAAAAAATATATTGCAAGTAAGTATATAGTATTGTACTTACCATACAACAGACATTTCGTAGATCAAACCACTCAAATTGTATGATCCATGTACATACCAATAAATTAACGAACATTTTTTTGTGTTTTTACGTGGAGGAATTTTAAGGGAGGGGATTTCAGTTATTTCAGTTGGAAGAAGCAGAGTTAGTTACCAGTATTTTCTGGACCATCAGTATCATCGTCATTTCTATCCATTGCAGCACGTTCAATAAATCTAAATAAGCTTGCAAGAGGCAACTGCGCTCCAATTGGATTTGAGTCTTAACAGTAAGAACACGATTTCATATTAATTTTCTATACACAAAATTTATAAATTCTTATAATACCTACAGTACATACATACATAGTTTATTTATTCAAGTTAAAATAATGTATAGCTCTATATAGTAAAATTTTGACCCTGAATTTCCACAATATATGTACCATCATAGTGCTTAGCTTATCAAAATTATACGACATCAAAAACTTTTCTTCTTTTTTTTGTCAAATCTATTGGAGAAAAAATAAAAAAGAAAATCGGTCAAGTGTGAGTCTGACTCTCACATTAAGGGTGCCGTACCATCGTGCAATGAAGACAAAAAACATAAAAGTTTTTCAAATAAGAACATTGATTTGAATTTGGGTTTGTATGGGAGCTACCCTTCCTAGCAATCCCAAGTTCTTGAAATTTACATGGTTGGTAAACATTGGGTAGACACTAATATTGGTCAAGATATTCTCATATTAGCTGAAACACAAACACACACACGACAACAAAGACAACATTGAAACAAACATCAGAGAAACAACAAATGCCTGTCAACGCAATAAATACACACAAGAAATCAAAAAATCAGAATAAAGCGCATCCGACACGGCGCTGCATGCCTGATTCAGCATAATAAAGTGTCATCATAGTGTTTTTTTTTTTTTATACTCTTCACGGGAGTGAATAGTATTGTAAGTTTGTCACACACAGAAGGAGACATCGCAGACCACATAAAGTATATATATTTGTGATCAGCTCGATGAGACGAGTTGATTTAGCCATGTCCGTCTGTCTGTATGTATGCAAACTTGTCCCTCAGTTTTTGAGCTAGAGAGCTGAAATTTTGCACATAGGTTTCTTTTTACCATACGCAGCACATTTGTCGGAATCAGCTGAATCGGACCACTAGGAGGGGTACCTCCCATACAAACCCCCCTTTAAATTAATGTTCTTATTTAAAAAGTTTTTTGTTTTTTAACATATGGAACTGAAATTTGGACACTATAAGTTTGTAATCTATGGCCATCAATCATGGAAATTTCATGATCCTAGGGCTACTAGGTGGGGTACCTCCCATACAAACCCCCCTTTAAATTAATGTTCTTGTTAGAAAAAGTTTTTTGTTTCGAACGTATCGAACTGAAATTTGGACACTATAAGTTTCTGATCTATATTCATTAACCATATAAATTTCATGATCCTAGTGTTACCAGGTGTGGTACCTCCCATACAAACCCAAATTAAATGGCAAACTTCTTTACATAGTATAAAGCAAAGTCGAAATTTCAAGAAGTTAGAATACTGATTACTTCTAAACCACGCAACGTATTTTGATACGGTTTTCACTGTTAATTAAAGAATTTCCTTAGAAAAGTTTGCTTGTACATAAATAATTGATTCAATAATAAAAGTAATTATGATTATTATCATTAATTATCCATATTTGTCATTCACTAAAGACAGCAACACTTAGTTTGACATTGACCAAAACATCAAACAGCTCTTTTTGGTTCACAAAACAGTTAAAAAAGTAGTTCTTTTCCCATTTACCAATACTGTATTTTGATATTTTCACAGGTTGGCTTGGCGGACGAGTCCCGTTTTGTTCGCTTATAAAATTAATGTAGTTGTAATAGTGTTATAATTTATGGAAAAAGCATTTACTGCTACTACAATATTGCAGCTTTTTATTCTTTACACAGGAAAGTTTCTTCAAATGTGATGTTAGAATAAAATTAAAGTAATTATTATTATCATTTAAGCCGTACTATAAGGTAAAGAAAACATTTGTTCACTTGCAATATAAGGAAAAAAATGTCCCTACCAACGATCAAATAGGTAAAGTAAATCATTTTATTCTGTCAAAGATCAATGGACTGACTCAAACATACTACTCTATTGATTTGGAAGAGGCTGTTAATTTCCCAACAGAATTTCATTCTCTACAGCCTTCTGGTTTGCGCCCACATAAATTAGTTCTAAAAGTAGGGTGTCAATATTTTATTACGGAACCTTAATCCACCAAAATAATCCATACATAATAGAGTGTACAATACTGACCGCATGTGGAACTGGTGAAGTCGTTTTAATTCCCGGATTCCATTAATACTAACGGATCTACCTTTCCAATTTAGAAAATTGCAATTTCCACTAAAATTGTGATTTTCTATGACAATTATCAAATCACAAGGTCAAACATTCAACGTTGTGGGAGTATACCTGAGCATTCAGTGTTTTTCCCATGGACAGTTATATGTATCTCTTTCACGCGTCAATTCAGTTCGTATTGTGTAATGACAAAAAAGCTGTAGAAATTGTATACAAAGACATTGTAATTTGTTAAAAAATTAATTAATAAAATTTCATGCTATCAATACCAAAGCGATATTTTTTAAATTGCACCCGTGCCAAGCAGGGCGGTTTGCTAGTTTAAAGAATAAATGTACAATAAAATTGCCACTCAAACTGATGTGATGCTAAGAAAGGGAGGTTGGATGCAATCCGGAGGAGCTTGAAGAGTATTACATATTTGGCATAGCCAATGATAGCCTTCTTTCTGGTTTTTAATTTTATTACTACTATATACCAACGATATAGATTGGAATAGAATAAATTCATAGAACAAACTGAACTCCTTTAACCCTGTCTCGTGTATATAAAAGCCATGTTGACAAAATTATGTGGCAATAACTGGCGGCTTATTAATTAGTAGTATGTCTCTGGGGCTGTTAAGAACAACCATGCCGCTTCAATGATTTGGCAGGATATTAAATTTTTATAGTTTAATGTGCAGTAATGAATTTCTTATTATTTTATCCAGTTTGATTTTTGTGTTTTTTCATTGAAAGTGCAACAGAACAATTATTGTTTATGTAGCTTTTTTAAGATCATTAAAAAAAGGTTGAATGAAGTCATAAAGAAAATGATTTTTTTTTGCTAAAGTAAATAGTAATTTTATACACTATAGGTACTAAAGTCATGTCATGAAGATGTTGTTTGTATTTTATCCATGATTGTACGAGTATATATGTGTGTACACATAATTTCCGAGAAACAGACATATGTATATATGTATGTACATACTTTGATTGATTCATCTCTTTATGTTTATCAAGATTATAATGTAAAAGTAGAATGTAGAAGTATTCTACTTTGTGGGGTTACATTTAGTTATTTGCATAAACTTATGTTAATGTGTTAATATACCCTTATATTGTATTTTGTATATACTTCCATACTACCACCGCCAGGAGATAAGAATTATTGAAAGAACGCGTGTCTCCTTAAGATTCTCATTATTCACTTGAGACATATTGTCCTCCTACTACTACCTCTTCAATAGCTTAGCACGGAATGTAGGTAGTACACACTACGCAGCCAAATAACATACTATGTATTACTAAGTAGTATCTTTATTGAGGCCAAAAATGCCAATGTTGATTCCTTGGTCTCCTTAAGCAAGGCTAATTAAACCTAATCGTGTGGAAATTAATGTGGCAACGAATTAAGATGAAATTGAAACAAGAAAATGGATGATAATAAACCGTTAAAATATGTAGGATTTTAATGCATTCAATGGCCAACAACACTAAACACACTAAAGGCAAGACAAACAATATTAAGAATGTACAACAGCAACAACAACAATAACAACGAAACAAATAAACAAATAAACAAACAGAAAACAAAACAAACAAACAAAGGCACGAAGAAAAATTGTTCATACTACTACTATGTAGAATCAAAAAGAAAAGAAAAACTTTCTCCTCATAGTGAATTCGCCTTAAAAATTCATTACTTAGTATAACAAAAAAAAAGATGCTTTTGCAGCGAATTTATTGAAAGCTTTAGCTTTAGCTTCGCTTATGCTTGCTCCTTCACTTCCCATATCTTTGTCATTTTTCATTGCTTCGCCTCTCTCCACTTCTCATCACTTCACTACACTACACTTCACTTCACCTCACCTTTTTTTCCCTATCTTTCATTTTGAATTTGAATGGAAGTTTGAATTAAGTTGAGAATAAAAAAAAAAAAAGAAGAAGGCGAAGGAAGAAGATAAAGTGAAGGATGCAAAAGGATGATTGCTTACTTTTTTGTTCTGTTGGTTGGTTTGTTGTTCGGTTGGTAGCACCGGCTCCAGCTATGAGGCTCCAACAACAGTGCCAGTACCAGTACCAGTGCGAGTACCAAAACGAGAACCAGCAGCCTTTGACGATGTTGTTGCTGTTATTGTCGTTGTTGATGTGAAATGATGATGTGGTGATGGTGTGGTATGGTGACGTGAAAGAACGTTGTAATATAAGTGTTGTATATAGAGGCATTCCGTTTTGTGGGCGAACAACTCTTTGAGATACGCTTAACGTATTAAGATGAAGTATAGTATGGCAGGCAATGGTAATGAAGTTGGGTGTTAAATGATTATAGTAGTATGTAAAAGGCAGGCAGGCAGCCCGGCAGTCAAATCTTTCTATGGTTTGGTTTGATTTAGTTTTGAAAGAAGCTTGGTTAAACTGGTTGCGGATCTACTACTACAATTCATAGGCAATATACAAAGTTTGTATAGTATGTGTATGTGTTTGTGTTGTGGATATATAGTACTGTTGTTGTATTGTATATTGCATGATTTTGACATGAATAATGCGCCGGTAATTGGGTTAGTTTCTTAGTTGATTCTCTTAGTTTCGAAGAAAATGAACAAGCGAACGATACCCAATATGATATGAGAAAAATAAATAGACTGGCAAACAGCTGGGCATGCAAAATAGAAATATGCATAAAAGGCAGGAAGGAAGGAAGGAAGGAAGGATGTAAACAATAAGGAAATATTGTAATATATACGCTTCAAGTATAATTTAAGTATATGAAATTGACATTAATAAGGATACATTACTTGACATTAATTGAAGAACAAAGCAACAAAACACACACTCACACACATACAAACTAAACACAAGTTAAGATGCTATAGCTGTTGGGTGAGCTCAACTCTGGGATAACCTGTACCCCACCACAATAATAATAATTTCAAAGCTTAATGATGGGGAATGATGAAGCAAAATAAATAACTGACAATAATTATGATCAAAATGATTTACTGAAATCCCAAAGAAATGAGCAAAATGTTATGATGCTCATACTACACACAAGTTGTTTTTTAAGGTTCAGGAGTAATAGACATTATGGAAATTATAGACACTAAATATTTTCAGGACTAAAAAAAAAAATAGCATGATATCAGTATTTTAAGTTTAATTTTGATATCAACAGTGTGGAAGTTTTGATGGCTGGCTTTTTTATTGTGAAGAGATTTCAGAGTATCACATCCGGAAAAATACAACCTAATGCTTATCTCTAAAACTGTAAAATAAGGGGGTATTTTCCATTGTGGGGAACAGCAATAAAAGGTGTTTTGTCTACATACCCCATTAAAACTTTCTATGCTTTACAATGCCTTTAAAATTGCTCTATGTGAAATCAGTCAACTGCAAGTAGGACTTGCAGACGAAAAGTACCGTACCATCTCACAAGACTTAACATTATACTTATGTATATTCAAATCCTTTGGACGTAAGGCTTGTATCTCTCTCTGAAGTTATGTAAAATTAATTTGCTTTTGTTTTTGTCGCAAAAGTGAAATATTCAAACAAAGCCTAAAAGTATACAGCAAAAAAAAAATTTTAAAAAATTGTAAAATTTAAACCGAGAACTGCTTTACCGTACAGCACTGCATTATCAGCCCCACACATATTAAATGTCGTAGACAACAGAAAGCAGAGTGACAGTAATACATTGTTTTGATTCTGTGAATAATTTATGGAAATTCTTACATTTCCGGTGGATTTTCCAAATTTTTTATTATGTATTGCTATAGCGGCAATAGAAACACACAATCTGTATAAATTATAACTGTCTACCTTTTACGCTTCATGAGAGAGAGGTCACTGACTGACGGATGGACAGCATAGGACTTAAGGTAGGAATCCACACGTCCACGATTTGATCAAATCGATGTTGTTGTAAATTGATGACTTCCCCATCCACTCCATCCATATTTTTTCAAATTGTCAACTTTTGTTATTTCTTTTTGAAGCGCAATGAGTGCCGACGGAAATATTGCTTGTTCTAGAAAAAAAAATTATGAAGAAAGAAGGTGAAAGAAAAATGAGAAAAAATATACACAATGAATGTATCGTTTCTTTTCTCCGTTGTAGACACAAAAGTCTGTTCGCAACGAAAATTTCATCACAATGTCTGTCAAATTAAATCAAGAGCAGAACAGATTTGAAGAAAGTCAAAACGTTTTGATTTGACTCAAACATTTGATCCAACGTCAAATCAGCGCCATCCGCACATTAAATCACTTCAGCTCTCTCTTTCCTCTCACGATGATTCCTAACTTTTGTAATAGAGTCTCGTTGCAAAGCAAAATTGTAGATCCTACCCATAAAATCGCAATCAATAAAAGAGTCTTCAGTTAACAGTGTTTTATCGTCAGATACTCTGTATATTTCTAAAAGAGGACTATATTGAAAAATAAAAAACATTTTTTTTTTTTTAAAACACGGGTACTTAATGAACCTCCCTCTTATACTTATTTTACTGAGCGAATATCAGTATCATATTGACCTACCAATGAATATTGACAGGGACCAAAAGAGAGGAACTGCAATTATGCAAAACTAATCCGATTGTGTGAAAGAAACACGTCTTTGAAAGGTAACATTTCAGGCTACATTATTGGTGAAAACAGTTCTGTAATCTGGAGCTTGTTAAAAAGTTATATTGATTTGAAAATGAGTGAAATGTCTGAAGAAATACGGCTTTTTGACTATAAAAAAGGTAAAACCGCTACAAAAACATGCCGACAAATTTGTACGGTTCACGGTGGGGATGATGAGGGTGAAATTGCGGCTTTTTGCTCGATTCCGTTCAGGAAATTTCAATGTCAAAGATACACCTCGCTCTGGTTGGCCGATTATCATGCCAAATAACAACGATTTAATCATGTCTGCCTCGAAATCAACTCAATTTCTATTTCTCTCGATTTCTGTGACACACCTGATAGAAAGCATTGGCATAGGTCTACAGGTATTGGTTTAAGATTTTTTATATTGTATGCATTTATATATGCCTGCCTTATCGTGTCTCTTACGTATTGATATTTTCAGATAAAATTTTGTCAATTAATGACGGAAATTAACATTCCATTTCTCCTTCGTAACCTTCCGAGAATTCTCATTAATTCTGGTTAGTATAGAATAGAAAACATATTTAATGCTGATGGTCTAGATCATTTCTATGCTAATTTAGATTAGTATTCATATTGCTTATTAAAGGGTAGATGATATCGCATAGACAGACTGAGTGGAATATAGTAACTCAACCTGTTATTTTTAATTCTCACAGAATTAAAGTGTCATGAACCCATCATCATCATCATAATCACCATCATCACCACTGCCATCACTATTATCACTATCGCCATCGCCATCACCATCACCATCGTCATCAAATTCAACTCATTCAAATTATACAATTCTCTTACTCACCTCACCTTACCGTACCGTACCGTACCTTACCTTACCACACACTTTAACTCACTTAACTTTTTCCACTTTCCTCACTTGCTCCTTCCCTTCTTTTCCTTTTGTGTCTTTTTTAAATGAACAAATAAAAGTGATGCTTTACAGGAAGAAAGGCAGCAAGGCATTTGTCCATATTCTTTTTTTCTTTTTCTCATTTTATTCATTTTTTGTATTTTCATTTTGTTTTGTTGTTTTATTTGGTTTTGTTTTATTTTTGAACTTTGTGTGCCTTTATAAAAAGAAGATGTTAATCAAACATGTCTGCATCGTTATCCTTTCGACGATGATGGCTTCCATAAATTTAAGTCGCCATTACTGCCGGACCATAAGAAAAGAAAGAACCTAACGACGAACAACGAGAAACTGAAGAATGTATACCTTTTTTTTCAAAAGAATGGAGATATATAAATATACACATACAATGTACAATTTGTATCTATGTACTGTTTTTTTTTTGTAACAGAATTTAAGGCAAACAAGCAAATGCGAATGACTTTGTCAATGTCTCTGCTGATGAGTACTTCATTACTTTATTGTATCTTTTACTTTTATTGGACACCACCATCATCATCATCATCATCATTTATGTTTAGCTTGAAGTCAACTTAAATCAAACTGAAGTTAATTAAACTTAACTAAACTTAAGGAAAGTAAAGTTAAGTAAAGTAAAGTATAGTAAAGTAAAGTCAAAAGAAGTTGTGTGAACAGTTGCTATATTACCTGGTTTGTTCTCATACTTTCATTCAACTTTTATTGTACTACCTACTCTGTCTAACTCTTTTCCCCTTTCACCTTTCACCTTTCATATTGTCCTTCATTTGTGTCTCGTAGTTATATATTTTGCTTTATTCATGAATAATTTTGTCATCAAATATTCTAAATGTAATTCATCATCGAATTAGTTGTTAAATTAAGCGCAAAAGGGAAGCACAGAAAACAAAAAAAAAAGACAAAACAAAAGTAAAAGATACAAGATAAAAAATCATCTTCAAATCACCGAAACTTTCATACCTTTTCACAGAAAATTGAAAAAACAAATCAATATTTTTCAGTACTACAATAATCATAATTTACTATAAGAGATCTATTACTTCCAGTAATCGGAGAACTCAACTAAAAACTCAATTTGCAGATCGATAGCTTAAAAAACTAAAAGCATATAAGTAGTATGTACATATACGAATGACTAGTCTTCTTGTCACTCTGATCATTCACATATGCATATAGTATGGTACATGGAGTCTAGTTCAGTTCACAGTTATATACATTACAAACATCAAGCTAAAGTTAAAATACCTTTTCACACTAATAGTATGTAGTACTATAAAGCTTACATAAAAAGGAACTAGAAAAAAGGGAGGAAAATAATATTCATTTGTTACACAAGAACAAACATAATATTGTATTTTTTTTTTGTCAATCAGTCAGTCATCCATGTTGTCAGTCAGTCAGGCAGTCAGGCAGTCAGTTGACCAATAAGTCAGTCGAATGATATTGTCCAATAAATAAATGTCTATATTTGTATACAACATTTTATTTTCAACTAAAAAATGTAAAGAGAAATGCTGATAAAGAAAGAAAAAATGCAAAATACATAGAAAATATTGTATTTATAGGTAAATTTCTGAAAAAATTCTAATTTAATTTCACCGAACACTAAATGCACTTCATATAGTTATTAAGGTAGGTTATTCATTCATTAATTCAACTAAAAATACTTTGCTTTAATTATGTTTAATCGATAAAGTTTCTATGCATACAATTCATTCAGACTTTGAGATATCAAACTGAAATTTTATATATACTAGTAGACACGTCTTAATTACTACAATGGTGTTCAAAAGTATTTTGACAAAACTATACGCAATGTATGTATGGCACTACAAAAGTTTTGCAATCTGGCAATAGTGATATCCTGACTTTTCACGATCTGACGTATCCATTATGAAATTTGGAATTTTTTAGCATATTTGTACTAAAAACGTTTTGTCATATCGACACTATTTGTTTACTTTTTGTTAACTTGAAAATTTCATCTTGAGAAAAATATAAACTTTATTCGGCTTTTGATGATGAAGCACCACATAAGTCTACCATATATCGCTTGTTTATGGATTTCAATCGTGGACGCTTTCGCTGCAGGACAAATTATGTGAAGGTCGAACAAAAACAGCTGTTACGCCCGAACACATCGATGCTGTGTGTAAACTAATAATGGAAGAACGTCATTTGACATACCGAGAGCTTGAGGCAACTGTGGGCATACATTCCATCCCAATACATACAATATTGCATGAACACTTAGCTGTGAAAAAGCTAGTTTCGCATTGGATTCCACATAATTTGAAAAAAAAAATATTAAAAAACACGATCGTGGTGCTTCAAAAGACGTATGTAAAGATTGTTAGAGGTGAAGAATCATGGATCTATGCGTATTAGCCGTAAAGTAAACAGCAATTGACTGTATGGGTGTTCCAAGAGGATGATATTCCAACGAAATTTATTCGCTCACGAAGCACTTTGAAGGAAATGGTGGACAGTTTCTTTAGAATAACCGAAGATATCGCCGCGATGCCAATAGTGGAACGTAAAATCGTTAATTTTGAGGGGTACACGACCATCTGTTTGTCAGAAGTTTTTGTTGAAATGAGGAAAACAAACGGTCGACGTCGGATCATTCTTCATCATGATTATCAATGAAGGCACAAAACGTTGAGTCCGGCGTACAGCGCCGATTCAGCACCGAATGATTTCTATTTGTTCCTAACACTGAAGAGCAAATTACATTGTCAACGATTTCGACACCCGAAGTAGCAGTTGATGCATTCAAAAAGCATCTTTTGGAATTACCTCAATCGGAGTGGAAAAAGTGCTTCAAAAATTGGTTTAAGCGTATGCAAAAGTATATGTATTGGTCTTCATGGAGAATACTTTGAGAAACAATAAAGCTATTTTTCCCATTGCAAAAGTTTTGAAGTGCCCTACGTAATATCACTCATCTTCAATAACTGAGAGATGTAACGGTATCCATTTGATTTTTAAGAGATTGAAGCTAAAGTATTTATTGCTTTAAGATCGCAAAAGACTTGATCGCTGCTTATTTAATGCACTTCTTTTCTATGACGTTGTGTATAAAATATTATGCTTACTTGGTTGGACAAAAGTGTTTTCTTTATTTCGTGTGCGGTATAAACAATGTTTTGCAATTTCTACAGTTATTTATATAATAAAGTCAAGTTCTATGAATTGAAATGGTTGAATCAATTATATTGCAGGAATTATTCAAAGGGCCTTGGCAAACCATTTACAAAAGATCATCGACGTGCAGTTTTTATAATAAGATTTTGTTTTTTTTCCTTTTTTTCTGAATGATAATGTATTGTCAAGACACTTTTGTCCTCCAACATTTATGAAAAATCAATTTTATTTTCTCAACCCTTATATTAAAAATAATAATAATAAACTTAAGAGTTTTGAGAAGCATAATTCATTATTGTTCTCTTAAAAATGTTGTTAGAATTATTCATTGAATAAATCACAAGAAATAATCAAACGAATGTTATTTTATTTATGTAAAAATTCTTTTGGCCACCATTATAGATGAACAATTATACACAGTGTGTTTCAGAAGTTTCCGGACGCAACGATCTTGCATTCACGTTTCAATTTATTCAAAGAACATTTAACATTTTGCACAGTCTATTAACGATTCAAAGCACTGTTGGATGCTCTTCATCGGGATTGAGTCGAGTTTTCCGATAGCCTTCGTGTCATAATCACACGGAGTCAGATCAGGCAAATACCTGTTGTGTTTGATGGTTGTGATACAAGAAATGATCGGTGGCAAGGAGCATTGTCATGCAAAAGTCACTAGCTCTAGGCTTCACAAAAAATTCTTTGCCGCCAAATGCTTCAGAAAGCCTAAATACACCAACTTGATCTTCACTCTGGACTTTTTCAAGCGCCTTTGTGTGGTTTCATCTCTTATGTCAATTTTAAGTTCTCCAATCCATGTTACAAACATCAAACTGAAATGATAATACAACACAAAGTAAATGGTGTGTAGTGTATAATAAAAAAAAAATAAATAAGAAATAAACTAAGGAGATAGTAAAATCAACTTGGTAAGTTTTATGTTCTTGTGTCCCTTCTTTTTATTTATTTATTTTTTTTTTTGTGTTTCTTTTGAGTAAAAAATGTTTAACATCTATGCATATTGAATATTGAGTGGTCTCAGTTAGTATTGAGTATTTGATATATACATTGTGGAATGTCGGAATGAATCATGAATGAATCAGTTTCCTACTAAGTATGCCATATATTATTGTACTTGCATTCTTATGAGATGAGTGATTTAAAGACAATGTGAAAGCAAAATCGACCTTTCATTCTTCACCCCTTAGGCGATAGCTTTATGCAGCTGACTGATAAGCACAATTCAGTGATTCAATGAGTGAATGGGATTAAAGTTTAATAGACAAACAACACATAAACAAGCATCATTTTAAATACAAGAATGCGAAATAAAATATTAAAAATAATAATAAAATAATAAAAAATAATATAAAAAAAATGAACGAAAAACAGAAAGAACAGAACATTAACTTTGGGTCACCAACCCGAAATATTTTGTTTATACATATTTAGTTATTTGATATTTCAAATTGATTTTAAAAGATATATATTTAATTACATTTGACTTTCACTCAGCACATGCACTCAGTCTTTCAATCTTGTGTATAACTTTTTGGAATAAACTCTGTCAAATGAAATTGCCATTTCAGAAGCTTAGAAAATAAAACTTAAACCAGGAAGAAAGCTAGCATTGGCTATGCCAAAGATGTAATACTCTTAACGCTCCACCGGGTTGCATCCAACCTTCCTTTCTTAGCATCACTATATTCTCTCTGTTACAGTTTGAGTATCAACAAAGAACACAGTTTCAGTGGCACTTTTATTGTACTTTTATTCTTTATAAGTTTTTCATTTAATTTGAGTTTGTATGGTAGGTCCCTTCCTGGTAACCCTAGGATCAAGAAATTTACATGGTTGATGGATATGGACCAGAAACTTATAGCGTTCAAATTTCAGTTCGAAATTCCTTTTTCTGCTGCTATTTATATTTCGGGAATTGGCAATACTAATGTCAATACGTAATAAACTTTGTCATTTTATGGTTTTTGTTTTGTTTACAATAAGTTAAAGAAATCAATTTGGCAAAACAATGGAAATTTCTCGAGAGGGTTTTCATTGGATTATTTTTCACAACTTTCGACGTGGATTATCCCAACAAGAATGTGTCGATGAACTTAGTTCTTTGTATGGTGAGAAAACACCATCAAAAACGACAGTTTATCGCTGGTTTTCTGAATTTAATCGTGGTCGTAGTTCAGTCGCTGACGAATTCCGTGAAGGTCGTCCAAAATCGGTTGTTGTGCCACAAAACATCGAAGGTGTGCGTGAACTGATAGTGCAAGATCGACATGTGACATATCGTGAGATAGAGGCATCCTTGCACATTAGTTCCACTTCAATACATTCGATTTTGCATGAACACTTAGTTGTAAAAAAGGTTTGTTCTCGTTGGATACCCCATAACTTATCAATCGCTCAAAAAAAGGCTCGCGTCGATTGGTGTAAGGAAATGTTTAAAAAGTTCTACCGCAGTGCTTCAAAAGACGTGTATAGAATCGTGACAGGTGACGAAACATGGATACATGCGCATGAAGCGGAAACAAAACAGCAATCGACCGTGTGGGTGTCCAAGATGAGCCAAGTCCAACAAAAGTTGTTCGAGCACGAAGCACTTCGAAGCAAATAGTCACCTGTTTCTTCGGAAGAATGGGTCATGTGGCCACTAGAGAAACGTAGGACTGTCAATTCTGAGTGGTAAACGACCATTTGTTTGCCGGAGGTTTTCGGAGAAATTCGCAAAACCAACCGCCGAAGACGAATCATTCTCCATAATGACAATTCGAGCTCTCACACATCTCGGCAAACAGGTGAATTTTTAAGCAGTCAAAACATCGAATTGATGACTCATCCGCCCTACATTCCTGACTTGGCACCCAATGACTTCTTTTTATTCCCTCAAATCAAAAAAAACTGCGTGGTCAACGATTTACGAGCGCCGTAGAAGCAGTTGAAGAGTTCAAAAACCATGCTTTGGAGGTGTCTCAAGAGAAATGGAAAAATTGCTATGACCAATGGTTCGAACGAATGCAAAAGTGTATTGATCATCAGGGGGAATATTTTGAAAAACACTAAAGCCATTTTCATTAAAAATTTTTTGTTTTTATTTGCTATTCCCGAAATATAAACAGCAGCCCTCGTAATTAGAACTTTAATTTAAATGGTGGTTTGTATGGGATGTTTAGAAGAGCACATGGAACGTTTGAAAAATGCCACCGCATTATCAAATCTATTATGGGTTGACTTGAAGATAATAAATATGGTTCTACTGCCTTTTGTTCAACAAGAATTTGATAGAATCTAACATGCTCTATAAGATAAAGAAATGGTTTTCTGCACTCTCTGTTTTTATATCTTTTATGTTCAACAATCGGGTGAAAACTCAAAGTTGCTGAGGTACCTCAAGAAAGCGTACTTGACTCCATCCTCAATTTATACCATACCGCTGATATGCCAGTAGAAAATATATTAATGTTGATTTTGCAACATATTCAGATACTTAATACATTGATAATTGCATTGAATGACAACATTCTGAGAGCATCGCAAAAAATGGCTGAAGCTATGGAAAGCTATCCTCCAATAATATTGAATACTACTATCCCACAAATCGATACTGACAAATACCGCGGAGTGCACCTGAACCGGAGGCTTACTGGAATACCCACATTAAAGCGAAACAGTTGCAGCTAAAAATAAAAAGTAAAAAGATGTACTGGCTCCTTGGATCACGGTCTCGTCTTAGCCTAGAAAACAAAGTTCGATTCAACAAGCCTCAGATATCATCCAATTGCAAGTGCTCCTTGGTATATGAGCAATTCGGAACTCTATAAAGACCTTAAAGTACCATTTGGTAGGGATGATATAAGAAATATGTCAGGTAGATACATCAACAAGTTACATAACCATACCAACAATTTAGCTATACGCCTGAAAATGTGTTAGATCTTCCACAAAAGCAGATTATATAGATTAAATTTTAAGTTATTTGTTTAGTTTTATATTGGTCCAGGCAGTTATTGGAGATTTCTGATCTTCACTTACTACTAAATTTCACCTCGTGTGCTTGGAAATCGAGAGGATGGCAGCTTGATATTTGAAAATAAGAGCTCACCGATTACTAGAAGTGACAACCTCTTTATGAAAATTCTCTAAAAATATTCTGATAACTTCTGGCAACTCATGAAATCTGAACAATACGCATAAAGATTCCATGTATTTTTTCCAAGAGAAGGTTTCTTTCCCCTCCACATAAAACAAAAAATAATGCTTATCCACCTGCATTAAGCTTTTAAATCACGCATTAACATTGGAGGCATAGCAACGTGCGCCAGTTTACGTTAGTATCTTATAAAACAGATGCTTCTTTTGAACTGTATCTATTGAGCCAAAATATTCAATTGTACCTTAGCAGTAAGTTCTTGACAAAGAAATTTAATTAAAGAATTAGTTTTTTATATAAACTGATAAGTTTTACCATAATTTACCATACTACTCGTATTACAGTTAGTTTGCATGATTCAAGTTATTTTAATGAGAGCAATTTAAGTCTAAGTGATACTAACTTAAGACCATTCAAAACGCAATAATATAATTTTCCCACTTTCATTGTTGTGTTGCATGCTCCAAACTCTTTTAATGAGAGCAAGAGGGATCTTCAATAAATAACATAAATATTTATTTGATCGTTCATAGATGTATGTATACATGTATAGAAGGAGATTAAGAAAAATAATCTTTACATTGCATGTTAGTCAAATCTTAAGTAAATGTAAGTAACGGTTGTAGTATCTATAAATGAATATAACTTTTTCCCTTTTGAAAAAAATCTCACTTCAAGTATGTAGTATTATTGAATGCATGAGTCAAAGAAATCGATTCAAATAACAGATGTAAATGTCTATCATTTACATGATATTTCGAGCATCGTGCAATCGAACTAAGCTATCGCATAAATGAGGTAAATGTCTGCCTCAAGTATGTCATGAATAAATGAAAGAACTACAATACATTGGATAAATAAAATAATATTGTAGTATATAGTATTGTATTTTTAATAAGAGTATTCTATAATGAGTATTTTAATTATACAATAACACAGGTTTACAAATTTCGGTAAATTTTTGGACCCGGGTAAGCAAACATGTTTTTCTATGTATTTTCGCCCACTGAATTCAAATCTGTTGCCCGTTTCCCGCCATCAGGTCAGGTTTCTGAGATATCCTAACCTAAAAGTGCAAAAAACGCTGTTTTTGCCCATTTTTGAGGTTATGTAGCTACGAAGATTTTGCTCTTCATAAAAAAAGTAGACGTGGTATTTTAAAGTATAAGTCTTCCTCTTCATAAAATGCCGTTGAGTTTGCTTAAATATCTTTATTTTTCACTGAGATATCGCATTTTGATATTTTTTTTGTGCGAGTATGTAATCGACCGTATCACGTCTAATGTTATCTCAATGGATTTTCGAATATCGAAAAATTCACAAACATGGAAAATTCAAAATGCGATATCTCAGTGAAAAATAAAGATATTTAAGCAAACTCAACGGCATTTTATGAAGAGCAAAATCTTCGTAGCTACATAACCTCAAAAATGGGCAAAAACAGCGTTTTTTGCACTTTTAGGTTAGGATATCTCAAAATCCTGACGTGATAGAGCAATTTAAACCCCGGATTCGTGTTCAGCACCAAAAATTACTTCAAAAAAGTTTTTTACCTGCTTGGGTCCAAAACCTTGTAAACCTGTGTAATTAATTAATTGTCTTTTAAGTCCCCCATTTAAACAAAACATGAACACATTTATGGTCATTATCTGAATAAAAAAAAATACCTAATGTTTGAAGATTGTTTAAAGCTGTCAGCCCTTCCAGAAAGATATGCGTCGGTTAGATCAAAATAACCGTGTCTGAATTTAGAAAACTACGTTCGGCATTTAGGAATGTCTGATGCCTTTGGATATAATTTGCAAATGACACTATCAAGGCAATTCACGAGAAGTAAAAAAATCGATTGATCATAAGTATAGTAAATAAACTAATAAAAAAAATAATAATAATAAAATGATACTCAAGATCATACATTTCCTTCCTACTTTTTGACTCCCTTTAACAAAGATGTTTGTTGTTTCTATCACTCTATCTTTATCGTTTGTCTAGTCCGAACATTTTTTTTAACGTTCATGATAACTGAGGGTTATTGCTATTGAAACCAAAGTTGCTTATAAACAGTTAAATAAAAAAAAACAGGTTTATAAACAACTGTCGACTGGTCAGCTTAACAGTGTTGGGAAATTTCCGACTTTGTTTTAGCTCATTTTGGCTCTTTTTCTCCTTTTCCAAACATAAAACAATGAAACGCCAAGTGAAGTTAAGTGAATTTTATATTTTTGACATTTCAATCAAATTATATAAAATTTGAACAAAATTACAACAAAAAACAAGGAAAAAAAAACAGTGTAATCACCAAAAATCATGAAGTTTTAAGCAGTGTAAATCGATTATTACATAACATAATGAAGAGCTTAAGTTGGATGTGTGTGTGTTCAAAAATCGAATATTTAATCTAGTAGTTACATTGGAATTTTATGAAAGAAATTTCTAAATATTTTCATTTGAATAGAACGTCAATACTTTCGTATAGTTCGATATTGAAATAAATTCTACACAAGCTAGAGAAAAAAAGATAAAGAATCATGGAAAATCTTAAGCAATTACTTACTATTCTATTTTCTCTAATGCAGTTGCATTTGATTAATATGCGTACGATTACGATGGGCTTTCCACAACTGGACGATGGCAGTTTCATTACTATTGGCGAATGGAATTGGAAGGATATAATAAACGGATCCGATTGGGTGGTTTTTTTCTACGCAGAGGAAACTGATAGGCATCACGTTTTCAATAATATATCAATGATGATCCCAACAATCAATATACATATTGGTTTGATCAATTGTACTCGTTATCCGAGTATGAAGATGCGATTCGTGGTAGAGCAAATGCCTACAGTTTACCATATATGTGGTCGACAATATCATCTGTATGACAATGAACTGGAAATAAATAATATGGTTGAATATATAAGTCAGGAGCTTTGGCATAATTCAGAGGCGCAGGCGAATTACATGCATCCAGATACATGGCAGATGGAATTACTTATCCAATGGTTCCACTTTAAGTCAACGTTGAAGCACATAATAAGGCTATTTGGATCAATAACTCATGCACAAATGACTGTTCTTTTTATCATTACAGCCGTATATTTATTTATGGTTTCTATTATTAGTAAGAAGTTCTGGGTAAACAAGAAAACCGAATACGAGCAATTCGTCCGTCTCCCATCCTATTATGAAAACTAATTAGATCTTTCGTTAAGATCTAAATTTCTACATTTTCACTGTTGATGTTGTTGTTGCACTTACCCAAACACTTACACATATACTTACACATACACTTACACATACACTGACACATACACTTACACTTACACATACACTGACACATACACTTACACTTACACATACAATTACACATACAATTACACATACAATTACACATACACGTACACATACACTTACCCATACACGTACACATACACTTACACATACATATCACTCGGCTTCGGCTCAAGCTAGAGTGGGGGTCACAGGTGGCGGATAGTGAACGGCCTGCAGATATATAGGCTAGCTGCGAATTATAAATAAGCAGTCCCCGACCCACGAGCAACACTTTTTGGAAGAAGTACGTCAAAAAAGTCATACACCCTAGTGAAATCATTGTAATAGGATGGATGAGAGCAACAGAGCTCTAAGTTAAGCTTCTCAAAGAAAATCCAAGGGCGTATGTTCCTCGATTGGACGGCTTCTTGGTCTGCGCCTAAACCTAGTAGGCCGGGAGTAAGAGGGCCTGTCGGTAGGCCTAAAATGATATGGGAAGGCACCCAAAGTTTCAAAACTGAAAATGGAAAATAAGAAAGGAGAAAAAAACGCTGAATTTCGGATCCCCAGGACAGGCGGGTCCCAGATCGTCGTAATCGAACAAGTGCAATGTTACGGGGGTGGCATACATGACAGACAAGCACTATCAACAATAACATTAGTGCAGCAATGGTCAACTTGGTTGCTACAAAGCTACAAGTTTTTGTGATGAAAGGGAATTCAGGAGAAGTTGTGACATAAGCCGCTCCTTACCAAGAAGGCACCCACCAGCCAAAAAGTTGAACCCTTACAAGTATCGACTACGTCTGTTAAATCAAAACCACCGCAGACAAGGAAACTAGCACAATGAAAAAAAAACTCAACTGGGCAAAGATCGGCTAGATGATGAACCAACCTCAAGAGTAAGTAATAAAATGAAAGACATTTTGGCATTGATAATAAGGCTGTATAAAGATGAAAAGCAATGAGTGTCAGTTCGTCCAGTGATCAGACGACGCATCCAAAATGCTTTGACTTGCCTGGCAAAATATCCTGGATAGATAACTTCAATTGGTAAGCATTCGAAGAATATAACAGTTGCGATTTTGATGCTTATTAATGAATGTATAACTTAGGTATTTCCAGGTCATTCGAGAAGTCTTGCTTAATAATACCATGGAGGAGAGTTCTGATTGATTTAAATTTGGGCTAAAGAAGAAAAGCAGTCAGTGTCACTTCGGTCAGTGTGCAGACGATAGAGAGAAGGAGCATCAAAGAGAATGTTTGGTTTGCCTAGCAAAATATCCTGGATATACAATTTCAACCGGTAAGCATTTGAAGATTATGGTAGTAGGCAATTTTTATGCTTAATAATGAATATATAACCTATTTCCAGGGCATTCGAGAAGTCTTACTTCTTTACTGAACTAGATAACTTTAATACCATGGAGGAGAGTTCTGATTGAGCAAATTTCATTCCCAACCAGCTTTCACTTCAATTTATAACATAATTTAATCGAATCTACAATAAACTAACCCAACCTCATCTAATGTAACTTTACCTAGCTTTATATGTTATTTTCATGATTCCCACCATCACTCTATCTGAGTCTGTCGTTCTTTTTGCTTTTTTTCCAATAATAAATTCATATCATTTCATTTAATTATGTTTGAACAACTGAATCGATCGAATCATTTACAAGGATATACATACTACATACCCTTAGGGTCTTAGGTACATAACATAGTATAAGAAAAAGAGAACAAATAAAAATATATGGTACATTACCGTTAAATTGTGTGAGAGAGCAATGAATTGCAATTCAATTGAATTCACCATGATTTGGCTACATTTACTACTGTAAATAAATGAATAAATCATAATTTCAATTTTATGTATGCATACATATATGTACATACATATGTATCTAAGTATATTTATATAAGTACTTGAGTTTGTTTGTTTGTTTGTGCAAGTGTAAATATACTATAAATGTAGATATAGATGTGAATGTGAATGGGAATGTGTAAAATGTATGCAAATGATGTTAATACATTTAGCAAACTCACAAACTTTTGAAATGAAAATGTTACTGCTGCTGCTGCTGCTGTTGCTGGCGCTACTTTGGCAAGCTTACAATGGCTTAACGATAACAATGAACTGAAGAACGAAAAGAGAGAGAGAAAGTCTTTCTTATTTTGTAATGTTGTTACTACTATTGTTGTTGTATTTGTTTTTGTACTTTAATTGCCGTTGCAACTTTTAATGCACAAGAAAAAAACCAAAAAAAAAGAAGAAAATAAAAGAAAATACTACAAAAAAAATTCATTTTCAATTAAGTTGCACAAAGTTGTGTGATTTGTTATAAGTTTGAGTTAAGTTTTTCGTTTCCATTCCTTCCCTCTATCTTTTCCTTTCCTTTACATACTATCTATTCATTTCTTATTATTTTTCTCTTCAATTTTTTTTTTATATCATTTCTACTTCACTAACTTGCTAACTGTTCGTTTTCTATTTGTTTTGTTTTGGTAAATTTTATTTCAAAAAATTATTCTTCATTTTGTTTGAAATTCTTTCATATTAAACAAAAAACAAAAACGAACAGAACAGCAAATGAATATTTCATTTGTTGCATGAATAGATGAAATATAACTTAAGAAAAAATATTAAATGGAATAAAATTGAAATGTTTTTTATATCCTACAAACTAATCCTTCAAATTGTGGGTATTAGAGCACTTTGCCATGATGTTTGTAATGGTTATTCTCATACTACAAACAAATACTTCTTATTATCGTTTACAGGTAATATGCCATGATTACTGGAATACATAACCGCTTTAACTTTTCTATGACTTACAACATACAATCCTGTTGGATAAATCTTTATTTTTATTAAAATCGGTTCAGTATATTTTACAGTTTTATGTTTGTGAACCGGTTGAAATAAAACAGACACTAAATGTTACGGAAAGATTGCTACAATAAGATCGGTTAATAGTGCAGTCAAATAAAGATTTATATGCGTACATGTTTGTTTTAGCCTTTTATGTATGGACTAGGTCTTTGTGGGGACTTGTCTCTTGACTGGCGTGTCAAGATATTCTTGGTCAACGGTCACATAAATCGGTTTATTGTAAACATCTTTATGCCTATGCTTTAAAAGACAATTAATATTGAGACAATAGTTGTAGACCATAAAATTCTCTAAACATTTTGTATCTGGCATTTTTGTATACAGACTTTAATATATTTTGGTTTGTGGGAGACAAACGGCTCAATAGAAAATTATGAAAAAAATACTAGTCATTCCTTAGATAATTGGCAAAAGATCCTCAAAGTCATTATAGCGAAAAAGAAAGATGGTGAGATAGTAAAAAAATAAAAATCAGGGATACCTGCATTTACTCAAAAAGGGCTCCACAAAGTCCTTACTTCGTTATGGGACCCTATATTCTAATTAGAGAAAAAACTACTTAATCCACCAACCATCCACCCGGAATTTTAATTTATTCCTCCTAGATTCTCACAATACGGGTGTAAGTTGTTTCTAAGATTAGCATGCACAAGCAAACTGACACAAATTCTAAAGAAAAACAATATTTTTGACCACGGTACAAGGTGTACAAATTGTTTATTTAAT
Organism: Amiota communis; assembly: GCA_037043315.1. Classification (NCBI taxonomy): domain Eukaryota; kingdom Metazoa; phylum Arthropoda; class Insecta; order Diptera; family Drosophilidae; genus Amiota; species Amiota communis. The sequence goes on along the minus strand of JBAMAV010000198.1, from coordinate 597,917 downwards.
TTACAGATATATAACTGATAAATAAATAAATACAATATTATTTCTGCATTATCCAATCCAAACATGAAATAAAATATGAAAGGTATTTGAGTTTCGTTGCAATAATTTTTTTGCTATTCATATGTTTTTCTTTTCTCTTTAGTCTTCTTAGTTATTTTATATTCTACAAAATAAACTTCCAAAAAATTGAAAGATGAAAAATTTACTTAAATTGCAGATGATGCTAACCAAATAATAATACATAGTATGTACTACTCTATGATGTTGTATCTTCCCAAAATGTATGCAAACAAAGAATAATTGAAAATAATTGAAAAATATAGTATTTCTTTAAATGACTGACTGACTCTCCAATTAAAATGTTTCTATTTTTACAAATTCTTTTCTTTTTGTTCAAAATCAAAGGCCGAGCATGGAAAAATGGAAAATCAAAAATTTATTATGAACAAAAAATATTTACATATTCTAAAATGTGTAATTATTTTTGCATCAAATTGAAGGCTTTGTTTGGCATAGTTAGAATAATCGGATTTAAGTCATAAAGGCATTGTTTTGTTTGATAATTTCTATGCCTCTCGTCCCTATTGGCAACAAACTGGAACCGTAGCTTTTTACAAGATTCTTTCTCTTGATGCGAATTTTTCACCAGTAAAATTATTCGTACCAGTGGTGATCACATAAGAAGCAGCCAACCAAGCTCCCGGCTCCCTTCTGGCGAATCACTATCGTTATGTGTGGTCTGGCATTGTCCTGATGGAAATCAATTCCTCTTCTCTTGGCCAAAACAGGCCGCTTCTAGCCGATAGCTTCCTTCAGATGATGCAATTGTTAACACAGGTCTAATTTTAAAGATTATCCAGCCCACAGTAGATGATTCTGTTCGAATTCCATCAAACACACAGCAAAACCCTAATGACCATCAATCCTGGCTTGAACACCGTTTAAGCTTGCTTACCGCTTTTTGACCATGACTGTTTTTGTTGAACGTTGTTGTAAGTGAGCCACTTTTCATCACCAGTCACCATTCGATTCTGAAATTGGGTAGATTTTGTTACGCTTCAACAGCGATTCACAGATGGATATTTAGTCCATTAGTTGTTTTTTTTTTTTTTTTTGCGTTAACTCGTGTGACACACATACATCGAGCTTCTTTTTGTAATACAAAATTTGTATCCAACCTTATTCAAGTGGTTCCAAACGGTTTTTTGCGGAAAGTTTAGCTCTTGAGCAATCGAAACAGCGCTTACATCAATATTTCATCAATAGACCTTCCAGAGCGTGGGTTATCATTGACATCAAAATTAGTGGAACGAAACTGACGAAACCGACGAAACCAAAATTACGCATGATTGACTGTTGCAGTATCATGGCCATGTTTTCAGCCACCAGGCTTGAACCCGATGTCGTATCTTTATAACTTATACCACGCGAGAAACAGATTACTAAAGCCATCTATTATAAAAATAATGGATTTCTTTTTATAACACCCAATATGAAGAATGGATAAAATGATATTCGTGAAGTAATTGTGTTACATTCTTCTTGGAAAAGGAAAATGCGGTTACATAATGCAAAAGTCAAGTTAGATAATGTTCATCAGATACATTACATGAGACAAAAGATTTACGCACAATGATAGAAAGAAAGAAAACTTAATTCTAATGACAATATGAATAGCTGCAGCAGTTAGGGCCTTGAGATAGGTATTAATTCTTAGTTTGTTTGATTATATTTTTGTGCTGCTGTATTGACAACATTAATTTACTTCGATTAAAGATTAATGCTAGCTTATATTATCTGTTATAGGTTTAGTTTGTTTATTAATTGTATGATGAAGTTTTTTATATTATTTTGACTAGCTTCTGTAAGTGTGTAGTTGGTGGAATGGAGAGATATGAAGGGAGTTACATAGGATTTGCTTGCAGCTACACATATACGAGTACAATATCTGAGATGTCAGTGTACCTGTGTTGCAAAAATTGCATTTTGGAGCTAGTATTTTGTTAATGTAATGTTTCTGTGTAAATCTGGTGTGCCCCAGTCTGAATCTGGTGCTTGTCTTATGTTCTGTTATACTATTTACCAGGTTCTTCATATCATTATGTGGGATTCTAAGATAAGTTTCTACACATAATAAAATTTTATTTTTTTTTAAATCTTCTTTCCTAAAGAAATATTCGTTGCTTTTAAAGTCAATATTGTCTATTTATTCACTTGAAAAGCAGTTCTATATTTTTAACAAAAAAATAAATATCCAGACTACACTAAAGAGTGAAATAAATAAATTGTATAGCCATGGGATCTTCTAGAAAGATACTTGTTGTGTTACTATTGCTGATGCAATTACAATTTATTAAAATGCACATTATGGATGCCGATTTCGAGATGCGTCTTAATCGTACATGTGTAACATTAACAGTTGACAACTGGGAAGATATGAATGATGGATATAATTGGTTTGTGCTGTTCTACACAAACCATACGGACAAAGTGCTCCATATATTGAACTTCTTCTATGAGTTGTCAATAAAGGCAGACGAACTCGTCCTTAAAATGGGAATAATCAATTGTACGCTTTACCCGAGTTTAGAGAAACGCTTCCAAGTGCAAAGTATACCAGAACTATTGTACATTCGAGGAAAATTTTATAATGATGATAGGCTTATATTAGAGGAGATGAAGTCCTGCGTAACTTTTAATTTTTGGAATGAAGTGAAGCCTCTGACAACTAACATGCTACCAGATACTTTGAAGGATGATCTCCGAATTTTGTGGTTTCATATAAAATCATTCGATGTTAGCATGTTAAAAATAGTATATAATTCACTTACCAATGAGGAATTTTTGCTAAGCTTATTTTATTCCGGAACATTCATATTTGTGGTACAGACTGTGATTAACATCAAATTATACTGGGAAGTGCAAAAAGAAGAACAAATTCTAAGATATCAACGTCTTCCAACTTATTATTCGTAAATCTGAGTACACTCAATAGATTAAGATGATCTAAATCTCTACACTTTTAATGTTGCTGTTGCTGATGCTGTTGCTGTTGTTAGGGCTATACACTTACACTTACACAATATCACATATCAACATACTTACACATATGTACACTACTAACACTAACTCTGTCATACACTAATAATACCCAATAAAAATTATAAGCATATCAACAAATCAATAATTCTTTGAATTGTACTTCTATATGACATACCGAGAATTTTATTAAGGGAGGAACATATTGTAGTTTTCCTTCTATTCATTGTTGATGCATGATTTACGGAACCAAGTTTTGTTCGAATGTCCATGCTTCCAAAATATTCTTACTATGAATTTCTGAAGTTACAATATTTTCACAAAAATATGAACAGAGAGCGGCAATTGGCCATCACCATCACTTGTTGAAGCGTTTTGAATTTATGGTATATTTTTCAACAAATTATCTATTATAATAAGAAAGATCAGTTATTTTATGTGCTAAGATGTTGTTCAATTGGGTTGTTAAAATTGCATATTTTGTAAGAAGTGTATGTAATATACGTATTCCACTGTCGGAAACCTCGAGCATGGAATAAACTTCTAAACGCACATAAAGAAACAGTGTATATACAAATATATACATAATAAATATACAAACGCTTTGGTGCCAAAGTTGTTTTAACCGACAATACATATAATATGCAAAACGTGGGTCCTAATTGCCATATTACAGTCAATATGCAACGCATTAAGTTTGTAGAAACGGACAGCAGCACAAGTAAGCAGTTGATCAGTAATAGTTTACACTGAAAATTAAATGTGCAACGAACACCTACAAGTGGCATTGCTGGTAATGCGGCAAAAAGTAGTGCGGCTAAAACTTCGCCAGATTTGGCACTGCATGACATAGTGGCGGCAATCCAAAATGTGGTGCAAAACGTTGTGAAAAAGCTGGAGAAGGCAGTAGAGACGTTGGCTACAAAAGAGGACACCAAGGAATTGAAACAATCATTGAAGGGACAAATCGAAGAAGTGAAGGCAGAAAACGAAATGCTAAAAAGAGAAATAATGAAGTTAAAACAAAGTAGAGAAGATGACAGGAAGGAGTTATACAGAATGCTCAACAAACATAAAGAAAAGAATGTGATCATCAAAGGACTCTCTAAAGACTGTTCGGCTAAGTTAGCAGTTGAGACTTTCAAGCTGCAACATGGCGGTTATTTGAGAAAAATAACAAAATTGGAGTTGTTGCTGAGTTAGAATCCTCTGAAATGGCAAGTGACATCTTAAAAAATACAAGAAAGTTTGTCAGATTTTCAATTTTTATTGAAAGGGACCTTACCTCGGAGAGACAACAAAACAAAAAAGTACTGATGCAGTTAAAAAGAGACCTTTTGCTTTTGAATAAGCATCATGAGATAATGCCAGGAATGACAGTATCAGCATTGGGGGAAATGGATGGCATTCAATATCAAAAAAGGACTGATGTGTGAAGGCCAGCCAGCTATTAAACCGTGTAAAGAGCTGTATGGTGCGGAGATGAAGTCGGATAATCTTCTATATAGTCACCTACTAACAAAAACCATTCCTCAAAACCCAAAAGAATAATGAATACAAAAACTGTGACTTTAGTTCAATATAAGTGTATCGAGAAGAGATGTAAGAACCACAAAAATACAAAATATTCAAGATATAGAGTAGACAACAAGAAATTCGGTTAACTTATGTTTTACCAGATCTTTAAGTCTTTTTAATGGTAGATAAACGTGAAATAATGTTCAGTTATCTCTATATACATAAAAATCTCGTGTCTCATCGTCTCATCGAGTTGATTTAGTCATGTCCGTTTATGTGGTCTGTGATGTCTCCTTCTGTGTGTTACAAACTCCATGACAAACTATCCACTCCCGTGAGGAGTACAAAAATGAATTTATCATATGAGCTCATAATCAAGTTATTCAGTTCTTTTAACGTGAAAGCGTTTTTAAAAAGGGTATACATGTCACAATCTGACGTTCTTTCAGAATTTAACGAAAATTTTCGCCCTTGTTTTTAACATATCTCGTGACTCAAAAGTTTTAGAGCCAAGTAATTTATATATTCTGTAACTATGGTATGTGGTGCAGCGTGTAAAGGGATCATGGTGCGGTTAAGTCAACAAGGGGGAGGGGTGTTCAAAGAGGTGTCTAATATTGAAAATTATTCTTTCTTTTGTAAGCGTATTGCTTGAGAAGTGCTTGTCCTTTTGGCTGATTTTGTTGTTTGATGTTTGGAAAATCCACCGAGAAAGTGGGAAATTTCGACTTTTTGTATTAAAATCTGAATGAATACAAGAAAATTCCTTCTTTCTAAGCGTATTATTTGAGAACGGCTTTTTCTATTTGGCTGATTAGAAGAATGTGAACGACAATTTTTGGAAAATCCACCGGAAAAGTGGGAAATTTGGACTTTTTATATTTAAATCTGCACATGCATTTGACATGCAAACCCTACATACTATTTTATTTCTCCCATCATTACCCTGCGTTAAATATAATAAATTCAAATAAGAAAAGTAACAAATAAAGTTAAGTTAATGTTCATTAACAAAACATAACTGTAATATCATATTAAGGTTCACAGGAAAACGATCGTTGCGTGGTTTTGAAGTTCTCCGTATCTAAACAATTTTGAATTTCGACTTTGCTTTATAAGAACCTATGTAAAAATAATGTTTCATGTAAAACGTTTTCACGGAAAACCAAGTCCGGTAGTGTAGCGATACTATTTGTCCCGATTTTTTAATAAGTTTAATGTTCTGATATATAAAACTGAAGAAGTTCACTTGGCTGAACAACATATTGTATTAAAATATTCCATTCTCTAGTTATAAAAACTTAATTTTAAGTTAGTTTTGTTAAAATGTTTGTTTGTTTTTCTTTATTTAGATATAAATATAGTCTATTTTTCCGACTAACGACTATAACTTCAAAGTCGTATGTATGTTCTGTATTTGTTTAAATTCTTTAGTTTAATATAATTAAAAAAACTTCAGAAGAATTGGCTTAGTAAATCGTTTGTCAGATGTTGGTGGCAATAAAAACAATTTAATCTTACACTACACGCTGGACAAGTCAACATGATTCATCGCATGCTCTCTTTTCGATAAAAACTCATGAAAGTCCGTCTCAAAGCTAGTGTTATTTTCAATGGCTAGGATCGCGAGGCCAGATAGACGTTCCTGACTCATTGTTGAACGCAGAGAACTGAAGCTTCGCTCACAGTTTACACATGTCACAGTAATGTGCAGTATATTCTTAAAGCTATACTAACATTGGGAAACGCTTCTTGCAACATGCTTGCACAGATATTGTAACAGATCGAATGCGCTTGAGTTACTATTAATATCGGTTACTAGTTCTTTGAAAACGGCAAGTTCCTGCCAAAAATCGACTGGATTCAAGTCTGTCGATATTTTTCAGCAAGATCGGTTCCATTTTTTGCAGATCCTCAGTCGACATATTTTAAAACGCGTAGCCACTACGTCATGTAGACTTTTTGCGCTTTCTACCCATGTTTCAATTTCTGTAAAAATTTTGTCAAACACTACTTTTATATTTTTAGAAAATAAACTAGTCGGATCTAGAGTTCTTGGTTCGTCCCCGCAGATTTCGTCGTGTTGCTTTTTCTTTTTGGAAATTCGTTTGTTTTTAAGAACTGGCTCGATTTCTAACTTTTCGGACACAGGTGCAGCTTCTTTGATCCAATGGTATATTGGCTCTTCTCTCATTTCTTGCTGGAAATGAAATTATCCCCTTTTTGTATTTCAAAGTTCACTCTATCAATCTCTCAAAGAATATTATTCCGAATTGTTAAGTTGAGGATAAATTTAACATCCATCACCGCATGTAGTAAGTAACCAGCTTAATACATAAATTCTGCGGCTAAAGAGAATTCTTCAATTTCTTCCAGAGCTTTGACACATTCCGGTAAATTATTTAATAGAGCAGTATCAGCTTGGTGTTTAGCCGACCATCTAGTTTGGCTACTCTTTTTAAGTTTGTTTTTGTGCCTTTTTTCATTATTTTCCACCGTGTGGTGGATCCAACATAGAAACGATAAAGTTTTTGTTCAAACCCAAATAGGCTAACAGCTTCAGGACATGATTTAAAGAGTGTGCTAGGCATGGTACGAACTCTGCCAGCTTGTTTATTTGCATAACTCTACCTTTATACGAGTATATGCCGACCATATTAGATCCGTTGTTGTAAGATTGTCCAAGGCATTTATGCAAAACGACTGAATAGAATGAACACTACAATATGTTCCTCCCTTAATAAAATTCTCGGTATGTCATATAGAAGTACAATACAAAGAATTATTGATTTGTTTATATGCTTATAATTTTTATTGGGTATTATTAGTGTATGACAGAGTTAGTGTTAGTAGTGTACATATGTGTAAGTATGTTGATATGTGATATTGTGTAAGTGTAAGTGTATAGCCCTAACAACAGCAGCAGCAGCAGCAGCAACAGCAACATTAAAAGTGTAGAGATTTAGATCATCTTAATCTATTGAGTGTACTCAGATTTACGAATAATAAGTTGGAAGACGTTGATATCTTAGAATTTGTTCTTCTTTTTGCACTTCCCAGTATAATTTGATGTTAATCACAGTCTGTACCACAAATATGAATGTTCCGGAATAAAATAAGCTTAGCAAAAATTCCTCATTGGTAAGTGAATTATATACTATTTTTAACATGCTAACATCGAATGATTTTATATGAAACCACAAAATTCGCAGATCATCCTTCAAAGTATCTGGTAGCATGTTAGTTGTCAGAGGTTTCACTTCTTCCCAAAAATTAAAAGTTACGCAGGACTTCATCTCCTCTAATATAAGCCTATCATCATTATAAAATTTTCCTCGAATGTACAATAGTTCTGGTATACTTTGCACTTGGAAGCGTTTCTCTAAACTCGGGTAAAGCGTACAATTGATTATTCCCATTTTAAGGACGAGTTCGTCTGCCTTTATTGACAACTCATAGAAGAAGTTCAATATATGGAGCACTTTGTCCGTATGGTTTGTGTAGAACAGCACAAACCAATTATATCCATCATTCATATCTTCCCAGTTGTCAACTGTTAACGTTACACATGTACGATTAAGACGCATCTCGAAATCGGCATCCATAATATGCATTTTAATAAATTGTAATTGCATCAGCAATAGTAACACAACAAGTATCTTTCTAGAAGATCCCATGGCTATACAATTTATTTATTTCACTCTTTAGTGTAGTCTGGATATTTATTTTTTCGTTAAAAATATAGAACTGCTTTTCAAGTGAATAAATAGACAATATTGACATTAAAAGCAACGAACATTTCTTTAGGAAAGAATATTTAAAAAGAAATAAAATTTCATTATCGCTAGAAACTTATCTTAGAATCCCACATAATGATATGAAGAACATGGTAAATAGTATAACAGAACATAAGACAAGCAAGTAAACCATTGACATAAAGCTCTCAGCTCCACTACCTATAAACAGAAAACATGCTGTATGTACACCAGATTCAGACTGGGGCACACCAGATTTACACAGAAACATTACATTAACAAAATACTAGCTCCAAAATGCAATTTTTGCAACACAGGTACACTGACATCTCAGATATTGTACTCGTATATGTGTAGCTGCAAGCAAATCCTATGTAACTCCCTTCATATCTCTCCATTCCACCAACTACTGACTTACAGAAGCCAGTCAAAATATTATAGAAAACTTCATCATACAATTAATAAACAAACTAAACCTATAACAGATAATATAAGCTAGCTTTAATCTTTAATCGAAGTAAATTATTATTGTAAATGCAGCAGCACAAAATATAATCAAACAAACTAAGAATTAACACCTATCTCAAGGCCCTAACTGCTGCAGCTATTCATATTGTCATTAGAATTAAGGTTTATTTTCTGGTTTACAGTAAGTTTCTTTCAAATTCATGTTATTTACATGATTTTTTCCTTACATGTAAGTTGCTCAACCGAGTTTCCTACATAACAACACAGGCAGCAGGCGACTTACTTGTAACCGAAACAATTTATTTTTGTTATTCAATTCATTCATACATAGTACCTATGTCTAATTTTTTTGTTGAGGTATCAGATCAGTGTGCCTTCAAAGGTTTCAATCCAAGCTTACTTTTCAGTATGTGTTGCATTTGCTCTTTCAATATTTTTCGAATTATTTCTTTTGCTGGCAATGCAGACAGTATCGTTGTAAAAATAAATAGTGCGCAATGGTAAAAAAGATTTATGAACATTGAGTTGACACTAATATGGCAAAGTTCTCAAACAATTTAAATAATAGTGATGCTGTTGCGTTTTAATTCCATGTTAAGAAATTTATTTTCATCTTAACTTAAATGCAAACGATTTACTATACTATTAAACGGTGTAAGAAACTACAACCTCTATGTAATTGAATTGATACCTTGATTATTGTGGACTTCATGTCGTTCAGTTCGTTTGCCCGGCAGCATTACTTTTCACTTCAAAGTCTTTGAATGGCTACTTAATTATAATTTGATGTAAACATGACCTCCACTGCCTATGCAAGTTGCTGTATTATTGATTGATGAGATTTGCAGCCATCATTCAGAAGAACTACGTCGTAATACTGAGATGACTTTAATGACATAACGAAACTTATTAAAATGCTGCTCTGTTATTATCGGGATGCGTGATAGAGTAGGCGGATATCCCGACTATTAATTAAGAAAATAACGAATACACACAAACACAAAACCATATGCATGGAATGTTTTGCTAACAGCAAAGATTAACACGAAAGCATTAAAAACTGGAAACTTAAATACAAATGAGTTGTTGGTTTGGAAACGAATGGGAAATTGTTGTATTCGAACTTAAGCTGATAAACTTAAATTTAAAAAACCTTCTTAAGTTTGAAATATGTCTTGATCACAATCAAGCTAAGCCATCTAATGCATAGACTTATGAAAATATAAAAAATCTATGTAGTGGCTACTTTCCTTTGATTATCCTGCAGCATACTTGGTGGTAATATTCCCCCTTTCGATAGTAATTCACTACCCCTTTTTTCTGTTAACTGATGGCTAGTGGCTATTCACTAGTGGCAGGTTTTGCAGAGAGGAACCAGTAAGTGCGTGGTACCATAGTAAGTCACATCGCCATGTCAAATACAACAGTTTAATGCATGTAAAACTTGCCAAGAAAACGGATCCATCTTCAAAGAACTGCAGCGGGTCAGAAAAAAAATAATTATGTAAAAACCTTCTCCATAAAAAAATGCATATATGTGTCAACTTTCATGGTGATCGGTCAAACGGCGTAGGAGTCCATCGCCATTAAACTATTTTTATCGTTCATTTGTCTATATAAAAAATAAATATAGATGAGTCAATAGCCCGACGGTACGGTTCCCGATATCATGATTTAATTCCTATTCTTGGTAAAGTGTGATGGTGATAATTCCAAATTTATACAATTGTACATATTATGTTTTGCTAGATAAGGATTTTGTAAAAGTCTTCTGATTTAAAAGGGTTTTGCGAGACAAGCTTCATCTTCATTGACAAATGAATAATTATTATGTATCCTCTTTCAGTTACTGAAAGTATCTCTTCAAGTATCTCGGGATTCCTATTGTATTTGCTTAAAATTTAAAGATGCATTTATCCAAATTTTTATTCAAATTTATACAATTTTACATAAAATATTAGAAAAACCGTGTTTAATTTGATCAAAGTATAATAGAATATAAAAATAATAAAGATATTTTCTATCATTTTAGATAAAATTGCATTTTGAATTGCATTTGTGGCATTTTAATTTGTCAATTATTATGATGCCAATGGGAAAATACAACTGCATAATTGTCACGTTTAGAAATACATCCATTCAAACATGCCTACACTCACACTTTTATACAATAGCCACACATACACACACACAGATACATAGACATAGACATTTAGACAGTGACACTGAGTGATATGTCCATAAGCTATAAAATGAAACTCATCAAATGCAATAGAAATTGTATCTTAGTAGTGTTAATTAAAATATAATACGGCACTAATTACCATTAATTGATTTCTTCTTTAGACAACAAGATATGCACAGATGCACGTACATTCTAGTATGTCCCAGAATTCACTCACTCACAGACACACACACACACACACGCACATACACACACACACAGTTACTCAAATCCTCATTCAAATATTTACAATATATTGATAGAATGTATAAGAGGTGTGTCTAAAAATTAACCAGATTGATTGATGAGACAGAAGAAATACTATAGTATATGGGTATACGCTAGAATCGTATAACCGACAGATATTTCGTATGAAACTTTCTTGATCAATCAAAGACTCCATCAAACAAATGAATACTTTGATATTGTCTGAACCTTGAGTACAAGATCTTATAGTTTTATTTTTAAACTAAGTTGATAGTATTGTTCCAACTAATAAATAGTGATAAATTTTCAAGAACTCAATTCAAAATACTCAGAACAATTGCGGCCATATGATAAATTACGATATCCACAAAAATCTATATGTACTGCTGGTAAAATATACCACCTCGACCTCGAGTCATTTAGTCGGAGAACGCAACAAATTTCGTGGGTGTCAGGAATGAGCTGAAGGAGCTTCGTGAACTGATTTTGAATGAAGAACATCAGAATAACGTGCACAGGCGTTGTCTCAATGAAGGAATAAATTGGTGCTTTATTCTTCCAAGATCCCCACATTTCAGTGGCCTCTGGGAGGCATCGATAAAGTTATCACAGCATCATCTTCGTCGTTCAATTGGTTGTTCGGTGCTCAATTTTGAAGAATTTAGAACTCTTGTATATCAAATTGCAGCCATTATAATATTCTCGAACTCTTTATCAACTCACAGAAAGGCCTGACGATCTACAAATTTTGACTACAGGACACTTCTTGGCTGGTGGCATGTTGACAGGAGTAGCGAAGCCGGATCTATTTAACATAAGCCCAAATCGCTTAAGGCTTTGGCTAGGTGGTTTCCAAATTTATATGCCATCATTTTGGAAGGCATGAAGCACAGCCTACCTCAGTTTGTTACAATAGCGAACTAAGTGGCGCATAATAACAGCAAACATTCCCGAGGGCCCCCTGGTCTTACTTAATGATGACAACCTACCATCGATGAAATGGCAAATTTGGCGTATGGCTGAAACTATAAAAGATGATGACATCGTAGCTGAGCTACAGTAGCTCGTATGGCAAACATTCGTACCAGCACGGGAATCATCAAGCGAGCCATAGCTTAGTTGTGCCTTCTGCCTATAGAAGATGTTGAAAGCCGCAGTCCTTCAACGAGGGAGAATGTTAAGAGAAGTCATTTGGCTAGCAGCTCTTCTATTCGCTCTTAATAAATCAAGATAATTTAGAATAGAGTAAATCAAGATAAAGTAACGAAAGATCTATATAAGTATATTCTTATTTCTAAAATCAATCGTTAATACAATAAATTGTCCAGCAGAACGTACATCGGCGTTCTTATATCTTTTGTTCCATTTTGGTTTGACAATTCAAAAGTGGAGAGCAAAAACGCTTGCTGTACTTGAAACATTATCCAACTGTTTTATTAAGTTAGAGGCCTGTTTTGATAAATAATTATCATAGGACTTACAATTAAATCTGAATAAACTGTAAGAGTCTAAATCGATTAGATTTTAGATTCGGTTAACTAGAAATTGACAAAGTATTAGTCTAGTCAACCAACTTATTCAACAATTTAAGCACCATTTGACTGAGGACTTTATATACCATTGTATGTTCCTCAGAGTGAAATGTAAAATATTACAAATAATAATATTAAAGCTGTGAAACAAGCACAACATTCTGCATTGTTCCGAATGAAGAAAAATCCGCATGGGACATTGTAGGAATACTGGAATGATGTACAGGGTAGATTTACTACAATAGTTATGTATTTATGATGAAATTTTTTCTCATTATTTTATAGTCACACCTCGTGAACATGCATATACATTAGAATCAAAAACCCTGTCAATATACAATATGTATATGTGTATGTACTATTGTAGTTTAGTTATTCTTCATTAAATACATAGATAGATACAAAAGCGTGTGTGATTTGAAATACTTTGACATGTAAAACATGAACATGAATCTATGGATACTCGCTCTATCTACCTTTATTGAGATACTACAACAAGAAGAACAATAGCAACGGTGGCAGCAACTCAAACCAACAATGATAATACACTTGTACATGAGATACCGTACCGTAGATTTGAGATTGTATCTGTATCTTTCTGTAAAGATACATTCATTCTGTCAGTTATGCAAATACAATATGCTTGTGCACTCATGCCACTTACTTCCAGTTCGACTTCCATATCTAGACCCATTCCCAGTAACACCCCCACTCTCAATGTAGTATGTAGTGTGTATGTACCAATTTCAGTCAGTTTTATGCATAAACATGACATCTACTCAAGGGCATAAAAAGAGAAGATTGTAGAATATTATTGAGTTGAGTTGAGTTGCGTTGCGTTGAGAGCAAAAGGATGCCATGTCGACCACATTAGACAGCAACACAGTATGGAAACCTAACCTAACGTAACCAAACGTAACGCAACGCAATGTAATGCACAATGATTTGCATCAAATACAAAGTGATACAAAGATACAAATTTATGCAGATACAAGTATATTGTACTTCTAAGTAAGAGTCTGCAGAGTAAATAGTACGCATGCACAACTAACAACAACATAATGTTGATATGAAATGTATTTGAGTTGAAAAGGTGATATATGGTACAGTGGTGGCGAATAAAAAATTACTAAATATATTATTCGTAACTGTCACACATTTTGACTGTATAGAAAACTTTTAAAATACCAAGTATTCCTTTTGACAGATGGTGATGCAAAGCAAACAACGAGTTCCAAAGTCAAAGTCACCATTTCATTTGAAGCGATGGCTGGATCCAAAGCCTTTACCTCGATCCGAGCAAAAATCTGGAGCCATTTGCGAAGGAGTGGAAGGTCCATAGAGCACTCACAACGGAATATGTAGTTTAGAATTGAGTGAGGCACAAATTGAATAATATTCCCAGTACCCATGTTCACAAATAGATAGAAAATATGCCTGATAATTTGTACTGATAAAAAAAAACTAATTAAATGCATTTTAACGTGAAATTCTTTTCATAAAAGGGTTCCATAGTCATGACAAAATCTAACGCTGTGTATCATTGAAATGCTTTTGGTGTCGCCAATACTTTCAATATATCTCCTGAATCAAAAGTCGTAGTGCCAAGTAATTTATATACATAGAATTTTTATCATTGCAAGCTTACGTCATAAAGGCCTACCCCCTTTGAAAATGATAAAAAAAATTATGAAAATGCTGTTTTTTGTAAGCGCATCTCTTGAGAACGGCTTGACCGATTTGGCTGATAGGCCAATTAGAAGAATATGAAAGAATAATCCACCGGAATAATTGTGTATTAAAATCTCAAAAAAATAAAAAGCTAAAGAAAGTATACTTTAAGGGAGGAAATTTTTAAAAAAATTTTAATGTGAAACATCTCGTGTTTCGGTATAGTGAAACTTTCACGTCATTGCCACAAAAATTAAGCAATGTGTGGCATGATAAATATTCGAATGTCTGACCGGTATAAACACTATTTGTAACTACAAGAAAAATAATTGGCCAAGATTATTAAAGTTTAATAAACCGTATAAAATTTACAATCAAATATGAGTGTGCTTAACACTCACGAGCCTTTGTTTTGAAACACGTTGACTATGTAACTGAGTGAATGCTTACACTGCTAATCAACTGAATAGGTTGAAATTCGTTTTATCAGAGAACACGACATTGTGCCACTGTTTGTTCCACGTCATATGCTTTCTAGCAAACTGAAGACGCACATCATTATGAAGCAGATTTTTTTCACTTTAAGCCTCTTAAAATGTTGTGCACTCACAAACTTGCATTCACACCACAATCTTCACTGATTTTGGCAACAAATCTTTGCAAATTTGAAGCAGTTCTGATGATAAGTCTTCCATCTGCTAAAGTTGTTGCGTATGGAGCACCTTCTTTCATATTAATACCATAGTTTGAGTAATTTCAAATAAAATTACCAACTATATTTTGGTTTCGGTCAATTTTTTCTTGGTTTAGGCAAGATTCGACACATCCTTTTATTTGGCATTGGCATATAAGTCTTTCAATTGCTTTCCGAGACCCATTTTACAAAAAAAGTAGCGGCAATTACTTGCAATTAAATAAGACAAAAGAATTGACGACAGTACATAACCAAAATACTTCACAAACTTATAACATTTCCGATGTACGTATTCAGTTGACTTAAAATAAATGAAAATTTTTTGGAATGTTTTTTTGTTTTGTGTCAATCTTAATCTATATATGTATATAAAATTGGATGTATGTATCTATCTACCTCCGAAACGGCTTAACCGATTTTGTTGAAATTTTATGGGCATCTCTAGCATAGTCTTGAGATTGTTTAAGTAAAGTTTGATGCGAATCGGACTTGTTGGATAATAGTTTGCATAACAAAGCACGCCGGGTGCTCCAGTAATTAATATATTTATACAGATGTTAGAGATTTCAAACTATCGTGGCTTATTAACAATTCATTCTTCAGTAAAATCAAAAAGATGATTGAAGAGATAGTGTCATTTTACTTTCTAAGAAGTGTTGAACCTATTCAGTTGATTAGCAGTGTACTTAGTCATAAACTTATCGATGTGTTTCTTTGTGTGTTTCAGGCATCTGCATTTTATGCCTTTAAGGAATGTGTTGGACAACTACAATCGTTGGTTGATTGTGTTAAGCATCGGCTCACTGTGCATATTTCAAAAACTCAGGGAAACGTTTTCATGTAAAAAATATTACGGTAATGTAGCGATACTACCTACCCCGATTTGTTTTTTTATTATTTTTCCCTTAAGTAATTTTAAGCATTTTTTTGTGAAATGTATAAGAAATACCTGTGATTTTTTTCATAACTTCCTATTCAGTGATTTGCCTCCTATTACAAACATTAAATTTATAAAAGTAACAAACATTTACACATTTTTGTTCGCGACTGTATGAAAGTATCTACATACTTAGTTGCACTCACATGTATGTACTTCAAATATGAGTGTATATGATGTAGTATCTACTGCCTATTTAACTGATGATATGTGATACTCGTATGTGTGTTGTTTCGTTCTGTTTTGTGTTTGTCCATTTCACAGTTAAATAAACTAATTTCAATATAGACAAACACTTATAAGTAGAACATTGTATCCAGGTACTTATGTACAATTCATCTATAATATTGTAGTTGTCATCGACATCATTGTATTTGCTAACTATGACATTTCGTGTGCATATATTACTTACAGCTAATTAATGTCAATAATTACACTATTGATATGCAAACAATTTTCACTAAGAATATTGCACAAGTGTTGTGATACATCATGTATACACGTAGGTTCTAGAATCAAAGAACCTTTGAACTTATGGTACGACATTTAATCAGTTCCAAGGTTCAATTTTCAACTGATTTTCTATGAATTTCTTAGACATATTCATTCAAAATTTTACATATGTTAAAAATTTTTAATTGAATTAAAACCTTAAGAACTAAACCAGAAAAGTATAGCATAAAAAGTATCTTTTACCATCATACTTACCCTAAGGGCAATTTCTGACAACATCAGCATCATCCTTTGCTAGAGAAAATTCATTTTCAATTACCTTGCGTGTATCTTTATTAAGTCATAAACTGTGTGTGCACAGGTACACACACAGATGCATACACTAACTTTATTTTAACTGCAGACATACACACTATTGTGTATAGAAAGATAGATAAATGTCGTGTCAGAGAGATGGGAGAAAGGCACATGAATAGGTCGGAATAAAGTGGGAACAAGTTAACATACTAAGTACATGGTGCAACCACAAGTTTATAAACGTAAATGATAACGTTCCAATGAATTCAACTTTAACTGTTTAAAAAAAGAAAACAGAAACATCTGCAAGCAACTTTGTTCAAATCTACAGATACATATGCACATGCAATATGTGTATGTATCTACAATATTATGTAAGTACAGGGTGCACCAAAGTGGTCTATAAGAGATTCTCTCAATCCCTTCAAAAATATCAATGATCTTCATTTTGCCGCAACAACATGTGCTTATGTGCTTCATGTTTTTCTAACTGCGACAACAGTAAATCTGTGATGATTTACACACAATACTTATTATAGAACCAACCATGATGCCTTTAAAGAACAAACAATCAAATGCTCTTGCATTCTATGTTCCACAGTAAACCAAGTAAAAAAAAAATCTTATTTTGATTTTCCGTTACCAAACTGAAAAACACTTTATTTATTTAGCATCCCAGATAAACAAAACCTGTACAGTGGTATTCATCAGTCTCAAATGCAATTCTGTTAACAGTATTGGTCAATTCATACATCTTTCATTCAATGATTTTGATTTATTTGTGCAAGTCAGCTCGATCCTAAACCAATCAACTTCCATTACCATCCGAAGCTGTTTTGGCTTATGTGTGTAGGACTATTACAATGAATTGTGTCTGTGCCAAGTATTAGCTCGATAACTTAGAAATTGAGTAATAAGAATGCTTAGAAATGACAAGGTTGAAACGGTTTTCCTTAGGACGTTGACCATTTCTATATGGGTGAATATATTGGATTGGTGCATAAGTAATGTCCATAAAGTCCACGGAGGAGCAAAGGACCTCAACAAGTTTCCTCCATTCGTTTCTGTCAAGCGCCAATTTCTTGATTTCGCTCCAGCTTCTGTTGGCCTTTATCACGTTTGCTTCCAGGTTTCTCCACCTGGTCTGCGCAGGATTCGAGGCTTTTTTGCTGTGATTTCGTTGAAAAGATGAGTTTAGGATTAGCAGGTTATCAGCCTACCTTTCCGATTCTGACGACGGGTTGGCGACTTTAGCTTCCAGACAAGCTGCCAATTTTTGGCTTTATTCAACAACATTTCCTTAGTCGCAGATGGTAAGGTTATACCGCCTTTGCTCGGACGTCAGAGCCTCGCTTGTGATGAACAGAGGGTACCGCGTGAAGGTGAGGTTGGTTTTTGGGAGGGATAGGCTATATGTTCGCATCACCATCCCCATTTACCACTCCATTTTTTAATCAATGATGAGTTAGGTGTATTATTCGAATATCTTCTACTATCAGCCCCCACCCCTCTAGTCCGATGGATCACTGTGTCGACTACACATTGGATGTAGGAACATATTCCAACCAAACTCCAAAAATTCCAAGTGACCAAACATGAATGAGGTCTCTCAATGGCGTGGTGAATCAATACACCCTTATGAATGATAAGTTCAGTACTCGAATAATTTTATTTAATGAAAGCAGCTCAGGAACGACTCGCCCAATCCAATCTTACCATATCACCTTCTTTTGCCAGGCAAAGTCTAGGGGGTTGCTCCTCTGAGTCGGCGGACGTTGTTACCTAGAGTCAAAGAGGGATATATATAGTACACTATTTTCAGGTAAATCTTCCAATTTCGTCTTTGATCCACAGAACATAAAGATCTGTATGTCTTGTTGTATTTCTGACATACCAAGGTGCATTCCACTATTCTGCAGAGAAGCTTTGGTTGAAATCTCTGAAGTATGCGAAGCAGAGCTCCACATCTGCTTCAGATCTGTTTTATATTGTATGTGAGGAGTTTGTTGCGCAGAGACTAATTTGAATTGTGGTTAGGAAGCCAGCACATTTATCTCGTTTTAATGTGATGTGAGCCTTCCAATTTAACCGTCTATACAGGTTAAACCCCAGATATTTGGCGGTGTGCTCTGAGGGGAAGGTTTCGTTGTTTAGGAAGACAGAAAGGCCACTTAGGCTTCTAAGCGTAAAGCAACGTGCATTGATTTGTCGGATATTAAAACATACACATCTCTGATGCAGTTTATAATGACAGCAGGGTACTAAGGATGTTTATAATAGAGTTTTATTACATTATATTTTATTACTCTTAGCCCAGAGTCTAGCGGTACATTATATGACGCATAACAAGTTTAGTGCATTATATCAAATTGTTGTATGTTAAGGTATTTGAGTTAGTTATAAAAATGTCAATAGATGACGCACCCATTACATGTAGTTCTTCATATTTTTGTATCTACGACTATTGTTGCAGGTTATGATAGTTGCATCAGTTGCACAATGTCAAATAATCAACCGACAGACAAACCGACAAACATACCACCAACACACAAACACACCACCAACCAATCTTCCTTTCCGTCTATTTGTTTGTCCTTTTTTGATGGGGTTCAAAAAAAAAAAAAAAAAAAGAAAATTCTCAACACCTTTCATTGTGTATCTGAACTCAACTATTGTATTGTATACGTAGTATAACAACTTTACGAGTATATATAGTACTATTGTACTTTCAGTAAATCCAGAAAAATAAACAAAGAAAAACATTCTTAAACATTTCGATGTATCTACATTGTTACAAAAAAACAATCTCACCAGCAAATAACTGTAAACTATGCATAGTCATGGACATGCATGGATACAAATGTATCTAACGGACAGAGTATGTATGCATTTGCGTTTGCGTGTGTGTGTGTGTCAGTGTATGAATGTGTATCTATGTTTGTGTTTAAGTGGCGCATGTGTTTTTGTTAGTTTTGAGTAAATTGAATTTTTAATTGTTGCAAATTCAATTAGAAACACGAATGCAAAAGCGCGCGCGCTCACTCAAATGTTTCCACATTTCCACGTCTCCATGCATCCATGACATCCTTTCCTCCCTCCATTCCATTCCATTCCCTTCCTTTCTTTTATTTTTATACATTTTTTTTTTTTTTAAATTGTCCGGGTTTTTTGTTTTCGATTTTCTATTTTCATTTTGTTGCTTTTACTATTGCTTTTTGGTTAGTCATTTGCAGGAATTTCCGTTGTCCGTGTATGGCAACGTTTCCGTTTCCGTTGCTGGTGCCATTGTTGATGCCGTTACCGTTGCCATTGCTAACGATTTTTTGGTCACAAACATGAAATGAATCTTCTTCACTCAGGCAACAAATTCATTTGACCAGAAAATGATGAGGTTTGCGAAAATGTGCTGTTAATCATGATCATTATCATTATGATGTTGATGTTAATGTTGATTCCGATGCTGCTGCTGATGATGAAGAGGATATAATAAAGTATAGTATGTATGTAGTATTCTGTGAACAAGGACATTGTGCTGGTTACCTTTGATATAGTATCCGTAACAATAGTATTGGTGTCAATGATGTTAATGATGATGATGATGATAAGTGTGGTGGTAGTAACAGTTTTACTGCTAAATGGTCATTGCAATAAAGTTGTCTCTTTGGTAAAGGGCGTACTCAACCTAGTATACCCGAAGCAACAAATTTTCCTACTTTCTCTTGACTCAAATTACTTTTCCTCTCCTGTCCTCTCATATCTCTCGTATCTCGAAATAATATTCCACAATCTCCTCCTCGCCTATTACCAATGAAGTAACCACCAACCAACCATCCTTCCTTCCTTCCTTCCTTTCTTGCAGTAGTTCATTCTTCTTCCCTGTTTCCATCAATACGTTATCACTCGAGCTCCATCATCAATCTATCCATCCATCCAACCATCAACCATTCATCTATCTATCCATCTATCTGTTCATCCATTTGTCCATCCATCTGTCCATTGAGGCTTCTTGTTTCCGTTTTTGTTTGGCTTTTTGTAAAAGTTTGCACGTTGCTATTTAGCAGAAGGCCGACGAAGCTTTATTGCGTGCCAACGAGAACCAAGTATTAAACCAAGGCAAATGCTTGGCCAAGCCAAGCCAAGTCAATCCATGTTATACCATGCCAAGCAAGGCAAATAGTACTACTACTAATACTACTTACTAAAACAGCGTAAGGAGTAGTCCAAGTCTTATAGTCTCTCATACCGCATGACTACTCATACATAGATAGATAGATAGATAGATAGATACGAGTATATTGCCTGGTAGGTAGTATATGGTATGCATGCCACGTTTGACGACGTGCTTCACAGCTTAAAAAGCCAATCAAGCAACCACTACGACAACAAGGATGTGCGAACAGACAAGACTCAAAGACTCTCACCAACATGGACTTCATTCATTTGATGTCAAACAAAAAACCAACCTAGAAAGCTACCAAAACTTGGCAATAGTTACACGTATTTTTCGCTTACATCCACCTCTTACTTACTTTGGTTACTTACATACTGTGTAACATAGCCTCCTGTGGTAGTACTAGTTGTGGCGAATGTTGATGGCACATGGTGGTGGTCGTGGTGATGGTGGTGTTTTGCGATGGTAATGGTTAGTGGCTGGTAGATAGTTTGTGAACAACTTGTGTTGCTCATTTTTGTGTGAAGTCTCCTTCATGTCCGAGATTGGCCAACATCATTTGCATAAATATTTATGCGTGAAACTTTGATTTTTTGTTTTTTGTGGGTTGGCGGGGTTGGTTTTTTAAGCTTTTGTTGCCTTGATTTGTATCTCATTATGCATGTACAACATGTTTAGGTGTTCGGATACACACACACATACATATATATATTAGATACATCATAAGTAGATACAAGTAAATGTATCTTAGCCGAAGGAAAGAAATTAACAAATATGTACACAGAAAAAAAGTATTGCAATTAGTTGTATTTATTTGCATATATGTGTATTTATTTTGGTTACGTTGTTTCATGTTGTTTGAATGAGAATGCTCAAGAGGCTGCTCTAGGGGCTGCTGTTCTTATGGTTGCCTGGTCGTTGTTTATTTAACAAATCAGAAACGACAAGAACAACAACAACAACAACAGAAACATTGAAGCCTTTTAGTCAACAATCCATAATAATCGTAACAACAACCTCATGTTTTGCTTACTTACTTCCTTCGGTCTTTTCATCTACTAAAAGTAAGATGAAGGCTCAATTTATCTGCGCTACAATAAACCAGCAGAAGGTTGTGGGCTCTCCTTTATTTCATTCAGACGTTTGCTCACTCAGTATTATCTTTTACCAAATAACCAATCTCTGAGTCCTCTACAAAATAAAAAACAACTCTCAAGCCATCCTCATCATCATAGTCATTGTGCCTTCTCACTGTGTGTATTCTTTTCATGAACGGCCGGCCTTCCTACTGATTTTAATGTTTCTTCAAGCAAACCAAGTTGGATTTTGCTTTGTGGTTACTCCTTGATATCCCTTCCATTGTTGTTGTAGTTGTTACTACTACTGCTGCTGCTTGACCATTTCAAGTTAACAGAGTAGAGAGAAGGAAAGGGACCCACATTGACAAAACCCACCATTACAAAAGGCATTAAACCGGCTTAAGTTCAGAATATTTGTATGAAATGGGATCCCATTTCAGATTGAACATCAGTTTCAGCGTCTGCTCCAGCATCAGCTTTAGCTTTAGCTTCATGCTGAGCTGATTGAGCATGGCGCGCTCAGAAAGCGTTGAGTGAAATAAATGTATGTAGCAGGACAGGAGATTATGGTCACAAGTACCGTAAAACAGCGTAACAGTAAATAAATAAAACACAGTTAGGAGAAAAAAAGAAATTGAAGGAAAACAACACAACACACCAACACAAAAAAAAAAAACATAAAAATGGTCACAGATAAAAGCAAAAAATGAAACCAAAATCAAATGTGAGTCCCAACAGAAAGATGCAAAACAACAGTCACAAGTCAATCGGCAAGAGGAATACTAGAAGTAGAAATATAAAAGAAATGAAGAAGTAGAAATGGCATTGGAAGTACAGTACAGATCAAATATAATACGGAACAGAAATGTCAGATTGATTTCGGTTTTATAAAATGTCAAATACCATACACTTGACAATTGGACTTTCAACTATTTATGTACTATGGCAAATGAGTGATTATTCTATAGAAACTTAGGACACCATCCTATTAGAAACTTGGACGAATGCATTCGCAAGCAACATTTTCAAATACATTCGACAATTCATTGCATTTGGTTTCGACGGAAAAAAAACCAAACAATTCCTAACATTTGGTTTATAAAATATTTGAAAAATCATCCAACTCATGCGTTCCACTTTGCCTGCATAACTCTGCATATGAGACATATAGAATGATTAGCGAAACCATCAGCTGAAGAGCGACTTTAAATTATTCGAATGTTTTTTATTCAGTTCATTTGATTTGAAATTTGCTTCATTCGCATGTGATCGGCGTTTGAAATAAAACATTTGGTTTGTTTGAGCAAGTATTTGGTATTTGCAAGTGTCTACACAAAACTCCAACGACACTCGGTCGAAACTTACTTCACTCATAATGAAACAAATGTCATGATTGCCATTTGCCAAAGGCATTCGGGGAAGACTCTAATTACTAATTAAATCTTCAAAATAATTTAAGTACAATACAATATAAGAAAAAAACACTTTCTATTAATTTTCTAGATAATACAGTCAATTTTGGAGTAAAATTCAACCAAAAGCTTCCTTTTAGATCCTCTGAATAGCCATTATGATTGTATTTTTTTCATTATCTTATTTAAATTCTATTTATATAAATTGTATGGGGCGTTTTGCTTATTTGTTCTATGATGAGTATACTATAATATGTTACAAACATTATCACAATGGTGATGGTACCATTATACACACTGTATTGTATATAAAATGGTATAAATAAAAATGATAAAAAATTACTCATACGTAGCATGTGTAATCATTTAACAAAGCACAACGGGCACCAGCAATAGAAGTAACAGCAGTAGAACCAGTACCAGCACCAGCACCATCAGGAGCAGTATCCTATCAGTTGTTGTTTCTTCAAACAGCATCACGGGGCAGCATGAATTTTTTGAGAAAAAGGGAGTTAAATCAACGAGATATGTGGTAGTATGTACATAGAGATCCAAAGCAACAGAATGAACTCGGAGCTATGTTAGGATTGCAAAGGCGAATTGAGTACGTTCTAGTATCGTGAAGGGAAGGAAACTAAGCAACAAAAAAATAAAGAAGGGAACTATAGTCAAGAGACTCTAAAGCAGTGGGAATTCGAGATGAGAACATCACACACATGTCACAAAGCTGTATGAGTATGGATTACCAAGTGTACGAAAAGCAAAATATGTACATATCCATACATCAAACATGTGTACATCACCATCATCATCATCATCATCAACAACATCATTGTCATTATCATGTTCACTGCTAATGTACAGGGTAAGTCATAAGTATGTGATATTTGAAAACAATTTTACTTCTAGAAATAGGAGAAGATTTAAATAAAGAATTATTATTGATGTAACTTGGAAAGTTGCCACTTAACATACAATTGATTCTAATAGTTCTATGGATTATTAATATTTACGACTGTTAAAGATCTGCTTAAAAAAGTAAGTATAAATAAGTAAAAGTAAATCTAAGAATACTATTGTGGAACTCAGACAATCAAAAGTCTTTCTATTAAATGTTAATTCTCAACGAAGCTAAGAATTGTGTTAGCATAGCGAGAAGTAATCAGAGAGTTCCCAACGGCAATTTGAGTGTTTTGCATCTGTTAGACTTATATAAATACCATTTCAATAAGCTGAATATTGCCACAGAGTTAAGTTGTAGATTCTGAATGGAATTCATATTCCAGCAATTCATAGCGCTAATGCATAAGATGTTTAAATACTTATGAATATACAGTGCATCCTTAAAATAGTCAGCCAAAACACCAGGTGCCATCACACAAAAACTGGCCATGATACTCCAAAACGTAGGGGGTAGCATCCATAATGCTTTATGCAGCTCCAATCTGGGCAGGGGACTTGCAACCAAGTCATACCTTCATGGTATAAGGAGTGCTCGCAGGGTTGCTAAGCTGAGGATCTGTAGTGCATATCGAACAGTTGCAGATGATGTGGTGGGTGTACTTGCAGGCAGACTTGCAATTGATCTGGAAACATTGGCTGCCAAGGACAAGTAGCTCGCACTAGAATCTTCTCATATAGTAGACATGGACGAGATTAAGACCAGGTACCTGAATATATGGCAGCAGAGGTAGAGTAGGGTAGAGCCACGGAGGATACACCAGCTCATCCTACATATTACAGATTGTCGTTCTGATGACGTGGGATTTGAATTTACTCATTTCGCAACTGGCCATGGATGTTACAGGCAGTATCTTCACAGGTTTGAGTACGCTGCGAATCCGTTCTGCGGTCTCTGCAGAGATGTCGTGGAGGATCCTGCGTTTCGAAGCAAACCGACGAAGAATACATGCGCTCTATAGATCTATTTGCAGCTCACAGGAGCTTGTAAGGCGCATGAAAACATCTGTGGATGACTAGGCATTCTTCTCTTCAGAAATTGCCAACATAATGATGGACGATCGAATGTACGAGCGAACAATGACGTCTGCTTAATTAATCTTACTATCCTTCCCTCCGAAGGAATGCTTTGGCGATGCCATAGGGACTAAACGGGATTTGAGGCGATTGATGGGTTTAGTAATGAATCCAAAATCCTTGGTAGATTTTTACTTCATTGTGCATCCTGAATGTAAAAGCAAAAATGTGTCCTGATTGAATCATTCATAATCCATGTCTTTTTTCAAAATTTCCAAGCCAACCTTTTTTTGTTCACATTTTATATTTGATATGTTCAAGAGAGTATGGATTATTATCAGTCTTCCTAAAATAAAGTAAGACATTCTTGATGGTCTATAGTATTATGATAAAATTTCATTCTGTTGTAATGATGACAATTTTAAGGTTTCCTGATAGCAAACCCTGTATATGCATAATACTAGCATCATTTCATTTGGTTATTTACTTGAAACCAGCATCGCCATTTTGAGTAACACGGAAAAGAAAAAAAAACAAAAAAAAAAAACAAATAACAACAACAACAAATTACGCACATGTAACGTTACACAATATATGTTTGTATCTATATATCTGTGTATCTATATAACTATGTTTGTATTTTACATTCAAACAGTGTAAGACAACAAAACAAATAAAAAAATTTGTTAAAAATGAACGAATGAATGAAAGAAATATAAAACTAATATGTACAATACTAGTAGTACGAGTATGTTAGAAAGTATAAACGATGATATACAAAGCTGGGAAATTGAGCATGACCATGGCCAAATTGTTGTTGATGTTATTCTTCTGTTTTTGATGATTTTTTTTTTGTTTTTGTCTTTTGTGTTTTTGATGTATCCAATTTTTCATTTTTTTTCATATTCACTTAACTCTAAAATTTTCAAAGACAAATGATTTAGAAATAAACACATCAAAGTCTATAAGTTACTATAACCTCAATTTAAGCAAAATTGATTTGATCGATTTAACAAACGAACTGCCATAATAAACTAAATGTATCTGATAATTACAATAATACCACAATATTAGTTACATATGTTTTTTTTTATATTTTTGCTATTAATACTCGTAATATTGCCACAGGCTTGCTTAAAATATGTGGAAGAAGTCATTTAGGTACCCCTGCGATTTAAAAACAACTTCATTTGGTACTTTCAATGTAAACTAATGAATATCCAAAGAATAATCAACTCAGAGTGAGGAAATTGGAAACTGCTTCCCACAAATGGCGTATTGTAGTTAGCACTTCGAAAGAAATGGTTATGATGGACTTTTAACTCAATATATGTACCTTCCTTCATACATATTTGCAAAGAAATTTGTTGTTTGCTAGCCACTGGCGAAATGTAAATTGAATGTGCCAAACACATTTGATATCAGTAAGCAAAACATAAAGTATTAAACTGAAATGATTTTGTATAAACCACTATCTGTTCAGGGTTCCCTACTCAAAAGGTGCCAACAGCAACCTGTGACTAATCCTACGCTTTCCGTCCTTCCGTCCGTCCGTCAGTGAGCTCTCAGTAATTCAATTGTCGTTATAAAGATAATTAATAATGTTAAAAAATTAAATAATCGAAATTTATGCTCCAATATGCACTGCTCGCAGTTTTTTGTAGTATGCTTTTAGGTGTTGGTTGAATATTGTGACAAAAAACCAAATAAAAATTAAGGAAAAAAGCTAATACATTTTACATAACTTCAGAAAACAAACTTGCAGAGTTCATTATGAAAATTTCTACAGGTTCCCCTTAGGCAAATGGCTAATAAGAGAGAGTTAAAAGAAACATCGATCAATTGATTGCAAAACTAACACTGTTTAATCTTTTACGATGGTGCGAAACCCTACGTGTGACAAGGACGTTAACATCTTCAAAAGAAACTTTCTACCGCTTCAAATGCTGTTCATTTTCTACGGAACCACCAAAGTATTTTAAACCTTAGTTAGGAGCTGTTAATCGCTCGTACATACAAGTTCCATGCATTATGTTACCAATTTCAGCAAAGAAGAATGATTAGTCATCTGTAGAAGTAGAAGAATGAAGATCGAATACATTCTATTATATTTCGTGGTGCTTTGAATCGAGGTTACCCATGAACAAGGCGTTCGGGTCAAGGCAGAGACCATAACATGGATCTACAATATGCCCAAATCTGTAGAAATAGTAATGTTGGGTTGCTCATGAGTGAGTGAACAAAAAAGAGTTACTCATTAAACTAAGCAAGTGAACATGTTCCTTCCCACTTGTTCACTGTTAACTCAGTTGTTCTTTTCTATTCAATTGTTCTTTTTCATTCACTTGTCGACTGTTAACTCTGTTCTTTTCTGTTCAGCTGTTCTTTTTCACTCACTTGTTCACTGTTAACTCAGTTGGTCTTTTCTGTTCAGTTGCTCTCATTTACACATTTGTTTAATTTGACTCACTTGTTCTCTTTTCCTAATTCTTCTTTAGAAAATACTTAAATGGTAAAATGTCGTTGATAAGTTTTTTACCAAAGAATTCCCAATGAAATATAGTAGGAAAGAAAATTTTATTTTATTATTTTATGTTTCAGTTTGTTATTTTATGTTACTTTATTTGAATTAAAATGTAACTGCCATATTAGTTTTGTGAGTAGCTGTGTTGTTCATGATCAAATGAAAAGTATTCATAAGTGAGCAAGTTAACAACTGAACAATGTGAGCGAGTTGACTTACTTTAAAAAAAAGAACAAGTGAACATGTTCACCAAAGTTTGCAGTACTAATAAATAGTGCTCGTATCATCCATGGCCAGTTGGGTGAATGGAATAAGGTCGTCAATCCTCCGTGGATTCTGCTCCACAGGTGTTGCTATATGTTTAGGTACCTGCCCCTAATCTTACCACTGAACAATGGTCCCAAAGTCGTTTTTTTTTTCTGGCACAAATTCAAGGAAAAAAAAAAAAAAACCATAGCGCCCTTGTAAACCAATGTTTTTTCCTCAAATCATGAATTTCTTTTTGAATTTATGACAAAATCTATTTTGTGACCATAATGCACTGCTTAGTCTCTGGGAAGTTTCTTGGACTGGTACATGAATCATTTTCGGCCAAAGCTTTCAACTCTTATGAAACACCATTTCGGTATGGGTAAGCAAACATTCTGCATTTTTCATTATAGCCATTGCTTCATTTTCATAAATGCAACCAGTGAACCATTGCCAGTGGCGCTTTTCAGAGAGTAAAAATCTTTGCAAACGATTGAAGCTTTTTTTGTTTGTAATACAGCCGAATTGTGCCGTAGGTTACAATACTATCTAATGAGTATATTCTGATGTTATCATATAGTCTTTTACACCATAGCATAAAAAAGTAGTATAAAATCAATGGGACCCTTTAACATTTTGCAAATGTAACAACAAAAAAGAAGTAATGAAACTTTAAAAATGTCAGCAATCGAGAAATGTGTGTAAACATGTGGATTGAATTGCAGATCCAATCAAAAAATAAAATCATTTATAGAGACCAGTTGGTACTCTTATCTGTATTCAATTGGTGAATTTAACATGGCAATATCATAGTAAGATGTCCATTTCAGCCGACTGCATTACCGTTTTTCAGTCATGTAACCGTTTACTGCCACCGCCTTCATTACCATTCTACAGTCGTGTTATCAGTCCTTGGCATTTCCTACGATTAAAGAATTCACTAGTCACCAGTAATGTGAAAAGGGGCTGCTAACTTATTATGGACACTTACTGGTAATAAGGAAAAGAGTAAGTGATTTACTATCGAAACGGAGACTATTGCCACCAAGCATACTGCAGGGAAGTATTTGTACGCATACATAATGATGAATGATGAATGATGATGATGGAGCACTGATTATGAATTTGTAGAATATGCTCTACAATTGTCACTGCCGCATACTAACTCAAGATGAACAATATTATTGCGGAATTCAGAGCATGCCACTTATTTGATGATTATTATTGCTGGTAATTACATATTTTTTGATATATTACGCATTAATTTGTATTCTAAGTGATTGACTTGCTCGCCGTATGAGGAGTTAAAGTATCGTTTTATTCTGGGATTGTATAATAATATTTTTTTTTATAATTTCAATCTACAATTAAGTGTATCTTAAAATAGTAATTTTGATTATTACTAAAAATTAAAATAGTAAAAGCTTAAATCATAAATATCGTTTTTAAATCTTTACTATTAACATACTCATTAACTAGCAGATTTATAGCCAGGGTAATGACTATGACTTTTTAATCTTTCTCTGTATTTCACATTGACATTCCTCAATTTCGTCTTTAACATACACATACATATGTTCAGTAATTTGTACAATAGATGATATTACTTATTTGTTGCAAATTAGAGGTCATTATACTTAAATCATTATTAGAGTTTTTGATTGGAATTTCTTCAATATCTCTCTCTCTCTCTACATTGGAAATAGTATTTGCACTCTTGCATCGCTTCAATTGTTTCACCTTTTGCACAATACTAATACTACAGACTCATTTGTTTCGCATACTCCATGTTACGCAGGGAAGAACTTGAAATCACAACTGATTGAGTTGAGTTAAGAATTGCTTGACTGAACACTAGTTTGTCACATCAACTCTTAAGCTACTCGAACAAGATTAAAAGAGAATTTAGGTAGAGAAGACATTGAAGTAGTAACTGATGCTGATCTAATAGATACTTATACAAGAAGCCTTTACTAAAGAATGATGAAAAGAAGGATGCAGAAGTACTATATATTGTACTTAGATACTTACTTTGTCAATAATCTACAATATTAAACTTACGCATTTACTATTTATAAAAATATAAAAGAAGTTTCTTGGTTTCTCGGGAAGTTTTAATATAAACTTATGTACTTAATACTATTGCAAAGAACATAAGACACTATGAAAATAACAGCATCAGACGATGCCACCAACTCATATTTTATTTACATTTCGCACAAATTTTTTCTGTCTCTTGGATACATGCTTTGATTTTCTTCTTCTTATTTAATAAATTTTCTTTTATTCCTTATACACCCCATGTAAGAAAAAATCACTGCATGTTGCTATCAAAAAATGAAAAAAATGGACTGGCGATGCGTGCGAAAAAAAAACTGTTTATATACAGAGAAATAGTGCCACCTGTCTGGCTATATGCTATCCAAATCTGAGGGACGACTGCTCCATACAACATATGGAAAATTCAAACAATCCAAAATAAGGCCCTGCTACGTATAACGGGCGCACCATTGTTCGTGAGAAATTCGAACTTTCATCGGGACCTGACAATGCCAACGATACTTGAGCAAATCAATTTCTTTAGCAGCCGTTATAAATATCGACTGCTGCAACACCCCAACCCCAAGCAAGCAAGGACCCTACTACACAATAGAACTCCACGACGGTTAAGACGACGTCACCCCAACGACCTCCCCAAAAGGAGTTCGTTAATACCTTAGATATCACTTTCTTCTATGCACACGTGACTATTCCCAAAACTGATGATACTAATGTTTAAAAACCTTTTGGTTGGTTTGACGTTGAAAAAAGAGAAAACAAACATCCCTTATAATAAAATATTTCCCTATTTCGGTCACAAGTATTGTGAATAAGAAGACAAAATATATGATTAGGAATAGCTTATGTTCTGAGGTTCTTTTACATTTGAGTTCTGTCTTTATATGAACCTGATAGTTTGATAGACTTGACTTTACAATCTCAAATGCCAAATGCCGAATTGTTGTAAATGATCTCCTTTTAATACTTGTTTTTTTTTTTTTTGCTTAGCTCTACCTTATTTTTTTTGAGCTCACACCCCTCGTCAACACTTTACTTGAGTGGGATCAATGGCACAGAATTTGATGCTTCATTAAATCAAGCTGTCATTACATCCATCAAACTAAGCAAGATGATCTCAAAAATCGTTTAGCCATTGATACTAAAATAAATTTCATTATTGCCGATATCGGGTTAACCAAACAGTGAGTGAATACATGATCTTTGATTTCCGCAATGAGTAAATTTGGAACTAATATACCATAGCATTTTATACCTTATTATTTGAAATCAACTATGCTGTATGTCCTCTTCAAAATACTTTCACAACGATTTCAAAACGCAGTATTTTTCGCAGTACATGTTCTTGAAAAAAATATAGTACTTCATCCCTGAATCAACCCATGTTACAGTAAAAAAAAAATATGTTTTGCGGTGTCCTCATATAGAGCGTTGTTATCTGATAAAAAAAAAAAGTGAAAATAATGTAAAAACATTGATTAATGTATCAATACCATGTAAAAAAAAAAGCCAAGTAGAAGTCGGACTCGCACACGAAGGGTAGCGTACCACCGCACAAGGTCTTGACACTATGCATGTAAATTAACATCGCCTTAAAGTATGCTACAAAAATTTACATGGTTCGTAAATGTACAACATATACTCGTAATGTCTAAATTTCAGTACTATAAGACAAAATACAACAAAGTTTTTCTAATAAGAACATTAATTTGAATTTGGGTTTTTATGGGGACCCCTCTCATTTTTTAACTTTATTTGTCATAATACACGTAATTGAATTACACATTCTATGAAAATTTCAACAGTCTACCCGGTGGAGTTTACGGAACCCTAAAAAGTGAATGAATCAACATAATTGTCTGAATCATCTAAGGTTTTCATTTTATATACATACATATATTTTCCGGAGTAATTGACATATTAAATTCGTAAATTCTAAACATTAAAAATCAAGATTGGCATGTTTCTACACTTTAAACGACTTTTTTCAGATGTCGAAGCTTTGTTTATTGCAGAAAATACTTGCTCTACTGTTGCGGTTGTCAGGGGTAAACATAGAATGTATTCAACAAGCTTGACTTCAGTGTAAACACGCTATACCCGCTCCGCGTAAGTCAAAATAAAAGTACAAGACAAATTAGAAAAACATGACTTGTTGGCGTTCACTGGTTTTTCGTCTTTTAAAGACCAAATTTCGTCACACACCAAACGAAACAAGAAGACGGAGCTTATTCTTCTGTTTCATTGAGTTCAGCTTGGTGTGTATTGGAATAGAATACGTTTTCTTGCCTTATTAGTCAAAGATGATTTGTCTGTTCCGCAGTGTTCTCAGCCTTATAGATTTCTGATAGTTAGGAAACATTGAAAATTAAATAAAATTAGTTGCATTGTTACTTTACATTTTTTTCAACATTTTCAGTATTATAAAAATGAATTATGAACTCAGTACAAACGCATTACGAATGCAGTTCTTTGGCAACAAGAAGCGCAGCAGGGATACGATATAATGTGCAATCTTTATTAAACATAATTAAGTTAGACTTCAGGTCAATGAAGGTGCAAAATCGCCATAAACATTGATGAGCTTTGTTTTAATCTTATGTCTGCTTGACACTCCGATTTTATTAATTTTTTCCACTTTGATAAAATCACAATATTATATCCTATAAATCAGTATGAAATTTACGAGTCGATGTACTATGATGTCGTTTGACTGATGGCAGGGAGAATACAATAATAATGTCAACTACCTTCATGGATGCTTGTTGGCCGTCCTTCTCTTACAATACAATACTTATACTTAAGTTAAGATAAGGAGAAAAAAGCATACAAGGAAATTGTCCTTTAATGACTTCGATGCCCTGATTTTTCCATCTTATTATTTGTTTCTTAAGGAGCAAGTTTGGTCTAGTCATATACAGTAAGTAATACGAATACATAAGTTTACTTATGGGAAGTTATTTTTATTATCATATTCTTGTGGTTTCTTGTTTAGTTGACTTTCTTGATATCGAAAACAAAACGACTTTTGTTTTTGGCCTTTTTTGGCTTCATTTTCTTCAAAATTTATTTTTATTTTGTTTTGTTCTTTGTTATTAACTAAGTGAATGCGTCCTTAGATGACTTCTTTATGACACATGATCACTAGTACAAGCATAAAACGCTAAACAAAATTACTAAAGTTCTCACAAATCGGGAGTTTAACTCAAAAACAAAACCATAACCAGCACATCATGTCATTTATTCAATGTCCTTCCTATTCCATATAAGGCAAGGCTCCTTTACCTTTAATACAAGAACAATAATAAACAAAGATGAGTTGATGAAAAAACTGCGTATAAAGTAAATTGCATTTGAGTAAGGACCAAAGGTTCTTTATCATTTTTTATTTTTTGTATTTCGTTCTGGTTTTTTTTTTTTTCAATCAGAATGCGCAAAACAACAACAAAAAGAAGAACCACAACATAACAAAGAAGTAAGAAAAACAAAAGCGGACAATTGTGTGACAAATTTGACAATTGCTTTGAGTCAGTGCGTTGAGTGTGTGAGAGCGTGTGCGGCCAATAAATATGGGGATTTGGTGCCAATCAAGCGCCAATAAAAGCTTCCTTTACACAGGACACACACGCACACAATCAAAACACAAAACAGACCAGAACAGAACAAAAAAAATAAGCGGAATGGAGAAGGGAAAGGAGTAGAACAGAGGAGAAACAAAAAAAAAAACACGAACACCAGAATAAACGAGAAGCTCTGCATGCCAAAGAAACGATTCAATGAGATTCGGCAAATTGCGACTGCTTGCTGCCATTCATCCTTTTTCATCGTTTCACCATTCCCTTTCTATCATCATGCCAGCTGCTTGCTACCTAACTGCCTGCCCTTCTACATGTCTACAGTATAATCTTTATAATTCGAACACATAAATACCAACCAATTCAAACAGAGCAGTAAGATAAACAAAAATATTAGAAATAAGGAAAACAGCTAAACATCTGAATAAAACTTGTATCTTATAAATATCAATTATGTATGTGTGGTTATTTTTCTATAAATCTTCTGCACAATTTTACGATAGTTTGATAGTTAAAATGGGGATAAATGAAAAAGTCTTGTATGCAGATTAGATAAGAGGAAGGGTGGGAACAAAAACAAGTAGCGAAGTCTGGTCACAGGTTAGGCTCTTACAGTGGCATAGGAAGTGCTCTGCTGACTCCTCTCATTCACTACACAGTCTTCATAGAACACTCTGGAATATCCTATCAAGAGGCCTGAGACTATGTGAATACACTTTCGTATCAGTCCCAGTAATTTCTGTATTCTTTTGCGAGTTGTAATTTAGACAGAACGAGAGTCCAAATAATCGATTCAATACTGTATAACGAATTCGCCGTTGCCGCCTTTGCTCTTACAATGAAAGCTTTCGGTTTTGTTCGTATATATGTGTCTGTGTTTTTCGCCGCTTGCATTTAATGCTTTCATTTTTAACTTGATTCGCAGGACGACTTCATTCAACTTTACTTGACTTGGCTGGATTCATTCTCGTTTGTAACGTCCTTTGAATAGAAAGTGTCGGCGGTTGTTCTTTCATATCCACCGTTCATCGTTCATAGAGAACAAACGAAAGCCAAAACAAAGAAATAACAACAAACCACAGACAATATTGCGAACTCTTTGTTTGAGGTGAGGCATAAGCAAACACATTTATAAACAAAGAAATAAAACAAAAACAATAAATAAATATTTAAAAAAATATAAGCAAAAAATACTAAGGACAAATAATTATACATATATCATTAATTTTTTTTTATTGAATAAAAAGCCGATTTAATTTGTTGTTGTTTTTTTTTTAAATAAAAGTTATATATTTTTTTAATGTGCATAAACTTGTGAACAAAAAAACTAAATTTATTAAATGATTATTTAAATTATTATTGTTATTAAAGAAAAGCAAGAACTAAGTATTTTCAAAATACATAATAAAAAGGAGCCGCTGCATTAGGACAATAGATGCAAGAGAGAAGCACCAACAAAAGCATCAACAATAACATTTAATCAAAAATAATAATAATAAAGAAATAAAGGAAAAGCCCAACAGAATATTAAAAAAATAACTCAAGCAACATCAACTGCAGCAATAGCAGCAGGACACGAAAACAAAGGGCATTCAAGTAAAATAACAACAATTGAAATAGAAAATTCAAGTTGATTGAACAACAACAGCAAAAGCAGCAACAGCAACAGCAGCAAAAGGAAGAGAAAGTACGAAACTTGAAGTTGACAAAGGATCAACATTAATAAGTACATTAACAACAACGACAACAACAACAAAAATGAAAAGTTATAAAAAGATGCAAATGCAGCTGCAACTGCAAAAATCGTCGGCTCTGTTCTGGACAACTTTTTTAATTGGATTACTGCACATTGGTCTACTTTGTGATGCGCGTGCGGTGAGTAGTAAACTTTATACAAAAAAAAAATTCAGCAAAAATTTAATCAACAGACAATTAATAAAAAACAACAACAACAAAAAAAGAATTAGAAATAGTAATAAAAATGCATTTATTTCAGCGCTCAACTTTTTTAATTCACTTTATTCTCACAGATTACATATTATTGTCACTTTTAATTTCATTATATCGAGTCATTTTAATTAAAAGCTTTAAAAAGTTTATTTTAATGTTTAAAAAAGAGTTGAATGAAATATGAAAATATCTTTACCATAGTATAAGTACATACTGTACATATAAGTACTTACTTACTTATCTTCTTTAATGAACGATCACAAAAGTAATTGGTTTGGACTTTTGTAAGTGTTGATCTAGCAACAATTTCCTTATCAGATTTTTTATATTACATACATCTTTGACTTAAGGACGACCAACAGAAAATACAATAGTTCACATGTGTTATATTACAAGATCTGAAGCTGAGCTAAAATATGGTCCGCAAAAGACTTCAAACTTTGTATGAACGGGCGCTAGTAATTAAAAGCGAGTTTGGTATGAGGGTGTCTTGCCAAAGAGTATAAAATATGTAGAGTGGACAAATCCCTAAAAAA
This sequence comes from Amiota communis, assembly GCA_037043315.1. Lineage (NCBI taxonomy): Eukaryota > Metazoa > Arthropoda > Insecta > Diptera > Drosophilidae > Amiota > Amiota communis. Next base: position 561,591 of record JBAMAV010000198.1, on the reverse strand, counting down.
CACCAATTTTCATTATATGTATCATCTCATTTGCAAATGTTGGCTAATGAATTCAATCGTTACTTCCCAGTATATAGCAATATAGAAGCTGAAGTTGACCAAAAACTGATACGTAGCCATTTGGCCCTTTCAAAAATCGGTGTGGTTCGGTTAAGTGGTTTGAACGACATATTTTTTGTAAATAAATTTATAAATTTTATTCTTAATACCATGGCTGTCCAACCTTTTTATTTCCATGGGCCACATTGCAAGAAGACATGGTGTTTTGGGCCACAAGTACGTATGTTAAGTTTACGGAGACTTTATTCGCTAAAATACATAAGTAAGAGCACTGATAAAACTAAATTGTTGGGTGGTTTAAGAAGAGATGACTTTGTGCCATCTTTGGGGCAACTTATTCTTCTATTCTTTCATGCGAATAACTTAACCAAAATTTATGAAATTCTTGTGATTGCACAATCTTTTTTACAATAGCAATGTAAGGAACTGTATATCATATTTTTTGTTTAATACATTTTATAAACTATAATAACATACCTTATAAAATAAGTGTGATCTTTGGCATTGAAGTTTTGAAACGGCTATCGATCGATATTGAAATACTCAGCATTAACAGCATTTTGAAAAATTCTTTGAATTGGTGATGAATCAAGCAATGATTTGCATGCCATGATCCATTTTCTTGGTGTACTATACAATGGTAATTCATCAAACAAGGGTTTTCGACATCAATGGCATCGTTTTCCAATAATTTTACAAGCCCCTATTTTTTCCCGATGATAGCTAAGGCACCATTTACAACTACGCCACATATATGGGAAAGTGACAAAGAAAATCCTGTTAATTATCTATTGAACATAGATGTTTTTTCTCTGTATTATAAAAATCTATTGATTTCGTCGCGTCTTCTCCGTCGGAAGAAAGACAAAAATAATTTAATCGTGTGACACAAAATCATTTTTTTTTTTCTCTAGAAAGAGAATTTGCTATAAAAAACAATTACTGAGTATCATTTAATAAAGTTCGACCCTTTCGTTTATCGTATTTGCTTCTTATTAAATTAATTTTTTGCTACACAAAATATATGTAGATATGTATATACGTAAGTATTTAATTGAAGAACACAGAAAGAAAATGTGCTTGGCAATATAGCAACAATATACACGGGCTCCCAATTCAAATATTTTATGATATCATTTACTATTTATTATTTATTATTATTATATTTCTTTTATATGCCCTTATTGCACATAATGACCCTTTGGCAGAATTATCATCGATTCTTCTTTCTTTCACACGCGCTTAGGCACATACCTAAATTTGCCCACAAACATTGCTTTATTTGCATGAGAGATAGAGTGCAAGAGATTGAGAGAGATGTAGATCATGTATTTATGTAGAGTGTAGGTGTGTATGGCTTTCTTATAGTTGTATTTACGCCAAAAATATTAAACAGATTTTAATAAAAAAAATATTGGGCACATTTACAAATGAAAACCTATTGAATGGTATATTTTTTATTAAAATCGATTAGATAGTTTAGGGGTAAAAATTATCATAAAAAACCTGACGCCGTATTTATATTATGATAAGTTGAGCCATTTTTTAGTAGCATCAGTATTTTCATTTATAGCTAAAGAGTGTAATATAAACCACAGACTTTACTTTTCAAATCCTTTTCGATACATTTCTCTAGATCGTCAATTCTCCTGGCAATAGTTTGATGATACAAACAGATTTTAGAAATATCAACTTTCTTGTTCGGACAAATTATATCAGTCACTCTTTTCATGCTTTCCTTAATCAGAAAATGGTTCCAATTTTTTTGTCTATTTAATTTGCGACTAGGCAACTTGCCTTCATAAATGCAATGATATATTTTTGGGCCAAGGTTTGCACAGCCTTGCTTTCAACATTTTACTTGGTGGATCATTAGATAATATAGCCTAAGTGTGTTATATCTTGCGGTATTGATATCATCATTTTCAGAGATATTTGCTGTCTAAACTGTTCATTCAGCAAATTTGAACATTTCATGAGAAGTATTAGATAAAACCTCATACCGTACATGTATGTTATTAAAATAATCCCTTAAATAATCATTTTCATGATTTGGTAATAGATTCTGATAAGTTTAATGATTATGTCCATAAGCGGCTTCTAAAATGCAAAATGAATTGATCAAATAGATTTCCCATTTTTGATAAATAATATCACTACTTCTATGCAACAATAAGATATTTTATTATATTTAATTTAAAAAAAAAAAATCAAAATTTAGAGGGTATCGAACAAATAACACTGCGTATGTCTTTTTTGAATTTACTTATTTGATGACAACAGAATGATAAGCCTAAGCCTGTGTAATTGCAATATAAAGCTTTGTGTGACATTATCTATCATCGATTGTTCTTAACATGAAATACATAAATATGTAATCTTTTTAACGTCTGGCTATGCAATTAACTTTTTGCTATTAGCAATATGTTGAGACCAAGTTAAGTGTGTCGTGCAAACTGTGCATACGAGTTGGACTCCTCTAAAACGAACTTCTCTAGTAGTACTGATTCTTGGTGAAACGATAAAACTATGAGTATAAAATAAATATATACATAGTTATGTTTTATGTAGAATTTTTAGCTATCCTACAGCGAAAACTGCTCTATAACAAAAAAAATTCAGCGACACCAACGACTTTGACATGGAAGAGTTCAACTGTAAAGTATTATAAAAAGTAATCTAATCGATGTTTATCGGAATTCACCAAAATTTCCTTGAGTTTTTTAACCTAGTATAAATGAGTTTCATATATCAATTTCCGAACTAATGGAATTTTAAAAAATCTAAATCTATGAAGAGACCAGTCTCCAAGTGGTACAGATTTGGAAGTGCAGAATTCATGTTCCAATGGAAATAGTTTACAGTTTACTATAAACATCATCAAGGGAGCATGGTATGTGGTGTGCCACTTAAAGACATCACAACAGTTTCCACCCTGGAACTGCTTTCGCATTACTTCAAGGCGGTTTCCTCTTCTATATTCATATGTCGACTGTAGTACCTGCATCCAGGTCCCGCTTCTTGTATCTTAGCATCTTTTTCATGTAGTGAGCTACTTATGCCCAGTTGTGCTTACTCACCAGCATCCTGTCTACTATATTTGCTGCGTTGATGGGTTCCACATTGTTTCCAGTGCCTCACGCCATCTATCACATTCAAAGAAAGTGTGATTTGTATCGACTACTTTTGCGTCCCCATAAATGCAATTTGTATTTGCCGCTTTTCCTATTTTGTGAAGATATTTCCGGAATTATAAATTACCCCACTGTCTTCTTAGCCATGAATTCACATCTTGTATAAGTTTAGCTATCCATCTGCCTTTCGTTTCTGCAGCCCACCGCTGCTGCCACAGATGTATGGATTGCACTCTGACCGCTTGTCTTTTTGTGTTTATAGTTTATATCACTGAAAAGAAATACATTAAAGTCATCACGAGAAATCATAATGAATTGAAAAGTTTTGTGGATGCCCCATATGGGCCACAAGGGACTACATGGGCTACGAGGGCACAATGTGCCTGTTTATACTCGTACTATGTATGTCTTTGCCTGTTATTCAGAGTTATAATTTACACTCACTTTGTAAATAAGTTTTTTACAAAGGCTAACCCAAGTTGTTGCATCAAAAGTTAAAAATCTTAGTATATAGTATATGTAATACTCATGATTGGAAAAAAAGATTTTGTGTGAACAATTAGCAATTATTTTTCAATTTTTATATTCGTTTTATTTGTAAGTAGAAACGGTGTAAAAAGTGTCTATGTGAAATAAACCTTTAGTTTTTAAGCAATTGAGTAATTAAATTTTATTCGAATAAATCTTTATGACGTAAACAGATAACTAATGATTCCCAATTACTAAAAAATTTAATCCCCTTACAAAACTGAGGCAATCAAAAAAACAAAATGAATTGTGGCACTTAACAATTTCTACTATAACTTTCACAATTTGTTTTATTTATTTATTTTTTTTCGATACTGATAAAACGATTTGGATAAAAGGATTTACAATAACAATTAATAAAAAAAAAAGCATTGAAAAATCGGCGTAATCGGATATAGTAAATAACTGATATACTTCAATAGCTGCAAATAAAATATTGAGTTTTAATAAGCTTATAGAAAGCTTTTCGTTGTGGGAGTTATAGATGTTTTTCCAATGTCTGCCTAAGTGGTAAGCGATACTTGGGTGAGTTAAATGAATTTAATGCAAACGCAATTTAATGTTTTCAAAATTTATATAAAATATATTGTACTTACCATTGTACTATATGCTTTCTGTGCAATTATCATAAAAATACGGAGGCAGTTCGATAAGATTACTTTAAATTAGGGTTATAAGGGAGGTCATTTTAACGGAGGCGGATGCGGAGGCGGAGGTTAGCTAACAAAGAAAAAATAATCGGGTTTTACCGTTTATTAAAGAAAAAATTTACCAATAAGTACTACACTTACACTACAAAGTTTGTAAGTTTGATATGTGTACATATGGAGTATATTATATAAGTACCAATTGGTAATCAAGATTGATAAAAGGCAAATTATTCTTAATAAACAACTATTTTGCAGCTTTGTCGCCTTCTAACCGATTTTTCAATGGTTCGTAAACTAAGCTAAGCTCCGTCGTCATCACCTTCACTTGAAGCTTTTACAAGACCCAAGTCATACAGCGTTAGCAAACGCTATAGTTCAGATTGAACTTTGTCCTTAACAAATTCATCCAAAAACTTTAATTTGTACCTTGGGTCCGAATATGTAGCAAACGAATACAATGTTTGCTTGGAAGACCACGAAATCTTGTATTGATGCCTTCATTTTTTTTTTTAGAAATTTTGATATGAGATGTGAAAGGGAGTGAAAAATGTGACGTTGCACGCAATGACGAAATGTAAATATACCTCCGATAAAACTCCGTTAAAAAATAAGCGCAGGCGGAGGTACGATTTCATGCGTATGTTCTGCAGATGCGGAGGCGGATGCAAAATTCCGTTACAATCCTACTTTTAATGCAACACATTTTATGTCAACTACGTGTATCTTCTATTAATAGACTAGTCAAATTTACTTTGCGTTTGACAGCCATGGAGAGTAGATAACATGACTTTCGTGAGCTAATCAATCATTAAATTTTCCTTAAAAAACCATCACCGAAACCAAGGAAAGGCTTGCAAGAAATTGTCGATTAAATCCATGGAATGATATTGGGCGGTTGCAGAAAATAAGTGCTTGAGTTGGCTGAGGTTGTAGGTATCTCAACTGAGCAGGTACATAACAATTTTACATGAATATTTGGATATGAAAAAGGTACATGCGCGACATGTGCTGCTATCGCTCACACTCGATAATAAGTGCAACCGAGTGGCTAATTCAAAGGTATATTTGGCGATGTTCAACTCGATTCGACCGAGTTTTTGCACCGTTTCGTAACCGTTGATCCATCACAATACACCAAAAACCAAGGAATAGTTAAAGCAGTATACTTCTCTTGATGAACGTGTTCAATAGAATGACAAGGAGTGTCTGTCGGCAAACAATGGCATGACGACAGTTTTTTGGGAAGCACGCGGTATCATTCACATTGATTACCATGAAAAGCGAATATTATTCAGAACTATTGGATGGATTGGACATTGATTTGAATCAAAAACAACCACATTTGACGAAGAAAATAATGATCTTACGCCAGTATAATCTACGGTTGCACACGTGTGTAGAATCCATAAATTGGGCTACGAACTGCTACCCCATCCAGCATATTCTCTAGATTTAGCCCCCTGCGACAATTTCCTGTTTCCAAATCTGAAGAAATGACTTGTCGGTAAGAAATTTGGGTCGAATGAAGAGGTCATCAGTGTAGCATACGTTTATTTTGAGGACCTTGAGAAAACCTATTATTTGGACGGGAATAAAAAAAAATTAGAAAAATGCTGGACTAAATGCATCGGACTAAGAGGAGACTACATTGAGAAATAGAACACTTTTATCTCTTAGTCAAAAAGTCACTAATTGCCCTCGTATGTAGGGGACCTGATTACCAACAGAGTCGTCAAATCAAATATTAGCATAATTACTATTTGTTACATATATTGTAGTTAAAAATAAAAGCGGTCCAGGCATGAGGAAATGCCAAGAGCTAAACAAACTTAATACATTTTTTCATCTTCCATACATATCTAAATGGGTCTACATCTTAAAAATGGACTATCCTTTTTTACGTTATTATTTAGCTATCAGATTCAGATATGACGACGAATAATGTACGTGGTGTATCTGCTGTTACCATGACTGTCTGATGCCAATTGCATGGCGTCAAGAACATGGTCTGAAACAATCTGCAATCTGCAAAAGATGAAAAGAACGAACAAATGTTGGACGAATGAAAAGAAAACCAAAGAACAAATGATTGTGAAAGGCTTAATATTGGCTAACAAAGCAAACGAAGCGCAGACAAATGAATAAATGAATGCATGAATGTGCTATGAATGAGAGTGAATGAATGAGACTGCATGAATAGTTGGATAGATGGACGGACGGATGAAGGATGGAATGAATGGATGAACGAACGAATGAAGGTCTGAATAAACTTCAGTATTAAATTGTTAATTGAGGCCAGAAAATGTTATTGCTGCAGGTCATCGTGGAACTGCTGAGTACAATACCAACAGAAAACAAGGAATAAAAAAAAAAAACAAAGGGCAGCAGCACTTTCTCAGGACATACAACAAACGCAACTTACCACCCATAAATAGAGGGAGAGATAGATAGAGAGAAGTGGATACTAAAGAAGAGACAAATTAAAAAAGGGATTCAATTCTAGCAGAATTTACTTCACTAGACCCAACCAAACCAGATTTCATCAAATCAAACCCAACCAAACCAAACCAAACCAAACCAATTTCAACTAGACCTAACCAACTTTAACAAACCTCAATTATAGGGGGCTACAAAGACCCAAACAGACAGATGGACAGACAGATAGACAAAGTGTCGCCTTTGAGGCTGTTATAGTAACAACAACAATAACAACAATATGAAAAACATGGGAAATATCGCGAACGAGGCATAGTTGGTAATGGTACTAGTGTTGTGAGCATGATGGGTTGATAAGGGACTTAGTACAATAACATAGTATTGTAGTATTGGATAGAGAAAGGGTGATGCATAGATGGCGATTGTAATGGTGGCACACAATATTCAGCGATGTCAGCGAATTTTAGTTTGCTTCTCATATCCTATCATTCCATAACATCCTTTCTTCGTTGCCCCCTTTCCCACCCTTCTTCATTCATTACCCACTTTTCTATAGTAGTTCTTTCTTTAATCCAAGCATTTGAAGCCTTTGTCCCATGCACTCACACTCCCTTGTCCTTATTTCTTTCTCTTTTATATTTTATAGGGTTTAATAATGTGTTCCTCTACCCTGTCCCTTAAGTCCATCTATTTCGTTTTCCTTTCCTTTCCTTAGCTTGACTTGACTTGGCTTGGTTTGGCTTTTTAGTTGTAGACGAGGAGAATTCCATGTTCCATGCGTTGATCTGCGTTTGCAAAAAACAACCAACGAACAACACTACCAACAACCAATATTATTTTCCGGTCGCCATGTTTTTGGGTCAACCAGAAACATGGCGGACAAAATGATTTCCAAAAAAAAAATAACAAAAATATATAAATAAATAAATAAAATATACACAACAAAAAAAAAAAAAACAGAATAAAAGCACACATTTTGCTTGCTTTGTTGGGTTTTCGATGACGACGACGATAACGATGGCGTTTGCTGGTGATGGCGACGGCGATGGCAATGGCAATGGCGATGGTGATGGCAATGATGATGGCGCTTGGAGCTTGAAGCATGCCGCGCTTGGCCAACGATGATTCTCAATTTTCCGCCTCTCCACTTTATGCCACTCGCTTTAATTTTCGTATTTATTTTTTTCTTTTCTGTTGTTGTTGATGTTGTTGTTGTTGTTGTGTTTCTTTTCTTTTATTTTTGCGTTTCCCAATTTTTTATTTATTTTTAGTTTTTGTGTTTTTCATATTTTTCCTGCAACCTTTTCTCCTACCTTCCTTTGCGACATGCACTTGTTTGCCTTATGTTTGTTTTCTTTTTGTTTGTCATGTTCGCGTTCATTGAAGAAGAAAGAAAAAAATAGTATTAGTCGAAGTATAAGTTGAAGGAGATGAAGGAGCTGACGAAGATGGAGAGGAGAAAAGTGAAATAAAAATATTTCCTTTTATTGCTGTTCGTTAGTTTTCTTTGTTATTGATGTTGTTGTTGCTGTTGTTGCTACTCCAATTTCGGCCACCAAGCGGCAATGGTCATTTAATATATATATGTATGTATATAGAATATATGTATATTCTTCTTCTCGTACCCTTCTTCGTCAATTTTTAACTGCCTTTCATGCCTTATTCGTTTTGGTTTGCTACACACATACTACTCCAATCAACCGACCCACCCAACACATCTTACCGACATCTTTATGCTTTTGCTTACTCCTTTTGAAATATGCATGAAAAAGCGCTTGAAACCAATAAAAATGTTCAGCACGTTTCGTGGCTGTTCATAGATTTGTAGGACACTAACAGCACCATTACCACCACCACCACAGGTCCCTCCAACTACCAACTGCTAAGCTTCATACTACTATGCCTACTATTGTACGCTGTGCGCTGCTACCCTTTTCACAATAATCAAAGATTTTCATTTACCTACTACTACAACGTACAACACAAACTTCAGTTTCAGACTTATGGCTCTCGGCCATCGGCTTTGGACTTTGGTCTTTACTTTTTTTCTGTTGTATATATTTTGTTGTTCCTCGGTTGTTGATGTTGTTGGTTTTTGTTGTGATTTTCCTCTTGAATTTTTCATACATTCATACATTGTATTGTGTGTCCTGTGCCAGTGCCTGAGCCTGTGCCGAGCTGTCCTTGTGTCCTGCATGTACCATTATAATGGAGGAATTAGTCTTGTTGTGTTGGTGTGTTGTTATTGTTGGCAGTTGAAAGTCAATCCAGGCAAAATGAACTTCACTCACTCTCTTAATTGCCGGAAGTTCTTTTCTTTAGGATTTAAAAATAAAAACAAAAATATAATAAAAGAAAAGAAAAAAGAACTAACTCATCGTAATGTAATTCCTGAGCGGATATTAAACCAATATTAAAAAATAAGGTCTTGTCACCACCAACACATTACCTTACCTTACCTTACCTTACCTTACCTTACTCAATCACAAACATGCTCACCCACACTAGCTAACTCACTCACTCCTTTGGATCCCTATTTCTTGTTTCATGATGTTTGTTGATCTTAGATTGTCCTAAATCAACACTAGTCAATCATCAAATATTTGCTTCTTTTAACAAATTTACTGTTTGTTTGTTTGTTGATTCTTTTGTTATTTGTTTTTTGTTGTTTGTTTTGTTATTGTTATTGTTATTAGCCTCTTGTGTGTCACTAAAATCAACAATAACAAAAAACGAACAATCAAGTTTACTTCAAATGAACCATGTCACCAAATATTATGCTATTAACGGATTTTCCCCTCCATTTTAAAAGATTTAAACACTAAGAGAATCATTGAAGTTACATATGTCTTGAGGCTACTCACCCCAATGTTCTTACCATTTAAACCAACCATTCGGATATCCTGATTTATAAATACTTCTGCTGCCACACGAGGTGGTATATATATGTTACATACATATAATACAAAATAACTAAATTTCCTTTGGGATTAACTAAAAGGTTTTCCAATAAGAGGTGTTATTTTGAATAGCCCGCTATTTCGGTAGATATCACTTGACATTTGACAAGTAGAAACTACGCCATTAATCAAAATGGAACGTTACACGCTTCAACAACGCATAGAAATTAATAAAATTCACTATAAAAATGGTGAAAATTTTGCAGAGACGGTTCGTAAAACTAAAACATTTTTGGGTCATCGTGAAGCACCTTGTCGGACATGTCGTGTCTTTGCTGATTGGGTCCTTGAAATGCATAGAAATGATCCGGAACTCCATCGAAAAATCATCATGACCAATGAGGAACATTTCCACCTCCGTGGCTACGTGAATAAGCAAAATTGTCGCATCTGGGGCTCGGAAAACCCAAGAGTTATTGTTGAAAAGCCTCTCCATCCTCAACGTATAACTGTTTGGTGTGGTTTATTACGGGAAAAGTTTCTGGACCGTGTTATCTCTCGAAGAGGTGATCACAATTGGCCACCGAGATCTTGTGATTTAACACCTTGCGACTTCTTCCTTTGGGGCCACGTAAAAGATAAGGTCTACGCCAACAGCCCAACGTTGATTCAAGACCTCAAAGATGGCAGCCACTTTGCGATTTGGTTATGGAAAATTTCATGAAAAGGATATGGTCCTGTAAGCGTGGTCGTGGTGGCCATTTGGCTGATGTTGTTTTCCATTATTAACGGCATACCTTCCTCTTTATAATGAAATACACATCCGATCATTTATCTCAAAAAATTCCATTTTTCTTTAAATATCAAAATAACACCTCTTATTGGAAAAGCCTGTATATTGACGCATCATTTTTTAGAAATTGATTTTATGATGCAAAATTGTTCTAAAATCTTTAAAATATTATAGCAAATCTTGCAATAATTACGCTGAAAATTCAGTTTCAAATTGATCGTATGTCACAGTGTATTTTTTGTTAATAGCAAATTATCGTATGTGCCATACAAATTTTAGTCTCTTCAACATAAGCAAAATTTGCAGCACCAAAAACAAAAAGCGAATGACTGAATGCATGCGGAATATTTAGAAATGACTTTAACATTGGTTTTCATTTGCCGAAAAAAGATAAATGTACCACATGTGAAAATTTAAAATATTTAGAAGCAACGGAGAAGGAAAAGCCATTAAATTCAAAAGAAAATGAAATTCTTTTTATCATCAAAAATGAACTTAAGGCCATATTTCTAAAGGACCAAGCTAAAAGAAAAACGGTTCAAAAATGTATGTGTATTAGTTTTGACATGCAAAAGGTATTGAATACTCCATTTTCGAAACACGTAACGCTATTTTACTCCCGTTGTACTTAAATGTTTACGAAAATGGTAAACGAAACAGATAATGGTGAGCGAGATGGCAAACGAGGAAGCAATGAAATATGCTCAGCTCTTTATGTATAAATATTTAATAAAAAAAAAACAAGGGCTTATCCCTAATTATATTTATAGGTATTTACAAATTTTGGACAACCAAGAAATCACAGAAGAATTAAGCCTGTATTGCGACAGCTATCCTGGCCAAAATCGTAACAAGGCGGTGCTGGCAATATTTGCATACTTCTTCAACTCTTCAAAGTTTAAAAGTGACTTCTGGGCCATACTATGATGCCGGTTGGCTCTGTGCACAATAGAGTCTTTTATACCGAACCATATGGGCCGCGCTTGTTCGAAACTTAAGCACAACCCCAACTAACTACGAATGCGTTGAGTTACATATACTTAGGGCGATTCCACTATCGCGGGTGAAACATTTAGACGTATATAAAGTCTCATAACAATAAAATAAAAAACATTTTTAATGAAATTATTCTTGAAAGGGCTACATATTAGCATGTGCCTTTTAGATTCATTTATAAAAATGGTAATGAACTATTTAAATAGTCAGGAGAGAGGTTAAAAGTGATATCGCGGGTGTAACAAAATTGGCCCTTACTCTATAAATTATGACACAAAAACAAAAAAACACGTCTAATTTAAGTTAATATAATCGTCAAAAAAAGCGTACACAGGAACAAAAAAAGTAATGAAACAATGTGCCGTATTAATTATTAATTATTTCATACATCGGAATTCTACAATTTTCTTTTAATTGGCAAGAAGGGTTAACTCTGATCCCATGCTGTAGGTGCAGGTTGATCAGGAGGTTCCATATCGTTGTTGTCCCAATCACAATCTCTTTCAGTGGTGGGGTCAAAAGATTTAAAAACCAATGTGCACTTGAGATGAGACAGTGAGGTGCGCGCGACGGAAATGCTGTCGCCATCTTCAGCTTGGAAAAAATGTTTTGATTGAATGCCTAGCATAACTTGCAGTCCTTGTCATTTATCATCGAATATGGCCACACCTTTTTAATTTCTTCTTTTGAAACGAACATAAGGAAAATATTGTCAGAGAGACTCCTTGCCAAGTCATAGAATACTTGAGTACTGTTGACTATGTTTCTCCGGGACTTAACAGCAGTCCATACTGTTCTTTTATACTTCCACCAATACCATCTACGGCACCTTCGCGATTTGAGGCTGCAAAAAAGTTCCATTCGAGGTGAGTGAATCCCAGGCCATGGGTAACCTTGTTAACTCAAAAAAAAATCCAAAAATGATACATCCACCGTATAGCTCCGAACTTGCAACATCATATTACCATTTGTTTTGCTCTCCTTAAAACTTTTTGAATTTTGAAGCATTCGATTCGAATGAGGCTGTCAAACCAACCATTTGACACAGTTTTTTGCCCATGACAATCAGAAGTTCTACGAGAATGGAATAATAAAAATTCCCGAAAGATGGGCAAAAGTGATCAAACAAAATGGCCAAATCGATTAATGTTTCATCAACATATAATAAATCATGTGTCACATACCATATTTCAATTCAATAACTGTAAAATTATGTGAGTTAAGAAATGCATAGAATTAGATGAAAGCACATGACCTAATCGACTATGGTTTCCATATACAATACAATATATTGGATAGCGTAATAATTTTATTTATAAAGATAAATGTCTAATGTTTTCTTTTTTTCTCTTCTCTTTTAATATTTCCAAGTCCATGTTCATTTTCATCTGTTTGTGACATTCCCTTTATATTGAATTTAACACACAAAATACCCTTTGACAATGCATTCATAACTTTTACTCACAGTTACTCGCTTCTTCATCATCTCATACTAGTATTTTTGGTGCACCCACCAATATTTTTGCTCAATATCTTTTAACTTTAACCTATCTTCTATCGCCCTTCCGACATTACTTGATTCGTTTCTTTGTTGGAAGTTTCATTTGTGCTGGTTTTTGGCATACAACATGCCACTTCGTTCAAAAGTCTTCAGCAGCAGCAGCATCCATAATATTTTCTTTATTTAACTTTTTTGTTTGTTTGGCTGTTTTCCAAGTCCAACTTGTCAAGGAGTATGCCACACACACATACACACACACACACACACACTCACACACACTGTGTTATATTATATTTCGGGACTTTTTCACGTTTTTTCTGTTTTATACTTTCTTCTTTGCCATGTGCCTTTGAGACTTAACTCAGTTGGCAGCAGCACATGATTGCAATAAAGAAAGATCTCTTCAGTTGTTGGTAGTGTGGGGAAACCTTAAAAAAAATATACCTACATTATACATTTAACTTGTAATTGAGCTTTGAAGTGACATGTGACGTGTCCTATGTTGCCTTCATCATTGCAAACACCATCACCAACGCTACCACCATCATCATCATTATCATTATCATCATCATCGTCATTGTTAGATACAAAAACATGCAGCAAAAGTGTTTTATCTCGTTTGAATCCAATTGAGAAGAGTCGCTTTTTTCGTTAATCTTTTTTGTTGGAAGGAAGCATATGCGCATCAGAGTTTCTTCGTTCATCTTCACTTTTTTCACATTTACACTTATAGCCAAGCCAAAAAACAAGAAACCCCCCTTCCAAAATTCTCTCCCTCTCTCCCAAAGAACTCATTGCTGCCAAAACAAAAAAAAATGTCAACAGTGGCGCGGGTGTTAGGAGACATAAAACCAAAACTTAAGAAAAAAGTAGAATGTTTCGAAGATGAAGAAATTTCTGATGATGGTTGGGTAAAAATTTACTCTACTCCTCTGTTGTTGTCATGAACACTGTTTTTATCTCTTCTTCGAGAGACTCTATGGGTATTTGTGTGTATGTTTGTGTGTGTTTAAGTATGAGTGTATCTGAGTATTTTTGTGTAAATGTTCGCGGTCGCCCACAAAACGTTGCCAACAACATTACTTCGCTTTTCGCATTTCGTTCGCCCACATAATTATCAGCTTGATTTATGGCAACATTTGCAGCGAATTACTATAAGAAAAGAATAAATGAAGAACAAAAAGGGAACTGAACCTAACCAACTTCAGTATCAAATCAAACCAAACCAAATGAAAGCAAGTAAACTTCAGGACCAAAGAGGCTGAAGACACCGCAAACGAACGATGACTACTACTATTGTATGTACTAAGAAGGAAGATGTACAAGAATAAAATATTAAGTCTCAAAAAAAAATGAAAGACAGGACACTTTGAAGGACTCTAATAATATTTATTGCTCATACTGGTTGTAGTTTGGGGATTTTAATTTACCAAATGGCATTATAACTTTTATTCATTTATTAATTTGCTCTACTAATTTTCAGGATCAACCTCTCAGTCTATCAGTCGACCACATTTTGAATGCTTTAAACCATTTCTTTTGTTCACATTGAAAACATTTACTTTATCTAATTTTATCCTATATAGAGTCATAGGTCCAGTAACTAACAATTATTCTTGAGTTTAGTTATATGTAGTACACAATACTGTCATATATTTTAAATAAATTTTCTAAAATTAAAAGCAAAAAATTTCATTTAAATTTGAGACATTTCCATTATCTTTCTAGGTCAACATTAGTAATACATGGACAATGCCACAGGAGGATCTAAATGTATTCTATCGTTTCTTTCGTGACCGTATTTCATGGTTCGAGGCCGATGCTGTTTGTCAATTTCATCATGCTAATTTGGTAACAGGTAAAATCCTCACTCACTCACTCACACAGTTACTCACAACATGTTGGCCATGGCCTAGTTAGCCATCAAAATGATTCGTTGTTGTCCTTGCATTTAAGCATAACTAATCCATTCATCCATCCATCCTACCACCCTGCTATTGTAACATCCATTCCATTTATCCATACCATTTACCATCATCCACCATCCACCATCCACCATTTTGTTTTTACGCTACACTTGACTTGATTTGCTAAAATTAATTTTTTAAAATTCATTTTGTTCTCTCTTGCTTTCTTTTCCTTCCTTCCTTCCTTCCTTCCTTGGTTCCATCCACTATCATTCTTTCCATTATTTTCTCTTTGTTTTATATGTATGTTATTATATAACCTTCACGTTGTTTTAGATAAAAATCAGTGGCCTCATAAAATTTATGTGTGTGTATAACAACTAAAAGCATTTACATATTGTACAACAATACTATTGTACTAAGTATACATACTTGTATTCTCATATGCTTTTAAGTATACCATACAAGATAATAGAAGTTTTTAGTGAGACTATTGAAATTTTGAAATAAATCGTATATGAAAAAAATATTCTTCTTATTCCATTCAATTTATTTACTATTGTATTGAAGTTGAAGTTTGTAATACTCAGAATAAAATTTATAAGTGTTTAAAACCTCAGATAAGTTGAACTTATATGCTGCTCGGAATGGATGAACAGTCAAGATTTTTTATTGGGTTTCAGGTGTAATGAGTAGGGTAAGGTGCGTATAAGTAACATACAATTTTGTACAAAAATCAAGACAGTTTCTTTTTTATTTTACACAAAGTGTAACATTGAGTTTCTTGAAGTTTTGGCCAAAAATTAAGCTGATTAATGATTATTTAATAACACTACTCGACAAATTTCTAAGTTTTTATTTTATCTGAGGTCGCATTATGTGATTATTATTCCCTGCCATTGATATAATTAACATATGTGAATAAACAGTTTCTATCACATCTCAATTTCCATATAAACAGCCATGTCTTAAATCACGAATTGATGACATATTGAAGTTTTGTTTTTGATTTGTTTTAATTGAAACGCCATGTTTTTTTTTTTGTACTGGGATTCAGGGGTATCTTTAATAAGGCTCCAACAGTAATCTGCGAGCATAGCAGGCTCCCATCTACCTTATACCTATTACTTATCTTGATTTATTACGTCACGGTTAAAATAAGCTAGATAACACTGTTTGATTAAGTCAGAAAGTGGCTTTTTTTCGGCGTACACTGACCACAAATATAGTAAAATAAATCAGGACTTTTAACACAAACCTGCGACTTTTTAGAAATTAGCTATTAAACTGACGAATACAAATATTCAATTTGCGGGATGTGAAACAAATAGACAGCAAAATTTCATCAAAAAATAAAGAAATTCTACAAAATCTAACCGGACTTTTACAGTTATGCCCCAAAATAGCATGCAACTACAAGTTATCACTCATTCTTCTTTAATCTTTCATTCTCATATTTTGAGCTGTTTTTTTTTGTGACGAGTGATTAAAGTCAAATTTTATAAGTGTCTTATCTCCACTTCCAAATGTGATACCAAAATAAAATGTCTACAGTTATTTATTATAAGTCAACCTCATGATGAAATAATATGAGCGAACAGATTTTTTATTTGGTGTTGAGTAGTATAATTAATCAAAGTTATTGATTACCATTGATTATTCTATAACTTGAACAAAAGCAAATTGTTCTAAAACCTGGAAAATTCATCAAATTACACAATCAAAGATTTATAATCATATTTAAAAATAATTGATTAATGATTAAGTCATGATTAAATTAATCATGGTTATTTTAATTATGAGTAATTAATTGATTAAAAATTTAATTGATTGATGTCAACACTGATTTCTAGCTCAACAACCTCATAGATCATGGATGGGGATACTAGTCGGACTCGCAATTAAAAGGTGCCATACTACCGCTTAAGATTTAATACTATGTACTTTTTAAATACTTTCGTTGCTTGTAAAGCTAGTACCTCTGCCTGACATTGTTTGTTTTGTGTCGCAAAAATAAAAAAAAATATTCAAACAGCACCTAAAAGTATACTACAAAAAATAACTAAAATGGGAAACGAAAGATAAAAACACTTTTCTTGTATGGGGACCTGTTTAATTTTTGTAATTGTATATTATTTTTATTATTCATGAGATAGAGCTCACTGACGGACATATGGACAGCGTAGGCTCAGTAATAGGGTCTCGTTGAAAAATCAAGTAGTTGGAAATTTAAAGATAATGAGAAACTTATTTAGCGGGCTCTCGGTAATAGCACTATGGCCTCTAGGATTTCGCGGACTACAGTTTCAAAAACCACAGGTAAAAGGGGCGATAATATACAAGAAGTTTCTTTTGTTGATACATAACTTGACGCTGAAAATACGTGTAAGTATTATACAATATAATACTCGTATGTATACTGTCATGATGAGTGCTAAGCGTATAAATATTTTATATTTTAATCGGAATGATGATTACATACTGAGGGGAAAGTGAGCTTATGTGTTAGGTCAAAGGCAAAAGTAATTGTGCAAAACAAAAAAATCAGCCAAGTGTGAGTCGGACTCGCACACGGAGGGTTCCGTACCATCGTACAAGACTTTTTGCCGCAAGCTCAATGCTCCAAATATTAAATTATTGATTTGACTTATGTTTAGGGTAAAATTAGTATTCATACTGCATATCAACTTTGATCAAAAGCAAAAGTGAAATATTCATACAGCCTAAAAGTATAAAATTATCAAAATATGAAACAAACAAACAAAATAACAAAGCTTCTAAAACTGTGCGCAGTGCACACACGTTTCTTGTATGGGGACCCCATTAATTTTTTAGATTTATTTTAGTTTTAGTACTATTTGTTGCTATCATGACAATAGAAATACACATTCTGTGAAAATTTCAACTGGCTATTACGGTTCATGAGATACAGCGGAGTCGGTCGGACGGACGGCGGAAGCTTAGTAATCGGCTTAGTAATCTCGTTAGAACCCTTTGAGTACGGAACCCTAAAAAAGATAGAAAACTAAAACTAAAGGATCATTTACACTTGGCTAGTTGGCGTGCAGAAAAGTAAAGAGTGTCGAAACGATTGAATTGGTGAGTGCACTTGTAAGTCATTTCGTAAACAACTCGATTACTCAGAGCTACCTTAATGGTGATTCACTTTGAAAATAATGAGAGAGTGTGTGTGTGAGAGAGTACTAACATGCAGAGAGTAGCGAGTAAAGTTGGACGGCTGTCAACACTCTACTCGCAACAAGCTAACATGATTACACTGGGTGAGTTCTGTAACCAAGCTAATTCGCTTGCTCGCCAAGAAGCCAAGTATAAATGAGCCTTTAACATAATGTGGCATATCAAAATTTAACTTAAATAACAAAAGTTAAAAAGGTTTTAACGGCATCAATAAAATATAAAATTCTTTGTAATCCGTGTACTTTGATTATGTGATTAAATTTACCAAATTTATGAAACTATACAGAATTTAAGATTGGATTGTTTATGTTATCTATATACTATACTTTAAACGATTACAATTTATTATAAATTTACCATATCAACTTAAACCTTCAATGAGTATGTATTTTTCGTATAAGAAATTTTAGTTCTTCATTTATTTAAAAGATTACAGTCCATTTGTCATACGTTTTAATACAAAATTACTTAGATTTTCTTAGAATTATTGTATACTCGTATTTTTCAATATTCGAATATTATTATAGGAAGGTCTTTACATAATTAAATAGACTTGATAGATAAAGAAAATATTTTTGTGTTTTTCCCAAATGAGAACATAATCCCCATAGACATTATTAAAACCCATGATGAACTAGATTTTGTTATACCCTAATGTAAAGAAGAGTTTGTCTCGGCTCTTTGCTACAGAATTTTTTTATCTCGTTGACAAGTTTCACTCTTTTCATCAGCATATCTGATTAGTAGGCACTATTTAATGTAAGTGAATCTTACAAATTCCTGAAAAGCTAGAAACTAAATTCCTACTGTACAAGACAATAATTAAAACAATATGGATGGCATCCAATTATGGAGAAATAGAAATTATCCAACGCTTTCAATCTAAGCTTTTGAGAAGAGTATTGGGTACGAGATTCGGTGCTGCACAGAGACCTTCGGGTGCCACTGGTCAAAGAAGAAATATGACGATACATTGATCTACATACGACCAGACTGGAGAATGTCTTGCTTTTGGGACTGATCGATTATAGATTTATTTACTGGCCATAAATAAATAATAATAATAAAAAAAAATCTACTAAATAATCACAAAAGACAAAACCTCAGATTAACTGTTCCCACTGATGCACAGTGGTTCAGAATGAGCATTTAACGTGAATAAATTCCTTAGCATAAAAAAACTTCATTAACCAATATAATTTCATAACTTTTAGTAATTTTTATTTAACTAAAGCTTTGTTTAACGTTTTAAAAATAATATTTATAACAAATGTGGACAATTTGTTGATATTATTCTTCGCTTACATTTAAATCGACATGTGGCGCTTTAAGCATATTAATTGCCTCTGGTTCTAGTTTTTGCTTTTTATTAGAAATTCTCTGTAGACTTAATGAAGATATTATCGGATCTGATGATAGTAAAAAGTAATAAAAAAGATCCATGTTAGTATGTTCTACTTTATCTTTTCTACTTCTGTGTTCTCTTATAAACTTAAAATCTTTGTTTTTTGCTTCTTGTGCTTCTTCTCCTAACTGGCCAATAGGAAGAATTGCTTGCTTAATAACTTCGGATCCGTGCATTAGTACTTTGTGTACACTGGTTGGCATATTATACCACGGATATAATGTCACGTATTTATTCGCTGTTTCCATGGAATACTCATGAAATTTTTGGGCATCTATTTCGAATTCAGATGAGATAGTTTGCAAAATAATGTAGAACCGATAAATTAGATTCTCGTTTAATCCTGTTACTTGCGATGAAATTTTATAATTTTAAAAAAAAATTCTTGCGGTATTTCCTGTATTTGTTGATCCATACCCAGGTTTTGGCTGATCAACAATAATTCCAAGTTCTTGTCTCAATTTATCAATGATTTCAGATTTCCTTGATGCCACTAACTTTTTATTTTCACCTCTAACCTGCCAGGTTTTTATCTGTAATCTGTATGACATGTGCAAGCAACATTCAAGAAACCTGATCCACGAATGTAAGGAAGACAATCCAAAGTTTTGATTTTCAAGCTTAGGTAATTTTTTTGTTACGTTTTGCAAATTGTTCATTTCTGTAGGCTTAGCAGAGCAAATGTAACAGCTTTGTGTAGATTTTGTTTCCGTCAATGTGTGTCAAACTTTTCCATCAATCATTGTTAGCACAAGATGAAAGTCGATACTTTTATTCTGATATTGAAAACTTTTTAACTCAGCTATTTGTTGATTTACATTATTGACCTCTGATATAGTGAGCTCCGGAGTTTCTTTCGCAAAAATAAATTTAATGGCTCTGCAAAACCGTGTGGAAGATGGTACTCGATTTTGTCATATGATGTGAGTGTCATCTTGTCTGCTACGCAGTTGTAAAGGCACTAGTGATATAATTAATACAGAAGAGTCTTGTCCTTCTGAAATACTATGTTGTCTATAGTTACTTTGGCCAGAGCTACCGCCTATGCCCCATTTACAAATCAAAGTAAATGCATTGCTAGTTGAGGCCATCAATACTTTTTCTTGAAGTTCGCAGAGCCGACTTATTGTTAAATTTAGCAAAGCTTGCAATTTTATCTCTACACTTATATTTGATACTTTAATGCTGCCTTCATCAGGGTAACAATTTTTTTTAGCTGACAATATCTTATGCCAAGACGGATATATATTAGCATCTGCTTCAGATGCAGACATTGGTAAGACAACGCCTTTCTCTGATTCTTTGCTAATTTTTTTATTTTTAACACATTCTGAACTTTGTTTTATAGAATCTCTTACTAAATGAGAGGCATTTCTCTTACCACTTTTCCATAAAGCAGACTACGTGGCGCGTGAGAGTTGTTCCAATGAATAATTGCCAACTAAGTCTTGGATTTGTTTTTGCTGACTTCTAGTACCAGATTCGTTGTAACTTATTAACGGCCTGTCAACTTTTGATGATCCAGGTTGTGTATTTTCAGTGTCACTATCAGAAAGAATCATAGTTGTGTTGAGCCATGTCTTATTTGCTTGCACAAATCTCGTCCTGTGCCTTCGACATCGTATGCATGGCATTTGAAGTATACCATTTATTAGTGTTACAATGAGGAAGTTACAGTAATCCTTCTCTGTATACGATATTGCATGTAGAGCATACAGTTTCTTGGAGTTTCTAACATGAGACAGAGCCCATGCGAAAAACAACAACTTTAAAAAATATCTACACCCATCCGCAACACCCAACGTCTGGCCCTGGGTTTTGTTAGTTATCATACCACCGATCTGATGGCCCACATGATGCAAGTTCTACATTATGACTTCTGTAGTAGCTGTGAAGATGAGGAGGAATCGGAAAGCATCGAACACCTCATCTGTGATTGCCTTGCCTTTCTTGGTAGACGATTCCAGTTTCTTGGGAAACCGTTCATCGAGGAGTTGGGTAGTTTGCCAAAATGTCCTATGGAGAACCTGGCTCTATTCGTGGTTGGTTCTAGAGAAAGAGCGTGATGTCTTGGACCAAGCTTGGACAGTAGTGGATTACCCCTCACTCTCACAGTCCCCCTAACTTTTCATTTTTTTATCAGGCATCAGAAATAGGCTTTAAGGCTTCTGGGGGAACTCGAGAACAATCACAAGCGGGCGGCATAGCCTTAATCTAAAGCATAGCATAGCATAGGCTCTCACTGGAAACTGAAAATTGTTGCTTTGCTTTTTTTCTTTTGATTTTGAGATAGATTTTAATTAAACAAACGCTATATGTTACAGAAAGCTTGCTAAAATACACCAGTGAAAACCGAATTCAAAACGGTTAAGCCGATTCTGAGATTAGCGTGCACTGGCAAAAAGACGTTTATGATTTTATCAGTTAGATATTTTCATCAATTTCTTTACCATATTTCACAATTGAATGATCCTCATCCCTATACCATATGTTACTTTTGACACTGAAAAGATAAGATAAGAATTGAAATTATAGGAGTATGGAATTGATCAAATATACTCATATTGATAAATGGATAAATATAATTTTCTATTTTCTTTTAAATATATTCATTAGTTGACAACAGTTTTCAATTTGATGCGACACGTGATCTATTAAGAGAATTGGATGTAAATGATATCGTTTGGATTGGTTTGATGAGACCACAGAATTCGGATCGTTTTATGTGGTCGTAAGTATTATAAATACAATGTTACAATAATATATATACATATATAGTACTCGTATGTAGTAGTAAACTTTGTAGAGTAGTGGTATTCATTTTGATCCTTTTCTAATTATTTATTGTATGTTTTAAAAATTTCAGAAATTCACGTCCTTTAGTCACCGATACTGGTTATTGGGCCGAGGCTCTGCCTCTTATGGATGCACCATTATGCGCTGTTATCGATCCTATACGTGATTATCGTTGGCATGCCTTGCGTTGCGGTGGACCAGAGACAGCTTCGTTTCTATGTGAAATGCCAGGTAAGTAATCAGCAACTCTTTGTAGTCGAGTTAAGAAATTCTAGAGGTAATTTAATATGATTGCGATATGCTTTCAAAATCAGTACCCGCCTGGGCTGATGTCTGTATATTAAAGGATATACCCAATCTAACTATGCAATATATGGCGGATACAGCAAGCATTGAATTGATACGTAATTGCCAAGAAGAAGGTCTTCTCCGTCAAACTTGCAAAGGCAAAGAGGTAAGAATCTAGGGAATGAGAGTTAGTTATTGTATCTTTTCAGAGATATGTATATATATCGTTGTTTCTTCTTCCCCTTGCATGGCATTTCAATATATTTTAGGATCGTGAAAGAGCCGTTCGGGAACTTATATGTCCAAAAGAGCGTTTGGAAACTCAACGCATCAATGACATAACCAATTCACATTTTAAATCTCTGCAGATTATCAATAGCATACGCACTGATAATAATGAAAATAATGATATTGAACTGTTACCACCACCCCCACCACCACCACCGGCATCTCCTGTTACTGCTTTTGTTGTGGAGGC
Organism: Amiota communis; assembly: GCA_037043315.1. Taxonomy (NCBI): domain Eukaryota; kingdom Metazoa; phylum Arthropoda; class Insecta; order Diptera; family Drosophilidae; genus Amiota; species Amiota communis. Next base: position 538,521 of record JBAMAV010000198.1, on the reverse strand, counting down.
ACAAGCAGAATTGCCACAGTCTCAGATTATGGTTACAGAACAAAATGCAGTAAGACGCCTGATTGAACAATTCAATGTCGATGATCTTATACATGGACCACAAACAATTGGCAATATTGGTGGTGGTAGTGGCAATGAAGCCCCACCACGCTCATTTGGCCATCGTATAGCTGATGAGATACCACATAAGGTTAAAAAGAATTTGAAAAAAATGACTAAGACAACAACAAGTATTGGTACACTGAGACAAGTTAAATCCCAACATGAACAGCATGAAAAACGACGTTCTGAACGAGTGACACCACCACCCGATGAAGAACGTATGATGGGCGATCAACCTATGATAATGCATGACAATCATCATGATCATGCTAATGATGATGATGAAGAAAACATGCATCAACGAAATGTTAAAGAAATCTCAATGAAGAATACCGAAAAGGATATCATCAAAGAAGATAATCAACATTTGTCTTTTAAACATCATGATTTATCTAAGGAAATAATCAATTTGAATGCTGAACGTGATGATGATAATAATAATGAAATTATGGAACCTTTGCCACACATGAAAAGAATATTAACACAAGATTTGAAGCCAACAACTCCAATAGTAATTGCTACAGTAACAACAACAACAACAGCAGCACCACCACCACTAGAGTCATCATCATCACCATTAGCATCCTATTTATTGTTGCCATCCCATGTAGAAATACCCATAGCAACAACAACAACAGCTCATGATATTACTAAGGATTCTACCACCATTTCTTCACACTCATCTTCTTCATCACCTTCTTCATTGGTTGAAACTGTCAATCAACATGAACATGAACACGAGTACGAGCACATCACAACGCAATCACCAGCCACAATCGGACATCCGATGCATCCACAACAACCCCGCAGTAGCAACAGCAACAGCGGCAGTTACACTAACCACCAGGATGAAAGTCATCAACATCATCAACAGCAACAACAACAACTACAATTACAACAGCAACATCAACAACAACATCTGGAGCTATTGCAGCAACTACAACATTCTCATATAAAGGAACCAGCTGCAGATAATTCACACTTCATTCCACCAATGTTGCTGGTGAAATCACATTATATACCATTAGCAAAGCACAATGAGCAACAACAACAACAACATTATGGACATAATGAACATGAATTTTCTGATGCAAAAACATCGACAACCAGTGAAATAGTACCAACAACAACAACTGCTGTTACACATGCAATAATTATCAATAATAATAATAATGATAACAATAATAATAATGATGACCATAATGATGATAATAATGATAATGATTATGGACACTATCTACCAATAACAGCAACAACAACAATAAAACCAAGTACTTCTACTTATACTACTACTTCAACTACAACAACTTCCTCTAATTTATCAACAACATTGAAGCAAGAGTTTAATGCAAAACCAGCAACAACAGAAATTGGTATGGTAACTGAAACAATTGCAGAAGTTCACCAAACAATGGATAGAGATACTTTGTTAACCACAACAACATCCCCAAAATCACCAATACCACAACCAACAACAACAATAACAATTGAGAAAAGCTTAAAGCAAAATATCAACAGCAATAGTAACAGTAACAGCAACACTAACAGCAACAATAATGATGACAACGATAACGACAATGGCAATGACAATATGAATGAAAACAAAAAAATTGAAACGACAAATTTCGATGTAACTTATCCGGAACCGGATACTGGTTCTGATATGACAACAACAACAACAAGAACAACATCAACAGGAGCCACAAGCATGTCAACCTCAGTAGACAATATAGCAGCAGCAGTAGCATCAGCAGAAGAAGCAACAGTAGCAGAAATACAAATGAAAGGAGTAACAAAAGAATTGGCAACAACTGAAAATAAAGCACCGGATGCATATAACATAACAAGAGTAAAACCAGAAGCAACAACAACAACAACAGAACAATTGTTCACAGTAAATGGTAAAGAAGATATAGTAGCAGCGGAAGCAGCAACAACAACAATTAAAGCACAACCAATACTAACAACAACAGTAGCAACACCACCAGCAACATTGATAGCAACAACAGCAGCAGCAGCAGTAGCAACAATGAAAGTAAAACTTGTTAAAGAGGCAACAATAAAGCAAAATGTAAATTTGGAACATGAAGATAAAGAGTCCTTAGATTCAGATTCAATTGAAACATTATACTCATTTCCATCTTCATCATCACCGCCATCTTGGTATTTGCAGTCATCTGGAATTGTAACTGCTGCAAATGTTGATGCAGCAACATCAACAGATACATCAACAACAACAACAGCAACAACACCACCACCACCACCACAACCAGAAGCAGCAGTAGCAACAACAAGACGCAACTTCCTGGATGCGGAAACTGAAGCACCATTTAAACCAAATCGCAGACGCTCACTAACTAAACCGGAAGCTGTCAGCTACTTCAAGAAAATTTTAGGTTAAAGCAAAGCGAAGCGATGCAAAACGAAACGAAGCGAAGCAAAGCGAAGTGAAGTAGTGTGAGAGCAAATAACAAAGACAACAGAAAAGAGAAGAAAACATTAAATAAAAATTTAAAAAATAAAAATAAACATGAAACTAAATAAATCAAATAAAAATGATAAGATAAGGGAAAGGAAAGGAAGCACAAAAAAATAAGTGCTGGGAAAATGATTCAATGAATGAATAAATAAAAAAACAAACGAAGGTAAAGCGTGTTGTTTAAAACAATTAACAAAATGATGACAAAATATGATGAAAACTGATAAAAGATGATGCGATATGATGTGAGAAGATGAGACAGACAGCAAACTGGGAAAATCCAAAGAGTATAAAGAGAATGAGAATGAATGCAAGAAAACTAAACTTCCTTAAGAGCGGAAGTTTTAATGAACAACTAAACGAATGAACGAATGATGATGAAACGAAAGATGATGACAGGAAAAAGGAAAATAAGTGAGTAGAAGAAGACTTAAGAAAGACTTAAGCATGCGTAAGTAGTACATTGCATCATACTATTCATAATAATAATGATGGAGATGGTGATGGTGATGATGATGAGAAACATTGTATGAATGCCGGATATGATAAATGAATGAATCCTGTAGCATCAGAAATTGGTTGAGTGGCAGGCAACATCATCAAAGTAGATACGAGATACTCTATAGAGATGTCAATTTTAAATGGTATATTACAACAACCACAACAACAACAACAACAAAACGCTCAAAAACAGTCTTCAATATTTATTATATATTCAAAAACAAAAACACACATAATAAACTACTAAACACAAAAACCAAATTGAAAAACAATGGCCAAATTAAAATAAATAAAATTAATATTTAAACAAAAATAAAAATTTAAAAGAAAAATTAAATAAATAAATAAACAAAACATACTCACATACAATATTAAAACAAAACATAAATGTATAAAAAAAAACACAATATATTGAATAATATGTGTGTGGAAAATTTAAAGAAAATGAAGAAAAACTTAAAAAAAATAAATTTTAAAAAAAATAACAACTTTTTTCTTCATGTTTTTTTTAAATTTAATTTTTTTTTTTTTTTAATAAAAAAATATTAGTAATTCATGCAAAATTAATAATAATTAATTAAATGAAATTCATGTGGTGGCAACAAAAATTATTAATTAAAAATATATAAAATAAAAAACAAAAAAAACAAAGAGTTAAAGAAATAATAACACTTATAAAAATAAATATTGTAATAATAAAACTTCGGTTCTACCGGAGATTACTTTCCTTTCACACTTTTGTCATATGTATCTTAAATAAAACCCAATAACCCAATCAGCCAAACGAATAAAGCTCTTAAGACGGATTTTTTTTGTTTATAAAATTATACACGAGAAGATATAAATAAAAAAATAAAAAAAATATTAATATTAACTTTATTAATAACATTAATCTATTTTCAAACTTATTTATAAAAAAGTGAATGAGCTACCATGGTTAAGTATGTTCTCGTACATCCTGTTGGGTAAGGAGTCATATATATAATTTGTTTATGTAATTTAGTGAAATAGTCTCCCAGGCACTTTTTATTCCTTGTATGTGTTCAGCTTCAGTTGTCGTACACTTTGCATGCTTACCAACCTCAAGCATTTTCCATAATATTCAGGTCGGGCCTTGTATGGCGGTCAACTAAGCAAAGGCATGTTTTGGCTCCAAATCCAAGATTTTACGACCCTGGCCGTGTGCTTAGGTGTGTTATCCTGCTGGAACTTCCATTCCAAGCGTCCAGAAATATTCTTGATTGCAGGGAAAACCGATTTTAGTACACCATTGAATGCTGTGACATTTAGAAACTGCAGTTCTATGGTGCCAAAATATGTAATAGCTCCCCCATACCATGACACCACTGTGCGGTCGATCTTAAGTGAGCACTTCATTTCTAATATCATGAGAATAGTAAGCATAGCCATTAGGAACCTCCAAATTGCATATTTTTTTTTTTTCATCTGAAAAGACTACACGCTCCCACTCCTTGATCCAGGTCATATTCGAACGACAGAAATCGAGCCATTGCATCTTTCGAAGTTGGTTTAGTGGTGGTTTTGTTTTATTTTCAATTTCAAACGTTTTATGTGTTTAGCATTCAAAAAAATTCTTTGTACAGTCCGAACGCATGCTTTAACACTAGTTTTTTCTTTAAATTTGCCGGCTGGATCGTAAGAATTAGACGCAACCCACTTGTCAGCCGCTGTAATTACAGTAGAAGAGGGCTGACCTTTCATATTTTCCCCATAGGTATGCTCATTGCTGAAGAATGAGGAAATAACTTTATAGGTGCTTTTAATATTTATCGATATTTGATTGATTGATTGAATGGTCTTTATTTTTTGCCTTTTCGGTCTCATCCAACGCTTTTGCTTTTCCCATAAACATATTTACTTTATTTAATTGAAAACTAGTCAGTGTCGCAAAAATAAAAGCCAATTTTGTATGTTAAATTCGTTAAAATTCATTTAAAATGTTATTAATAAAGTTAATATCCTAAATATCTTATTTCTTGTGTATAAATTTATAAACTTTATAGACAAAAAAAATTATCTTAAAAGATTTATTCGTTTGGTTGATATTAAGCTTCAAAGACAGGAAGCATAGAGTGTGCTAATCGGTTGTAGGGCAGTGTATCTCAGAATTGGTTGGCCATAATAATAATGAAGTGGCAATCAACCTGATGGACAACAGTATTCATCAGTATTCAGTGTCATTGACAGATGGACAGATTGCAAATATAAAAAAGGATAAAATAATAATGTTTATTTGCCATAACAAAAACATTAAAACAAAAATAGAAAATTTTGCATAAGTATATTTATAATATTATTTCACGAAAAAATTCAATTTTGAGTCAATTTTTCTAACATATTGGCTGGAATCTTGAGAACGGCAAGTTCAATTAACAATGATAGCCATTATTTTGACGTGCCCATCTAAAGGTGTCAAATTGCTCACAGAACTCATTTTCCAAACACGAATTTTGATAATAAAAATCAACAAGCTATATGCGTTGTTCGCGTTTGAAAGTCCTTCCATGATGAAATGGCAAATGGTTAACTGACCATCTCAGACCTTGAAATATATCATGAATCAAGTGTCAACTGTTAGAAATACAACACTGAAAAACTAAATAGCAAAAAATTCACACGTATTTCAGAGAAAATTAAAATTGATCACTGAAAATATGATTGAAATAATATTAAGAAGAGTTGCTTAATCAAAAACTTCAATTTTTTAGGCATAGCCGTGTATTTTTGGGGGAAACTTGTGCCACATACACAAGACAAAATCCTCATTTATATGGCACATGTTCTTCATAAATTTATAAGCAGATCGGGGACTGGAACTATTCTGAGAAATATTAGAAGAAAAAAAACCTTGTTAGTGGTAAACCTTTAAATTATTGAAAATAAAACAAAAATACAAATTAACATCCGAGTTAAGTAAACAAAGAATTAATGATATAAACATAATAATGGAAATACAGTGATGATAATGATGCATAGTGTTCATAGAATAGTCAAACTGACTTACTACCGATCTTGTCAATGCTTATTGACAAAACATATTGAATTAAAGATTTATTCAAAAGTTCTTTCATTCTCCTAGAGCAATCATATGTCAACATGTTAAGTAAAAAAGGAAAAAAAAACGTTTGTCATATTAAGTGAAAGGAAAGTGAAAAGAAAAATTTTAAAAATACAGTAATCAAAGAAAATAATTAAATAAAAATATAAATTACATAATTTATCAAAATATGGAAAATATTGATATAAAAATACAATATTTAAGAGCATAATGTGTGTGGGTTGTTTTTTTTTTTTGTGTGTTTTTGTTAATCTTAAAAAGATTTTTACATTATTTAATGAAATTATAAAATAAATATTTATATAACAAATAATTAAAAAACAATTAAAAATATTTAAGCATTTGTAAAACATTTGCAACAACAATAACAAGTAATCATTAAACAACAAAACAACAAATTTTGGAATCACCAAAGTTTACATACACTTCACATTAAATTGCTATGAGCCAATGAAAAAAAAGAGAAAACAATTCAAATTTAAAGTATCTACATACAATATAATCAAATATAGTACATGTGTATGTGTGTATGTGAATCATGAGTATAAATAGTCGGCTTATAACTTTTAGTAATCGGATTACGATGAACTGAAATCTTCATGCTCTCTACTTCAAAATATTGAAGATTAAAGTTTAATAGGAACAAATACAATACAATACATTCAGTTAGATGAGGAAATACTAGGATATGTTTATCATGGACATACATATTTACATATGGAGTTGCAAAAATTGGACAGGTACAGATGCGCTATATAAATATTCAAATAGATGAAGGGATAAATATGTGAATGTATCACACACTAGATCCATTTGATTAACTTGACAATGCTAACATATAGTAATAATAATTTATTCATTGCAAGCTAACAAGACATGGAGCACTGTCATCGATGGCTATCGAATCATTGGGTTCGTCTTCAATAATTAAATCCTTCCGATACAATTTATGTAATAAAAAACAATCTTATTTTTAATTAGGATGTGCACTCACACATACATTTTTGTGAAACAAACTGGCCGACATTTGTTCCATTCACAAAGTCTCTGTTCTATTGTTTAAAATAACATCTGTCTGTATCATCAAAAAAGAACAGAATTTATTCTCATACCTAATACCACCATACTATTACGTGATTCTATACATTATACTATATGAGTATGTTTATTATCTGTGAGTGATAATACAAAATTAAAAATACAAATGCATGTTGTTAAGTGTATAAAAAAAGATACAAAAACTTGCAATGTCATGAGTTTGTAATGACAAACAAAATTAAATTAGTTTGTAGAAACAAAATAAACACAAAATACAATTTATTATAATTATCATTGGAGATTAAATGGAAAATCGGACAAACACATACACAGGTAAAAATAAAACACACATAAATACATACTACTACATACATGCACATACCCTATATACAATACAATACAATATTTAAATGGATACAAAACAATATTCAAATCACATAAATAAATACAAAAAATATTGTCCACGACAAATTTTAAATTACAATAAAATTAAAAATGGAAATTGATAAATGTTAAACCAAAAAAAAAAATAAAAAAAAGATAAATGAATACAAATAAATTATAAAAATTATTAGAAAAACATAATAAAAATAAAATTTAAACAAATTTAATATTCACAATTAAAACAATTGAACATGTTTAAAACTTAATTCACAGAAACAAAGGGCAAAAATTAGTAAACAAATAAAAATTGTGCACACAAATAGTTCATTAAATATTGATTGAAATGTAATAGTAACAAGAGGACAAGAAAAATACACAAACAAAATAATTCAATAAATACAAGTAGAAAAGTACAATGGAAAAATCAAGTGTTTTCTTGTTGTTAACTCAACTTAATGGGGATTGTAATGTTGTTGTCTTGATGAGGAGGCTGGTAAGTAGTATAATAATCATGAGAGCGATGCCCATGGGAGCTTAGCTACAGATAGGGCTTTCCAAACAGGTAAGGTTGAAGGTGAGCACCGAAGCTAAAAACAATCCACATGCCTACGGCAGGAAGTAGTGACTTGTCACAAGCGTGCGTCTAGCTTTGAGCAGGCGTCTCGCAATATAAGCGTAAGAGCTCGACAAGTCCGAATGGTCAGAAATTTCAATGCGCAATTACAAGGTATAAGCCATACTAACCATATCACTAGGAAACATGGGCTTGTCCCCCATCTTCCTGAACTAACCTGATTACTGAAACTATAAAGAAAATAAAAAAAGCAAAATAATTCACAACCCACCATCATTCAATAAATTCGTTGGATGTCATATCGATGGCGCCAATATTGACCAATCCATATGATTTTTAGGAACTACCAACTTTCAAACGATAAGTGTTCGAATTGTATGACAATCTAGCATTTACTTTAAAAGTTACAGATGTTTTAGTGAAGCAACTTTGCGTTTGAAGGAAGAACTTGGGACCGCAAAGAAAAAATTGCTCTTTCACCTTATTCTCCGGATCCGGCTTCCAGAAAGAATGTTCCAGGGAAAGAGACTATGTTGAAGAATAAAATTGAATTTTGTCTAAAATTTGTTGATTTATTAGTCATCCTACGAACCTATTGAGTGATGTGTTATGAAACAGGCTCCCACAAAATCAGAATGACTTTAATACTTTTGTTTTGGCCCCACAAAATGATGTCTTTAATCATCCTTACGGGGTCCCCGAAAGGCCGATATATTCGCTTACAATACATTTGTTTTTTAAAATCCTTGATTTTCCTATAAAAGATTGTTGCGGGCAGAGTGACAATATTGAAAAAATTTGAAAAAAAGTATTGTGGTGATCAGTCAAAAATTAAAAAAAATTTGAATTTGAAATTTTTGTCCCATTTGCGGAACATTCGATAAATTTAGTGGGTTTTCAGGCGTTGTTGAGTGTGTTTCTGACCAAACGATGGGATATTATGACAAAGCATTTCGATGCAAATAGTAGTTTAGTTTTAGCTTTCTTTGTCAGTTAACACAACATATATCACTAGAGTCTTTAATGTGATGTTGCAGTGTGGGTACTTTCCAACACAATGGAAGAAATCGATCATAATAATGATCCCCAGACCAGGGAAGGACAAGTCGCAAGCTTCATCTTACAGACCAATAAGCTTGCTGCCTGTCTATCTAAACTCTTTGAAAAAACACTGCTTGAAAAAATCAATTGACACGTGCTAGACATTATACCCTCTCATCAATATGGCAAAGGGCACAGCACCATCGAGTAAGTGAACCGCATAACTTCTGAGATTCGTACAGCATTTGAACACCGCGAATACTGCTTTGCTATTTTTCTCGATGTTTCCCAGGCATTTGATAAAGTCTGGTTGGTCGGCCTTATACATAAAATAAAAGTGTTCCTTCCAAAAAACACTCACCAAGTCCTTGAGAATTATGTCAGCAACAGATTGTTTGCTGTGCGACAAAACGAGTACACAACACGAAACTACGAAATTAGAGCCAGAGTTCCACTAGGAAGCGTTCTTGGGCCGTTTCTATTTGTGTTATACATATCCGACATACCAACGGACACTCAAATTACACTATCTACTTTTGCAGATGATACCACAATATTAAGTAGATCTCGTTGTACGATGCATACAACAACAGTTTTGGCAAGCTATCTATCACACGTCGAAGAATGGTTAGCCAACTGGCGCATAAAAGTGAATGAGCAAAAGAGCAAACACATTACCTTCACACTCAACAGAAGCACTTGCCCTCTGCTAACTCTAAATAATACTATGATTCCACAAGTAAATAACATTGTTTACCTTGGAGTCTATCTTAACAGAAAACTTACTTGGCGAAAACACATTGAAGCCAAGAGAACTCAAATGAAACTGAAAGCCAACAGCTTTTACTTGCTTATCAACTCACGATCTCCACTAAATATTGAGTATAAAGTTCTCCTTTATAACAGCACCATAAAGCCAATCTGGACCTATGGTTCTCAACTATGGGGTAATGCAAGCGCCTCTAATCTGGACGTTATTCAAAGAGCGCAATCAAAAATATTAAGAACTATAACTGGAGCCCCCTGGTTTTTTAAAAACGAGCGATTACAAATCGATCTTGATGTATCAACAATAAAAAAGGAAATATCCAAAATGAAACTTACTTATGCTGAGAAACTAAACACGCACCGGAATCCATTAGCAAAAGCACTCACTCGACTAAGGTCACAGACACGACTTAGGAGAAATGACCTACCAGCCCAACTTCAATTATAAGGGCACTTAGTACATACATTCCCTCCAACTGGAGATGAAGTCTCTAAAGAAATAGAAGATCCAATAAATAAAGAAAAAGTAAAACAGAATAACAAATTAAAAAGTTTAACACAACAATCGATTCTGATGAGTTGACCAAAAAATTCAACGAATTCTATCACGAAAACAATAATGCATATATGAGCTCAAAACAAAATGTTTTCATTTAATATAGTATTTAAGAATCATAGCAAATGAATCAGCTGATTTAAGTATCTTAAACTTACATAACCGATTGAATTCTGATAAATTAGAAGAATGTTGAAGTTGCTATTAGAATATTCCTTTGCTTAATAAAAACCAATTCATTTTCACAGCTAAAGAGAATAAAAAATGAATTACGAAAAACAATGTTACAAGAACGAATAAGTAGATAGAATGTAATATCGTTTGAGAATATAATAGATAAGATTTTGCTCAACAGAAATCACAAAAGAAACCATTATCTTAATCGTAACCAATTCAAACAAGTAGCCTACTTATTCAATTAATAACATAGAACCAGGGGACCGAGCTATGCTTTTTATGCATATGGCAACTCTCCACCAGTGAACAACCATATCATGTGCCTTATGTATGCATATGGCAACTCTGCACCAAATTTTCTCATCTGACAGCCATGCCATGTTCAAGTATCATCCCGAAGGTGAATCAAATTGGATACCTCGGTAAAAGACTCACTTGGCGCGCCCATGTAACAAGTGCCACTGCTTGTTGCTATCAGAAGGTGCTGGACTGGCTATTGCGTGACTACAGCAGACTACCTTTAAATAGCAAACTGCTGACTTATAGGGAAGGTCTGGCGCTATGGCATATAGATAAGGGGTACTACTGAGGCTTAAAACATTAGCAGGATGCAAGCCTGCCAAAACAAAGCCATTCGTCGCATGTCTGGAGCTCCATGGTATGTGAGAAACACGACCGTAATCTGAACATTTCAACAGTACTGAAAGAAATAAACTTTCACAGCAGTTGATATAACATAAAACTGCATCGTCATGCAAACCCACTAGAACGCACACTTTGCATAAACGCAACACATAGATGACTTAAAAGATTGCACCCTAATAATCTCTTCACAAGGAGAACTTGAAAACAAACTATCAGTAAAAGACTAATACTACTTATTATAAACGTTTATGACGGTCTCATCATTAGTTCACTAAATCACATCAATATTTAAAGGCGGCTTTTGCTGTTAATGTTTACCTAAATATATGTATGTAATAAAAAAAAATTAATAATATGTAAGATACGTTCTTATAAGTATTTGTTTTGAGTCAATTAACCATAATAAATATAAGATCATATGATCATATCAAAATGTTTACGTCATTCACTTTCTTTACTTTCCAAATGAGACTAAAATTCTAGTGTGCACTGCGCAAGGGCTGCGGCATGGCCTCATGGGAGTAGCCAGGATTTTGTTCAGGGGAGAGCAGGCAAGGAAAAACGAATAATATCCATACTTTATTTTAATTTTATTAATGAAAAAAAAATAATTAGATTAGATTAGAGGAAGGGCAGGAACTAGAACACTTCGTCCATGCCGCCGTAAGTGTGCCGTAATCACAGTTCCTTCGAGATATCCGTGTCAGTTCCAGTAAATTCTTTGTTCTTTTGCGAGATCTAGTTGGCATGAAGAGTTTAGCCAATCTAAAATTCTTCGTGTCTACCCAATAGCGATGCGATTTGTCATCAAGCCTTTGTTTGTCTCTAGTCTTTGTCGAACTCCAAGCCAGTCCACAGAATGGCTCTGGTCCAATGAGAACGTTAGCAGATCGTTCCTCTTCGTTCCTAAGATATCCACTATGTCCAGGTACCCATATTTGGTTAACATGGTTCTTCGATACTAGTCTTTTGAATAACATCAAGCAATCACAAACCAAATCAAATTGAACTCAAAAGCATTAAGTGCATGTAGTGCAGCCTTGATATCAGATTGTATTTGTGCACACTTTAATTTTTCCCTGAGGCATATTTCTTTTGCATGGTTTCTGCCTGGAAGACTGTGTTCTCTTGGCCCATACTGCTAAATAGGCGTCTTCAAGGGTTTTCCCGTTGACACCTGCTCTAACACCGGTGTCCGTTTTGCACACGTGGGAGTCTTGGGCTTAGGTCTTAACTGTTCCCAGCCCTATCTATCTGAAAATGTAACTTCAGAATTTTGCTTCTTGTCTAATTTAGAGCAACATATAGATGCAGCATATGACATGATCGGTCTAGTAATAGTCGTGTACACATTGACATTTATGGTTTCAGTTCTTACTAATGAGTCTGTTGCCGGTCCATATAGTTGCCCTAGCCTTATTAATTATGGATTGTGGATGACTGTTCAAAAAAAAAAAAAAATTCTCATAAAGTATGACGCCTAACTATTTCACTTCTTTAGAAAGGGTATTTTTTTCACCAAGTGTAAGAGATTCCCTTAAAAGAAGTATTTATTTTATTACACCAATGGTAATCTTCCTGGTTCTTCACAAAATATCGTATTAACTATTGAAGATTTGTAGACCTTCTTATAATAATTATATATATATAATTAATAATTGTAATAAGTAATAAAATAACTGCTCCCAGCTACCTGGCTACGCCCATGCATGGCCTGAAATGTGTTAATTTATTATTGACACTAACTAAATACTGCTGCTAAGAATCTATATAATTGATCGAAGTCTGATAGAATTTTCACGGCTATATGTAGTATATCCAAGAATTTTTGTTGTTCGTTTCATTTGATTGCAATGAATAGTGCTCGTATCTTAAACCACACCCCTTACTCGCGTCAAGCGAAACGGTAAAAATCACTCTACCTGATCGTCTAAGTGAGGCTCCGACCAACAAATCTAGCCTAACCCAACCTAGTCAAAGAAGTCAATTAAATTATAAATGTTTATGCTCTCATCAAATAATGTTTATTTTGTTAATTAATTGTTTCTTTATAATTTATCGAAAAACAGCTTAGAGTAAAATTGAATGAAAGTGTTAGTGAACTGTTTTCTATTGTGATATTAGTGTAAAATGTTGTTGTCTTTGTTGTTGTGTCTCCGTGTGTTTTTGCATATATTCTCCTTCTTTCCACCCAGTTATTTCATCGAACATTCTGCCATTGACTCCCCTTCCCATCCTTGTTTGTGTAATAAGTACCATTGCATATTATGTCAAAGTGTTTATCGGCAACCACAATTTTTGCATAGATATATTTTTTTTTTTTGATTTTGACAGATTGGTTATTCTTCATGTTAAAAAGTGCTACGTGTCTGCAGGTTATATGAGTTTACAGAGCATCTCGTCTAAGCAAGGCCACTTCCAATTTCTCCTTTAAATTGAAATGCTCCAAGGCACATCTGAGGGCTGCAAACAACTTTGATATCGCACTTTTGCGCTGCATATCCTTTCCCGTTAGATCGTAACCTCTCATGCCAATATCAATTTGCTTATACTGGTCATCAATCTTCAGTTCGAGCATGCCATGTAGCTCGATCATGTAAGCAGTGTTTCCGTATCTCACACTTTTGAAATTTTCGGTTTGCTCATTTTGCCATTCTAAGTAAGTTTTCCCGAAGAATTTGTGACTTCGTCGAGACCACATGTCGAATTTTCCAATCATTTCAAATTTGTACATTAGCTGAGACTGCAGACCTGCGCGTAAACCGACGTCGAAAATTTTTGTAACGAGTTCCACAATGACGTCAAGATATTGCCAGGTCCAAAATTGATTGACTGTGTAGTTCAAATTCAATGTAGGATTTTCATTAAGATATCGTTTAATAAAGCGGATTTCTGGGCCATTCGGTGCAATGCAAAATGATTTCCCATATTTTGCTGTGTCATGGTGTGCCATAAGAAATTCAACACATTTGAATCGACTAATTTGCAGTGTTCCAAGATGATTTAACATTTTGTCTTCAACCTTCATCTGAGGAAGCTCCTCATTTCGAGACCAACTTTCCGAAGTGCCTGCCAATTTTTTATCAGGCGATTCCTTACATTTATCGTTATTTACGATGGCAACATCTGCGCCGACTGCATTGTGGGCTTCCGAAGAATGACGCACCACCATGTGTATGAAGCATAGCTGGTTACTGTCGAAGGATTCGCCGCAATCACTACATTTATTAGATAGTGTTGGTGGTGGTGGTCCTTGTAGTAGTAATTTTCTAATAAGATCTCCACGGAGACTCATTTTAGCAATCTTTTTATTGAGCTGTGAACTAACAATGACAATTTGTCAGACTTTAATTTTTTCACAATTGCAAAAACGCAAAGCCTGCTTGGGTAACGAGACAAACTACTTTTTTATTTGTAGAACAGGGTTGTTTTTCATGAAAACAATCCAACAGTTATTATGAATTCAAATTGTTGCATAGGCATTTAAAACAGGGTTGCTTTTCACAAATAAAAAACAATCCGACAGTTATGATTTGAATTTGGTGCATGGGCATGTTTTATGAATTGATTAAGTTCTTGATATTTGCTTAAATATGAAGTGTTTGAAGGAGCTGTTCCAGTATTTTGTCAGTGAGACTCTAGAGACTTATTTGAATTCAGTTTCTTTAGTTATGAATTGTTGTTAAATTCATATCGTCTGCTCTTGAAGATTAATGTGGATGGTGATTGATGGAAAATAGTTTGTATGGAACCAACCAATACAGAATCTTATCACACAACTCTCTTCACTCTAGAAGATCTTACTTGCCTCCTTCTATGTGTTACATACATATTTACATTGCGTTTATTCGTATCAACTTAATAGACTTTTTATCTTTTACCTTTTTGAAAGGAAACATAGTGTAATAGGATATTAAAGGTAAAGTAAAAGTTTCATTTACTTTATTAATTAAGTGAGTAAAGTTTTAAAAAAAAAAGAGCAAAAAACGGAACTGTGAAAGGAGAAAACTAGAAACTATTTTATAGTAGTAAGATAAAGAATATGAAATGGTACAGTACTTCTAAAAAGTAGGTTACAAGAGATGAAGTGAGGGAAAAAAGAGAGCTTAAGAGTTTACATTATTAACAAAAGAAACTTAAGACAATCAAATATGTAATTTTTTTCCTTTTCCTATTTTTCACCCTTTTCTTCATTAAATCTTAAACTCTCAGTCTATGATGTTTAGTTTCCACGTTTTCACCTTATTTTTAATTATTAATGTGATTATTTATTAATGTTTCTTGGTCTTTATCTACATTAGTATAAAATCTAACTTTCTTACTAAGTCAACAACTCTTTTCTTCATCATTGGTTGCACTATGGTTTTTTTTTATCAAATTTCTACTATGAACACAGTTGTTTTTTATTTCAGATTTAAAATTTTAACTGTTTTTTAATATTAACATACTCTAATTAGATACAAAAATTATTAATTTCAAACTTTCCGGCAACGCTGTTTTGTCAGCTGATTGTGTATCACGTCGTGTTTGTGAAATTGGCGTGAAATATTTAATATAGTTAATGTGCGTCTGTTTAAAAAGTTAAAAGGAATAAAAAAAGTGTTACAATGGAAAACGTTAGTCCAAATATGTAAAACTATAGATTGATAACATTTTTGTGATTGTTACAGTGATGCCAACTACCTATCACAAAAACACATCGACCACAAAAAAGCGTGAAAAAAAGAACAAAGATATTAAAAAAGAACAGAAAACAGGACCAAATTTATTGCCTTATTATTTTTATCTTTAGTATTTTTTATTTTATAAATCTAATTTTATGAATTAGATGAGTTTTATTGCCTTATCTATCAGGTCATAACTCTCTTCATATGCAGCATTACTATAGGAGGCATTAGTGCCACTTATGTTTAAATCTTTATCCGGAACCTTATAAGTGTTACAGCATGCGCTTTGCTGTTGCAATCCAAATCTAATGAAAAGTGAATTGTTGTAAATATATAAGTATTATAATATCTTATGTAAAATCTGTATAACTTAACCTAATAGATAAAATTGCATTTAACATTTGCGTTTCAATGCGGTTTCGCAATTTATTTTTCACCAAAGTTACATGGCTGATTACGCGTTCATTTTTCACGGCAACGACAAAAAATTCAGGGAAAATGCTGAGTCCTCGTAATTAATAGCCTCGGCCCAAAACTTAGCGGTATCTGCAATGTTTTGCCATTTGATCAAGTGAATATTATTATATTGTAATAATATTCTATCGATTTCATTGCTATTAACTTTAAATAGTTCCAAAAATTTCAACTATTGGCTCTTTTTGCATCCATAAAATCTTTTCAACTGGAAACGAATCTATATTCTTTAAAATTCGAAAGTTTTCAGGCAACTTAATATAACACCATGAAATTGTATCGGTATATTTAAAATTGAAATTTTCATACCTTTGTTTTAATTGATATATAAAGTTCAACAACAAAATCTGTGTGATTCTGATGAATGGCAAATTGTGTGTTATCGTCAAGCTTATTATTATTCCGATAATTTGCGACTACGATTGAGTACAATATTAATGGTAGTAGAAACTATGACGTAATGTTGTTATTCTAGCATATTCACAGAATTTAACCAAAAAATTAAATAATACATTGAAACTGAAAAAGGATAGATTTCCGGATATGTGATGTTTGACATCTCATTCCGGATAGGTCAGTTAAAATAAGGACAGATCTGTCCGGAAAAAGGCTAAAATGGCAACACAGTATTGTTGTGTGTTTTTGTCCAATTGTGCCGTGTTTTGTTTATGTGTTATTTTAGATTGACTCTAACAAGTGTAGCTGTGTTTCGTGGAATAGTACTTTTGCATGGCAAAGCGTTGCAAAAGGTTTTAAATGGGAAGTTATTTACCAAAGTGTGCAGAATAATGAAGAACTAACACTTCTTGCCGTTTTTGTTTATTTGAAGGGAAAATCGTACTGCCTTTTAACATTGAGACCGCAATATTTGTATGAAAGGTACACCTCCTAGTAATCCTAGGATCTTGAAATTTACATAGATGGTGAATATGGGTCAAATACTTCTAGAATTCAAATTTCAAGTCAATAATACAAAAAACAATAAATAATTTGAATCTGAGTTTGTATGGGAGGTGCCCCCCTTGGTTGTTCGATTCGGCTGATTCCAACAAATGTACTGCATATGATAAAAAAAAACTTTTGTGCAAAATTTTAGCTCTCAAGCTTTTAATTTAGAATTTATGCCAAAAATTTGGAAAAAACAAACCATAGTGCGTTGTTTCTTTCATTTGGAATGTTATTAGTTCCCTAATACACAACAGAACTCCACGATGGTTAAAACGACTTCACCCCAACAGGGGCTCGTAAACACCACTTTCTTCTAAGCTCACGTGATTATTCCCTAAATGATGATACTAATGTTTAAAAACCTTTTGACGTTAAAAAATATAAGAGAAAACAAAAACAAGATTATTAATATTAGTTGAGTTGATGGGGCAAAGCTGCTATTGCAAAGTATATATTTTATGAATTTATAGGGCGTATTTTCTTGTAGGGAGTAGACCATAATTATTTAATTAGATACCTTTTCGAATTGTAGTAGGTAGAAAGCATAGGGTAATGTATTTGAGAAACATACATACAAATTGAAAATGTTTGTTCTTTTATTTGTTCAGAATTTTCATATACTTCTAAATAGAAGGTATTATTGTTTTTCTCATCAAGTCCCTAAAATTGACATTATCTAAAACAAATGTTGAAACCCTTAAAATATTTTTGCAATTCTAACCAACATCATTCTACTTTAACATTCTGTTTATCATCAAAATCATATAGACTACAACTTTATAATTTGTATAAGGACTAACGAACAAAAAGGAGGTTACCTTAGGACCATCCATGAATTGAACTTTTCATTCAACTACGCCCACTTCAATTAATTGCATTTGATTAATTACAAGCTCAATTAAGAGCATCTAGATGCAGCAGCTGAATTATACTTACTAGTATGTATTTTTGCTCACTCGCTACTGATCTCGTTAGTGAAGATTCTACACTCAAGAATTCATACACGAACTCAATCACCAAAGAGTCCGGTATAGGTATAGTATGGGTATGTGGAATGAGTTGGGTTGGGTTGTGTTGAGTTGAGTACAAAAATTGCATTCGACTGTCTATTGACAAAGGTACATTCAGGCGGGTTGACGGGCAGCGCTGGTTATTAATACATTTGCACAACAAAAGACCATTTAGCCAAGCCTTTGTTTGACAATTTGATGTACATTTACAGGGTTGAATCAACAATTCGCATCGTTAGTTGTCGTAGGTACAATTTACCATATTTTTTCTCATAGCCTAATAATGTGTAATCAATAGGCTGTAGTAGCGTTTGGTCAGCATTATGGTATTCTGTAGTGCAAATATATTAATAATAATTATCAAAATAAAAAGAGTGATTATTTGTATTTATGTATTTGGATGGCTTATGCTAAAATTGGGCTTTTAATATTAAATAAATTTCTCATCGACAAT
This sequence comes from Amiota communis, assembly GCA_037043315.1. Classification (NCBI taxonomy): domain Eukaryota; kingdom Metazoa; phylum Arthropoda; class Insecta; order Diptera; family Drosophilidae; genus Amiota; species Amiota communis. The sequence goes on along the minus strand of JBAMAV010000198.1, from coordinate 519,624 downwards.
TCTAGTTTTTATTTCCTTTTTTATATAAAAAATTAAAAAAAAAACAAATATTTTTTGTTTGGTTGCACAGTGTAATATTTGGACATATGATAGCAACGTCAATATCTAATAATTACTCCTTAAAAACAATAATTACTTACAACAAAATACCCCATGTTGAGTCCAAGAACTTTTTCTTAAAATATTAAAGCGAATATAATTGAAAAAATTCTATGCTTGCGCAAAAACGAAAATTTCGAAAAAACTACATTCAACTTGATCGAGATTCGAACCTGCACTGTGCGAGACCGCCACTCTACCATATAAAGTTAATTTTGCATTTATACTCGAATTATACATAAATTACAATATGATAAAAATTCAATAAAATAATATTTAAAAAAAAAAACAACTGAAAAGAATTAAAACAGTTTGAGTGGTGAAAAGCATAACACATTTACCGTGATTTTATATTACATATATATAAGTACATATGTATCAATTATCTCGTACCCAAAAGAAAATAAAATTAAATTAATACGTAATTAAATTAATTGTTCATTGCTAATGATGACAGTATTCAAATGTAAAATTGCATAAATTAGTTGCAAGTAGTGAATTGCAATGAACGTACAATTATGGATATGATTTTATGATGGTGATTGGACCCATCAGCATAAAAATACTCAATGCACATTAAGTCATTCATTTCATCTAGAAATAAACCTGTCCTAGCCTATGTACTAGAGAGCTGCTTGAGTTCACTCAAACTAACCCGCACTCAGAGTATTACTGAATGACACTCAAAAACTCATGTAACCAATATAACGAATAACCAGTTGTTTTGGTTAGAGTGGTAATTTTATCAGTTGTGCGAGCATTCAAAAGGATTGAATGTGAGTAAAATAAAAAATCATTCAAAAGAATTTGAGTTAAGCGGATAACTCAGTTAATACAGATAATTCAGTATTTGCAAGTAGCAAAAATTGAGACTTTCCTTATGTTTTGTGTGAATGTAGAAAGGCTTACAACAACAAATGATAATTTAGTATTTGAGCAGGTAGCAGAAATTGGGTTTTTCCTTGTTTTTTGCGAGTTTCGTTTCGTTGTTGTTGTGCGCCGCATTCTATTCATTCAATTCATTCTGTTTTGGTTACTACTGTATTAGTTACTATTATAATCGGTTACAAAACTCATTCACTTTGACATGAGTAACTCCAATGTCGTTTTTTGCGCTCAATGCAGCCCTCTTACTAGGTACTCCCTCAGGGTTTATAAGAATGGAAGTTTATAAAAGAAAGCAATGCCTAAGCAATAAATCTGGAATAAGGTAACATAAACTGAAATTATTACAGTCCGCTGTTAAAAGCTTTAAATAAAACATACGAATTATTATTGTAGTATTAACATTTTAATAAAAGTTACCATCATCATTAAAATGGATTTAACTTATTTACATACGGAGTACAAACATTTTCATGTGCGAACGCTCATGAGCGCTCATTTATGAAAAATTTCAGAAATGAAAATTTTTTTGTTTTTGATAATTGCGTTCTTGCTCTTGCTCGCAAGCATGGGCTTGCATTCATTTTGCTCTTTGTTCGTACGCGAGCGATGAACAAACGAAAAGAATGCTCTCAGCTCATTGCTGATAATATTTCATATAAATATGTGCATTTACGCGCACTCTGCGCTCTGTTCATGAACATATTAAGGAAAAATTCTATTTAGTCTAAATAATAATATTATTATTTCTAGCGTACCCGACGTGCTTTGCTACGCTCCCTACGTGATGTTAGTGCATCATGCTGTTCTTTTTTTAATTGTAGTAAATTGTAGTAAATTGCGCACCATTTAAAATACTTTTAAGAAATCAATTATTAATATTAATGACATAAATACGTATTATTTTTGAATTAACTATATTATAAGCTCTAGACCTAGGATATATGTATGTACAACTAAAAAGTAATATAACATTTTGATCGGGTTCGGGTCCATGAAATTACTACATCATTAATATTCCCATTAGTTAAGTATAATAGGTCGCATAGGTAGTAATTGCTAGATAATAGGTACTAGACATGAGCAATCGCCCATTCTTATTGCCAACAAAAGTTGTAATTCATGAATGCATACTCAATATAAGTGTAGACGACAAAGTTTGAATGTTGGCAACGCTGTGTGCGAGAAGATATGAGTGAGTGAGTGAGTGACTCATTCATTGAGAAATGGATTGAATGAGTGTTGTGCCTGCAAATTCAAAACACACGAAATGAAACAGTAAATGTGGAAAAAACGATTGAATCATTCACTTCATAGTTGTGTGAGGTGTAGTTCAAGTTTGCTTCTGAATAAAGGAAGCGAGGCAGTGTGGAGAAACTGTGCCGTCAGACAACACAATTATCAATCAGCTACGCCGTCTTTTTTTTTTTTGTCTTCTTTCAGCGACGTGATCACATTCAATAAACAGTTGTAAAATGCACAAAAAATGCCATGTACCATATTCACTCATACCAAAATTCAGCTTCATTCACAATCTGTGTAGATAAGAACACATGAATATGATTGACATTCATACATCAGAAATGAAACACAACACGCATTCACATCCATTAGAAATGAATAAAACACATTTTACAATGAATGATTCAAAAGCCGTTTTGTACGCATTCACGCTCAAGTCTAATAGGTACAGATGGCAATCCAGGATAACGTGTTGAATCTTTTCTAAAGCATTGAGGCGTCACATGTATGTACTACATATTTTGTAAATTATGCCTTTAATACAAAACCTAAGAGCTCGTTTGGAAGACAAGCGATATTGCTCGAAAATTTTTAACATAAAAAATTGTTTAGTGTAGGAAAAGTAGGGGACTGCCCTATCATCGAGTGCTCTTAGAATCCTACAATTTAAGGATAAAGAATTTTTGCTGCAGAGAATGTTTTGAAATTTTAAATGACAATTAAAGTAGGGGACTGCCCTATCATCGAGTGCTCCTAGAATCCTACAATTTAGAGATAAAGTATTTTTGCTGCTGAGAACATTTTGAAATTTTAAATGACAATTAATGCGTTTATGGGGAGTAGCTTTCATAATAAGCCAGTGATCAAGCGATGACCACAAACTTATTAGACCAATTTTGATTAGAAAACAGTTAAGTTGGGTTACCTAATTATATTTAGCTATTGTTGACATTTACCGATGGAAATGGATTACCTTGAGAAGGGTAATTTTAGGCAACCACCAATGCTCCATTTGAAGAAAATTAATTATATAGTTCAAGGCAGACTTAAAAAATTGTGAATAAAACTCCATAAAGGCCCAAAATGCTTAGATGTGTATTAGATGTAGATTTCGGTAAGACCAAAAGTTTTTTTAAGTGGGCATATTGAACAGTCCCTAGCTGATCGGAGTACCTTGGACCCCAAACATGAGATGCATAACGTATGAAACAGGCAAAATCTAACAAGGCATCACGCGAATCTCAAAATGGTATTCGAAGCATAAGAAGCTGTATCGACAATATTTTTGTGCTGCAATCTGCCATTCATATCCACCATAGACATCAAAAAGCTTCTGCTTTTGTTCTTTTCATTGACTTACGCAGAGCATTTGATTAGGTTAAGCATAATCTGTTATGGCAAACATTCTACGCTAAAGGCGTCAGCGCGAGATATATCAATATAGCACAATCCTTATACGATCGCGCATACATATAATTATTGGTATGAAATACACTACCACCGACAAAAGGACAATCGAGTTTTTCTGTTTATTTCGTTGCAACATATCCTCATATCCAGACGTTTAATTTCTCTATTTAGCGGCAGATCTTAATCCAAGTCCTACTAACATATGCAAGCTGACAGATTTGTGCTTCGAACAATTCTCATAATGTCATTACCTCGTAAAATTCCGAGATGTTAATCAGAGTTTCTGAGGAATAGGTTTTCACACTAGCTTTGTCCAATATTGTACTAGTCTCGATAGTTTGTTGATAGCTTTGTTATTATGTTTGTCTTAAAACTCAACAAACTGTCGTTCTGAGTTTGTTTAAATTCCAGTAGGTTCGGTTTGTGCTTTGAGATCTTAATTGCATCTACATAAGAGTAATCATTATACATGACAATTTCTTTTTCCAATACTTCTGGTTTTCTTTTAGAAATATTACATACATCTTTTCATCCATAAATGTCTTTCTACCGTGATTGTAGGGTCTTCGCCAGTATTCTTTTGGGTTATGTGCAGGAGCATCACCAAGACCTTCTGAAAGATGTATAATTTTGATTCCTTTTTTTCGTATTAAGCATTATGACTTGACAAGAAAGTATAAAGATAAGATTTCATTCATTCATGCATTTACTGCGTATACGTAATGTAGCACAGCTTTAAATTTAAACCCAAACTTAATCAGACAGCAAATAAAAAGAAGACTTCACAACTTGCATAGTTTTGAATGAAGGAAAATAAGAGATTTTGTGTCACACACATACACACGCATAGACACAGATGCAAACACACGCAAACACAAATATGTTGAAAGAAACACTTTTCTCTTGGAGAAATACGCGCTCAGTTGGTAGCAATTCAAGTTCTTAACGCATAAGAACTATTTTTATGGCGCTAAAACAAGAAAACATTTTTTTTTTATTACAAAAACTCACACACATACACACATACACATGTACTAAAACTATATACACACATTGTGCATAGTTGTCAATGTAGTTGTCTGAAAAAGTTATGACATTTTGCTTTAGCTTAACTTACTTTTAGTAAATAAAAAAAAATATAACAAAAAACAAGCCAACAAATAAAGAAATAAACAAAAATCAGGAAATCGGTTCTAACGAAGTTGAAATTCTCTATATACTCGTATACGTACATATGTAAGAAGATAAACAATTTAGAAGAAGATGGGTCGGCAAGAAGTTCGGCCGTGGTCACTCATTACCTTGCGCAGTTCCTGAGCGGTCACGGATGTTTTAAATAATATCTGCATAAGCGGAAGATATGATGATGATCCCTATTGTGCGACTTATAGAGACGAAAACGAGAATGCTGAACATGTCTTCCTGCATTGCCAGAGATTTGTTGTTGCCAGGTCACTGGCCTCAGCAGCTGACCTCGAATTGCGTTTAGCATATGTTTCAATCGCAGCTGAACTGAGACGCTGTAAGTCAGGCTGCAGCTCAAATCATGACAAAGCTGCGATGGTTACGACAAAGTTCAGACGAACCTTGAAGTAATAGGTCCTTAGTTTGATATCGACAATAACTTGTAACGAAAATTTGTATCTAGTTTACATGGGGTAGAAGCAGACTTTGAGCAGAAATACTTCCACTTTCCTTCTTGACGAAATACTTAGTGACAGTGCCAAGGGGTCTGTAGGAATTGGGCCGATGGCGTTTAGTGGGTAACTCAGGTCCCACAATTCGGATAGTAGAATTATTAGGGTTTTAAGCTTGGTAATTTTCAGGAGCATTTTTTAAAATATTACAATCAATATTTGCCTAAAACCACACTAATAGGTCTTTCAATCCTGCCCTGAGAAAAATCTGTCAAGATGCTGTGAGTTATGATCTTAAGAAGCAAGCATTCTTACACTCAAGGACTAAGGGACGTAACCAAGTTAAGTTTGTTTGCATAAATACTGGGATCCATGATACATGTGATATTACAAACTAAACAACTTGCAAAGGATACACATAAAGACGTGCAACGTCATCTGTTGAGAAAGTGAATGCATTATCATTTCGAACAATCCAATATTATTTTGATTAATTAAATTTCTATATAAAATATGTGTAGAACTCTTATTTATCTACAATGTACCTACTCTTTTTTCCTTTCATAATGTCATTGATCAAATCTAAATGAATGAATAAATAGACTCATATATGAATGACTGGATGGATGAATAAATATATAGATACATACCATACATGGATGGATATGTTGGCTATAAGTATATTTGAATTTGGTATTTGGGACACAAAATAAATGGTGATGATGTTACAAACAACTTGTCTTAACTAAAATGTCATTTATATTACATGTAAAAATTACTTTACTTATTTGCTCGACTTTGCTCACTGACTGACTCACTTACTCAAGTGTTTGTATGAGCATTTATGTGTGTGTGTGTGTGTGTGTTTGTCTGTAGATTTTCTCAATGAAAAAGTTTTCTAACGTTTCGGCTTGACATTTATTGTCATTTAACAACACAAAGTTTAGGGTTATGTTGTGTTCTCTTGTCAACTAAGATAGCTGACATTGCATTTTACCAACTCACATGCACACACATATATATATGTATAAATGATTATAAGTATGTATGTACTATAGTAGTAGTGTTGAAGAGAGAATAGATTCTTTTTATAGAAAGCAAAAAGACTGTGACAACATGTAACTAAGAAAGAACACAATTATGTTACATTAGAGAGGACAAAATTTATCACATGGAATTTATTATGGAGACACATAGAGACATACTCGTATAGAGATAAAATGCACCTGGAACTTTTGCAACAATATCATCTATCTTATCTATTCATTGTATCCAGAATACGCTTCATGTACATTCTGTATTAAAGTAAGTTAAATATTGTAGTAGAACATTCGTAATAAAAATATGTGGGCAGATAAAAGTACGAGCATTATAATCAATAGAGATGCTTTGGTCATTCCTATATAAAAAGGTTAATATAAATAGAGAAGCATCTAGCACCTCAAAAAATATACTAACTAACTCCCTGATACAATTCAAACTTCTTGCCCAGGATGGGCTATATCTAGTAGATGATTACATAAATTACCAACCATGTAGAATGCAGTGTTTCGCCTGACTGTTTCTGGACAAGACTATGTTTTCCTGTTCTTTATCCTTTTGATAAACTTCTGATATCATTAATTCTTTATATAATGATAGATTAATTGTTATATTGATGTCCCATATAAGTAATGTTGTCTTCAAGGAGTATGTATATCAAAGAAAAAAATAAATGGAAGTCTAATGGCGCAAGGTATAGACTATATAGCGGATGTGACAACAGATACCAATCAAGCTCTAGCGATTTTTTTCAAGTGTCTAAACTTGTATGTGTATCATGAGGAAACACAACTGCTTTATGATTAACCAGCTGTAGCTGCTCATAAGTATTACAATTTTGAAATACTGAATCTTGTTTAAAAGCAACTTTTCTAAAACTTTTTAATTTTCATTTCAAATCCTATACCTAACACTTCTCCACTGAATCTCAATTGATGCTTGATGACAAGGTAATCCCAAAGTTTTTAAATAGGACCAATTCAGCATCATCTTAGATCTTTTCCTTAATGCACTTATCAATGAAATTTTCAAATTTCATATGAAAAACATAATTTACATAATAGATCAAATCAACATATGAGCTTTTATTTTTGAAAGTGGTATAAGTCCACCTTCTTTTCATATAAGCACTAATACATTCAATTGGATCATTTTTTTCTGAGAAAGTGGACTAATTCCATTCCAATTCAGCTGTGTTCAGGCGAATTATATTTTTGTGTACTTTTTCTATCCTACATTTCATATTTATACACATATGTATATCAACTATTGTTTTCTTTCATTTATTGCAAATTGTAATTATGCATATTTTGTATATTATACATTCGTCAATTTTAAGTCAAAAATAATTTAATGTAAAATATACATATGGGACCAGTAGTCATTTGTAAAACACAATGAAAAATATTGAAAAGGAAAGCATTGCAGTATGTCATAAAAAATGTATATATGTAAAAACATTTCCCCACTATGAAAGTCATTACACGCGTTCTAATAACCCTAACAGAAAATATACCTAAGCTTTGACTTGAACTTAAGAAAAATGTACAACTTGTATGTCAAAAAGAGCATAGAGAACAATCAAACATTTCTCAGCGACCAAATGTATATGAAAATTTTTAAGAAGAATTTTAATTTAAGTTTTCATCACCCCCATAAAGATACGTGTCAAAAGTGCGACTCACTGAATATGAAAATTAAAACTACATACTTCAGACCTTAGTGAAAAAAGCAGCCTATCAGAAAAGCAGCCTTCAGAAAAAAAAGGTTTTTATTATTTTTATGACAATAAAATCCATATGCATGCATGGGAGGAAACTGAGGTGCGGAAGAAATAGCATCCTGCTGCTTGAAACATATTCAAAATGTTACAACCCAATACCACATTACAGCGTACATTATTATTATTTATGACGTATTTACAATTTAGAGAAATTATAAACATAGTCTATTCACAAAGTTGATTAACAAAGGATTTCCATCCATCTCTATTGCGTGCTAATGCGCGAAGTTCGCTCATAGATTTCGGTCTACCTCTGGACCTCGTCCCTTGAGGGTTCCATTCCAATATGACATGGGGTATTTCGTCGATATTTTTGCGCAAGGTATGTCCCAGCCAACCGTATTTTCGTTTCCGTATCACAATTTCAATTGGGTCTTGCTCGCAGATTTGCCAGAGTCGCTGATTGCCAATAATTCTTGGCCACCAGATTCGCACAATAGTACGTAGACATCGGTTGGTGAACGTTTGTAGTTTCCTCATGTTTGTAGTTGCAGTATGCCAAGTCTCCGAGCCATAAAGCAAGACAGATTTTACACAAGTGTTAAATATTTTTATTTTCGTCTTCTGGTGGACATGTTTAGCTCTCCAGATGTTTCTTAGTCTCCCAAATGCGGCCTTGGCCTTTTGAATGCTACATTCTATATCGATATGGGCTCCCCCGTTTGTTGTTATTTGGCTACCAAGATATTCAAAACGTTCAAACTCTTCGATGTCGTTACCTTCGATTATAAGATGGGTGCTAGAAGTGGTATTTAATCGCATGCTCTTGGTCTTCATGCAGTTAATATTCAATCCCACTTTTTTAGACTCTATAGTGAGTTTGTCCAGTTGGGTTTGCATATCCGAACAGCGATTCGTTAGCAGTGCTACATCGTCGGCGTATTCCAGGTCGCTTAATTTTTTGTGCAACTTCCAGTTGAGTCCTATTTTTTTTATAATTTCTGCAGATTCAAGGACTAAATCCAGGACGTTGATAAACAACAGCGGAGATAGCGCACATCCTTGCTTAGCACCGCTCTTACATGCAAAAGACTCGCTTAGCTGTCCGTTGTGTAGAACACGGCTAGTGGAGTCTTCGTAGCTGGCCTTGATGATGTTGACGATGATGTGACATGTGTGCCGGTCAAAATCGAATATTAAACTTGCACTGGTGTGGTTAAGGATTGTTCAATCAGCTGATAAAAATATAAATGTTATTGACCACAAGTTTTTATTATCCGGCCATTCATTTCTTCCGAACGACAGAGATTTTGGAGTTGCTGATACAACTCAAAACTATTATAATGCAATAAAAACTTTGCCGAAAACAAAATACGGGATGAGGTTTAAAAGGAATGAACCGTGCAAAACTTCTCTACCACACTAGTATGGAAGAAAATGTTCCATTTAAAGCAATTATTTATTTGGAAAACAAGGAAGACCTAAAAAACTCAACAAAATCCCTATGTTGCCTCTATACGAAACTTCGAGATCAATAACAACAGAGAAGTACAACGATATGATGAGTTTATTGCATTACATACCACCGATTTACCATGAATCCTTCACTATGCTAACTATGCTAACTGTAAAGGAAAATAAGTTTTCAATATTCAGTTATCTTGACGAAGAAATTTACAGTTTACTTATATTTCTTTTTTTAAGCTGTTTATTTCACAATTTTTAATATAATTATAACGATTAAATAAACAAAATATACTACATAAAGACTAACTTACACACTGTCTCTAGCACGAGCACTCTAGTAAAATTTGGAGTTACTTATTATGTACTTATATAATTTATGAACATGATATATACCTCTATATACATTGATTGTAACGAAAAAATTAACAAAAACATTACATTACAAGCTATATAAGATAAAAATATTATAAAAGGGTGTGATAGGCCTGAGGGGTGAGTGGGAGTGGGAATGAGAATACAGCTATTCAAACAGCCACCAGAATCGACTATTGTACATTTTCGAATCCTTAAACGGTATGCTTGTATCAAATCTTCAGTTTTGCTGTTGCATTTGGTCTGAATCTACAACTTTGATATTGGCCCGTCTGTGGAGTTGGTAAAACACCGGTATACCACTTGGGCTTTGCATTAAACATCTTTTATCCAAAAGCAGAAAAGCTTCTGGGGGAACGAAGCCTGTTAGCAAGGTTTCGTTTAGGTATTCCTCGCTTTCATAATATGGTCCCATAATTAGATTATTTTCTGGACAGTCCATGCAGGTAATTATATGTTTGCGTATTAGCTTAATTATGAAGTTATCGATTCCCTGGATATTAGCTGCATCATAAAGTTTTTGTTTCGAAACAAATTTAGTGTAGTTGCTATAACTACACCTGTGGAGAGATGTACATGCTCTTAAGCACTTTCTTTCAAATTTTCTTATCCGCTCCATGTAAGAGGGCAATATATTGAACCAGACATTACAAGAATAAGTCATTTCTTTTTATTATAATTGAAATTAAATGCCTTCATTTTAATTAAAAATCCATTTCAGTGAGGCTAATTGTCTATAAAAATATGAACTTAAATTCCGTTTGGTTATTAAATCTTGTGATATGTTATTTTTGAACGTGGTATAAGTCCATTTGGACCTAAAAAAATCGTTATTTCTTTAAATAATTTTAATAACTATTATTTTATAATAAATTTTGAAGTGTCTATAGGAATAAAACTTGTATAACTCGAACTGATTTATGTTTGCCAATATTTTTAAATGAATTTAAATGCAAACCTTTAAATATCACGAAACATGAAATAGTGGACTTATACCACTTTCAAAAATAACAGCTCATATGCTAACTGTGCAACCTTAATTCAAGCGTAACACTACACCATCTTCCCTTTGAATGTTTAATCTATCTCGCAATAACCTTGATGACCTCCTAAAGCTACCGATTGGAAATTTAAATACCATACATTGGCCTACTAACTGTGTTGACCTACATCCGATCGAAGCACTATTATATTATGAACGTCATCAGTGGTTTAACTATTATGTACTTATAACGTTATTTCAGCTGGATATTTCTCGCCAAAGGTTATTGCTTTTGCTGAAGTATTAAGTTCTTGTTATGCATTTGCATATTAGGTGGAACTTCCGTTATACAGGATAATCAAAATTTGATTTGGTATTCACATTATATGCAGCACAATAAACTCTAGAAACAAAATTATTATCATAAGTACAGTAGCAGACAAATGGAGATGGCCATCTTACTTAAAATCCTTGTACACAAAATACTCTTGTACACGTCGCTTCAGCACTTGATGAACTTCGTCAACTTGACGATAATCATTATGCTAATTGTAATTGAAAATTATGTCCAGATTTTGTGTACAACTGAGAGTCATTCCGAAATGATACAATTTGTGCGTGAAATGTCTCAAAGTCGGCAGCACCCTCAATCGAAATAATTGAGTAGTAGAAGAGGTTTCTCTTCGTCACACAAAACATCGAACTGAAACTTTTCTATATGTAAACTATTATTATTGTCGTTTAAGACATTTTCGCTACACAATGGCAGTTACAAGTATGTAATTATTAACGAGAACACTGCATAAGTGCCACCAGGCATTCAGATTGCCAAGGACATACCTGCAGCTTCGCGACTCGTTGGCTGACTGTTGTGAGATGATTCCGGTTCAAAGATCCGACCACTCATGGGAATCTCATATCCGAAGTGATATCACGGTTTATGAAAAGTCATAACCTTTGGTGACAGTAGTCGCTATACGTAGGTTCGTGAAGAGTTACATTGGTGAGAAGTTGAGAATGTATGTATTAGCTACCTTTTTGAGTTTCAATATAGGCTGTGTTCAAAATCGCTATGGCAACGCTCCAAACATTCGAATGCTCAATTGCCTTTCCCGTTGTGTCTCAGCCGTTTGATAATATATGGCACCCAGGATTACTATTTAAGCTGAAGAAACTCCTCCCAGAACCTTACTACCTGGTCATCAAGTCTTACATTGATAGCTACAGCCGGTGCCTCATCAATTTTGCAAAACCAGCTAACAATAATGGCTTAAACGGTGGAACACTGGCTTCAATACAGACATCTCCAAACATGTCATCTTCACTCTTAAGCACACATCCTATCCGCCGGTCTAGCTAAACGGAAGCAACTTACCCACCTATGCCCCATCCAAGTATTTCGGATTGAAACTTGATAAGCAGTTGACCTGGCAAACCCACATTGAACATAAAAGAAAAAACCTTAACCTCCATCACTATTAAGAATGACTCATGTGACCTAAGTTCCAGAAATAAGCTTCTCCTCTGTTAAACCATTCTTAAGGCAATATGCACTTATGGCATCGAACTCTGAGGTACAACATCAAAATCAAACACCCACATTATACAAAATTTTCATTCCAAACTCTTAAGGAGGCTCGTCAAAGCTAAATGGTATGTCCGGAACTCCGTCATTCCATAGGTGTCAACGGTGACTAAGGAAATTATAAACACTATCCGACTTGAATCACATGAAAACCATCTTGCCTTCAATTTATTAGACAATAGGCTGCACGTTACCACCTCCTGTATCTCCCTTTCAGATCAAATGTTGTTTCTCTTCTGAGGTAACTCCGAATTCCTCGGCCATCAAAAAAGTTATAAATTGATTTCTTTTCAACTTTAAGTACTTATTACAATAGTATTTCATATTCTCAAATCAATAGGCTTAGTTGAGTGGTAATGATGTTTCTCTCCTGTGTTCCATGCGACCGCCTCAGCCTTCAGAAGCATCTTTCGATGGAATTTTTGAAAAGACAATTGCTGACGAAATAGTTCTCGAGTTAAAAATTCCTCGTTTATATGGTCGGCAAAAAACTTACTATATATATATAAATACGCACCGAAGATACGACGCCTTTGGGATAATTCCGGTAATTTTTTTCAAATTATAAACTTTCGATAAACGATACCGGCATTTAATGATATGTGTATCAAACTTTTCATTTACTATCCTTTTCTGGATTACATGATTTCTTTTTTGGGTTTGAGATTAAGAGATTAGATTCATGGACATTCTGCCTCTAGAGGGTTTGATTCCAGCACATCATACCAAGATGACATTCGTGGAAACTGATTGAACAATTGCATCAAAACCGAACTCAAACAAGAAATCGTTTTGTGGCACAAGAATTTCAATATTACTGAGTTAAAGAGAGCCCAGACTGCACTTGAGGCACTGCAGGTCATCAAATCGAAGAAATTCGATAATTTCTTCCTGAACGTTGTTGTATTGTTGCAATTGTTTTCGACGCTCCCTATAACATCGGCAACAGCTGAACGGACTAGCTTTGAGCAACGTTCACAAAGAGACAGAAATTTCAACTGAAGAAATAGTTGACATGTTTTGCCAAGACAAACCATGTCGTCTGGTCAGTCGTGGATTGATGTAATCTAGACATCTAGTGTTGTAACTTAATAAGATTTACCAATCATCGAATACCTGAATAGATTAAACTGGGCAACATAAAAATTTTCCTTGCATTTTATGTATGTTCTAGGTAATATCCGAGTCACTGATTACGTGAAAAATATCAGTTTTGTCGCCGGGAAAGTAGTATAATAAAATATAGTTTACATTTAAGTCCCTTTAATATTTAGCATACTATTGTAGTATACCAGCTGAAAGCCCAGCAGCTATAGCTGTTCCCCCTCTGTGTAGCTTAAGTTAACTAAGTACATAGAAGCTTACGGTGTAAATAAATAAATAAAAAATATATAATATACTTATTTTGCTCACAAAAATTTTATTAAACAAAATCCACTTTATAACTGTATAATGGCTAATGGTTAATTATTTCTTGAAGAAAAAATCAAACAAAAAATACAAGAATGGAAACAAAACTAGAATATACTTATAATAAATGCTATAATTTGCTTAACAATAATACAAATTATGATAATTAATAAATTGATAAATAAATATATACAAAGTTGTTGCTTTTCTATTTTGTATAAATCTAAGAGAATCCAATCTTTGAATTTGTTTAACTAATATACAATATCTTTTTATAATAATAATTAAATAATTTTATAATAATTACAATGATGTGTGATAATAGCAGCTGCAGCATCAGCAGAGCGCCTTCTTAAGAATTTCATAAATAAAATAAAAATTAAATAATACTAATTAAATATATTTTTTCGATATCCACATATGTACTATTTTTTTGTATCCTTAGATATTTATAGACATACAAATATATAATATAATAATTATGTATAATATTTTGTAAGCACACAATTGAGATACAATTTATTGTATATACAATACTACATAATTGAAATGTAATTATTGTATTTATTATACAATACTTTATTTTATTAGATTTGCTTTATGCTTTGCTTTGCTTATCCATGGATTTGAATTTGGATTTGGATTTTGTTTGTGGTTTGTTTGAATTTCATGTACATACTGCATATTTTTAAGTTTAAGAAATTTATTCCTTTTTTTATTTTTATTTAATATTTATATTAATGTGTGTATGTTTTCTGATGTTATATAATTTTTCTTTTATTATGACAAACACGACGACATCAACAACAACATTTATGTAGAACATGAACAATAGCAATAAAACAAACAAAAAATTCATTATCATATTTACTATTATTATTATTATTATTATTATTATGTTATTATTGTATTACAAATATAATGGTTATTCATATTTTATATATTATTAATTTTTCCTACTTGAAAAGCTTGGCTTCTTGTCTTGGTATGTGTTGTGAATGAATGAATAAATGAATGCATTTCAATATTAATTATTAAATTAGAAGAAATTAAATTTATAAAGCGTTTCATTTCTTTTCTTTTTTTTTTTTTTTTTTGAAATAACAAATATCAAAACAAATAATGGTAAACAGTTTAAGCTTCAATGATAACAATTAAAACAACATTTAATAATTAATTTAAATCTTCGAAATAATTTAATTAATTAGAAGAATTTACTGATGAATTCGTTGCATTTGTTGATATAAATTGTGCTTGTGTGCTTGCCGTTGTCGAAGATGATTGTGTTTGTTGGTGGTGTTGTTGTTGTTGTTGTTGTTTTTGATGTTGTTCCTTAGCACCACCACCACCACCACTATGCGATAATGTACCCATATCCGAGCTAATGAAACGCTGCATAAATTCACGACATCTTGTATCCCTGTAATAATCCGTTTTCACATTTGTTGTTGAATTACGCAATAATATGCGACCAAAAACACTTGCTATATTGGTAACCCACAAGAGAAAGAGCAAGAGAATGGTAACAAGAACAGAAACAGAAAGAGAAAGAATTGATTAATTAAAAGAAATTATATGTACTATGCTATTACATACCAACATGATGAACAGCATAATAATGTTGTTCAATACCCTCACGTAGAAACATACATAAATGTACGAAAACATTTCGTTTTGGTGAACTCAAGAGGGCAATAATTTCCATAGCTTCTGCCGTTGTTGTTGTACGTAATAGATCTTCGGTGAAAGGTTCAAGTAATGATTGTTCAGGTAAATCAAGTAGCATTAGCAAAGCTTCAGCTGCTGCTAGTACGGGACCATCTAAAACAATAGATAATAGATATTAGTTACTGATTGATTGACTTAAAATATTATAGTAAATAAATTTTTAATTTGAAGAAGGAACACATCAAGAAAACTCACAGAATGCAGAAATTGACAAACTGAGATGTCTTATGAAAAGTAAAAGCAAAATCAACATTTCTGAAACAAAGTGATGGTGATTAATTTATTGATTGCTTCTACATGGAAATATGGCATCTAGCTATATCAAAAAGCCACATCCAACTCATTCAAAAGAATGCAAAACAAAGCCCAGCGTCTGATAACGGGTGCACCGTGTTATAAGTACGCATCCCAACTATAGCACTATTACGGGCGTTTTTCATCCTAGACATATCCGAAGAGACATCAGGACTTACGAAGAAGATATAGCCTTTTTATTATGCGATATTTTTGATAGTTGTCGTTATAAGTATGGTCGTGATGAATTACATTGGAGGGCAGTTGAAAATGCTATTGAGTCACGCAAACAACACCTTCAATCGTGTGATGAAGAACTTAAGGCCCTAGCAGGAACTTCCTGGGGTAAGGAGAAGGAGGTTCTTAATACCACTTATACAGCAAATGGACTCTCTGTCCAAAATTATGCTGCTCCTGTTTGGACTTCTTTCCTTAGTGATACTCAATGGAGACACCTGCAAGTTAGTCAGAATAATGCCCTAAGAACAGTGACCAGCTGCTTCCAGATGGCCAGTATTGACTAATTCCACCAGGAAGCAAAAGCATTATCGGTTCGCCAACATAGTGAATTGCTTTCTATGCAGTTTTTGTTGGCTACACATATGAGTGTGCATCTCAATTTTAGAACTATTTCGGGCATTATTCTCCCAGATATATACGTAGAACATACGAGGGAGACATAGCCTTGAAAGTGGTCGCTACAAGTCGGGTCGTGATGAATTACATCGGTGGGCAGTTGAAAATGTTATAGTCACACCAGAACAATGTTGTCCTAGAAGGCCGTCCTCCATGATACTTCCTCGTTGCCCTCGGACC
This sequence comes from Amiota communis, assembly GCA_037043315.1. NCBI lineage: Eukaryota > Metazoa > Arthropoda > Insecta > Diptera > Drosophilidae > Amiota > Amiota communis. The sequence goes on along the minus strand of JBAMAV010000198.1, from coordinate 502,933 downwards.
ACCTTAGCTCAGTTAAGGTCGGGTTGGTCTCTTATCCTCCAGTGCTATGGGGAACGCATAGGTCTCTCAGACAATGATCGCTGTTTGCAGTGTGGTTGTTCTCCTCACATTTCTGTTCACAATTTTAACTGTCCTAACCCAACTGACTCCAATTGACTTATGACTTGACGTTTACGTTTAGAACTTTATCCCATATATTTTTTATTCTACATTAATTTTTAATGTTACGTAATTTAATTTATTTAATTCTTTATTTTTTTCTTATCTTTTTTATACCTCCTGCTGCACACAAATCTCTGTTTCGCTTTACCGTTCCTAATCCTTTTTTGCATGCGTACCTCTATTTGCAGCCCCATTGCTGTTACAACAACAACAACGACCGACTATCGCTTCATCTAAATCACTTAGCTAAAGCTCTTGCTGTAAATGCAGCTAGAAGAAGACTAAAGAGGCTTCATCCATATGAACTTAAGGATCGGAGGATTAAATAGAATTAAGTCATACTAAATCATATACATATAATTATTATAACCTACTATTACTCACCGGTAATTAGTTTTACTTTTTGTTTGTAACCTAATGTAAGTCATTGTTTGAATAGTATGTCGTATCACTTTTTGTTATCTTTGTATTCTAGTGGTATACAACATACATAGTTAGTAAAATACTTGTCAATGTACGAAATTCATTTGTCACGGCAGTGCTCACAAAATATCAATTAAAACCCATCGAGTGGTAATTATTGTTCATAAAAATTCTTTTAAAACAAAAAAGGTTATGCCAAAGATGGTATACTACTCTTCACGCTCCTGTGAATGAGTTCGTTAGTTGGTGAATATGGATCACGCACTTATAGTGTCCAAATTTCAGTTTGATAAGACAAAAATCAAAAAAGTTGTACTAATAACAACATTAATTTGAATTTAGGTTTGTATGGGAGGTACCCCCCTTAGTGGTCCGATTTGGCTGATTCCGTCAAATGTGCAGCGTATGGTAAAATGAAACCTTCAGCTTTATAGCTAAAAAACTTAGGGACTAGTTTACATACATACATACGAACATGGCTAAATCAACTCGTTTCATCGAGCTGATCAATAATGTATATACTTTATGGGGTCTGCGATGTCTCCTTATGTGTGTTACAAACTTCATGACAAACTTATAATACTAATCATTCCTGAATTACTCTTTATCAGCTTTTATATTTCCCACATCTGATTTTAGGTTACTCTAATAAATTGTATTACTATAATTGTAATTGTACATTAATATTAAATTCAAATACTAGTTTCATATGCCAAATGTAAGTGCCATGCATTATGGAAAGCAAAAGATAAAGAACAGATCTATCTTTCTGGCTCACTATGCATGTAAGTAAACCCCTTAATCCAGTAGCCTTACGTCCCTTTCTGATGTCTGTCTCAGAGGTCAACCTACGCATGGAAACCGTGAATGGCTAGGTACCCAGTTAAGCGTAATTGAGGGCTGTCAAACTTGGGTTAGTGCCTTCACTGCGCTATGGATTATTTTGCTTTTAATGCTGAGCGATGACAGATAGCATCCTTGCTGTCAACATAAATCGGTATGTTTCCCTATTGTTGTTTATTAACATTGCTGCTTGCAAGACTGCAAAAATTTCTACCTAAAAAACACACCAGCACCAATCTGGTATACGAGATCATGCTTTCAATATTCCCACTCCGGGTATGGTGCATTGAAGTTGTCATTCCACTTTAATGCTGGCACAAAGTAATCACATTCTCTTCCCTCATCTTGTATCCCCACATCATGTATGGATGATTTGGTGGCAAACTATTATTATAGTATTTGTCAGTCAATAGCATCGCAATCTATGTTTATTTTGAAGAACTACTAAGTATGCTTTAAAGTCCTACAATCGATTTTTGGCAGAAGACAAAATAGTTATATTTGTCTGGTCATGGTCTTCAATTGTAGTACAAGAGTTGAATATTCTTTTGATTAAAAGTAACCTGGTTTGATAATTTTCAATTCACCTATCCAAATATTGGATTATGTACTTTCAAATTGTATAATGTTATACTTGTATTTACTTACTGAATTCCTCTTTTGACCAAGTATCCAGCCAGTCGCGTACCGCATTAAATTGTATAGTGCGTGCATGTTTGTACTCCAATGTTTGGAATGCGCCCTCAACTTTTGAGCCTTGTGTATGCAAATAATCAATTAGTAGGAAAAACTCACGAGGCATTGTCACACGATATTCAGGTGAATTATTGTTCATCTATTAATTTCATAAATAGCTATAAATTAATGAAAATCGACTTAAATGCATGACTTACCAAATCTTTGATTTCAGCTTGTGTGTATTCGCATATTGGACGTTCGGTACGACATAATGTCTCCATGGATAAACCAAAGCAACTTGGTTTATATTCACCTGTTACTGTTATAAAAATATCTGGACCATTTTTTACATGCAATATTAATATATCAAAATCGAATTTCCAATTTGTGGTTCGTATCTTCTTCAAGAGACTTGTTATACTGCGCACATCTGGTACCAATTTCACTCGTATACTACGTGATGCATCTGACTGTAGTGTATCGGCACGTGGATCTAATTGTAACCACTTTTCGCATATATCATTTAACGGTGGATCCTTAATTTTAAATAAAAAGTCCACAGGCAAAGGACAAGTATTTGAGACAGTAAAATCTGAGACAGCGATTTCATTGAAACGCACCAAACCGAAATCAATTACAGTTTTTTCAACACTAATTTGTGGTTGATTCTCATTCTCACGTTTATCCACCAATTTAAGCACCTCTTCGTGTACACGCTTATAACGCTTCTCATCACGTGTCTTTATCTAATTTTTATGCGATTTTCAGAAAAGCAAAAAATTGATTTGATAAGATTTTATAGATATATATGTTTAACATAAAGGGAAATCATTTTACCTTAACAACAAATACTGCATAGACAGGTTTATGATCACTTTGACGTATATCCATGACACTATTATAGGCTACTTGTTCGATGCGTGAACCCTTCCATAGTATGCGATCACAATAGGCTGGTGCACGTTGCTTTTCACTACTGTCATAATTATCTGTGCCTGGATCATATTTATATGTCGGACGGAACGTTATTGGACCCTCTGTATAACCATCAAAACAATTGCCCTTTCGCATCTCTTGACGTAACTGATCAAATTGCAATAACAAATCAAAATTCATGGCATCACATCGTGCACCAGATAATTGCAAACCAGGCGGCTCTTCAATTCGATAATTAAGATCACCAATCCAGAAAATATGACTACAAAACATGTAATAAAAATTATTAAAAGAAGATACTTAATACAAGTATGATAATGATACTTACTCATGATCATTTATGGTACGTCGCAGATCATCATCAAAAACCAAACCCTTTACTATGCCTGCATAGTCATCGTTACGTGCTTCTACAAACGCCATGTGCGCAGCCAAGTGTGAATTAACAAAACAAATATTTCCCTCGTTCAATTGAATGCTCACAGCAACGCCGCCTTTGTTACCCAAAGCATTGAATACACCGCGAGCAATTGATTTAACACGACAACGTAAGATATGTGGCCGTATTTGTTTACGTACAATAATGGTCAGCATCATGCCAACAAAACGCACTGACGTAAGCTCCTCATATGGCCCACCATCTGGATGAACGCTTTCCAACATTTTGTTTCTGTAAAATAGAGAAAAGAGAAAATTATTTTAAAAAGAAGATAAAATATAACTTGGCAGAATGTTAATCCATCGTTCGTCCTTTTAAAACAAATAAAATTCGAATCATTCATTTACGAGTAAGTACATACAATATTTGGGTGTGCTTGTAACATATAACAATAAAGCGACCAGTCGATAAGCCTGCATTGGAGCAATCGTGTTTCAATTTACAAAGTATTTTGACACATGATTCACACAGCGATATTTCTGGAGATTATGTCTGGCTCAAGAAATATTAAGCCTGAAGCAATTCATAGACACAAACCAAGGACAACCAAAAGATCTTCTCAATGTCTTGAACAATTGGTGCGATTTGTTTCCAAAAACTTGGACTGCCCTTCGGATACTACAAACTATTCCAGTAAGTGTCGCCAAAAGTGAGCGTAGTTTTAGTAAACTGAAACTAATAGAAACCATCTTAAAATTCACGCTAGCTCAGGAAAAAATATCTAACTTAGCAATTTTATAAATTGAAAATGATATTGCTCAATCCATAAATAAAGATAAATTCATTGCAAATTTTTCCAGTGCAAAAGTATATTTAACATAAAACCGAAGTAGAATTTACGTGAAACGAAAGCGTCGACCAAAGGGCGCCGAAAGACAATCTCGTTCTACCCTGATCAAGGATTAGGGCCGGCGTTGGGTAGATCCTTAAAGTTGGCTGCACACATGTGTTTGAAGCGTCTATGTGTTAGCTGTAAAACACATTATAAGTCATTTGAATGCTGCTTCAATAAAATTTATTTTATTTTTTTTGCCTTGTAAGTACCAACATTTGGGCAAAAAAAAGAGTATTCTCGCATTTCATTGAAAGAAAACTGCTCCAGAAGCGCCTACAGCGAACGTGTGCTTTCAGAAAGAGATTGGTTTCAAATTGGCGATTTCGATCTTGATAACAAAGAAAGTGTTAGAACTGAGAAGAAGTTCAATACAATCAGTATTGGATGTGGAGTCATGTCAAATGCAACAATAGCTTACAAACGCATTAGAAATTGGTCAAATAGCAATTTCCAAATGTCTACGAGCCATGGGAAAGATTCAAAAGGATGGAAAATGGGTGCCATACAAATTAAAGGAAAGAGACATTGGGCGCGTTCAGCAGGACCAATCCGATTATTTTGTAAGAGCTGACAGATTTGACTTTTATGAACGCAGTGCTGACTACTTGTAAAATTACGGCATTGTAAAATGTCCGGCTTCGAGGTCTGACGCAATTTAATTTGCGGCTTGGAAGTGTTGAACAGAATCAGCTGAGGAAAAGACATCAATGGACATCATCTTGCCTACAATTAAGATATTCACCATTCCACTCATCTTTGAAATACATATTAACAACATAAATAAATATTCCCAATTAAGTCTGGTCTCTGCACTTTGCTAATTCTTCCCTTCTCAACTCTCCCCCTAAAAATTTTCTTAACAATATCGTTTTTATTTCTTTGTTTACAAACAAAACACAGCTGATTGTTCTGCTGAACGCCGCCCCAATGTGAAATTTTGATTGTCAGGCAAAAAAGAAAAAGGTTTTTCTATCGGATCGTCATTGGCAATGAATTTTGACAAGCAAAAATGCGAAGAATGGGCGACAAGAGATGAGAAAGTGATTTTGCTTCATGACAATGCCCGACCGCATGTAACTAAACCAATCCAGACCTAACCCCTTCAGACCAAAGACTATAAAAAGTATAAACTGGACAAATGCAGCGGTCTCTTTCTATTTTTTTAGCTCAACAAACAACAAATTGTGTGCATGTTTCCTCGAAATTGGCAAAATTACATACAATTTGTTGTTGGGCTATAAAAATAGAAAGAGAGCGCTGCATTTGTCCAGTCTATAATTTTTATAGTCTTTGTTCATACTACCATTTGATTCGTTCGATGCAGCACGGACTAGGGATGCCAATCCTGGGATTCCGACCTTTGTCAGTCCCAATAATCCAGGGATTAGTCGATGTTAATTTCGGAATATATTTCAGAACATTTTTTTATCCAAAAAATTAGCAGTTCCATCTGATAATTCTTTATTTGGAACTCCGCACAATTTTATCAGACATTGTTTCCTATTATTATTATTTAAATAAACCAAAATCTTATTTATGAAAATGCTTAAATATGATTTATGTGCAATCCCATCATCGGTCAAGGGTGGTTCGGTTCATGGTTTGGTTCGAACCCAAAAAACGCGACGGTACGGTCAAAAACTGGTTCGGTTCAGGACCAATTTGCAACCCTTTGTATAAGTATTAAATATGTTTAGTTGATCTCGTACGTAGTAGTATGAGAAACAGTACATATTTGAAAGTACAAGCAATGGATAACATAATAATTTTATAGTGCTTGCGCAGCTCTTTAGTTAGTACATATATACATATTTATGATGTGTAAACAATTTCCTTTAAATATTTATTAAATTATTAAAGTAGTAACTGCATTGTAGTTATATTTACAACTAGCTGTGCCCCCGTCTACGTACGCGTGGTATTCGAAATATGTTTGCAATAGCGTGTATTTTGTTATCTTTTTCCCCAATTATCAGATCTTTAATGTTGCCCCGCAGTTAAAGAGGAAACATTCGAAAATCAGCCAAAGTAGGCAACAGAATTAAAAATATGAATGTCTTATCTGATTTAGTAGGTCGATTTCGATAAAATAAACGCTAAATATTACACGAAGCTTGCTACAATACACCAGTCAAAATCACATTCAAATATGTTAAGCGGTTTCTGAGATTAGCGTGCAGAGACACGATTTTATATATACATATATCCATAGATATAGATATATCTATGTGTATGTACTGATGCTATTGAATTTTCGAAAAGAAAATTAAAATACGTTTTTGAAAATATTTTGTGTGTGTGTAAATTAGGAAAAATGAAATCTTGGGATCCCTAGCACGAAACAGCAATTCCATTCTTAAGAAAAAGCCAAAAATTGGATGGTCTAAGAAATGGCTTCTAAACACCAGGTGCGTGGCTTCGTGTGTGGAAATTTTTCTTATGGCTCCTATCACTTCTAGAAGTTATGTTAGCATTAAATTTACTTAAATAAAAAATTGACAGCAGTTTGTTATTTTCATATGTATTTGTAGTATATTTTTCTGTTCCGTTGTCTTTATTTGCTATTTAATTAAATTGACTTGTTTAGCTTGGCTGACAAATATCATTTTTATTCTCAGTTAAATAGATATTTCTTTTAACTTTTTGGCATTTAAATAGGCAAATAGAAATTTGCAAGGTTTGTGTTTTTGTACTGCATGATCTTATACTTTACTAGGTGTGAAGTAGTCTTGTTTTCTATAGTTATAATGCTTAACACCACAAAATTTTCATTTCCATGACGGTATTGGGTCTCTAATTTATTAAACCAAAGGCAAAGATATAAAAAATTACCATGGTAAATTAAAAGTGATTTGTTTTGCAGTCAATACCAGGCTACCGTTCTTGAGGAACTTCAAATATTGATGAGAGAGTTGAATCAATTAACAAAGCACCATTCAAGATTAAGTGTCAAAAGCTAGCAATTCAGTTCATAGTAACAAGGTTCTTCAATTGCTGTGCAGATCAAATGTCTCATCATTTAGTTTTGCCCCCAACTAGATTAGTTCGCCAATGAAGAGTTGTATCCGAAATTCATACAATTGCCTATGATACATATATGATAATGAAGTATGAGTTTTCCTTGTTTTTCAATATCTAAGCTCCTACAGTCTAAACTTTCCCTTATCTGCAATATCTTAATACAATGCTATAGGGCTTTCCAGCCCTTCAAACTCCTAGTACTAAAAATTGATTCATCTTTGTTCCGTTAATCAAATATTTACAACTTCTAGATCTCATTACTTTGATTTTTAAAAAATTACATGACACATTTAAACACTTAAGTAATTAGACAATACATTTTTTAAATACGAAGAAGTAAAATGTAAATAGCAGATGAAACAAAACGCAAATCAAAATAAACGTGACACAAAAGAATGACAAATAATTAACTAAAAATGTGAAATCATTCGAATTCAACATCTTCAATGTATTGTTTATTGTACAATAAAAGTATATTTTATATGACGGTTATAATACCGCAAGATGTCAATAGTGTTGTTCTCCAAGACAGCGTTTTGGGATCAACTGCTACATTAGTAATATTTCAACAAGTTGTCGAATTGTCATATCACCTACTACATTGCTATAATCAGACGCTTACCCTTGCCCAGTTAAAGCTAGACAACTATATTAAAATCATTCAAGACTGGCGTCAATAAGCAGAAATTTATACGTGTTACATTTACACTGAATCGTAGACCTTGTTCTGTAGTAACTTTAAAGTTTAAACGGCGCTTCAATTCCTCAAAGGAAGAATGTAACTTCACCTTGATAGAAGTGGGTGGAAACATATAGAAGCCTAATAAATATATTGTGTTGGTAGTGACTTTCTCACGCTGCCTGACCAGAGGTATTTTCTGGTACCACGGGTGTTGGGAACAGTAGCGGTCTCAGCCTACTATCCATTCGCTAAAGTCCTTGTGACAGTGGGGACATAGTTCGTTTGATCTTATGAATGCTGCCTTTTTTGCAAAAGAGGTAGGAATAGACCTCGCTCCGAACAGTAAGAAAGCTATATTTATGAATATAGTGTATACTGTGCCATCTGTGGGTTATGCCTGCATTCTATTCCAGAGCTGTTTGATTTTTGGGCCAGAAACCCACGAACTGTTTGGGGTACCTCGGTAACTAAATCTGACCAGAGGCTTTTTTTCAGGTACCACGGGTGGTCACGAGCCCACGGAACGTGTTTTCGTCCTTATGAAGCATTGTGGTGGTTATGGTTGTACCCAGATGTGGGTAGAATGAGAGCTCGAGGTAGAGTTGCATTATACAACCGGGTGCTTTGACCCACTGCGCAGCAGATGTTTAAAATAGGACTTGTTTCTGACAAAGCTATGAGTCATATGACCAAATATGTATGACTTGAATTTGGTACCTGGGGACGTTGATTGACGTTTATCAATCTTTGTGCTCGGCACCTCAACGACAGGTGTTGATTGTGTAAAATCAATAGACATTCATGTACATACATACATTAAGCAAACAAACCCTCCGTTGGCTAATTAACTCTAAATATGGTCTGATCATTGAGTACAAAATACTACTGTTTCCATTGTACCAATTTGGACATATGGTTCTGCATTTTGGGTCAATGCAAGCGCGAGTAACAAAGACCTCAATCCATAATTGTTGGAGGTTTTTATCAAATTCTATAACGTTTTCCATATTATTGTAGTGATGAGTGCAAGAGTTTAAACATCTTGATTAAATTGTGTGGACAAAATCAAACAAGTGTCTCTGAGAAGGAACGAGTGTTGATAGGTGATACAAAATTCTATAGGAAAGGTCTATTGCATCTCGATGACCCCTATTCAGGACAATTATTTGACAGTGAAAAATGAGGGTGCATTATTGTCTCATGTACCGGACAACACAACACAACGATGGAAATAATCAATCCTTTTTCTCAAACAAAAATCATAATGCAGACGAAAAATATGTAACATTTCTCATCATTTGTTTTATGGAAGGCCCTATTCCCTTTTTCAAGCATATATCCTTAAATGACAAAGTTTAATACTCACATCCATAATGCATCTGGACGATTCTCGCCAAAAGTGATTGCTTTTGCAGAAGTATCAAGTTCTTGTAATGCAATTGCATAAATATCAGGTGGTGATTCTGATGCACCCAACCATAAATGTAAAGGACAATCAAAATATGATTTGTTATTCACATTCCATGTGGCACAATAAACACTAGAAACAATATAATTACACATATTATAATTAAAGAAGTACATATAAATATGAAAATGATGATTGGTTGTCTTACTTAAAATCCTTGTACACAATATACTCTTGTTCACGACGCTTCAGCTCTTGTTTAACTTCACCAATTTGACGATAATCATTGAGCCAATTGTAATTGAAAATTGTATCCAGATTTTGTACACTACTATGAGTCATTGACATACGGGCTGATATAATTTGTGCATGAAATGTCTCAAAGTCGGCAGCGCCTTCAACCGATATGATGGGATAGTAGTAGAATTTCACAGATTTCTCTCCGCCACACAATAAATCGAATTGCATTTGTGATATAGAACCTTTTCTATCTGTAAAATTGTTATATTTATTGTATAAAAATACATAGTACTGAAACAAAGATGCACCACTCAACATACCCATGACTAGTTGAAAAGTTTCATTTAAAGGAAAAACCTTATCGATACTCAAGTCATTTCCGCTACGCACTGGCATGCGTGAAACTGTTAGCGAGAAGACTGCATAAGTGCCACCAGACACTGAGACTACCAAGGCCAGCAAGCGATTGACATGTTCTTGGCCTCGCAATTGATATGCTTCAAATATCTGGAAAAAACAAAATAGAATAGATATGGTAAATGGTAATAAAATTCTTTTGCTTTGTTTGCTTTCATAAATGATAAATCGTATGTATTTTACTCACTGATAGCACATTTTCATTATCCTTAAACTTTTGTTGAACAAATTGCATGGGAGTTTGTACAGATATTGATGTTATACTGCCACTGCTAACATCTGTTATATTATTGGTGGTCATTATTGTTGTTGGTTTGACTATGCCTGTGCCTGTTCCTGCTCCAGCTGTTCTTTCTCTGATTACATTGTTACCAGCCACTGATGCTGATATTGTGGGTATAGCACTCAGGGTTAATGTTGGTCTTTCGTCATCATTATCCATATCCGATTATATATCAAAAAACTTTAATTTTGTTTATCGCTTCAAAATATGTACATAAGTATATAATTTTGTTTTTTTTTTTTTTGTAGTATTGTTGATGCTGTTGCTGATTTTGTTTTTGTTGTAGCTGAATCTTCTTGATGTTTTGCTTGCGAATATGTATGTACTTATATATTTTAATTTGTTTCTATTTTTAAGTAATCGCAGAAGCGCGCAACCATGACGTACTTCTTCACATGAAATGAAAACGAATGAATTCGAATTCTTTCTTCTTTCTTTACCAACCAAATGCTCAGTTGATTGATTGATTGACCAATCTTTTAATAATTTATTTTCTTAGGTGGAATTTCTTTAAAATTGACCTGACCATTGGTAGTTAACCGCCAACGCTTACCAATTAGCTATTGATTTGCATTGCCCACTGTCACTCACTGATGTGGTTGATGGGTGATGGCTTTTCGCTGTCAATTTTTAAGTGGATAATAACCAACAAACAAATCAAATAGTAAAATCAATTGTTGATGTCGTTATAGGTATTATTATTATTATTTAGCTTGCTGTTGTTGTTGTTATTGTTGCTCACCACCACTCCAACATTGGTATCATCAACAAACAACAACAATAAGAAATCTCAAGGTGGTGGGTGTCGTTTTCAGTTGTGTTAACTTTTTTGTTTGCTTTTATCTTGTGAGTGAGTGAGCGAGTGAGTGAGCGATTGAATGAATTCAATGTTCTTTTTATTAAATGTGTTTACCACTACCACTCACACAGTATCAAATTCTAAGCAAATGATTAATTTTGTTTGCACTATTTGATTTAGTGGAACTTCCACGCATACACAAAATATATGAACAATAACAAAAGGAAAAAAAATAACAATTTAACAAACTCTTAAAAATACATTAAAAACGCGACTGCTTTTGAAGTTTCTCACGTCGCGTTTCAAACGGGAATAAATAATAAATATACACTGACCGATAAATGGACAGACAGATGGACGGACGGACATTTTGTCCATAGAAAAGTTATAAGGGTATGCTTATTTTCAAGAAAAATAAATATGAGGGTATGCTTATTTTCAACTTATACAAAAATGTGTGCACCCTGGCAGCACTGTTACAATTTTGATACCTGGCAGCACTGTCTATTTAGTCATTGACTGTGAGTTAGCAGCGCCATTTGTTGATGACATGTCTTCATAAACCGGGTGGATAATAGTTTTTTTTTTTGATTGGGAAAAAGTGAAAATAAAAAGAATTAACAATAACATGTGGCGATTATTTGTTTGTCTGCTATTCGCCATACATGGCTCAAATGCTGTTCTAGAAACTGATGCAAACACTTTAGTATTATTGGATAATTTGGCAATCAGAGAAACGCATTCCATTTTCTTCAAATCACTACAAGGTAAAGTACAGAAGAAGTAATGCCGCCTATTGGCATGGCATTTTTTTTTTACCGGCAATGACGTGTACATTCTAATACCAATTTTTTCTTATTCGATTCTATTTGCATGTATTTCATTTATAGATCGAGGTTTTAAACTTACCTATAAACTTGCTGATGATGCTGGACTATTGTTGTCACGTTATGGGGATTATTTGTATAAAAATGTTATAGTTTTTGCACCGACTGTCGAAGAGTTTGGTGGTGATATCAGCGTCGATAAGTTGGCTCAATTTGTTGATGATGGTGGCAATGTACTTGTTGCCGGTAGTGAGAAATCTGGTGATGCTTTGCGTGAATTTGCTTCTGAATGTGGCTTGGAATTAGATGAGGAGAATGCTGCTGTCATCGATCATTTGCATTATGATATTTCTGACAGTGGAGATCATACAACAATTCTGACAACAGCCAAGAATTTAATTAATGCTCCAACAATTGTGGGCAAGGAAAATAGACACAAGGATGCACCACCACTAATTTATCGTGGCACCGGTCTGATTGCAGACAAGGAAAACTCATTGGTTCTAAAGATTTTAACTGCTGAAAGTACTGCCTACAGTTATAATCCAGAATCATCGATTGATGAGTACCCACATGCTGTGGGTAGGAACACTTTGCTGATAGCAGCATTACAGGCACGTAATAACGCACGTGTTGTGTTCTCAGGATCAGTGTATTTCTTTTCGGACGAAGCATTCACTACAGCTGTACAAAATGCTCAAACTGGTTTGTTTAGCAAACAAGCTGGCAATCGTGATGTCGCCACTGCCATTAGCCAATGGGTATTTGGTGAAAGCGGACGTCTACGTGTTGCTTCTGTTAATCACCACAAGGAAGGCGAGAAGAGTCCACCAGAGCAAGCATATACCATAACAGAACCAGTCGTCTACACTATTGCCATTGAGGAATTGGTCAATGACAAATGGCAAGCATTTAAGGCTGATGACATTCAATTGGAATTCGTGCGTATCGATCCGTTTGTTCGAACATATCTTAAGCAATCGGAGAATGGCAATTATGTAGCTAAATTCAAAATACCCGATGTCTATGGTGTTTATCAGTTCAAAGTGAATTATGATCGTGTTGGCTATACACATCTTTATAGCACCACACAAGTGTCTGTACGCCCCCTGGAGCATACACAATACGAACGCTTTATACCAAGTGCTTATCCATATTACACTAGCGCCTTCTCTATGATGTTTGGTGTCTTTGTGTTCTCCTTTGTATTTCTACATTTCAAAGATGAATTACCAACGCATACTGGCGGTCATGGTGGCAGACACAGATCCGGTGATGATAAGAAAAGCCAGTAAATACAACAAAGTCAAAGCATTTCTCTATATCCACTTTTCCCAACACATTCAATTCCTAGAGAGATTGAATGGAGGCGGCCATGCCAAACACAGAAAGAACTCAAACTCCATAGTAATTTAATAAGTGTATAAAACAAGCAAACAAAGATATTGGATGAGATTGAAGAGGAGTATTCACATGATTCTTGAACAAAACAGACTAGATTGTTTGATTCCTTTTAGCTTTTTTTTTTTTCTTTTTGTGTGTTAAGAAAGTGAAAAATTATTTTAGTTTTCCTGTTTTTTATTTTTAAAATCAAGTGGAAAATAAATTATGTATACAAAAAATAATTAATAATAAAATAAAACAAAATGTAACAAAAGAATAAACAGTATAATTATTTTTTTTTTTTTTTTTTTTTTGGTTACTAATCCCATTTTGGTTTATACCACATACATATATCATCATCATCATCATCATCTATATGTTAATCATATAATTTAAGCCAGTTTGCAATTAAAATAAACCAAAGTCATTTAACTTGCTAATTTGGAATTGATTGGATTTCTGGATTGATTTCTTTTGTTTTTTTTTTAAAGAAAAATTATGTAAATGCTAGGATACATTATCATCGTTATTACAATTGCATATGAAAAAGCAACAGCAACAACGTCAATCAAATCTAAACTATTAATACAACATATTATTAAACATTTGTTGGTGCATCCATGCCGCAAATAATTGATTTGACCACAGCTGCTGCTGCCAATGAAGCATAATTTTGCCATTTACGCGTAGACATGCCATCCTTATAATCCGATATACCTGCAAAGAATTATTAAATTATCACATTTATATTTATAGAATAATTTAATAATTTCTTACCTTTTACAAGTATAAAACTTTCACGACAATTTCCAATGATACTATCCAATACAGAACTCATTTCCACATCTGTTGCCAGCAAACCATATTTGCGTGTGAAATCAATGCGTGTATTGTCGCTACGCACTAGATCACGACCAGAACCGATTGGTCCCAAATGTAAACGAGAACGTGGTTGACCATCAACATCATCATATGCTGTTGGATGAGCCACTTCAATGACTTCATTATTGCCAATGTTCATAAATAGTTTATCGGTGTTTGTTGCCGGACGCTGGAAATCACTTTCGGTTTTTTGCATTAGTGAATTCAGAGCCTCCTTTTGATAATGTTCCCATGGACGTTTCAATTCCATATTCGCTTGTAAATTCTCAGCAATTTGTTGTAATGAATCATTAATGGGAAAATAGAATTTTTCTTCATCACCATATTTATAGACATAAATATAAGGTTTCTCCTTGCTGCTCCATCAAAAAATAAGAAAAAAAAATATTGAATTTTCATTATCATTATTAACATAGAGGGTGTTTTGTTTTTCAGAGGTTCACAACTTTGATTTAGCCACACTGCTTTATTTGACAACGGATTTAACAGCTGATAGTTGGTTTTTGTTTAGTTCGGTTTGGCATTTCATTGTAAATAGACGACTTACACTAGAGCAACGCTTGCAAATTCGAATAACTATGAATCGTTTTCGCAACACGTTTACTCTTAATGATAAGACGCCGAACAGTGAGCACCAAACAAGCTGTAGCCGCTGTACAGCACAGCATTAAAGAAGACGCAAATCAATCAATTCGTCGCCATTCTCAGCAAATGGGGTTGTGTCCATCCACTTTATGGAAGATTTTATGAAAGGATCTTGACTCAAAAGCTTTTAAGATTCAACTTGTGCAGGAATTCGGCCAATGGGCTGAAGCACAAATTGTTATTGATCTTGATTTTCCACACAAAATTTTATTCAGCAATGAAACTCATTTTTATTGAATAGGTACGTATGTAAATAAGCAAAACTGTCGCATTTGGAGTGAAGATAACCCAAAAGCTTCTGTCGAAACAACATTACATCCACAGAAAATTACTGTTTGGTGCGCTTTATGGGCCGGCGGAGTCATTAGTCCATGTGTCTTCAAATACGATGATGGCCAGAATGTTACTGTCAACGGTGAACGATACAGAGACATGATTAGAAGTTTTTTCATACCTCAATTAGCTGGCATTAATATTGCTGACATGTGGTTCCAACAGGACGGAGTCACATGCCACACAGCACACGCTACAATTGATTTACTCAAAGAAACTTTTGATGAACGAATAATTTCACGTAATAGTCCTATTAATTGGCCACCAAGATCATGTGATTTAAGCCCATTGGATTATTTTCTTTGGGATTATGTAAAGTCACTTATCTACGCTGATAAGCCAGAGACAATTGAACACCTGGAAATCAACATTCGAAATATGGCCGCAAATGCTGCGAAAAGTGTGTAAAACTGGGATTTCTAGATTGCGTCATTGAATCATATTAATGTCATAAAATTATCTATCCAATAGAGCTAGTTTAATGGATATTAGAAATATTTTTCTTAAAGTTGTGTAACTCTAAAAAACAAAAAAACACCCTTTAGCATCAGTTATCATTCTATGGTATACTCACCTATTGTTAAGCAACGCCCGCTGTTTGTCTACATATGATATGACAACATCACCTAAACGTACATGCTTCTTATAATCAGT
Source organism: Amiota communis (assembly GCA_037043315.1). Taxonomy (NCBI): domain Eukaryota; kingdom Metazoa; phylum Arthropoda; class Insecta; order Diptera; family Drosophilidae; genus Amiota; species Amiota communis. The sequence continues at coordinate 487,043 of JBAMAV010000198.1, read as the reverse complement.
ATAATGTGGTACTCCACCTGCTACGCCGACAATAAATACATAATCTACCTTCTGGAAGGTACCCAGTAAACGTGTCGTTGTATTGCCTGTAGCAGTCATTGCCTCACGATTACTACCCACTGATGGTAGTTTCGTGCTGACAATGCGATGAGCTCCAATATTTCCCAATGTATAAACATTGGATTCACCTTAGTTAATGACAGATGAAAGATAATGAGCAAAAGGTAAACATAACAATAATAAGATACAAATAACATTTAAAATACTTATGTATAACATGTGATTTTTTTATACATACGTAATACCATACCATACCATAGCATACCATAGTATATTGTAACACAAAATAAATATGAATTTCTAAATATGTAGTACTATGATGAAAGAAGTGAGTGGTGCTTCTGTGATGATGATACTGATAATTTCCATTAATGATGTTCTAATTTTGATTGATTTTTATACCTTTTATATGAGATGAAAACATGCCATTATATTTCAATTATTAGATAGATTCTACAAATTTTGAGGTGGTATTACCAAAAAGCATTTATTCTATGTGAAAAGCGAGCGGACTGCTTGGAACTTTTATATTATATATGAGTATGTACAACAGCCCTCATATTACGCGGTTAATACGTTCCAGGAAAACACTGCGTTTTCCAAAACCAGGAAATACTAGGTTCAGTTTCCATACAAATCGGCCGTAAATTATTCATTTAGAAACTTATTTTTTTGAAAAGAAGTCTGTATCTTCTTATTAATAAACATTTTTTCTAATTACCGGTTACGGTTTCAAATTTTGATGAAAATTATTTTGAAATTTAAGTCGTCTTCTTCTAAAATCATCTCTTCTATATGATTGTTTTGCCAAAGCAAGGCATCATCTGCCAATAATTGCAGCAAGTTGTCTTCGCTTTCATTTCACCTTCCAACAGTTCATTGATATGATCCTGCTGCCATATTGCCAAATCCTTCACCACACACATTTGGGTGGCTTAAATTTGAATTCGAAGAGTGGCTTGGTGTGTTATTTATGAGCAGTATAATTTGAACGTACCGTTCTCCTTCGTGCACAAATCAGTCGTAAAACCACTGACTGAAGAAAGTTGCTATTATCCAGGCATTTCTGTTGTTTTTTCAAAACTGAGGCAAATTGTCTTTTTTCATAACCTTAAACGCACGTGCATTTTGTGACCATTGGCTTAAAGAAGAAGTCTCCTGAAGCACTGCTGCAAAGTAGTAATGTAAGACGATCCTTATAGCCAGGCACTTTACTTATTTTTTTTTTTTGGAAATAAAGTTTTTTATAAGGCAGTTTCATCTGCATTCCATATTTGGTCTACAGTATAACTTCCATTGCCTATGGTTGTTTTGAACTTGTCTGGATATTTTCCTGTAGCTCTGTAATCCGCCGACGAACTTTCGCCATGAAGTGTGACAAAGTGTCATGCAAACTGATGTTAGAAAAAAAAATTAAATAAACTAAACTATGACCTATAACCGCATTTAACCGAGACCAAAAACCGCGCTATATAATATTTATCCGTAATTTTTCAACCGCGTTAAACCAATACCGAGTTATACGAGGACTATGTGTACATACATATGTATATGAGGAGACACATTAAATTTAACCTCTGGTTGTTTGTTTGAAAATTTAACTTACTGAACGGGCTTTTATTGCTTTATTAGTTAGTTAGTATCTCCTCCCATATTTAGAATCAGTATCTAATACCAAGTTTTTTGAAATCCGATTACTAACTTAGCAAGGATAAACCCTTAATTTGAAAAAAATTCTTTACAAATTTTGAATTATACTTTGCATCGTTATACTACTACTGGAATGTCCATCCTAAAGGCATGCATACTAGAGCTGGCAAAACATCAATGTTTCCATACAAACCATCGATGTTTCCCATCAAAACGATGTTACAGCCACCGTGCCACCACTGTTTTTCCTTAAGCGCACATAGAATTATTTGTCCATAGGGCGTCGTAGTACTTTTTTGTGAGAATCATATCCAAAACAAATTTTTGTACTTATCTATTGTGTTGCCCTAGTATAAATTGTGATCATGTTTTCTAAATTGTTGGTCTGAGTTAATTCGATATAGACCAGTCTGAATTTTTGAAACTTTTCTATAAATATGTCCTGATTTATTACCATGCTTGATAGGCTTCACCAAACCATTCAGAAGATGATTACATACCATACCCCATGTCTATTGAAATGACTTTTAATTGATGCGAGTATCACAATGGGCAAGGTTTTTAGCAAAGAATAACAATATCTGTTATCTGCCAGCATTGACGTCTCTTATTCGATGTACCCATGTTTTGCTTTTCAAGAAACAGAGAGCGATTCATAATTCTAGGCAATGGACCCTTCTGTCTTTCTTAGCTTTAATCCCATTTGGTTTCTCTACGGGAGGCATCTATGATGATCATGACATAAAGATGTGCTTATTATTTTGTTCATGAGTGTACAGTGTACTTAGAATAACGGGAGTTCAACTCTTCATTTAACTTGAGCTGTTTTTTTCATTTCTAATAATTTAAATACGACTTTCTCCCTTAGACGTCGTAGTACCTACGTTTAAAGTGTGTTAGGCCAATTCAAAGACTGAAACACTCTTTTCAACATTTGACACGTATTTTTGTTTTTCTTTTTGGCGAGAGTTTCGAAAACAAGCTGGATTCATCAATATTGTATATGGAACACAATTCCATTTCATCAATTTTTATTTTAAATTTGCATTTTAAAGGCTGGCAATGCTCAGATAGCTTCACTTCTGTTACTTTAAGAAGACGAACGACATATCTTCTTTTTTTTATTAACCATTCCAGCCATCTAGGACTCTTTCTTTAGCATTAATGCATTTACAAGGTAATTCTTATCAACGGAAAAAGATATTTCTCTATTTTTGTCAGCTCTGGCAATTTTAATGTTTCCTAGCCCTTTTCCCCAAATAATGTTTCTAATAAGAACATTAATTTAAATTTGGGTTTGTCCTAGGAACCCTAGGATCTTGAATTTTACATAGTTGGTGAATAAGGGTTAAACACTTATGGTGTCCCAATTTCAGTTCGATAAGATAGAAAACAAAAATGTTTTTGTAATAAGGTCCCATTGGCACCCTTTGGGTACGGAACCCAAGAAACAAAAATAACAACCGATCAATATAGAGGAGCAATGCAAAGACAATAGTCATTAAACGTGTATTGTAGACTGGATAACTTGTTCACGAAATTGTGTCCTCTCTAAAAAATTATTGTATCTCTCTCCAGAGGACACAATTTTGTCAGTCAATAGTACATATTTGCAAAGCAAAAAAAGTAATGAAAAGCACTTTGGTATGACAAGGGGGGTCCCTAAAATGCCCAAAACGAATTACTGAATATAATCAAAGGTAAAATTATGCATTATTGAGTTGTCATATTTTAGTGTGCGTGTAGTCAGGACTTGTTCACATTTTAGAATAGCCAATGAGTCCATGTAAAGAAAAAGTTTTCGTATTTTAGGGGGCTTTGTATACACTCACTATATATATGCAAGTAGTTTATAATCTTCATCTAACATAAAAGGCAAAAAATCTTCTTAGTTTAAATTTGGTTAATTATGAAATGGATTAAAAAATAAAATTACATAATCACCAATAGATTAACAGATAGATTGATATATAGATAGATAGAATAGAACACAAAGGCACACACCACAGACCCTTAAACCAATTTTAAGCACTTACACAACAACCAAAAATATTCAATTGACAACAAAAGCAAATAAGAAATGACAAAATTTAACAGTTGCCTTAGCTAGAAATCTTACCAAATCTTCGTTTCTTTTTAGATTTTTTGAGTGAATTCGTTAGGATTGGATCGGAATCTGTTCAATTTGATTTTTTTTTTATTTTTTTTTTGTTTTAAATAAGTTTGTCATTCGGTAGGATATAGGATGGTAGAGGAGTAGAGAAATATTGAAGTAGTAAGGAGAGAACGAGAAAAATACAATATTTATAGATTAGTAAAAATATTCTAGAAAATTTAAAAAAAATAAAAGAAATAAAATTTACACAAAATGAACTATGAAGTACTATAGTAGTACATAGTTACAAATCTTCATTTGTCATTTATGTGTTTTTTCCGTTATACATTATAATAAATTAACATGCAATCTTAGTAGTAAGTTACCGTCAATTCATTCATTCATCCATTTTGTCTCTCTTTATCAATAGTATCTTTATCTGAACCTACCCACTGTTGTGTAGCGAACAAAGGTTTCCTTATTTTCCAACATGGCATCCACGGCAAGTTTCTCACAATATTGAGCTGTTATGATGGCAATCGTTGGCTGTTTATTGGATGCAATTGTTGGCATTTGTTTAACCACCTTAATCTCTTTGTCCTCATGATGTATACGAGTATAGGAATTATATTCCATTGATTTAATGAGACCGCGTTCTTGTAATGATATGAATACTTTAATGACATGTTGCTCATCCCAACCGTAATCTCTGAAAACAACAAAATAAAATAAATATTTTTGATATTCAATTGAAGAAGTTCATTCAAAACTCACTTGGCTAAATCTTCAGGTGATATGGGATTCGGATATGCTTGCTCAATTAATTCGAGGACTTTTTCTGGTGTCAACGGTGGAGATTCAAATTGTGATTCCTCCAAGGATACTTAATATATAAAAGAAAAAGAAAAATTATTGATTTTAAAATTAAAATTAATTAGATATATTCAATGAGGTTTAGTTTTGTGATTTGTGGGTGGGTTCATTACAATAATGATATGTTAATTAAGAATTGGGTTGGTTAAATAGAGTCAGCTGACATCAGGTTAAATGCTTGTTCTATTGTACTTAAGCCAAACGAGCTTGCAAACAAAACATAAACAATACAACACAACAAGTCAAGGTAAAAAACATTCAATCAACAAATAAGCAACGTCAAGACAAGGTCAAGTCTAAAACAATGATGAGTCACTCAATCAAGCAATTAATCATCATCAGTTGTTTAAAGCTACAAATCCTTAAAGCAGATGAAGTTCCTGTGGCACTACTACTTCTTAAAAGTATGTAAGAGAACGGAACCTATGATAGATACATTATTAAACATGATACATTTCCTAATAGAATTTGTATCGCTAGGGGAATCTGTCTGCCCATCTGTTCGATCGTTCATTTTGTAATATAATATTGTATGAGTACTATATTATTTTCGATATGATCTTCTTTTATCATTACTAATTGTCTGTCAATAGAATATCAATAGAGGGTATTGTCACCATTCAAATCAATATATTTCACAGCACTAGTATCATGTGTAATGTCGTGAAGTGCATTTAGCTAAGATATTAAGAGACACTACTTGCCGCTTCAGAGTTCACATGGAAAATTGACAATGCCGCCCCTCAACTAGACTCTTTTCTCCCTAAGACTAGGCTTGGAAATATGCTCTCAAATAAAGTGATTGCTTAAATTGTGCTACTAAAGAAGTGGGCATTTAGCAAATTTTTTTTTTTTTTTAACAAAAATAAACCTCCGATTTAAATTTGTATGACAATATGTCATGAGATTGATAGGTAGCTTAAAGCCTAAAAAGTATTTGCAGGAAAATGTCTGGTTAATTTAGAAGCGGAGCCTATGTCCTCTTTGACATTTGTGTACCCAAGGGTAATGAGGGTAAAGGCGCTTAAACCCCATTCTGGAGGTATTTATAGCCAAAGCAGCCGCTAGCCTATTGACATGAAACTTTAATGGTCATTATACCGGCTTGTTAGCAAATCTATCTGCTCACGGACAGAGAGGATTTACAGGTCCATGAACATGACGTTATTACGAACGTACCAAGGAGCGTGAATTATCTGATCATCTTCTGTATGAGGTATACATTAGACTTGGCTCCGGTGCCCCATAAGGAAATCCCTTAAGTCCAGGACAGGACCACTATAGCTTTATAGATGGTAACTTTGTAACTCAGGCTAAATTGACTCCTGGGCCGAATGAGCCAGCTTCTTCAGTTTTTGGCGACATCAAAATGTTTTAACAAAGTCATTCGCAATATTGCAATGTATATTTAAAGGATATGTGCAATACATAGATTACTTTATGCAATAGTTCCTATACTATATGTGACATAATTTTCTTTAATTTCTTACAGAATTTGATGTAAATATTTGATATTTTATCGTGAGAAAATATCGAGTTTTGAGCCGAGTAAGTGTCGTTGACAGGAACTTTTAATTTATTTTATTAAATTTAGGTTTCTAGAAACATATAGTGAGGCTGATTTAAGTGAGAGGTGTGAGTTGTGAGTTTCAAAAGTTTAAGAAAGTCAAAGACAAAGAGTGTAGCGGAACGCCGAAAGCACGGTTATTGAAATCATTATTTGAAAAAGATTCCTACACTAGGAGTGACTCAGCAAGCATTTAAAATCATTAAGAATGATTTAAAAACACGAAAATTGGGTTCCAAACGAATTGAAGGCGAGAAACATTGAACGGCAATTTTGTACATGTGAAATGATTTTTTGCATCGTATAGTTGCTAATGATGAAAAATGAGTCCACAAAGATAACCCAAAGATGAGGAAATCATGGGTACACTTGACCATTCCACTTCAACATCGACATCCGTGCAGAATATTTATGCATGTTGTGTATTTAGTGGGATCAGCATGGTCTTCAACCGATGAACGAAACCATTGCTAGGGCTCTCCACCGTACACCATTGATAGGATTGAGCCGAGTATTCAAGGAATAATGCACCCAGACACAACAAAATTATTCTCCTGCATGATAATGCTCGTCAACATGTTACTGCGCTGGTCTAAACCTACTATTTGGAAACACTCAATTGAGAAGTCCTACTACCCCACTCAGAGACATTACTCCTTCCGCTTATCACTTGTTTCGATCAAAAGTACATGCCCTGTCTGAGCAGCACTTTACATAATACTATAAAGATACCAAAATTCGGGTATAGCCTCAAAATATAAAGCATTCTCCGACACGGCATGCATATGCTATCAGTAAGATGGGAATAAGTAGTGTCCATCGCTTGGACAATTCTTTCAATGAAAAATTAATGCACCATTCATTCACAATTAATGCCTAAAATATGTAGTGTCCATCGTTTTAACAATTATTTTCATAAAAGTTTAATGCACCATTCTTCAAACAAAGGAATGCAGTAAATATACTAAGTAAACTGCATCGACTTGTTTGTGTCAGTATCACAGGGGCTATGAAAACGTGTCCCACTGAAGCACTAGGGGTGCTCTTATACATCCCACCATTACCTATCCTAATAGAAAAGGAAGCTACTATTAGCGCCTTCAGACTGGAAGGTATTGCCGAATTAAAAGGGGGCAATATTAAGGGACACCTAAAAATTTTCTAAAATTTTCTAGACAGTCCCATTTTGCATAGAGATGATACTCTATCGTCTTAAACTATTTTCTTCAAACTTTTTCAAAACAATATTAATGATCGTGAAGACTGGAGAACTAATTCTATTAAATTCAAACCCGGCTCCCAGATATGGTTTACAGACGGGTCTAAACTTGAAAATGGTAGAACAGGGGCGGGAATTTATGGCCCAATATTCAAAAAATCTATCCCAACAATATTTCAAGCGGAAATGTATGCCATTGAAATCTGTGCGAGGGAATGTCTTCGCAGGAAAATGAGCGGAGTACATATTTACATACTCTCGGATAGTCAAGCGGCCACTTTCACCTCAAAGATGGCATATGACTGCCTTAACCTGTTAAATGAACTGGGTAACTTTGATACTGTTGTATTAAGGTGAGTACCAGGACATGAAGGTCATGAAGGCAATGAAAAGGCCGACTACTTGGCTAAACAAGGGGCGATCATGCCCTTTTTCGGTCGTGAGCCTTTCTGTGGTCTCTCGAAAAGCCACAAAAACGAAGCAATTAGGAAACTTGAGGAAAAAAAATTTCTAAAACACTGGGTGAACTCCACCGAACAACGCCAGGCAAAACAATTCCTCACTCTTTCAAAGGGTATCTCGAATAAACTTCTCTCACTCAGTAGAGTAGACTTACGCATTTTGACTGGATACTTCACGGGTCATTGCAACCTAAGGTATCATCAAAATAAGTTAGGTCTTTCCGACACTGACGTATGCCGATTTTGTGAAATGGATAAAGAAAGTTCAGAGCATATACTCTGCAAATGTCCTGCACTCGGTAGACAAAGACTTCACCTCCTCGGTGACACTGTTGTTAGTCCACACAAATTGTGGAACAACAAACCTCAAGTAATGTTAAGATTCATCAAAAGTCTAAACATATAGGGTTTCTATTAAATAAGGCCATGTCGCTGTGCTTTCGGGCCCGTTATTATAAATGCACCATTCTTTCACAATAAATGCCCAAATTCAATCAATAATTAGAATCTATTTGTCTACAAATTATTGTATCAATGAATTTCAACTAAATAAAAATTCTGAACTCTTCAATGGAACCAAATTAAAAAATTCTTCTTTTCTGCTAAAACTATGCTATGTTACTTACAACCAGGTTAAAATTATCATGACCCACTGATTCTATAATAAATATGAAACATTAACCAAGTAACACGAAATACAAAGGATTTTTTATTTGATTTTGTTATGTTTTTTCTTTTTTGCTTTTTTTTTTATTATTCTTACAAAGACACAACAACAGATTTTGAAAGAATACACAAAGAAATCAGTATTTGATTTATTGAATTTTGTATCAGAATGTTTATTTTTGTGTATGTGTGTGTGTGTTAAAGGATAATTAATCATATTAAAAAAAAATACAATAAACCATTGAAACTGTATTAAGGATCAGAGATAGAGAGGCAGCACAACAATAAAGAAAGTTAATTTGTATTGAGCGCGAAAACAAATGCAAATATTTATTACAAGTAAGTGAGGCTCATTGATCAGATTTGTATAATTATGGTACTGTTGTTATTAGTTTAGGTTATGATTTTATGTGTAGGTTGTTATGATTATTATTAAGTATACGAAGACAATCAAGCAACCGACAGATCGATCGATCGATCGACTGAGTGCCGATCAATCATTATTATCATTGGATGATAAAGATTATTTTGACAGACATCACATCATTTACGCGTTGTTAGTTGCTCATGATACATATCGAGCCAAATGGCTTTCATTAGATCATCACCATCACCTGTTTGCTTTTGAGCAAGCAATGCCTCCTCGAATTTGCGATCGCAGTCACCATAACAGTAGATAATATATCCATCACGTGCTAATCACCATCACCATCATCATCATCATCATCATTATCAAGAAATAGTTTAGTTAGGATAAATATAGTATGAATCAATCAACCACCAACCAACACCAGAGAAGAAGAGAATCAATGAAATAGTAGTAAAAATTTAAAAGAAATAGGAAAACCCATCATCATTATGAAGACAGAGAGATAGATATAGAGAGAGCATAAAAGAAAATGTATACAAAAGAAAAGAGAATCCAAAAAATACAATAGTGAGAAGAAACTAAAAAAACAAAAGTTAAAAACTTTCAAAACTTACGTGGACGTGATGGTGGAGCCGAGGTCTCTTCGAGTATGCGTAATTCAATTTCCAGTGATTGAATCTCATCATAACCACGTTGTAATAATTTCATAATTTTCTTAATGAAACCAACATAATCTGTATATGAATGGTGTATATAGATTATCTTAGAGAGTAGTTAATTAATAAATAGAGTAATATATTTACCTCTTGGAAAATCTTTAGGACTGACTAATTCTTTGAAGAAATCCTGTGCTATATGAGCTTGTTGCTCATCATTTGTTAACCAATTCCGAAACCAAAAACGTAATGTACGTGATTCTTGAGAATGTTTACCCGTATTCGCGCTAACAAGGAACACACGAAATTCCAATGATAATTGGGCTAATTGCTGCTGACTCTTCTGTCCAGCTGATGTGTCTTTATTAATGATAATTCCAGTATGATCACCACCAGCAACATGGACACGATCATTGATTTCATCGACTAGTTTACGTTCGATGAGTATGACCGTACTATTGGAGGTTTTGCCTTTGGGTGTCATTACAACTTGTTCACGATCTGTATGCGGTGGCGTGTTGCACGGACTACGGCCACCAACATTCTGATATTGTTGATTTGGATTTTCAGTTATGTTACCATTATTTTGATTTTTTTGTATACTACTACTATTATGATGACTACTGCTGCTACTGCTACTTCTGTTGGTGTTGTTGTTGTTATTGTTGTTATTGATGGTACTACCATTCGCCGCATATCCTGTCGTAGTTGTTGTTGATGATGATGACAATTCATCGTTGCCATTTGCATAATTTCTACCGCCATCAGTATCACCACCACCACCAGTGATATCTAAACCCATTCTTGCTGTTGTTGTCATAGTTGAAGATATTTTATTTGGTTTGGGTGGCGGTGGTGGTGGTGGTGCCATCTGTGTATGACTTCGTGCTGACATATTTCCTTTTTTTTATATATATGTAAGTATTTTTCGTTTCTCCGTTCCGTTTATTTATTATTATTTTTGGTTATTCGTGTTAAACTACTTTCCAACAACTTGATTGCGCGATTTTGTGTCTGTCTGTCTTCGTGTTCTTCTTGTTAAAGTTAACTTTCTTTATTTTTGGATTTATTTTTTTGTCAGTAAAAAAAAAACAAAGTTTATTCCTATAAAAAAGAAGAAAAATATTATAAGAATTACATGATACATTTATTTTTGTCTAAAGACTTCGCTTTTACCGCCCAACCAACCCCATCCTACGTAGGCCATTCTTTAAATGAAATTTATAGAAAACAATCTAAAATAAAAACAAAACCAAGCCAAACATTGACTTTGGTTCACACACACACACACACACACACAACTTTCACACCACAGCTGATGAATTTGCTTACACCGAAATTATTGTATAATTTTTATTTACCGACTAACATAAGCCTATATGGGGGCCATATAAAATATCGAGTCGGTCTGTACAATTTTTAAATATGTTGTGTATGGTAAAACTGCCATTGCGAATCGATTTGTTTTGTCTTAATGCTCTTTCTTGAAGCAGTTTAAAAATGGTGATTTTAACGGCGAAGAGCAGGAACATAGCGGAAGGCCGAAAGAGAACGAAATCGCAGAATTTCTGCTTGCCAGGCATAAACGAAAGGAAAACTTGATTCACTACGATAACTCAAAGCATAGAAAATCGAAGTGTATGCATCTACTTTAAACCCTAAAATTCAAGGCATCACGATGCAATAGAGCCGAACATTGAAGCTCAAACTCCCCCCAATATACCAAAATATATGATAAAGCGATCTTTCAGCGCACGACAACACTCGGCCATATGTTGTAAAAGTCGTCAACCACCATAATCACCAGCTTGTTTGGGTCTATATGACTCATGACCTGGTCGAGTAGCACTTCACTTCTTAAATTGGGTTGATAGGTCGCCTCAAAAGACGAAGAATTTTATCAATCTTACCCTGAAAGATGGGAAGAGTGGTAACTACCAATGGATAATATTGTACTATGAATAAAACATAATGCACCATTCTTTCACAATAAATACATTATTTTTTAATAAAAACAGTGGAGACTTATTTGTACTCCGAAATAACTTTTATATGGGGACTACTCTACTTTTTTCAGTAATCGAAAAATTGATTGACTCTACCAAATGATGTGTGCATGACAATAACACTTGTGTAGATGAAAATTACTCCACGATATCCCAACTAGCCTCTTTTTTGTTACCTGGTGGCTAGTGTATTCACTAGTCGTAGGTTATGCAGAGTCGAACCAGTAAGTGCGCGTTTCCATAGTAAGTCAGTAGCCACTTTTCGCATTACTGGTGGCTAGTGAATTCATTAGACGTAGGTAATGCAGGCGGTAGTAATGACTGATAACATGACTGCAGAACGGTAATGCAGGTGGTGTCAGTGAACGGTATTGCAGGCGGTGGCAATAAACCCCCTTTCAATGAGATCGCCATGTTAAATTCACCAGTTGAATACATTATCGAAATTGTTAACAAAATGCTGTTAAATCCCGTCAAAGACGTTTTATGTCCAACTGGGAAGCAGTTTGTCAGGAATATACAATGTCGGCAATACAGTTTTTGTGAGAATTGCTGTGAAAACTGCGCGCATTGCATATTGGAGCACACGTTTCTTGTATGGGGACCCCTTTAATTTTTTTTAATATTCACTATTTGTCGTTATACCGGCAATTGAATTACACACTCTGTGAAAATTTGAATTGTCTACCTATTACGTACGGTTCATAAGAAAGAGCTCACTGACAGACGTATGGATGGACAGCGCAAGCTTAGTAATAGGATCCCGTTGGCACCGTTTGAGTACGTTTATTTTCTTCACTAATGGAATACAAAACTATTTGAATACATAATATGTAGTTTCCGATAAATGATCCCATCTTTTTGATTGGATAATTTTGTAAGAAGACAAATCTGTTGCGTGAAAAATTCTGATTTTAATTCAATTTATGTATATTGAAATATTTAAAATATGAAATAAACTGGAAAATCCTGATAAACCCAGATAAATGTCAACACTTTACGGGACCGGATTAGTGAGGATTTTTTTTCTTTTTGTCCTATACTAGGAACATAATATATGGGGGTAAATAAGTTTATTTCAAAAAGAACTTATTATTATTAAATATGTATGCATGTGTTGGATTTTTTGCTTTCGTTTTATTTATTTTTTTTTTTTTCTTTAAAGAAGTAAGACGAACGAACGCCACTATTGGAACTATGCCAAATGAAATTAGATTCATAAATAATTGGTGTCATAAAATCAAGAAGGCATAGGCAAGCAACAACACCATCAAATCGACAGCAGGCGGCAGCCATGCAATCATAGTCAGAATTCATAAGTCAAACAAGCAAGGCAAGCAGGCAGTCGGGCAGAAAGACACTGGTGGAGTCAGCGGCTACATTGCCAACACATGTTTAGATGAAAGGCAGGCAGGCAGGCAGAAACAAACAGACAAACAGACAGTCAGACAAACTGTCGGCAACGTAGGGAGGGGTATGAGCAAAATTCACTTGTTTGCACAATCATCATTGCAGTGGCACAACCAACACCACCACTACCACCACCACCAATTGTGTTGTGCCAATAGCAATGATAGAGATGATGATGATGAAGATGACTATGATGGTGTTATTATGAAGAAATCCGCTAATCAATATTCTCAAGTGGGAAGAGTTTTACATTAAAAAAAAATATACATAAACAAGAATGTAGGTGGGCGACCATAACAGAGCAAATCAGACCAGATCAAAATGGAAATGAATGGAAAAGATTGCTGTATAAAATCTTCTGAAAACTGGACAAGTCACGATCTAAGACTATTATTTTGTTTTGTGTTTCTTTTAAAGATTAAATGTTTGTTCTATTCTCTTCTATTGTACAATACAAATCACTCAAAATGTTAAGAAATTTAAATATAAATAAAAAAAAAGACAAACAAAAAACAAATGAATGAAAGGAAAATGAACTCAAAATTCTTCCAGTCTAGTAGCAGCAACTGTTTTACGATCAACAAATGATATGGTAGCGAGATACTTTAAATAGTTGTGAATAGATAGAAGATAGCAAACAAATCAAAACAAAACAAAAGCTAAATTAGATTTTCTATAGGCAAGAAGAAATAAAATAAACAAATGAAAATCGGAATAGAAATTTAATCTCAGTCTTGTGTACAATTAGATACCTTTCACACAAAAATTTATGGTAGATACTGCATGTGAAGATACTATAGAATAAGTTCCAAAAAATCGAATTGATTCCTTTATATGGATAAGTTATAGTGCAATAAATTGATCGATTGATTTCCATTTTAACAAATACAAGGTGGCACAAAAGACATCACCCTATTGGAAGATGCTCTCATTTTTGCAAATGGCCGCCAATGTCAAATCTGTTTTGACATTTTTGGACTAGACAGATACAGAATACAAGTGAATAAGCCATGGAGCGATACACTCCCCAAGAACGCGGAATAATTGTGTCTATTTTTTTGCGTAACAATTCGTCGAATTGCACTGGCCCGCCAGATCGCCTGATTTAACGGTCCCGGACTTCTTTTTATGGGGTTTTTTGAAGTCCCGTGTTTACATCAACAAGCCTGAGACCTTGGAAGCCCTCAAGGACACGAATGCGAGAATTTATCGCCCGAAACGATTGCCGAAGTGATGGAAAATGCCATAAAACGAGCCCGTATGGCAATCAATTGTGGCGGCGCCCATTTGTCCGATATCATCTTCTCGACTTAACACAATTAATTCTAAAGGTCTAAATAAACATAATCAAAAATCAAATCAGAATCGAAGTTTTTCATTTAGAAAAAAAATAAGAGCCAAACAACATCGGATGACTTCTTTTGCGCCTATACTATTGTACTATTGTGCTCACACTTAAAAGAAGGAGAAATACAAAAATTTCGGAACTGCATGTGTTGTTGTTGCTGTTCTTATAACAGCAAGGGGAGGTGCAATTAGAGGTACGCATAAAAATAACTAAGGAATGGGAGAAGTAGGTAAAAATGGAGATTTGTGTGCATAAGCAGGAATAAAATGAAAATTTGTAAAAAATAATAGAATTCATTAATTAAATTTACATAACTTCAAATTAAAAGGGATTAATGAAAGGTAGTCACCTCTATCGATCGAAGCCATAAGTCACAAAGCACAAAGCATTCACGAATTTATGCTCTTTCTTCGTTCAGGAGGTTGCATATGTGGGGGGGATTGGTGGCCAATCAGCTTGATATACTTAATTATATTCATCAACGGTTGATTCTCAACAAGATACAAGGTGCTGCTCTACACACAATTTGCACTTTGTGACCTTATCCAACCTTGAAGCAAATTAAGAGAGCATTTCTCATCAACTTTGCATTAAAGGAATCTTATGATGAACTTTACAGAAAAGTGCATGAAGCTACCAATAATGACATTGGAAGTTATTTTCAATACTTAAAAACTATCACATTTAAAACCAGAAAGAAGGCTATCATTGGCTATGCCAAAAATGTAATACTCTTCACGCTCCTCCGAGTTGCATCCAACCTTTCTTTCTTAGCATCACATCAGTTTGAGTGGCAATTTTATTATACTTTTATTCTTTTCCATTTAATTTGGGTTTGTATGGGAGGGACCCCTCCTGGTAACCCTTGGATCATGAAATTTACATGGTTGATGAATATGGATTAGAAACTTATAGTGTCCAAATTTTAGTTCGATAAGTCAAAAAAAAAAAAAAACTTTTTCTAATAAGAACATAAATTTAAAGGGTGGTTTGTATGGGCGGTATCCCTCCTGGTAACCCTAGGTTCATGAAATTTACATGGTATCAGAAACTTATAGTGTCCAAATTTCAGTTCGATAAGTCAACAAATAAAAAACTTTTTCTAGCAAGAACATTAATTTAAAGGGGGTTTGTATGGGCGGTACCCCTCCTGGTAACTCTAAGATCATGAAATTTACACGGTTGATGGATATAGATTAGAAACTTATAGTGTCCGAATTTCAGTTCAATATGTTAAAAAACACAAGACTTTTTCTAATAAAAACATTAATTTAAAGGGAGGTTTGTATGGGAGGTACCCCCCTAGTGGTCCGGTGGTCGGCTAATTCCGACAAATGTGCAGCGTATGGTAAAAAGAAAGTTATGTGCAAAATTTCAGCTCTCTAGCTCAAAAACTGAGGGACTAGTTTGCATACATACAGACAGACAGACGGACATAGCTTAAACAACTCGTCTCATCGAGCTGATCACAAATATATATACTTTATGTGGTCTGCGATGTCTCCTTCTGTGTGTTACAAACTTCATGACAAACTTATAATACTATATACTCCCGTGAAGAGTATAAAAATTAATGGAAAATACGAATTCAATGAATAGAGTCCAGAACGAGTTGATAAATTTACGTATTATACGTATTTTCTTAACTAATATTAATGTAAATTTAGCTTCTGTAATTGTCAATGGTAATAATACAAAGAAGGCCTTCCACCTTTTAGAGGTGAACGGACTAATCTGTAGTGGTATTAAGAGAAATGACATCAGTAGCAATCCAATTTTTTCAAACAATAGGTCTTCAGTAAAACAGAGTAACCAACAATATAGGGACATTAATTACTGGGTCGGTTTACTAGGACAGTTGAAGAGATCAACCGTACTGTGAGTATAACCACCATACTTTGGGCAGTGATTGTTGTCAGAGAGAAATATACACGATAACTATAGCATTGGACGATAAGAGACTAGCGCGACCTTAACTGAGCTAAGATGGTCCGAGTACTACAAGGAAGTCTCATTTCGCTAACATCATCAACAGGTGGAGGACGGCCTCCTAACACAACACTGTTCTTGTGTGACTCTAATGCCCTCCCAACTGCCCTCCGATGTAAATTATTACGGCCTGACTTATTTTGACTATTTTTAAGAGTGTCTCTTCTCAAATCAGCCAAGCCGTTCTCAAATGATACGCTTACAAAAAACCGCATTTTCATAATTTTTTCATCATTTTCAATGCCCTTCCCCCATTGTTGACGTAAGCGCGTAATGACAAAGATACTCTTACATGCACTTCTTTATTTTCACAATATATAAATTACTTAGCGACTTTTGAGCCGCGATATATATTAAAAGTATTGGCAACACCAACAGCGTATCAATGTAACCAAGCGTTACATTTTGATGTGATTATGGAACCGTTTTGAAAAACTTAAAAGGCTATGTCATCCTTGTATGTCTTGATGACTCTTTCGTAATACTACTATATGTGGCTAGCAAATACTACGTAGAATGCGGATAATTATGCTGGCAAGACGATAAAACTTTTGCTTCTTGGTGGAGATGGCGCAATGCTGGTCAACAGTTGAAAGCAACCGGTCACTGTTTTAAAAGCATTGTTTTGACAATATATGGTAGCACTACATTTTATAATAGTCCGATTTTAAGTTATGTGTATTTTTATATATTTGCACTGATGATTTATCTTTCTAAAAAGTGTCGTTCGTTTTTATTATCAAATGTAAAAAATTTTCCAATCAAAATCTCTTTTTTTTTAGATATGGTAATCCTAGGTTTATGCAGATTATATGAATATTAGTCCAATTGATTTATATATATATTGAAATACTGGAATTTTATCTTTGTAATCCTTTACAACTATGTTTTTACTTAAAAACTATGGAATTAATTGTACAAATTGGCAAAATGATACAAGAGGACCTTTTATGTCAGATGTTGGGGCCCATCACATACACGCTCAATAGGTCGGACCTCCCGATCTTGAGAGACGAAAAACTCCCAACAGCGACATATGTGGATGACCACTTCTATACTGCAAGACCAGTTGGCCCTCATGGAGCCGTGGCTAAAGAGGTGGAACATCTGCGTCAATGCTAAGAAGTCTATGCATGTTACTTTCACCCTGAACCACTCAACATGCCCTGCCGTCTTCATCAACGGGGATATTCTTCCAAAAAGCCTCATTGTCAAGTACCTGGGACTGACACCACAACTGGAATCCTCTCATTATGACCAAAAGAAATCGGTTTAACCTGAAACTTTGAAGAATTATTTGTCTGCTCAGTACAAATTCGAAGCTTAACCTGCGTAAGAAACTGTTACTGTACAAGGCCATACTGAAACCGGTATGGACTTACGGTATACAGCTTTGAAACACTGCAGCCAACTCAAACCTAAAAATCCTACAGAGTTTTTAGCCTAAGCTACTGCGGAGGATTGTAGTTGCTCAGTGGTTTGTCCGGAACTCAGTCATCCACTGAGATTTGCAGATCCCAACAATAAATAAGAAGACTGTCAGACACTTAAATAAGCTGTATGCCCATGTCAACCACTTGGCAATCAATCTGCTAGACAACAGCAGGCAAACGCGAGACTTTTGAAAGACAACACCCCTCAAGTCCTCATCCAGGATTAACTGATCCAAACTTGCTTAAGTGACTTTTAACTTAAGATAAAATTCGCAGGTTGTCGTCTGTCGAAAGTAGCAAATAAAGAATATATAATTTGACTTTAATTAATTTCTTATAGTATTCTGTGTGTGGTCTCAGTTTTCTTTATCAACAATGCATCCATGTGAACTGAACAGAAATGAAAGAAAATACTACATACATACTCGTACTATAAAATATTATAGTCGATGATGATGAATAATAATAAGATTTAAAAACAGAAGCAGTTATCACCGAGGACGCATTCATTAATTGAATTAGAGCAAATCGAATAAATTGAATGAATACGACGAACGAGTAAAAAACCAAATGAGGAATTTTGTGTTGAAATTCATTCTTTTTGCTTGCAAATATGATGATTAAAGAAGGTGCGGCAGCGGTGGCTTGATATTGCATGATGACAGATTGGATGAGTCCAATATTGTCATTAAACTCACATTCATATGAATTGACTTGAGGGCAATAAGAGCACAATAGTAACATTAAAGAAGATCAATTTTAAAGGGCAACTCTACTTTTTTGGGGTTTCCGACGAGACTGAAGTATGCTGCCAATGATTAAAATGTGTACAATGTATGTATGTTCTGTTCCAACCATTGAAGAAGAGTACTCTCAATTATAAGTCTTAATTAAGTCATGATTATGATGACGATGATGATGATGAAGAAGGGTTTTATAATGCGCACTTCCGTTTCGAAGAAAACTCAAGTCAACTGAAACACCATGAAAACATCGACGACATCGACTACATCGACGACCCTCAACGGCTTTCACTAATATAGTAAAAATAATGTGATGCAACAGCGCACATGACGGCGGCATGTTATGTTAACTTTCAATTGAACTTTAAGTTAAAATTGCAAGCAACATCAGAAGCATTGATTGCCCCATAGTCAACGTCAACCTATATAGTACTACATTGATGAGACATAGTCATCATCGTCGTCGTCGTCGTCGTTGTTGCTATCGCTGTCATTATATTTACTGTTTGTTGTCATCAAACCGTCATTGATGCGAAACGCGCATAAAGTGAAGGTGAAGCCCTCAAAGAAACATTCATATGTTCATTGATTGCATTCCGCCCTTTTTTTCTCTGCTGCTGCTGCTGCTTGCCACCACTACCCACTTCCGGCCTTCAAAGGCGCACACAACTTAGAAAACAATTATTTGGGGCACAGCAGCAAGTATGACAATTTCTAATACTTGGGCGCCTGTCTAATGGTGAGTGGTGGAACATGGAAACAAAGTTTAATAACCAACATGAAAGAAAGAAAGAAAGAAAGAAGTGTCGCCAATGTATTATAATGTGAGAAAGCAAACAAACAAACAACAACGACAGCGAATAATGTTTCCGGGCGCTTGGCAAAAACTCATTTTTTTAACGCCAGCATAAAGTCAGTCAGTGAAATGATGTTTGATGTTATTAAATGGGGTCCGTTGCGTCTAACTTTCGAGAGCTTTCCTTTTTTTATTTTTGGACAGACAGAAAAAGAAATGATGGCACATGCAACAACGGCAACAATAAAAACTAAAAAAAAAAAAAATGAAAATGCCATTAGTAATCGGTTCGTTAAGGTTTCCATACTACTACTATGATATAATACTACAGTATAAAACAACCACCTTACCTTTACTTCCCTTCCCATTTTTTTAATTATTTATTGCGCACCCTTAAAACCCACACATATACTCGTACAATAAATACAAAAGAACTAGAACACTAACTTTAAGTAGTTATTTTTTTTTTCTATTCTATGTGGGTCGATTGCTTGTGCTTTTACCAACATCCTTACTACATTGTAAACTATAATATTTCAACCCCTTTTAAATAGGTCCGGTCTGACAAACGAATGCCCTACGGTACCAAACAAAATATTTGAAAGTTTCAAGAGAGAGAAATGATTAAGCATTCTAATTGCTAACAACCGGCGAAAAACCAAAATACGAGTCTTCAATGCATGCATAAAGTCGGTTTTGTTATACGGTTGTGAGACATGGTTCATTACCAGTATCATTGTCAAGAAGCTCCAAACATTTGTTAATCGATGTCTCAGAAGCGTATTACGTATATGGTGGCCCCGAACCATTAGCAATGTTCGCCTTTGGGAACTTTGCGAACATAAACCAAGATTGAAATCCGCAAGCGCAAATACGGTTGGTTGGGTCACACGCTGCGTAAAGATTGTGATGAGATACCGCATGCAGTTCTGGAATGGAATCCACAAGGCAATCGATCCAGAGGCAGACCTAAAATGACCTGGCGCAGGACGCTCAACCGGGAGACGAGCAATGGCGCGAAACAGAGAGCATTGGAAATCCTTTGTTAATGACTACGTTTATAATTTGTTTAAATTATGAATATGTCCCTAATAAATAATTGCTAACAAATCTATATATACAAATTTAAAATGGATGTCCAAATAAGTATGTGATCGATAAACTCCGACACCGTTTGACCGATTACCATGAAAATTGGCACATATATGTACACAAAAACACCTGAACAACGCATTGAAAGACTTGATATAAATCGATCACGTTTCACTCATTCAAGAGAAAAAACCGATTTGATGTTGGCAGCATACAATTATCTTAAAAATCATGTACTAACATCACGTCGGGGCCGTAGCAACGAGCTCCGGGCAAAGCTAGTACAATAGAAGAATATATCAAGGGAAGATCTATGCGTAAAATTAAGACTTCCTATAGCATCTAGACATTGATTTATCTTTCGAAATAGAGTACTTGCCATGAAATAGGCTTATGTAAAAGGAGGAACAAAAATTGAAAAAAATATTGTTGTAGAAGGAAAGGAATTGATGAGTCCCCATCATGCTGTTTACTTTGCAGGACCCACTCATGTGTGCAACAGCTTATTACTCTTTTTCTTTCTGATGATAATGTACATACATACATTTGCAGAAATTCAATATACCTAACTCTTCTCCTAAATTGATTATTACAATAGAATATGAAAAACAAAAATCAATTTAAATTATCATAAATTTGCACAATAAAATTCCAGACCATGACTCCTATTTGAAGTTGATTTGACTTGGGTTATTATTATTATTCGTGTTGTTGTTGTCTCTATAAAAATTTGTTGGGTTTTTTTTTTATTTTTATTAAATTAAAGGTCAGAATAATAAATTGCAATAGAACACTTTTATTTAATTTTTTTAAATAAGTATTATAAGAAAATCGGTTCCATTGAATATTAAATAACTTACATATAGATACATAGTATTGTACCTACATATGGAAGTTAAAAATATGATATGGATTGAAATGATATATAGAATATTGTTATAAATTTTTGTAATAATATTTAGTAGATTTTCGAGGTTCAAAAATAAGAATTTTACTAGTCCACAATATACAATATTATATTTCATTAAGAAAGGTAAAAATTTTAAGTCTAAGCTTCATAAAATTTTTCAGATGTATACCATATACATATATGTACATTGTATGTAAAATAGGTTAAAAACTAGGGGACTTTTATGTACAAAAAAACAAAAATCAGATCGATTTCCTTTTGTGAAGACAATCATTCATTTCTATTAGTAGTATTTCATAGGGTCTTTCACATCTACTATGTATATACTTTCAAATGTGTTACAAACATCGTAACACTATCATAATGACAAAACAATATCTGTATGAAGTATAGATAAAAATATACTAAGGTATGTACGAGTACAATTCTATTGTACTAGTACTTATGTATGTTTGAAGCAAATAACAATAATTGACCGCATTTGAATAGAACAAAGTGGAATTGCCACCTTCAATTTCGCTCAAGGCAAAAAAAAAAACTACAATACAAACAACTAAGTGTTGATGAGTGTGTAAAAAATTAAATAAAATACGGGCTAACCGTATTAAGTTAATAGTGAATAAATCTTTAAGAAAGCAAACGAAACATAAAAGGAAAAAATTTAAAAATGCACAAATGACATAATACTATAGTACATACCTTCATGAAAGCAATATGTTGCGTACATATAATATATGTTATAATAGTAAAGCCCTTCATGAAAGAACCATTCACTCATTTAATATTTGTTATAGTACTCATACTTTTAATAATTAAACCGACAAACTAGAACCCAAAGCCCAGAAGAGTTTAAACCGAATCCACGGTAAATATTTTAGATCAATAGCTCTTAAGATTCTGAACATCATGCGTTCCTAACAAATGCACAAACGATTTTATATACCATACATAGAGAAGTTACATAGATAGAACTACTTTTCATACTGAAAGAAAGAATTTTGAAAACTGCATGGCTATACAAGTAATTTGAATGCAGTAAATTCGATTTAACCCAAGACCAAGTATTTACAATAACTTTTTTACGAACAGCGGACACTTTCCAACAACAGAGGCTATGACAAAATACTTAGTTCGATTAACAAGCACGGCACATTGATTTTAAGATAAAGTTCAAACTTTTTAAAGTAACCTGGTTCGGATATGTTTTACTAGGCAAAGACCTTTGACATCTTATAGTCTACAGTAAGCAAATTCAGCAACTATTTATCTAGCCGGGATTTTTTCATATCCATGCCAAATATGTCCCTATGACTTCTATATATGAAATCAATATCATGATTAGAATCATTAGAATTCAAACATAGACCGATCTTCATTGAAAATTCTTATAACGATACGTTTGAATAAAGCTGTCACATTTCTTTTTTGGCTGATAACAAAAACATGTACCCGTTATTAAGTTACTTTCATTGTTGTAAGAAATATCATAAATGATGTTCTATTTTTAATGGTTGTCATAATATTATGGCGTTAGACATGAAATGATAAAAAATGCCTGAGCAACAACAACTTTATGATCAACTTTGGAGCCCCTAGTTACAAAAATCACATAGAATTTCCCATTCAACTAAGATCATTTTTTTTAGGACAATTCATTTTTTAACAAGAAAAAGAAATCATGACGGGAGTACTGCACAATTCGGCTGATGGCCCAAAAGGATGCATGTTCCACAACAAAACTTCTGACGTAGCTGTGGAGATGAGGAATAAACAGAGAGTATTCAACATATTCTATACGATAGAATAGATGAATAGGCATTCTTCTGGTTGGTTTTAGAGGCTAAGGGAGATCTCTGAGGGCAACTATGAATACTATTTGATTATCCCAATCCCCTATCCCAACTCCTTCTTCATGGGAGTGAATAGTATTATAAGTTTGTCATGAATTTTGTAACACACAGAAGGAGAAATCGGAGACCCCATAAAGTATATACATATATATTCTTGATCGGCTCGATGAGACGAATTGATTTAGCAAATGTCCTTCTGTCTGTCTGTCTGTATGTATGCAAAATAGTCCCTCAGTTTTTGAGCTAGATTTTTCTTTGGGTGCATCCCATACAAAGCCAAAATAAAATTTATGTTATTAGAAAAACTTTTTTGTTTATTGACTTATCGAACTGAAATTTGGACACTATAAGTTACTAATCTATTTTTACCAAACGTGTAAATTTCAATATTCTAGGGTTACCAGGAGGGGTACCTTCCATACAAACCCAAATTAATATTAATGTTCCTATCAGAATAACTTTTTTGTTTATTGACTTATCGAACTGAAATTTGGGCATTATAAGTTTCTAATCCATTTTCACCAACCATGTGAATTTCAAGATCGTAGGATTACCAGGAGCGGTACGTCCCATACAAACTCAAATTCAAATTAATGTTCTTATTAGGAAATATTTTTAATTTTTGTCGTATCCAACTGAAATTGGGACACTATGAGTCTCTGATCCATATCCACCAACTAACGAACTTATTCACAGGAGCGGAAAGAGTATTACATCTTTGGCATAGAATATGGCATATGACGGGCCGTGGATACATGAGTGTCCTGTGTAACCTAACCTAACTCATACACATAGTTATCAAAATAAGTACGTATATTTAGTACATTGGTTCTGATTTTTTAATTTAAATATCATTTGGTTTTTATATAGAAACTGATATCTTTGCTCTGATATCAGCGAGAGCTGTAGCAACTAAAGTATGCCTATTATCTCTGTGCAAAACTTCCTCTTTATATCGTATAAGTATAGTGTGGAACTAAATGCATAATGAGTAATATTAGTATTATGATGTATAAATACAAAGATATACATAATATATGTATGTACATGCAGATTATGTATAGCATCCATTAAATAGTAAAAATGCTCAAGACGTGACTTTCAAATAAGTAAGTATTGATATAAATATACAATACAATACAATAGTAGGAAGTGAATAATCGGTTTTGTGGTTAGAAATACGATTAACTTATTGTGTGCGAGAGTATATACATACTAATATTTCTATGTATACCATTATAGAAGAGATATCCAGTCTCTAGACTGGTTTATCAAAGCAACAACTAAACATAAAAAATAATCTATATATACTCGTACAATACAAAAATGAAAAACAAATAAATTATTTTTTCTTTTTTTGGTGATTATTTTATGTGAAATCAAAGACTTAAGGAATAAATTAAATGTAGATAAATTAATTGTTTAATAATGAGAATAGTGACGGCAGTATATAGTAGGTTTTAAAGATAAAAAAAACTCATTATAATGTAATAATAAAAGAGCAAACAATTATCCCCTTGTATCCCTTTTGTTGGATTGCCTTGTACCTTAGCTTGTTGTTGTGGTAAAGGGAGCTAGCTCAATAGGTGTAACGATCCTAAGAGTGATGTGGGTGGAAGCCTAGGCTATCAATAAGATATCTTATGCTAATAAATTCGAAGGCGAATACTAAAGCTAAGAGCAGTCTAAATCAGAAGTCACAATGGATCACAAGGCAAGCTCACCCTTATGGTGAACAGCCTGTCTTTCCTATCCTATCCTATCCAATCCTATGCTCATTGTATTCTTAATAAGGATGTAGGTTAGATTAGATTAGATTAGGGAAAGGGCTAGAACCAATTCACCTTGTCACTGCGACCGCAAGTCGACCTATTGTGACAAACCCCGTAATCACAGTTCCCTCGTGATTTTGGTATTCATTAGGAATTCCTGCAAATTTAACTGGTTCCAAGTATTGGTTTCCAAGGTGGCGGAGTCTGGTCCAGATTAGCCCCTTGTAGTGACATATCAAAAGATCTGCTGATTCCTCTTCTTAATTATATAGTCTACACAGATCGCTGCGACTGATCCGCATATTATGTAGGTGTTTCGTTACTCTGCAATGTCCTGTCAAGAAGCCTGATATTATCCGAATACCTGTCCGTATTAATCCCATTAATTCCTGTGTTCTTTTGCGACATCTAGTTGTCATGAAGATTTGAGCCACTCTAGCATTCTTCGTATCTTCCTCCCCATGAGCATGTATGAATTGATGAACTTGTAAAAGGAGGAACCTTCTTTTTTACCTAACCACAGTTGATCAATCTGTATATTTGGATGCTTATTTTAAAATAATAATAGTTTTCCATGAATTTCTGAATAGAGAATTGTCTAAGAAAAACTTAAGAGTAACTTAACTTGACTGGGGAATCCCAATACAATTTAGAAGATTCCAATAAAATATGGCTAAGGGTAAGCAGATCAAAAGAAACAATAGGCTTTTTCATTGGTTATTGATTGAATGTTCTAATGTCTAATGCTTCTGTCATGAAATGATGAAACTTCACCTTATATTGTATGAGACCATGACAGTACCATATGTCTAATTAAAGCTGATTGATGATTTGATGAACTTATAAGAAGAGGTGTTTCAATTTTCATCAGGTAGAAACTTCTCAGAACATGCACTACTATATATCATATAGAGGATCTGCGTTTCTATACGCCCCAAAAAAACAATTGTACAATAAATGAAACCATTTTCTGCACAACATTATCTTTATGTACATGTATGTATATATGTATGTATATTGAACTGAATTCCATCGATTTCGCATCATAAAAAAAAACAGCAACATGTTTTCTATTGTATTTTATCTTATCTTTTGCCATGTTTACATAGTGAATGAACGAACTTCCTTTTCCTCTTACACCATAGTCACCTTAACAATCTACTATTGTATAAAGCTACCTGAACTTCTCTCTACTATTCACTTGGGCCTTAAAACTAAAATTCATGTTCAATTTTCATTATCACAAAAACTGATAACGACAAAAACAGATGGATGGATGGATGATTGAGTGGTGAATATGGTGGAGAGCAGAAAATAAAAACCAAACCCAAAACCACATTAAACCGAAACAGAAACCAATCCCCAAATCAACTCCAACTTATTGTATATATTTTTTGTTAGCGAAATTTCTATGGCAACCAAAATGGAAAAAAACAAATGCAATTCACAAGGGGTTCAGCAGTTCATGTCTTCTAAGTATATAAAGCGGAATTTGACCCAAATGCATAAAATACTAACAGAACAACAAATACAAAAAAAAACAAAAACATAAAAAAATATGTAAATGAAAGGATTAGAAAGTAAAAATAAACTAACTAAATATACGAGGTGTGCCTATGAAATAATGAATAGAATTCTTTATTTGTAATGTCGTCAGTGCATTTTATCATGTTTTAGCAAGCCTGGATGAGTCAATCATTCATTCCGGGACTTGGAATGCAAGGTCTAGGGGGTGTTGCCTTTTGCTTCAACCTAATGAAGTGTCTCATTGGACAAACCACTGCATACCTATAATCCTCCACAGCAGCTTTGACTGAAACCTCTGAAGAATCGCTAGGTTTGAGTTAGTTCCCTATAAAATTACATATCTAAAGGTTTTTTATTACAGAGTTTAGCTTGAATTTACAATAGTTTTCAGCTGAAAAATTATATTATATTCATGGGGAAAACAATATTTAATTATTGGGTGTATGCATATGATTCCGCCCTTTCCGATAGTTTCGCTAGTATCGCCGCTTACACTTGCACACTAAAATACTAATACTTGCATTCGATAGTGCCTTCTATCAGCTGTTAAACACAGTGTATAACATTCGGTGGAAGCATAAACAACAAATATTTCTAACTCATTGAAAATGTCGAGTTTTATCCCAAGTAAACATCATTTGCGGGAGGTTTTATTGCACTATTTTGTTGCAAAGAAAAGTGCAGCGGAAACTTATCGTTTGCTTGCTGATGTTTACGGTGAGCATGCTCCATCGAATACAACTTGCAAAGAATGGTTTCGACGATTTAAAAATGATGATTTTGACATTGAGGACAGAGAACATGGAAAACCACCCAAAAAATTTGAAGATGCTGAATTGGAAGATTTATTGACCGAAGATTGTTGTCAAACACAATCAGAATTGGCAACAACATTAAATGTTGATCAATCAACTATTTCAAGACGTTTGCAAGCAATGGGAATGGTTCAAAAAGTCAATAACTGGGTGCCACATGAATTGAAAGACCGAGACATCGAACGTCGCAAAACCATTTGTGAAATGCTGC
This sequence comes from Amiota communis, assembly GCA_037043315.1. NCBI lineage: Eukaryota > Metazoa > Arthropoda > Insecta > Diptera > Drosophilidae > Amiota > Amiota communis. The sequence continues at coordinate 459,524 of JBAMAV010000198.1, read as the reverse complement.
TTCAAAGACAAAAAAGAAAAGGTTTTTTGCATCGGATAATCACGGGAGATGAAAAATGGATATATTACGAGAATCCTAAACGCAAAAAATTTTGGCTGAAGCCAGGTGAGGCCGGCCCATCACAGCCAAAGAAAAATATTCATTGTAACAAGGTTATGCTCTGTATTTGGTGGGATCAGAAAGGTGTTGTGCACTTTGAGTTGCTGAAACCGTCTGATACTATCACTGGCGATGTTTACAGACGACAACTAATGCGGTTGAAGGTAGCTATAGAAGAAAAACGACCGGAATGGGTGAATAGGCATGACAAATTAATTCTTCAACATGACAACGCCAGACCGCATACGGCAAATGTTGTGAAAACATATTTAAATGGACAAGACTGGGAAGTGCTACCCCACCCGCCATATTCACCAGATATAGTCCCTTCAGATTTTCATTTATTTCGAAGGATGCAGTCTGATCTTACGGGAGAGCGATTCACTTCTTATGAAGATATCAAAATTTGGCTTCATAATTGGATTGCCTCAAAAGACCAGGACTTCTTTATGCAAGGAATCCGTAAATTGCCTGAAAGATGGGCAAAGGTTGTAGCTGCAGATGGGGCATACTTTGAATAAATAAATTTTCCTTTTTCTAAACAAGCAAATTTGTTTTGTTTTCACAAAAAAGGGCGGAATCATATGCATACACCCAATACAAAGAAAAAAAAAGGGAGCTAGAAAAACCTTAATATTTTATATAAAACTTAAGCTAACCTGGAACTAAGAGGCTGGGTCTTTGTTGGACTAACCTAAGGCGCTAGATCTAAAAGGCACCAGTACATCACATCAAGTGAATGAATTAACGGGTGTTGAAATTTGTTTTTATGGTAAAGATTTAGTCTTTAATAAATTTAGCACCGGCTAAATCATGCAAACAAATTGATGAACAAGGGAAAGGTAGATTTAGGATCTTTTTGAGTATTTTATTTTGGGACGTTTGAATCTTCTTAATGTGTGCCCAGACTTCAGCCGCATACACTACATGATTGGCATAAAAATGGATTTAAAAATTAGCATTTTATTATGAGTGGATAACTGCGATTTACGGTTTATGAAGGGGTAGAGGATACAGATAGTTTTGTTTATCTTATGTATAAAAACTGCACTTTAGTTTTGGGTCTAAGTGTAGGCCAAGGTATCATTGATGTGATTCTCCCATGGAATGATATCATTGTGTACAGATACGCTTGAGTTTGGTAAGGCCATACGCTTTCGGAAGAAGTAAGTGTATTGCATTAGTTTTTTTGTCCATTTAAATGGATTTTCCTTTTCTCAAAATACACTGCTAGTTCATTTAAGGCAATTTGAAGATTATTTTTAATATTTTTAAAGTGATATCCTGAGCAAAAATTGAGGTCACACAGTTGTCCGAGAGTGGGAACATCATAGGTTTTTAATTAATTTCATTATCATTTCCTTAAGATGATCGAGAAGACACTAAAAATGATACATGTCCAGTTCTTTGGATGAAAATATTGAAAATATCGGTTATGTAGCAAGATTTGATTGTCGTCAAAGACCATTAACTACATAGACTATGTCAAGGTTCCTATCAAAAATCTCAAGATTCCATTAATAATTTCATAAGCTATTGTTGCAAACTTGTTCCAGACTTCTGCACAGTCGAACTGTCCTGAAGTTAATGCTCTTTACCGTCTTCAACTTCATCTCACATTACGTTGGTTGTGTTATTAGTCATTCGCCTGATCTGACATCATTATTTAACTTTTTTCTAATCCCCCAAGGTCAAATTCACATTTAAAGATGAAACTACAAGATTTCAGATATATCCAGATCATTGAACCTGTAAACGAAATAGCAGCCGCATCATAATGGAGTTTACACAGTAGGACAAGACTTTCAGCATTGTTTCGCTTGGGGTGTTGTTGTAGTTCTAGAGGAGGAGTGATATGATTATGATCTAATCGAAGCTGATGATAATAATATTTTACAGAATAAGTCCCACTAATTTATAACCACATCTCGTATACCATCATATTCATTCAAATTGTGAAAGGTAGAAAATATACATATACACACATACATATGTACATAGAAAATTATACCAATTGAAATGTTGAAAATTGTATACGTCGTACTAGGTGAAATGAAATGAAACAATATACTAAGTAGTATGAACATATTCTATATTTGGCTGGAGAATGAATGACGTCATTGCAGATAGAAAATAAGTATATTCGTGTGATATCAATTAAATGAAGAGAACAACCAACAACAATAACAAAAAGTTGATGTTGATATAAACTTGTCTAAAAAAACACGTCTTATTTGGTTCTTTCTATCTTATTTTATTTTTTTTAGATATGTATGTATATGTATTTTTAAATTTTAATTAGAGCTGAGATCACTTGAGTTGGATGAAATATTATACTCTTCTACTATTCAAAATAATTGAGCGAAAATTAAATAGACAACAAAATTTATATACTCACACACACACATACACACGTGCGGGCAAACACTGATATTAGTATGCATGTGTGTGTGTGTGTGTGTGTATGAATAACACAACAATTAAGTTTCAAATGACAAGTGATCGTCGTCATCGATGGATGACTCGTTGTGAGCTTAAAAACATCATAATGACGTCATGTATACATATAACACAAACACTCACACACACACACACACTAGTAGTCAAATTTCATAGAAGAATGCATTTGCATAAGGAGATGTTGAAGTACTTACTATGTAAACAATGGGAGTAAGAATAACAACAACAACAACATAAAAACAAGAGCGGAAGAATTTCAATTCTCACATTCACTACACTTCACTTCTCTCCACAGGGGCACACACACACACACACTCAAGTACAAACAGTTTTACACAAACTCACACAAATCCATTGGCACATGCATGCAAATATGGAACTCAAAAGAGGCTGTTGCTGTTGGGGGAAACAAACAAAAAAAAAAACACACACACACACACATGCACACACAAAAAAACAACATTATTTTGCACATCATTATAATATTAACAACAATACTAAATAATTAAGTTAACCTTCTGGAACAATAAAAGTAACAACAACAACAACAAAAATGAACACACTTTAATTAAAAAAAAAAAAAACAAACAAATAAAAATAAGTAAGACAAAAACAGAAATGGCCTAAAAACAAAACAAAAAATAAGTGCTTTTTCAATGTTTTAATATACATGCATGTGTTGTGTTGTGTTGTTGCTTTGCTTATTTTTGTTAGTGTGTTGCTGTTGTTGCTTTCATTGTATCACAAAAAAAAAAAAAAAAACATTGCTTTCTGTTTAATGTTTTTTCATACACACTGAAATAAACCAAAAACTCAATTTTGATGTTTCACTTTTTTTTTTTGTATTTTTCCTTTTTCTTTTGTTTTATATTTGGACGCCGCAATGGAATAAACAATAAGCAAAATACCGCTACACACAAAAGCCAAAACAAACAAAAAATAAACTTTTAAGCGGGCACAATTCACACACGATTGTAGTGGTGGAGAAAAAACGATTTCCGATTTGACGATTTGACTGACTTGCTCACAACGTCACAACGATTTGACTGGCGCCAAAGCGCAAAAACATTGAATTCACTCACCCTGACCGGCAGAGCGAAGTAAAAACAAAATAATTGCACATTTCCATATTAATGTACTTGATGTGTGAACAAATGGCTTAGTAAAATGCACTATTATTTCATTAAAGAAAACATATGATCACAATGACATGACATGCTGAATGATGGGTTTTTCTTGCTTTGTTGGTCATGTTCAATGCAGTGTTAAGAAATTGTATTGGTGAAATACACTATGGTCTATGGTGTGTTTTTGTTGGTCATGTTCTGTTCTGTGTTAAGAAAATGCTTAGTCGCGTTTTACATTATCCAACTCGCTGTTCGAACTTATCGACGATTCTTCTTTGTTGTCTGATGGTTGTGTCTGGCTTGCTTATGCATTGTCAGACTTTCGTAAACATACTTTTTCTCATTTTTCTTCATTTTTATTTTCGTATGCTAGAGTATGTTTCATCGCAAAACACTTTATTTACATTTTTGTTTGTGGATGCATTTTATTTAGATTTAAAATGGGTTTTGAAAAGGCAAATGAAATTATACACTGTGTGAAATTAATTCTGAACATGGATGAGAGTGAGAGTGATGACGATGAATTTATGCTTAAATTGATGGGGTGCTACAGAGTGGAGTTAATTTTCTAAAACAAAAATTATTTTCTTTGTTAGACTGGATCATTTATTTATTTTTTATTAATTAGATCTAAGATTATAGTTATAAATTATAACCTAGTTGTATTTATAAGCAATAACGACAGAGCAAAGCAAATTTCTTCACATTCCGGGCTATATTTTTCATTTCTCATGCATTCGCATGCATCCCCACTCTACAAACGCAAAATGCATAGCCAACTCCCGCGCGCGCTTGCCAACAAGCAAAAGTCCGATGAGTGAATTCTGCCACAAAGTTGGACAATGTAAAAGCGGTCTTAAGAAAATGCTTTGCTGTAATACTCTACGGTGTATGGTGTGTTTTTGTTGGTCATGTTCAATGAAGTGTTGAGAAATTGTATTGGTGAAATACACTACGCAGTATGGTGTGTTTTTGTTGGTCGTGTTCTGTGCTGTGTTAAGAAAATGCTTTGCGAAAATACACTACGGTGTATGGTGTGTTTTTGTTGGTCATGATCTATGCAGTGTGAAGAATTTGTATTGGTGAAATACTCTATGGTGTATGGTGTGTTTTCGTTGGTCATGTTCTGTGCTGTGCTAAGAAAATGCTTTGCTAATATACCCTAAGGTGTATGGTGTGTTTTTGTTGGTCATATTCAATGTAGCGTTAAGATATTGTATTGGTGAAATACCCTATGGTCTAAGGTGTGTTTTTGTTGGTCATATTCTGTGCTGTGCTAAGAAAATGCTTTGCTAAATTACCTTAAGGTGTATGGTGTGTTTTTGTTGGTCATATTCAATGTAGCGTTAAGATATTGTATTGGTGAAATACCCTATGGTGTATGGTGTGTTTTTGATGGTCATGTTCTATGCAGTGTGAAGAAATTGGTTTGCTACAATGCAATATTATTTTGATAACGTTAACAAATCCACTCATAAGATGGTTCTTTTTTTGTTGGTCATTAAGAAATTGAATGCTAAAATTCACTATTACATATATATTATTAAAGCTCAATGGTATGGTAGTTGGATTGTTTCTATTTTTGTTGATCATGTTTGATGCAGTGCTGTATAATGTAATAAATTTGTATCAAAATGAACATGGTCTCAATGGCATTGCGTATACTTTATTGGTCATGTAAATTGACTATTACTATTGGTTATTCCATTCATATTAACGTTCAGTTTGTGGTACATGATCAGCATGAACTAACTTCCGTTTCCGGTCATGCATTCTAAGTATTACCATCATTTTCCATTTCCGTCTTGGTCATGTAGTAGCGAACTTTTAAACGAAAAAAACATTTTTTTTAAATTTTTGCAAAAAGAAAGAAATTAAATAGTTGTATGTTACCTACAATGTTGCATGAAAAAAAACAGTTCAATATTAGTATTCTATTAAAATAATGAAAATGGTGATCTGTTAGAATTATTTATTAATATTATTCTGCCGGAAAGAAAGAAATTCCCCTTGACCCGTTCCCCTGAAAGTTCAATGTACAACAAATACTTTTTTGCAGGTGGCGATTATTCATTGCCGATCTTGTAGCGACGTCTTCTTCTTCTCGTTGGCAACAGAATGTTAACAGAATCAGTCACTGTTACTTTTGTCATATTTTCAAGAGCTAATCGACTAATATTTATTATAATTACATAATTGTAATCAAATGTTTTATTTCTACACTATTGTATATAAATTTAGCATATGGGCATTTCCAAATGAATTTCCCTCTTTTTTTGACACGTTTGACCCGATCCATTTTTTGATAAAAAAGTTTTGCTTTCAATATTCCTTTCTTAGCATAACTATAATTTGTGGTACCCACATTTGAAAAAAATGGCGTATTAAGTCAAGAAAATATCTGATTCAGATCCTCTTAATCAAATTGAAATGAAAATCAACTTAATTATAAGGAAATAGCTTTGATAAACCTGACTTCTATTGATCTTCATTTAAGTACATATGTGTAATAACAAAATTCGGTGGAATAGACGGTAGACATTACATAATTCTTGGCAACTATAACAAGTAAGTACTTCAATAAGTTTATTTATTTATTTATTAAAAAGTTAAAAAACCTTACAAAACTAAGGTTAACTTGAGGGGAGCACAGTCTACTATGGCATTCGGCTTCTTCAATAAGTTATTTTATATATAGTATTGTAATTTCTATTGTTTCACGTATCCAATACGGGTAGTAAAAAGATAAACCAGCCTTTATTGTATCCAACAGAAAGAAATGGAACTAAAAGGAAATAGTGAAAAAATATGATAGACTTGTTGGAATTCATTCATTCCTCCATAATAAACATTATTAATTTAAAATTCTAAAATGACGGAAACTCATGTGTGCGTCTTACAATGAATCAATTTAACAAAATACTCCTAATAATATTTATATGTTCATTTTAGATCAGGGAAACAGCAGCTGCACCTAGTCACTGCGGCTTCAATTGGACCTATTGTAACAAGTCCCATAATTACAGCTTCTCTTACAACAGATTTTGGTATTCATTAGGAATTCCATGATTTTTCTCGTAGATACGCCTGCAATTTCTGTTGGTTCTAGGTAATGGTTGCCTAGATATCTAATAGAAGGTGATACTATTCTCTGCTATTTCCTCTTCTTTAATACATAATCTACAATAATACATTGATCATTGAGACTTATTCGCAATTATGTAAATGTTTCATAACTCTATAATGGCCTGTAAAGAAACCTAAAGCTATACGAATGTATACCTTTCCAAGTTAACCGTAGCGTTTCTTGAGTTTTCTCTTAAATTTTATGTTTATTGATATTTTTTTTTTAATAATTAATCCAAGCATACATTTTATAAGAATGTCATAATGCACTAGAGCCGAAGGCCAGAGTAGCCAGTGGTCTCCAATGGAGACTCTCCATACGTTAATCTTGACTTGTAATCTTTATTAACTTTAATAAATTCATCACGATAACGCACCAGCACATTCATCTGGTGTTGTCTCCGCCAAACTGCATGAATTGCTTTATGAATCGCTGCCGCACCCACCGTATTCACCAGATCTGACTCCCTGCGACTTTTCTTGTTCCCTAACATAAAGAAATGGCTCGCGGGAAAAAAAATATAGCTCAAACGAGGAAGGGGACTATGTTGAAAAATAAAAAACATTTTTTTGAAATTAATTGAATTAATTAAAATTATATAAAAAAATTAACAATTTGCATTTTACTCAAAAAACTTACTAGAAAAACTTGGCCGCACTGCCAAGTGACCATAATTAATTTTCACATCAAGGCACATCAGTTCTTGATGTGACTATTGACCCCCATCACATTCTACAACTACAACCCCTGAATGACGTCATTTTCCTTGTGGCTGTTGTCGAATAATGATACTTAAATTATTGAGTAAATAAATACTTGTATACTAAAATTATGAAAATTTTAATTGCATATTTTTAGGCTTTGAAATCAATTCAATTTCAATTTCTCTCGATTTCTGTGACACTCCTGAAAGATTGTAAAGGAAACTACATCAAAACCAGAAATTATAACAATTCCTATCCGACTGGCTAAATTTAAATTAAATTAATTTAATATTTTGAATATAATTGCGTTTTCTTCCCATTCTGACTTTTGAAAATATCCCTAAATTGTCATGCATTCTATCCGATTCGGATTCTGAAATGTGTTCATAGTCAGAATGGATTTTTAAAAATCCAATCAGAGCACATATTGCTAGTTTAATTTTGTATCTACTACGTTAATAGCAATCTGGAAGACTGGTAAACACCGCAACATTAACGAAATTTGCAAAATATTGCCAGAGGAGTCACGTCATTCAGAATGGAAAACGGATAAAGCAAGTCAATCAGGGGTGTTACAGAATCGAAAAGAAAAGAAGAAAGGCGATTTCAAAGCCTAAAAATATGCAATTAAAATTTTCATAATTTTAGTTTGAAAGTATTTATTTACTCAATAATTAAAATTTCGGGGGTGTCACAGAAATCGCTTTCGTCACAATTGCAATTTTTTTTTTTTTTGGATTTCTGTGACACCCCTGATACTTTAATTATTGAGTAAATAACTAGAATTATGAAAATTTTAATCGCTTATTTTTAGGCTTGAAATCGCCACAACATTGAGGCGAAAGCGATTTCTGTAACACATCTGAATGAAACACAACTAAAACCAAATACACTATGTATGCTTTCAAATAAATTTATAAATTACTAGTATACCCGTCGTGCTTTGCTACGCTCCCAATGTGATGTTAGTGCGTAATACTGTTTTCTGTTTAATTATAGTACATTGCGCAGCAATTGAAATAATTTGCAAAATTAGACGAATCAATTAAGTATTAATATTGACATAATTATCTGATAAATTTGACAAAGGGGACTTGCTTGATTTTAAAATGTGTCTCTAATTATTTGGATATTATTCATACGAAAATAGAAAAATCGTGATTAAAAAATGGTGGGTGGGGAAAGGAGATTGAAAAATACCTTACGAACTATTCTCATACCTACCAAATATATAGACAAAATTTCATAAAAATCGGTCGAACCGAGATTTATAAAATTATTATAATGTCTTTTTATTAAAATTGTATGCACCTATTTCAATTAAATGTCACAAAAAGTTTGATCCAAAGGAATAATAAGAATAACCCACAAGAAAGAATTTCCGCAACCTTCAGGTGGTAGAATATTCTCGCAGCTGTGCAATGAGGCTGTAGCTTGCACAACTGAAGCCTCATAGCAGGGATAGTGGTCCTTGGCCACCTGATGTTGGGCTTTCGAGACGTAGATGGGGAATCAAGTATTGTCTTTGGTTGCGTTGGTTTCAAATAAATTTGTTATCTCTCGGTGAGGGAGTTGGCGGGCGAGTATAAATCACACTTAGGACAGCAGAAGCTCCGATAAGCAATTTTTCTACAATTGAAGTATGATTGGGATTCATTTTTTCCAATTTCGAGGCCCAAAACTCACTTCTTTTCTGATATGAGCTTGGTTTCCCTCTCAATCGTTTCGAAGCAATGCCAGTCAATTCATCGATTCCACGCTGTTGTGGTGTCCATTTATTTGTACAATTGCTTCGCCTTCTCTTCCTTGCAGTTCTGCGAAAAAACATTTTTTTTTAAAATAGAAAGGCACCTGCTACTTTCACAAAAATAAAATTGTTTATACCTTAAAATTGCTCATTGACTTTTTCGAAGTATTCTGCGTCTGTATGAAGCTTTATGATTTAAAGTAGGGTTGTAAAGGAACTTCGCATCAGCCTCCGCATCTGCAGAACATCCGCATGAAATCGTACCTCCGCCTCTGCATCCGCCTCCGCGGAGTTGTAGCGTAGATTTATTTACATTTTGTCATTACGTGCGACGTCACATTTCTCACTCCCTTTCACATCCCATATCGAAATTTCCAAAAAAAAACCTTTCAATTATCAATTAACGGATCCAAAGTACAAATTAAAGTTTTTGGATGAATTGTTATGGACAAATTTCAATGCTGCATGACTTGGGTCTTGTGAAAGCTTTAAGTGAAGCTGATGACAACGGAGCTTCTGTCGCCAATAGACCTAGGATTGAATAATAAAAGATTTCAAGCCTTTTTCCAATCGTACTTGCTTATTTATCGTCGCCACCAGAATCGGTTCCAAGCGAGCAATTATTTAGTGGAGCCGGTTTAGTTTACGGACCATTTAGAAATCGTTTTGGAGGCGACAGAACTGCAAAATTGTTGTTTATTAAGAATAATAATAAAAATAAAATAATACTAATTTGCTACTTACTCGTATCAATCTTGAACCAATAGTTACTTATGTATATACTACATACTTTGAAGTACAAACTTTGTAGTGTAAGTATTAGTAGTTATGGGTAACATTTTTCTTTAATAATAGGTAAAAACCGATTTTTTTTTCTTTGTTAGCCCACCTTCGCCTCCGTTAACATCCCCATCCCCGGAAGTCAAACTCTGGACTTCCGCATCCGCTAAAATGACCTCCGTTGCAACCCTACTTTAAAGTACCACAAGCTAGGACAGCTCTCCATTTCCATTACAGCGCTGCTTCTAATGAGATCACTAATCCGCATTAATTTGCCTTTTAATATGAAAAAAAATCAAAAAAGTTTTTCTAGTCAAAACATCAATTTGTATTTAGGTTTGTATGGGAGGTACCTCTCCTAGTGATCCGATTCGGCCGATTCCGACAAATGTGCAGCGTTCGGTAAAAAAAAAACCTCGTGATATCTTGCTCAAAAACTAAGGAACTAGTTTGCATACATATCGTACAGACGGACATGCTAAATCAACTCGTCTCGTGGAGCTAATCAAGAATATATCGAGCACTAACCGCGAAAATAACATAGGCGCCTTACAGATACTAACTCATCACCTGGAAAATTTTTATAGCTATAATCACTACAGTTGCGGAGATAATACAAATTTAATTTTATCATTTACGTTGCTAGCCATAGAAAAATCGGTCTCCTGAAAAATTGCTTTTCGACTCTTACGTTATTTTCGTGGTGAGGGCACGATATAACTTAATGGGTCTCTTAAATGTTTCCTTCTGTGTGTTACAAACTTCTTGACATACTTATAATATTATTCACTGAGAAAAAGAAATATTTTAAAGTTATTTTAGTACTACCGTACTCGTCCCGGTCTCGCACGAGTTGTATCCAACCGAACGGCGACAAATGCCAGATGTCAGATATGCTTCCTTTCGTAGCATTAGTATATTCTCTCTGTTACAGTTTGAGTATCAGATGTGAGCACAATTTGAGTGTCACTACAAAGTTTTATATTTTTTTGTTTGGGCACCTGGCCCGGATATTTCAGTTAATCATAAAAAAACCATACTTAGTTTTGTTTATATAGATATAGCGCATGAAAGAAATTTTAAAATCAGATAAGTAGTTTTGAATATTACCTCTAATATCCAAACAAGCATTACCTCCTTGTAATATTAAGTATAGATAGTATAGATTTAAACAAACATCTTAGACAGTAGTAGTGCATAAATTTATTTATTTATTGAAGCTGCTGTTTCCCTGATCTAAAATGAACATATAAATATTATTAGGAGTATTTTGTTAAATTGATTAATTGTAAGACGCACACATGAGTTTCCGTCATTTTAGAATTTTAAATTAATCATGTTTATTATGGAGGAATGAATGAATTCCAACAAGTCTATCATATCTTTTCACTATTTCCTTTTAGTCCCATTTCTTTCTGTTGGATACAATAAAGGCTGGTTTATCTTTTTACTACCCGTATTGGATACGTGAAACAATAGAAATTACAATACTATGTATAAAATAACTTATTGAAGAAGCCGAATGCCATAGTAGACAGTGCTCCCCTCAAGTTAATCTTAGTTTTGTAAGGTTTTTTAACTTTTTAATAAATACATAAATAAACTTATTGAAGCACTTACTTAGTTATAGTTGCCAAGAATTATGTAATGTCTACCGTCTATTCTACCGAATTTTGTTATTACACATATGTACTTAAATGAAGACCCATAGAAGTCACCACATAAAGTATATATATTTATGATCAGCTCGATGAGACAAGTTGATTAAGCTATGTCCGTCTGTCCTTTTGTCCGTCTGTATCAAAACTAGTCCTTCGTTTTTGAGCTAGAGAGCTGAAATAGGTTTCTTTTTACCATACGCAGCTCATTTGTCGAAATCAGCCGAATCGGACCACTAGGTGGGAAGGGGGTACCTCCCATACAAACCCCCCTTTCAATTAAAGTTCTTATTAGAAAAAGTTTTTTGTTTTGTGACGCATCAAACTGAAATTTGGACAATATAAGTTTCTGATCTATAGCCATCAGCCATGTAGATTTCATGATCCTAGGGTTACCAGGAGGGCCTCCCATACAAACCCCATTTTAAATTAAATTTCTTATTATAAAAAGTTTTTTTGTTTTTTGACGTATCGAACTGAAATATGGACAGTATAAGTTTTTGCTTCGTATTCTATGTAAAATTCATGCGGCATAGCTAATGATAGCCTTCTTTCTGGTTTTCATTTCAATTTGATTAAGAGGATCTGATTAGATATTGTCTTGACCTAATACGCCTTTTTTCCATATGTGGGTGACCAGACCAGAAACTGAACATTAATATGAATGGAATAACCAATAGTAAATAGACAATTTGTGGATAATAATCCTTGTATTATGTTGATGATTTCCTTCATCTTCTCGCTATAATAATGATGATAATGTGGATAATCGTTTCGTGCTTATGTGAGACGGTTTCATTTCTTGTTTGTCGCCAACAATTCGCTATCATTTGAAGGATTTTGTGGAAACATTTTTGAAAAACAACAAAACTTCATTAGTTTGTTGTTGTTGTCGTTGTTGTTGTTGTTGTTGTGTGTAATGCAAAACTCTTTAAAATAAAAATAAATCAGTTAAAAAGAAAAGAAATGTGAAAATAAAAATGGAAATGCAAAAATAACCAAATGATTCCGGTGAATGATAGACAATAATGTTTCTTGGGCCAGGCCAACATGGCGCATGTTTATCGGCCACAAATAATTATTAATAACAATAGCGGCTGGGTGGGTTGTAGAGTGGCGTGGCATGGCATGGTGGCGTCGTCTGTTTGTGCCGCCGTCGATTGAACTAGACAAGCCTAAAATAAAATAAGATATAAACATAAGTAAGTGAGAACTTTCAAATCGGTTAGGAGCAACTATTAAATACCCTAGGAAATATAAAGAAGCAATGAAATACTATAAATTTATCACCTATCAGATACACTAATTGATTAATAGCATTACTATATGTATTCTAGAAATGAAATGAATGCCTATTAGATAAAATGTCTTGACTAGTAGAATGTACTTACTTAATTATATGTAATCTAAACAATTTATGAAAAACTTTCACAATGAGCTTGAAGCAAATTTGAAAATAAAATTGATACCAGGACGAGATATATTACATTTTTCAACATACAACAAGAAGAACCAATGCAGCAGATCTGTAGGAAACTATAGGAACGGAGACGGATTGACGGATAGACGAACAAAGTCATAGTGACGCCTACTGGAAACGGCATTGTCATATAATCAAACATCGTGATTTCGGTTTACTGGCATTGCCGGCGCCACAACAGCTGCAGCTGACTCCAATATCAACTGATTGATTGAATGATTGAAAGAAAGACATGCATGAATGATAGATAGATAACACACGACAGACAGAAAAAACTATTGTATGTAATCGATCAACCAAAGCAACCATCATTTATCCACAATACAATAGTAGTAGTGATGGAGAAAAAGGCAAGTAAATATCGGAAAAGTCTAATGGACCTAAAATCATGGGCTTACTTGGGAGGGTAGGGGAGGCTAACTGCCCTTCTAGACCGGGATTACCACAAATGCTTATGATGATGATCCTGGCCCAACCTGACCGGACTTTGCTGTATTTAATAATGCAAATGCATACTAGAATAGACTATAGATAAAAATGTACTATGTATTTTTAGGAAAAGTAAATTTCGGCTCAAGAAAAGTGGATTATCAATTGCATTATTTTGCAGTGTGTGTGTGTGTGTGGTTTAGTAAAATTTCCTGCTGGAATCAGTGGCAAACCCATGACTGTCTTAAACCCTGGGAGTAATGAAGTGTGCAGATCACATTATCCAAATAATATCAACTGCAGTTGGATAGACCTTATGTAGTATATACTATAACCACAGGTTGAAGTTCAGCACCAGGTTCCATGAATGGACTTGTGTGTTTTCCTCTCTATGCTCTACTGTTGTTTTATCAACTCCAGATTTAAAAGTTTTGTCCTCCACATTTTATAAATTGAGTTAGAAGACTGGGTACACCCATGCCAACAATACAATACACAAACTTAAACCAATAATTCCCACCATCTCTGCGTTCGTCAGACCAGCTAACTATCATTTGGAGACACATTGACTTTTCATTCATGCATTTTGAATTTGTCTCTACAAGGACGGTTATACAAACGCATACATATGTACATAAATTCATAGATACAATGTACATACATATGTATAAGAGGATCACGATAAAATACAATAACTACACAATTAGCTGTCGCCATAGTCTACTCCTACTTCACCTACATAAATACACACATATACTTTTATAAATACTTATATACTTACCAGTAACTCATTGGCATGACAGCAAGATGAATCCACCAAGTACTGACTGCTTGTCTGCTGGCGCCAGTCGTCATATATTTTTCTATCCAAGAAACACATGTACAATGTATGTATGTTTACATGTACATATATAGGTATGTATACTTACGCCATATACGAGTAAACATTAATTTAGCAAGCGGCGTCGCTCATCTGTTTGCTGCCACTGCCACCATCACCTTAACTTCATTCTTTCTCCATTTCCAATTCCACACACATCCTGTAATGTACCATATCTCATCATCATGTACCAACAATTGTGTCTGCCCATTGTTTTGTTCCGGCCCTGCGCTGCATTAAGCGAAGTGAATTTACATTGCCAGCGACATCGAGGTGCTGAGGTGCTGCTGCTCTTGTTCCCCTTTTGCAAATGTTTTGTGGTGTTGCCATTGTTGCTGCTGCTGTTGCTGTTTACTGTTGTTATTGTTGGTTGTTCATTCAATTTTACGTAGTCGTACATAGTACGACGCTACGCTCGTTTATACGTTTGTTGATTTGCGTTTACTCTCACTTTGCCTCATCTCTTTGTCTATCATAATGTTAATCATCAACATCAACATGATCATCATCATCATCATTATCATTATGATTAACATCAACACGATCATGATCATCAGCAGCAATTCAGTCGCAGTCGTCGCAATCGTTGATGTCGTTTTTGTCAGCAAACGTCATCAGCATTGGCGTTACGTCGCCTCGCGTCGGGTTGCCTTTTGCTGTGCTTATTTGTTGTATGTGTGTTGAGCTCCATTTGTAGCTGCTGCTGCTGCTGTTGCCGTCACCGCCACTACGGCACGGCTACCTCTGCTGTTGTTGTTTCTACTGCTGCTATTATATTGTTGTTATTGTTACTTTTTAGTGGTGGAGCTGGTGCTGCTGCTGCGGCTGCTGCGGCTGCTGCTGCTGCTGCTGTGTGTTACTGATGTGATGTTGTTTTTGTTGTTGCTTCTTCTTAAATAAAACTTAAGTCGCTTTGCAATTTTCACTTAGTCTGAAGCTCGCGCGCACTCATTCTTCGTTCGTTCGTTCGTTCATTCATTCGCCCATATTTGTTCGCTCGTTTGTTCGTACGTTCGTTGGTACACTCGATCAATCTTTTTCGGTTTTTTTTTTAAGATTCTCTGCTGCTGTGTGTTGTTTGTCATCGTCAATAATACAATAATAATAATAAGAATAATTATAATTCTTAACTCAGTGTGTTCTTTCATTCATTGGACATTTGTTTTCAATAATTTTTTTTTTTTTGTTTTCCTGCAACTTATGAAGATGAATTTAATAATTTTATCAGTGCAATAAGTTTTTTAATTAATTACAGTAAAGAAAAAAAAAAAAGGAAAGAAAGTAAGAAACCATTAAAAAATAAACGTAACTTGCTTTTGTTTTGAATTCTTTCTTATCTTTTGTTAAACATTTATTTATATTTCTTGTATAACTCGAACTCGAACTTTGTGTAATTGTTCGTTTACCTTGTGTTTTTCGTTTAGTTTAGTTTGGTTTGTTTTGTTTTGTTTTCTTCTGCTTCTTCCTTCCTTTTGCCGGTTGTGGCGCTACGCATGCGAGCTGCTTCATTGAATTTGTACACAATTTGATTGCCTTCGGTGGCTTCTTCTTACACATACACACGCTTCCATACATATTTAATAAATGGGTGCATTGCATTGCTTACAAATGAGATGAGCATGTGATTATGTACTGATGAAGGAAGGAAAGCTTTTGTTTATGAAACCAACTCATGGACTTGGTGGGAATTCTTAAGCCGGTGTTTTGCTGTTGGTTTTATTATTGTTTTTATGTTGATGAAATGTTGCTTGTTGGTTTACGTGCAAAAATAAATGTGCGCGCGCTTGTTTTGTTTTCTCCTTTGCTCTCTCTCCTCTCTACTGATTCACACAAAACACACTACTATAAATGCATGCATGAATGAGTTTATGATTGAGTGTGTGTGTGTGTGTGTGTTGGATTCTGTGGTTGATGCCCACCCAAAAGCAAAATATCACAATGATCGATCGATCACTGAATTGTGATTCTCTATACTCACTTAGTACACCTAAGTACATATTGTCGATTTGTGTGTGTTTGTGTATGTAAGCAACAGTTTTGCATATAGAAAAGATAGCGAGCAGGACGAGGAAGAGGGCACTGTCTTTAGCGGTTTTTCTTTATTATTATATTTGTGGTTTTCTTTTAAATTTACATGCATACTACAATATTTTATTTTTAATTTTAAATTTTAGTTTCCAGTCGCAAAACATCTTTGTGTATTTTTGTTTTGCGAAAATTTATGTTAAAAATAAGAAAAAAAAAAAAATCAGAAGAAAATAACAAAGAAAAGAAAAGCGCACAACACTTATACTTATACAAGTACACCCAATTGCCATAAAAAACACAAAAAAAAAACAACAGAAACAAAACAAAAACAAAAATTTATTTTTCAGCCCACATAAACTGACGACGACGACGACTATGGCAATGTCCGCTGTATTTACAACAAAAATGTGTGGCACTAAAATACAACAAAAAAAAAGATACAAAAAACTCCATAAACAAAAATAAAAAAATAAACTAACCAACAGACAGATGGTCGATAGGTCGTAAGATACACACAAAGTTTGGTCTTCCAGAAAAGCTGAGTGGAACAGTCAGAGAGACTGACAGACAGTTAGACAGACTGACACAAAGATATAGACAGACTGACAGATAGTGCGACATAGTACAAAGTGACAAGACTGAGTGTGAGGTGGTGTTTATTGTAACACTTACTTTGTTTGGTCTTAACAAGACTTACACATTTACACATTTTTTGTGTAAAGGTATCAAATTTTGTATGGAATCGACAAGATCTGATTCCGATATACTGTAGACTATGTATGACAAGATAAGACATGTCTATTCCTAATTCAATATGGTACTTAGCTTAAAAACTCAGAGCGTGAAACCAGCCCCGGATCTACGGTTTTTCGATTCTAGAAAGAAACTTGAGTGTGAGGCCCCTCTCTCCAGCATTTAAGATAAATTCACACTCCTCCCGGTTGCATCCAACCTTCCTTTCTTAGCATCACTAAATTCTCTTTTTTTTCTAATAAGAACATTAATTTAAATGGGGGTTTGCATGGGAGGTACCCCTCCTGGTAACCGTAGGATTATGAAATTGACATGGTTAATGAATATGAATCAGAAACTTATATTGTCCAAATTTCAGTTCGATACATAAAAAACAAAAGACTTTTTCTAATAAGAACTTTAATTTAAAGGGGGGTTTGTATGGAAGGTACCCCCCTCCCCCCTAGTGGTCAGATTCGGCTGATTCTGAACTGCGTATTATGTGTTACAAACTTCATGACAAACTTATAATACTATTCACTCCCGTGAAGAGTATAAAAACTCACAAACATATAATATACAATGGTATTTTCTTATGAGCCGACGGTGACCCAACCAGGCTTCACTATGCTAGGCGCTTTGTGGAGCAAGTTTTTTATTTTCAATCATATTATAATATGATTTTGGCACCTCTGAAACTGCCAGTAGGGGCGGGTACCCCTTTTCCCTCCCCTAAATAGTGAAGATCAATCCTTTATACTCTTCGTACATTGTACATTTTAAAAGAGACATCCTAAAGCTGATGTACTTACTTGTATTCCTCAAATTAAATGCAATTACAATAGATGACAGGAAGAACGGTGAAAATATTCTTACTTTCAAAATGGAATAGAAACTTGAATTAAAGTGATTGCTTCAAATGGTGTGTAAGACTTCCAATGGTCAGATTAATGTTTTATTTTTTTTAAACATATTACTATTTATTGCAACTCCTATATATGAATAGGACTAACAATAATAATTCAGCTCTTATATACTAATACACTTGTATCCTTCCTGCAAGGAAGGGGAAGGAGTTCACTTAGCACTACGAGCCTCTAAGTAAGCAAAAGGGCTTATCGATCGTTGCGATTCAGACGAGATGAGTTCCTTGTATAGGCAAGAGCTCTGGCTAGGGGATTAACATGTCGAGCCAGTTTGTCCATATAAAGACCTTTACGCTTAGAACATTCATCTTTTACTGCGGGTACTTCCAGGTCTTTGTGGCTGTCTTCATTCCTGATATAACATGGAGCTCCTGTAATTGTTCTCAGTGTATTGGATTGTGATCTTTGTATAACTTCGATGTTACTCGCGCTTGCGGTACCTGACAATTCAGAACCATAAGTCCAAATTGGTTTTATAACAGAGTTATACAGTAACACCTTGTTCTCATGTCTCAGACCAGATTTAGAGTGAAGACTTTGGGCCCTTAGTTTCGTAAACGTCTTTTTTCCTCCAGGTGAAACGTCTGTCCAGATAAGTTACCTTTTGAGTTGAGTACTTGTTGGAATGTCAGCAGTGAATAATACATATAATGTTGGCCCTAGGACACTACCTTGAGGAACGCCTGCTTTTATCTTAATTCCATTTGTTATGAAGTTTTTCTGTCTTACTACAAACACTCGATTTGTTATGTAGGATTGCAGGATTTTATGCAGA
This sequence comes from Amiota communis, assembly GCA_037043315.1. Lineage (NCBI taxonomy): Eukaryota > Metazoa > Arthropoda > Insecta > Diptera > Drosophilidae > Amiota > Amiota communis. The sequence goes on along the minus strand of JBAMAV010000198.1, from coordinate 440,572 downwards.
TTTTGGAGTAGAAAACATTCAATGTTAGGAATTAAACCTTTAGATTATTGTAAGTGAAACAATTACATTCCTGAAAAATGAATCACGGTTTTAAAACTGGTTCGTAGCTAGGCCCTGGACTAGTTCCAACTAACTCCTTTTACATATATTCAACTGGTGAATTTAACATGGAGATGTCATTGGCAGGATTCTATTGTAACCGCCTGCATTAGCGTTCTCCAGTCGCCTGCATTTCTTACGACTACTTAATTCATTAGCCACTAGCAATGCGAAAAGGGGCTGCTGACTTATTGTACTATGGAAACGCACACTTACTGATTCGCCTCTGAGTAACCTGCGACTAGTGAATTCACTAGACACTAGGTAATATAAAAAGAGGCTATTGAACCGGGGACAATTTGGTAATTTTTGGCATACTGCAGGGATATGTGGGGGCTAATCATGTTCATTTCTAGTTAAACACAGTAAAAGTAGCATAATGTAAAGAATATCAGGATTAATCTGATCCAAATGACAGACCACCATCAATACAATACTACTTGATAAATAATTCAATTGTTAATACTATTCACTTACTGTGTGCTATTGCAGGTTATTCAATAATCCCACTTAACCGACTATATCACTCTAATTTGTTACTAATTGCTTATATTTATGTACAAATGCCTTTTTTCACTCATTGGTTTGTAAATATGTAAATACATTTGTTCAGGGTATACTATAGAGAAGACTAGTACTTTTGATTTCCTGATGGTGATGATTTTTCATCTATGTAAATCTTTAAATTCATTCATAAAATACCATTGTACATACATAGTATGTAGTATAGCTACAATATTTTGCTTTTGAATGAATTGATGATGATGATGGTGGTGAATGTTCGTGTTCCTCATGTGTATTTATAAAGATTCTTTTTCTTTTACTTATCTTGTTTACAAATAGAATTTTGGATTTCATTAAATCATTCATGAGATGCAGTTCCCCCCGGTAACAATAAAAAAGAAAAAAAAAAAAAATTAAGCAATCAAGAAATTCCAAAAAAATAAAACAAAAAGGAAAAAAAAAAATAAGGTAGACAACATCCAACCAACGCAAACGATGGCGACTTTGCCTCCAATAAAGCCGGCAATGCGCCATTAACATCATTATTATCATCACCATCATCATCATGAGCTTTAGCATCAGAAACGTCGTTATTATCTTAGACAATCACGACAACTTAATTATACATAACAACAACAACGACGACAATAATAGTAAAAATATCCACAACGACGAACAAAACTTTATACAAAAACAAAGAAAGAAGAATAAAGAAGAAATAGAAGCATAGTACAATAGTACCTACTACAATAAGACAATTGAAAATGAATCCGGTATTTGAATACTCTACAACCCCATACAAATTTTGCCCCACGGCACCCAATCGATTGGATCCTAAGCAATAAATAACGAAATTAGAAATTTAATGTCTTTCTATCAATTGTCCAATCATCAAGAACCTTTGCTTTACTATAACATCAGTGAAACAATTGATTATTGGCAAAAGGTCATACAACAACATAAGAAATTAGAGGTTCACGAAAGCATTACAGCGTTAAGTTTTGTTTTTCAGACACGTCTATGATTTTAATAATTTCTTTCAATGTCTGTAATTGTCGCCAATTAAGAAGATGACAAAATCTTGTTCACTTTTTCTAGTCCATTCATTTCTATGCAAATTAGACCCACAGTTTTTATGATATCTTACAATATTTTTCTTATCAAATAATACCAATACATACTAGATATATATACATACTATTGTATTTCAATCTGTGCAACAAACAACTTCACAAGAACACTCTTCAAAATATGCTTGAGTTTCCTTCAAAATTTCATCAAAATCGGTCCAGCAGTTTTGGAACCCATAGGGAACATACATAAATCGACTTTTATATACTTATATACTAGAGACCCGTCGCTGCTTTGCACAGGTGCGTAAGACAGCCATTTCCCATTTCCATTTCTTCATCGGTTTCATCATTCCGAAGCTAACGATGACGGTTTGCGTTTTTTGTTCTACGACATATGTACAAATATATTGATTGATTTTAAACACCTTAATTAGAATTAATTAAAATGTATTGTACATGAAAACTTTTCGGCGAAATAATTCTATAAATTACAGTGAAAACCATATCAAAATCCATTGTCTGGTTTAGAAGTAATCAGTATCCAAACTTTATGGAATTTAGTCTTTGCTTCATACTACATATATGTTGATACATAGATGTTACTTTAATCATAACTTTTATCATAACTTTTAAATGGTACATGTTAGAATAAAACCGATCATTAATGTCAATGGTTTTTTTTCAATAATTATTGAAAGAGGTGATCCCATTCAAACTTAAAGGTAATTGAAAATAGGAAAAACTTCTAAATTTTTCAATTAAATATGTTGATATAATAAATATTTCATATCAGTTAGTGACATGACGACATTTGGATAAAATTTTACCGAGCCCAAGCCCAACTTGTCATACATGTATATGGTATATGGATGCTTGAAACCTCAAAAACCTCATGCTGGAATAAAATTCACAACAATTCTGATTGATTCCTTCAATATTTCACTAACTAACTAACTAACTAATGATAAAGATTGATACGTAAAGGCAGGAACCTTCATTGACTGTACCATACATTATGAATACAATAATCTGTTCACTGAAGGTTCATTTGTATAAAGATCTGAACAACTGCTAGTTTTGAGCGACCAGAGCGTTTAGCATCATCGTTGCTCATATGACCATGCTAAATCATAGCAAACTAACGTTCGTTGTTTTATTTTTATAGAGCAGAGTCCCCATAACACCCGCCATGGTATTGAATGCTTTGCTTTACAGATAGTTTCTAAACGAAACTCGAAAATAAGTTTTTTCAATTGTTTAGTAACCTGTAAACTATGGTAATTCTCAGAATACTTATAATGAATGATTTGACACATGTCATTTAAAGGTTTGGAGATACTATTCAGAAATTATATGGATGTTGCCAGTTATGTATTAAATGGTATATAATTGTCGGTGAAACCGAAATGAATGATTTTTGTTTTTTCCTGCTTCTACTATTTTCCTTTTTTTGTTTTTTTATTATTCTATGTCTCTTTTGTTGTCTGTGTCTGTGTCTGGGAATCTTATCTTAAGATCTTGATTTTTAATTAATTATTAATATTGGTAATTCCATTAATAACAACTCATATAGCAACCATACAATAATACTATTGTATCATATGAGAAGGTTTTGGAGCAATAAAAAATTCCATTAACGAGCAAAAATTACAAATAAGACAATTAAATAATTTAAGTAAAAAATGAATAGGATCATTTCTTTTTGTTGTTAACAAATCAATGCAACTGTAAAAAACATATGCAAATTCTTACTTTACTCGATATATGTATGTGCCAACCACCATAGAAAGTGCAATTTGAATCATCGATCATTGTGAGCGAATATTATTTCATCTACTATGAATTGAGATACTTAGTACTATTTAGGTAAATAGAATGTTACATTTTTGGATTAAAACTTCTTTGGAATTTCCAGATATTTGTAAAATTTAATCATCATCATAAATGTGTAGGATGACTGAATTTTGTTTCAAACAACAATATGAAATTATTGTTGTTTATAAGTAGTGTGGTATGTGAAAAACACTCAATTTGAATATGAAGATATGTGTGAGTTAAAGCAGAATTTCATTGTATTTTACCCATGGCTACCATTGAAATTAGTCATTCAAATTGGATCATAGTCGAGAGCAATCAGATCAGATTAAATCAGATCATCATCCAAAACAAATACCACATGTAGTATTTAAGTATGAATATCTATGAATTTACTATAAAAGGTGGAATCTCTGAATCTTAACACCAATTATTGTACAAATATGTACTTATATTGTATAAACAAGAACAATTTGAAAAAATAAAATGGGACATCAGAAATAACATACGAGTATACAGCCTTTGTTGCTAATACTTATTGATTAAGGTATATTTGCAACTATACTTATAAACTCACGGTTAAAATACAAATTTAATATGGAAAACTTGCTTCATTTTTGAAGTTTGATTATTTGTTTATATGGTATGTGAATGTAAAAGATTTCGTGTGAGAAACTTCTTAATTTTTGCACTAGTGTTACTTTGTTCCGATTATAATCATGCGTCGGAAACCCCCCATAAAGTGTATATTTATGGAAATGATCATGATGATTTATTTATGGAATAGAAGATTAGAACAGATACATCTTATTGTCATATGCAGATAAAATGTCGGAATCAGTGTTTCTTCGCTTACTAAAATATACTTTGTACCGCATCGTTAACATTCTTACGTCCCAACAGAGTTCTACCCTGCTACCAACGGCCCGGTATGGGGTTGCTAACAAACTATCTATCAACAACAACCGTAACATCATTATCAACACCAGCATCGATATTACTTTCATTGACATCACCAAGTGCGGATCCTCTATATAATGAGGGCTTTTTGGGCTACAGCCCAGGGTCGATCTTTTCGCCTTGGGAACTTTTTCGACGAACGCAGCATTCAAGGACTAGTTGACTTCAGCCTCTGTCATCTTTTCGATAACGTTTTCCGTAGTGATCAGATCGATATTATCCGTAATCTGAGCCCGCAGCGTTTGCCACCATTGACACTCCAAAAAGGTATTTCAGTGTCTGCATAGTCACAGCACGGCTCTCTGCATTTCCCCATTCTGTGCATGTTTTGACGGAAATAGCCATGCCCTGTTAGAAGCTGCGTTATGTAATAATCAACCTCTCCATGCTCACGTTCTATCCAATGCCGGATTTGTGGGATCAGTCTTGCAGTCCATCTCCCCTCGTATCAGTTTGCTAATGGTCCTGCCACGCTGCAATGGTCTGTTCTTTAATGTCTCTCTCCGTTTGCATATTGAAATTTACAGCACGTTTCAACTCGAACACCGCGCTGTACTGTTATCATTGAGTGTTTTCGTAAATCGGTGTTCAGCGCATTTGCCCACACTTCACATGCATACAGCAGAATGGAATGTCTTACTTCCATCAGGAGCTTACCCTTGCTGGGCAGCGGTCCCTTGACGTTGGCCATCAATCAGCTTAGTACCAATGACCAGTACTTATTGTTAAATAATGACTTTATTTATGTTTTTCTTTCACATGGAATGATTGGCTTTCAAAATATCGAAAACAGTTTTTTGACAAAATGGAAATTAGTTGATTAATTAGGCGACCCCCAAAGTATTAGCCCAGGATCCCACAAACTCACGGTCCACCCCTGGACATTACTACCGTCATGGTACTGATATTCATTATATATATAATCAAGAATAACCATCCTAGATCCTATTCGTACCATTAATATATTGTACAATGAAACATAAAAAACAACCATATAAGTATGCACAACTCTATTTAACAAACCTTCGAAGCCACAGAAGTTTCAGGCCGCCCATTCATGAACTGACGCATATTGTATCGTACCCTGTTATACCTAAGTCCCAAAAAAGTTTTGTCAAAGAGTATATAGAGATATGTAGAGTGGACAAATCGCTCAATTTAAGAGGTGCTTCTTCTCATTTCATATCCAAAAACAAATTGTGTGTAATTTCGAGGAAATCTCCAGTGATCTCATGGTCGTGGGTACATACGAATAGTATTTATTAAATACCATTTATGTATAGAGTAGTATTGTAAGCACGTTTTAGTTTACCTATTCTTTATAAATGTTTTTTAGGAACATGACATCAGCAATGCAATGCATTTCGGTTTAAACTTTAAGATACTTCAAAGTATCGAAAACGGTTAAAAAGAATAAATTCAAGGAAAAAAATTACAAAAAGAAAAAGGAACGTTCCATCGGTCAAAAGATATAAACAGACAAAAGTGCATAATAAAAAATATAAAAAAAACTTGGCAGACAAAAAATAAATACATAAAGAAATAAATAAAAAAAGCAAAAGATACCAAAAAAGAAATCCACTTTTTACTATATAAACGAAGAACAAAAAGTGAAGTCAAAATGCTGCAACAAGTGAACGTCGCTCGGACATTTTTATATTTATCCACATTGATTTGTGTCTCGGCGATGACAAAATTGTCGGGTAAGTACAAAATTTATGAAGCTGCTTTAGACCTTCATTATTATTATCATCGTCATTATCATCGTCATCAACAACAACAACAACAACATTATTACCATCATCATGGGTGTCCTCCATTTACATTAAGCATCAAGTAAGCAAGCAAACAAGCAGCCAGGCAGGGAGGCAGGCAGGGAGGCAGGCAGGTAGTTATGTATGCATGCATGAAGCCGAAGCTATCTCTACATACTACGATCCATCCACAATCCCCAAGTCACAAATGAATATGACGGGCGAGAGTGACAAAAAAAAAAAAAAAAAAAAAGAGAGAATAAGAATGATTTGCATTATTTTTAGGTCTTCACTCCGATGAGTTGCATTCGGGTGAATTGGTGTTGCCACGTCGCGTCAATGCTGATGGAGTTTTTGTATCGCATAATCTCACCTACTACCACAAGCAAGACCATCGAAACAGGCGCCGGCGCCGAAGTATGGAAGAAGATGAAGAATCGCAAAGACATAGTCATCGTCATCATCATCATAATAATCATAGACAACAAAAACAACAACAACATCAGCATAATGATGGTGATGATGACAATAAACAAAAGGGGGAAAAAATTGTGCATTATGCATTACAGCTGCGCAATGAAACATTGCATTTGGAGCTAGTGTAAGTTGATGTCCGCTTATCTTTATCTTTTTTTTTTATTTATTGATTATTTTTATTTCCATCCATCCATCAATCAAACTATCCATTTATCCATCCAACCATTGGTTTATTTAACGAACCATATATAGACCACACACGTATTTCATAACGCCGCACATGATTATAGAACGGCATCGTCGCGATTTGCGCACACGCAGATCACCATCAACGTCATCATCCACATCATCATCATCATCATCGAAGTCGTCCTTCGGATCTGCCGGCAACGTTGATGTTGATTGTCATTTTCATGGCAAAGTACGTGGTCACGCTAATTCCAATGTGGCGCTTTCAGCCTGTAATGGATTGGTGAGTACATCAATAATAATATATTGTAATTTCATAGTTGCCATCAATGGATATATATTTATGAATTACATTCCAAGGAGAGTGACATTCTTCTATCAATCCTAAAATATAGATCTTTCGAAACATTTTTTTGAAAAAGCAGCACAAACGTAGTTTCCTTTGGGTTTGCTATCTTTGATTTTAAGAGATGTATATTAAGATATTACTATAATATATTATACTAAGATGTAAACAAGTTCATACTTAAATTATTGTGGTAAGTGGTATAAGGTTCAGCGAAGTATAATACACATTGGATTTGAATAGAAATACATATTTCGATCAGTGGAGTTGAAATGTCGGGTATTCCAGAAGAATGTGACTTACGGTGCAGCTGCATGATTAACATATTAGCGGTGGAGCTTTGTTCAAGGTGTAGATATTGGTTAAGGTCTGCCCCAGTCTTCCAAATTTTCTGAAATCCGCTAAGATTTTCAGAATATTGCAGTTTCGTTACGCATCTTATAAATGACAATTTCCATATACAATAATATGTATTTGGAACTACATTTTTAAAGTCCATATCCTTTTTTTTTCAATTGTTAAATTGTATAAGTACATGTGCTGCCATAGAAATGAGAAAATTATCAATTATCAGTTGTAAGCAAGAATAAGATATTAAAATTAGTTCTTTACATATGTAGGTCTGCAATGGAAAATCTTTTTGAACGTTTTATATAGAATCTTTAGATGTTTAGAACTTCCAGATTACAAATATTGGTCATATAAAAAGTCTCCGCAGTTTTTTAGTACATTTTTGAACAAAAATGTTTACCATTAAGAGAGTTTTGCAGAGACCGGATCAAATGGGCTATACGGTGGACGCATCAAAACTTCCCAACCAAGCTTCGTGTGGCCTAGCATAGTAATGATGGAAGGCAACTCCCTTTCTGTTGGCCAATTCTGGTCGCTCTTTCTTGATTGCTTCATTCAAACGGTCGAGATGTGCACAGTAGAGGACCTAATTGACCGTTTCGCTACGTTCTAGCAGCTAATAATAGACAATTCCCTTCCAATCCCACCAAACACTAAACATAACCTTGTTTGCAGTCAATTCAGGCTTTAAAGTCGTTTGTGGAAGGTCACCGTCCTTTGACCATGATAGCTTGCGTTGGAAATTCTCGTATTTAATCCATTTTGTATCGTCCGTAATGATTCGCTTCAAAAATGGTTCCGTTTCAGCAGAGTTTCACTAAATTTCTTTGAGTTAATTCATGTAGCATACAAACATTAAGCTTTTTTGAGTAGCCCGTTCTTTTTAGATGATTCCAAACTGTCATATGATTGATGTTTAGTGCCTCCGCTATCTCCTGACAGCTTCCGTACCGGTCTTGCTCCAACAGTTGCAAAATTTCATCGACTTTTTCAGTGACATGCCGACCAGTGCGAGGTACATCTTTTACATAGAAATTTCTGGAATGGAATCGAGCAAACCACTCCTGGGTCCGGCATTCGCTCACAGCATTCTCACCGTAAACTGCAAACATTTTTCGGCATATTTTTGTTTTTTCAGATTAGTGTTGCCAGATCTTTAGACACCAACACCATCTAGTGGCACAAAACCGCGTAGACTTTTTATATGACCCAATATGATGACGTGATACAGCACTGATTGATTTCGTTTGCCGTATTGTATGAAGATTAGCGGTCTTCTAAAATTGGCAAGAGAGCAGCTTACAAAATGCATTTCAAATATACTCGTCTTGTGAATGACACCGCAAATCATGACATAGCCGCTACCAAAAATTCTTTTGGAAAATTAGAGCTGTTTCTTTTTCAAAACTCTTCAGTAGAACACAAATTATAGTACATGTGTGTATGTATCTTTGAAATGCCCTAGTAAAAAACTATAAGTAATTTGATATTGTATATGAATCCTGATATCTAATAACCGTTGTATTATACGTATCCGTGCAGCATTTTGATCTGAGGATTTTCATAGCTTGTTAATTAAACTTTGACCGGAAAAGCTTTGCCTTAGTATGTCGAAGAGATTTTTAATGGGATTCAAGTCTGAAAATTGGGACAGTTTAATGAAGGACTCGAACTTAATTGACACTTAGATACTACTTAATTGTGCGTGTTTATGCTGTTGTGTTATGCCCAATGAAGCGAGACATTCCACGTGGCGCATCATCAATATTTTTGGCTTCATATTGAAGAATTTGCGGCATATTAAAGAAAAATGCATTTAGTATCACATCAAATGAAATTGAAAGGATTGATTGAATGGAATGATTATGAGAATACATTTCGTATACGTGATTTCGTAAACGATATAAGAAATTGCTAATCAGCAAAGAAAAACCATAAAAAATATTATAATATATACGAGTATATCATTCAAAATAAGTACAAATTTATTTTTGAATATTGTGTCTTGTTTTCACCATGCCATACTATAACAAAATAAATTCTTCAGTAGTCGTTACAATGAAAGAGCATATTAATTTCTTGTGCTTTTCATTAGAGAATTTATTAGTATTTTTTTTACAAAAATACACTTTTATTCTGACCTTAAAATTATGATCTTTTATAAACTAAAAATATTAATGAATGATCAAAGAATACATTTCTCATTTACACTTATTTTAGAACTAATTGACATTAATAATTAAAGTTCAATAGAGGAATATAAATTTTAAAAATAAGAGCTTCTAAGCCTTTTCTCCTTCCAGTTTATTACGATGCAGTGTACAGATAAGCCCTGCGCCACTAAACATTCCCTCGTTTGGAACACTCGTTAGTAATGTGATCAAATAATGCCTCGCTATAGGGAAAAGAACCCCATACTTGTGCTTGTTTACCTTCCACCATGTTAGAGGGTCAACACCATTTGCCACGCGTATTTCCTTTAAATATTCCGTCGCATTGAAAGATGAGCAAAACCCTGGTTATCAAGTAGAGGAATGTCATCTTCTACTTCACTGGCACTCGTATCCATTAGTGAAGTCATTGTTTCCCTGAAAAATACACATTCATTGTTTAGACTATCTTCAGTTTTTTTCAAATCGGGCACGCTTCTCATTTGAACAACGTGAACTTGAAGATTCATCTGTTGTACTGTCTACAAGCAAATCCAAAATATGCTGTGTAACACGCTCTTTAGTCGACGTATTTTTCAAAAATTTTACTTTGATCAATAAAGGTTGCCGTGATAAACAATATTTCATTTTCTAATACTGAAATTTAGCAATTGAGTTCCTTTTTCAAAATGGCTGTCGTGCCACCAATGTGTTCATCGGATGAATCAAGTTTGTTCAGAATTCTTTCCAAAGTTGTAATTAAGGGAATTACTGATAATACAGAAACATTGGCCTTACTTTTTCATATTCAAATAAAAATTGCAAAAAATTATCTTTCGAACAATGCCAAATTCATGCCAATTAACACCATTAATCTGTGTTTTATTTCTATTTAAAGTTCTGTTCCTCTAAAAAAAAACACCCTTTACAAAGAGTATAGAGAAGTAGTGAATTTTATGCATTAGTGATATTGCGAATATTCGCATTCGTATTCGCGAATATCGACGGCAGGTATACGCATTTATTCTAATGTTTAAAAATTGACATTCGTTACATGACTAATACATATTATAATGAACTGACTTACGATTAGGGTAGAGTCAGTATTCATACTAATCTCAATACACCAATAGTCAATCACATTTAGATGGCGCATGGTCATGGTGTATTGAGCACACATATCGAGAGTTATACGATCCAGTAATCCGAAGATCTTGATCTTGATGGTTGGTGAAAATAGATTAGAAACTTATTTCAAATTTCATTACGATAAGATAAAAAACAAACAATTTTTCTAATAAGAACATTAATTTAAATGGGGGCTTATATGGGAGGTACCCCACCTGGTAACCCTAGGATCTTGAAATTTACATGGTTGATGTCTATGGATCAGAAACTTATAATGTATAAATTTCAGTTCGATACGTCAAAAAATAAAAAACTTTTTCTAATAAGAACATTAATTGAAAGTGGGGTTTGTATGGGAGGAACCCCCCTTGTGGTCCGATTCGGCTAATTTCGACAAATGTGCAGCGTATGGTAAAAATAAACCTATGCGTATGGGCATGGCTAAATCAACTCGTCTCATCGAGTTGATCACAAATATATATGCTTTGTGGGGTCTGCGATGTCTCCTTCTGTGGGTTACAAACTTCATGACAAACTTATATTACTATTCATTCCCGTGAAGAGTATAACCATGCAGAATAAAAAACTGTTCAAAATATCTGCTGCTGCTTCTGCTGCTGCTAGCAGCTGATTGTTTTGCAAGTTCAATATCTTAATCATTAACTTTTAACTTGACTCTCACTTTAACTCTCTTTTGCATATTCTATCCCATTCTAACCTGTAGGTTGGTCATATAAAAACACAAAACAATGAGTATTTCATTGAGCCATCAAAATATCATAAAGCACATGCGACAAGTGGTCATCCCCATGTTGTCTTTCAACGTTCTTCAGTCAAAGAGAAGGTAAGCAAAGCACATACAGTGTTTTTGTTTGAACAAATTTATTGTATTGTACTGCAATATTATAAATTAACTCTTTTTTTTATATATTTTGAATTAGAATCAATTAAATTACAATAACAAAAGAAAACAACGTAAATATAAACAAACGCAAACACATAAACAACATCAGCATCAATACCAAGCACGTGTGAGTAATTGTGGGACTAAAGAGCCGCGTAGACGTTTAGAAACCAGACTTGAATGGCAGCCGCGTGGTAAAGTAAGAAAAAATAACAATGATGATTAAACAAAACAAATCAATTAAAGAAAAAAGTACTAAAATCTAATTAATACAATATTATGTCTCTTTTTTCTGTTCTGTTTTATTAGGTGAAAATTCAAGGTGGCCGCCAAATAAGAAGGCAACATCAACAGCAACAAAGTCAACATGATCATCATCACCAGCATCATCTACATCAGCATTACCAACAGAAACCAATACGCGAGGAATTACAATTGCAAGAAACCAAAGCATTTCGATATCATACAGAAAATACAAGTCAAAACAACATCATCAATAATAATGAATATGAAGAACGCAAATGGTCTTTAGATGGCAAGGCAAAGGATTTATCTTCAGTGACACTATTAAAAAAACATAATCAAAATGATGAACATAATAGTGGGGGGGCAACAGCCCCACCCTCAACATCGTCATCGCCATTGCCATCGTCATCACCATCGTCCTCATTCTTATACACAAATGATGCTTTTAATTCTTTACAACAACAACAACAACAACAGCGTATTAAGCGTTCCATAAGCAGTCCACGTCATGTTGAAACTTTACTTGTTGCCGATGCAACAATGGTTGCATTTCATGGCCAAGAAATTGAAACATATCTATTGACAATTATGAATATGGTATCAGCCTTGTATAAGGATCCCAGTATTGGTAATTCCATTGAGATTGTTGTTGTTAAAATCATATTACTTGAAGAGGATGAGGCACATTTGGATTTGAATTTAACACAAAATGCCCAACGGAATTTGGATCGTTTCTGCAATTGGCAACATAAATTAAATACGAATAGTGAAAATGATCCACATCATCATGATGTTGCTATATTGGTAACACGCAAAAATATTTGTGGCAATAATTGCATGTAGGTGATTCAAATTTATACAATATTCATTCGATGCAAATATAAAATTAACTTTTTTCTTTAATGCAGGACACTTGGTTTAGCCAATGTGGGCGGTATGTGTAAACCAAAGCAATCATGTAGTGTCAATGAGGACAATGGCATTATGTTGTCGCATACGATAACCCACGAATTGGGTCACAAGTAAGTAGGAGGCAAAACAGTAGCTAATGGTAACGACAACGAGAATGACAACTTCCTCTGTCTGTCCAACCAACCTACTATACCAATCCATTCATTCATTCATTCATGCATGCATTCATTCATTCGACTACTACTTATACTTACTATGCATATGGATATGTGTACCTACAATATTTCTCAAATGTGTTGTTTGTTGCATGCCAAACTTGTATGACAGCGCAGCATGTGGTTTAACACACCATGCAAGCACATACTACATACCACATAGAAAAACCATCCAGCCAGCCGAGATTCAATCGATCGCGTGATGTTGGTGCTAGATTTGATTAGCAATGAGTGACGCCCACTCGCTTGTTGAAATGCTAGTGCTGCTGCTGCCTGTTGCTGCCAGTTTATGCCAGAGTGATGCATACTCAATTAGTCAAAATGTTCAATATTCTGTTCAGCTCAGTTCAGATCAATTGAATCACTAGCGGGCAGATGATTGTGGGCACTTTGGGGGCTCAACTCAACTGAGGTGTTTTGTAAATGATGGTGGGCTTATCTCGTTACCATATAAGCTTAGCCAAAATGCCTGTTTGTCTAGCATGTTTCACTGTTGTCGTTGTCGTCGTCATTGAGTTTTATGACTGACCAAGTGTAGTAGCAGTGTAGCAGCACAGCAGGTGCCAAGAAAAAAAAAATAAACAAAAAAATAATAACAAAACAAGTTATAGACTGACTGGTGACAACAGACTCATACTCACTCACTTGCTTGCTCATAGTACATATTCGGTTGGTTACATGCGATGCACAAATGGACAGACACCGGAACTACGTACATATAGTATTGTATGTAAAAATGAAAGGGCGTTTGTGTATACACTGATGCATACACTGTATTACTTAATGGTTGGTATACAAGTCTATTGAGTTGTTAAGTTTGTTAGATGAAGAGAGGATGTGAGAGAAAGAGGCATCGTTCAACAGAGAATTGGAATCTGTTTGGTTTATTTATGTGCAATTAAATTAAATAATTGAATAATTTGAGTCATCGGAATGATTAATAGTTACAATGTTAATTCTTTTTAACTTTAGTTTTGAACTTTTTTATATCTGAAAAATTCCATATATACAATATAGAATATAGAATATCTAAAGATTATTGAGTTATTTATTTTTTTCCTGCTTCTAAACTTATACTTTGTTGCAGATTAACTTCTAATTTATGGTTTTAAACTATAAAAATTAAGTGTATTTATTCTTTTCTCAGTCTCAAACAATTTACAACTATAGTAATCTGGTAAATACTGGGTGAACTTATATGTGGACCAATGGTAATAATCCTTAAATCCAAAGTACATCGGACATTCAAAAGGAAAATGTTTGATTTCTATTGCATAGAAACAAAAACAGAATTTTGTGGTCAATTCTATGGACACCCCCATTTATGCAAAATGTTTTCATTTTTTTTTTCTCCTATATTTTTTGTGCATTAAATCAACCAAAATGTTTTTAAACATAAGTATAATTTTAAAGGAATAATCACGTGGGGAGGTCGTTAGGGTGAAGTCGTTGTAACCTTCGTTCTGTTGTATATTAGGGCTCTTGCTAGGTGATTAGGGTGTTGGAGCAGTCGATCTTTATAACGTCTGCTGAAGAAATTGATTTGCTCAAGTACCGTTGGCATTTTCAAGTCACGATGTAAGCTCGAATTTCTGACGAACCATGGAGCGCCCGTTATACGTCGCAATGCTTTATTTTGCATTGCTTGAATTATTCTAACGTTGTATGGAGCAGTCGTCCTGCAGATTTGAATGCCATATTTCCAGACGGGTGCCACTACTTGTCTGTATATAAGCAGTTTACTGCTGATCCGGAGTTTGCTTTTCGCTTGCAGCAGCCAATCCATTTTTGTCATTTTTTGGTAGCAACACGAAGTGATATATTTTACATAGGCGCGCCAAGTTAGCCGCTTGTCCAGGATCAGACCAAGGTATCGAACTTGGTTAACCTGTGGTACGATGCTAGAGTTAAGAGTAATAACAGGACAAACATCGTGCCTTAATGTAAATCTACAGTTTGCTGATTTGGAGTCATTTATGCCAATGTTCCAACGCTTAGTCCAGACGTTAAATTTCTGCATATATCGTTGGACCAGTTCAGCAGAATTAACAGGAGATGATGAATTCACAAGAATGGCAGCATAGGTAGCGACCAGAATGTTGTCATTATCCGGCATTGGCATATCCGCAGTGAATAGAGAGTAAAGGACTGGAGAGAGAACACTGCCTTGAGGTACTCCAGCATTGATACGCCTTATATTGGAGTCAGTGTCGCGGACTCTGACAATAAAGGCTATGTCTGCCAAAAACATCAGAAATTGCTTTTCTGGAAGTATTTTACTTAACCTATGAAGTAAACCACTTAACCAAACCCTGTCGAATGCTTGCATGACATCCAAAAAGACAGCCGAGTAGTATTGCTTCGTTTCAAATGCAGTTATAATATGATGAACGACTCTGTGAAGTTGTTCAGGAGTACCGTGCTGAGCTCTGATGCCGAATTGATGGTTTGGTATGACACATTGGACCTTTCGCACTTCCAACACTCAAATATTTTGGAGAATGTTGATGTAACAATATTCTCTGATTTGCCTGGTTTCGGTATCATTATTATGGTGGCACATTTCCACTGGGAGGGGAAGTGACAGATCCTAAGCATGGAATTGAAAAGCAACACCAAGTATAACATTCCTTTAATGGGGAGGGCCTTGGCAACCGTTGAATCGACTTCATCGTACCCAGGAGCCTTTTTCTTTTTTAATTTTTTTATTTCATTTTTGATTATCGAATATCGAAGAGCGTAGCTAAAATCTAAAGACAAATTTATTAGCAACTTTGTATAGCGCAAATATTGAACTCATTTGGATTTTGTTGCAATATTATGTAGGTATGTACTTAGTATTTATGGGACTATTTTATCATCTAAGGCTCGCAAAATTGTGCAGTTAATCGAGTTTAAGTTAGCTCTTCTGAGAACATCCTAGAATTTCAAGAAATGATCAAAGCGGTTTTCATCCAGTTTTTTTTCCATTCATGTGCAATGTGGATTAATCGTGTACCATCGAACTAAATAAAACAAGTTGTGCTGCGTAGAAAGCATAAGAAATACTGATAACCGTGCAACAGACCAGATTATTATAATATTAAAACCACTTTTTTAAAAGCTTTTATTAAAAAACAATGAGTTTACAATAATATAATATGTAATTTACATCACCTAAAAAGTCAGTGGGAATGATGAGTCTGCATAGTTGCAATAAGAGAAGAGATGTTAGGTTTAATTGTCGTCAACTTCATGCGCAAATTTGGGTCAACATTAGGTCTATTTCTATTTTTTTGCAGAAAAAAACAATACTTTTTTGGAAAAAGTTGGATACTCATTTTTAACTGTCAACCAAAATTCTTGGCAAATTCCATTTTCAAACCTCCATCGCAAGATATCTCTATAAAATACTCTTTTTCGTCGTTTGTCAGTAAATCGAGAATGCGCTTCAAAATAAATGGGTTGCTAATCCAAAGGAATTCAGAACAGTCCTCTTTGAAGTATTTTTCAAAGGTATTAATTAGCATTTGGCAGTGTTGTTTTATGCTATTAATAAGATCGTCCGTCACACTTAATTTAAGTTCAATCATAAAGTTTTCACAAATAAGAAAATAACTGTATGTTTTTATTTGAAACACAGTCACTTATCATTTGACATTTTCGAATAAAAGCTAGTGTTGTTAACCACAACTCATCTGTTCATCGATCTTTCAGTTCAGAAACAATTGCACTTCGGAACGCAACTTGAACAAACTGCTTAACATTTTCCCCTTTAAAAGCCATCTCATCTCTGTGTGTAGCAGCAACTGAATATGAGCACTGCCCATTTCAGAACACAATAAATTGATCCGGTATTTGCTTTGCTGCTAATACCTGTTGCATCCACAAGCAATGGGTAAAAGTAAAATTTTTTGGTCCTTAGTCTGAATAATTGATTATATGTGCTTCTTAATACATACTCATTAAAAATCCACATTGTATAGTTGTCATTCACATAGTTTCTCCCAGTATAATGGTCTCCATTTATACTATACTAATATTACAATGAGGTAATGTTTGTTTGGATGTTACAGGTAATCTTTGAAACTACACATCCGAAAAATCTTTCACCAGTAGAATGCTACGTTATAACTGAGTGCCATGGGCTTTATCTATTTAAATAAAACTAAGTCTGGTTATTTTCAGGATTTACTGAAATATCCGGCTCAGTTACCCAACAAAAAAAAAAAAAAAAAAATACAAACCTGTAAAGTGCCACGCAAACTGTGCTCACAGACAAACTGTGTTCTTTATTGATACTCAAACTGTAACAGAGAGAATATAGAGATGCTAAGAAAGGAAACATATCTGATGTCTGAAATTTGTCGCAGTTCGGTAGGATGAAACCCGGAGGAGCGTGAAAAGCATTACATTTATGGCATAGCCAAGGGTAACCGTCTTTCTGGTTTTTTTTTATTGTGAGGTAGGTAGAAATCTTTTCGGAACTGTAGCTACCGTCGTGACTACATGTGTGGTGTCTCCACTAAATCTTCCCTCTCATACCCTGGGCAGTATACCTACTTCTGCACTACGTATTACTTCTGGGTAGGCGTCCAAGGCATCCCTTTGAGATTAACATGAAGAGCACTCTTCCATTGCACCAGTGCTTCTATTCACGTCTAGGTTCACAACATTAGCAGCCAACATTATGTTATAGGCTCGTCTTCTCCCGCAAAGGATGGCTCTACTTCACTATTGCTTGTCATCACTTCTTATTCATTTCTTGCATTTTTTTTTTACCTTGCACGGTAGGCAAGTTTTATGTTGGGTAAAAATTTCATGTTAATAAGGTGCGTTGTGAAACTATAGAACCCTCTAAAAATTTTTGATTTCTTAAAAACAAAAGACTGTAGGGTATCACAATGTTCTACAAAAATGTATGGCATACAAAAAAACAAACTTATAACGGTATTTGTTAAAAATTGTTAGTGTAAAGTTTTAAGTTTTTTTGCTGTTGTATTTCTATAGAACCAATTAGAGCTGTGCATGAATCGTGCGTGAACGTGCGTGATCGTGAAAGACCAATAAAACCCGTCAATTTTCGTGAATGTGACAGATATTTTATTTCGTGAATGTGCATGTTCGTGACATAGAATTTCGTCACGAGCACAGCTCTAGAACCAATTGCGTTTTATATTGATTTAGAAATTAATAGCATGATTTTATTTATGTTATTGATTTCAATTTATTTAATTAGGCTTCCTTTTGCTGATTTCGTCTTCATACTGTCAATACAATTTTTAAGCAAATTTGGTTCCAATTGGTCCCATTCTCTTATTATTGCCCTTTTCAACTCTGCAATGGAATCATATTATTTTTGATTGTTACAAATCCTTCCGAATAGTATTCCCCATATGTTCTCTATCGGTCTTAGATCTGGGGAACTAGCCAGCCAGTCCATAACATCAATGGTTTTTCCAGAAAACATAGACATGGTTTCGCGGCTCACGTGAATTCTGGCATTGTCTTGTTGGAATGTCCATTCTGTTTCTGAATGTTGTCTAATAAATGGCACTAGGCTAATTTCATGATCATTAAAGCAGAAAAGGCCGCCCAAGTCATCAGGCTTCCTCCTCCAAAGTTTTGCTTTAAAAATACCAACGACTCCTTTTTGAGATCATGCCAATACCCTTTGAAACCGTCCGCTTTTTTTCATCTGAAAATATGACCTTATACAGAAAACTATCACACAGCGGTGGTGCATTTTTCGCTTATGGAGTTTCAGACTATGTTTTCTTTTGAGAATCCCAACCTAGCCTGCTTATGGCATTCTAATAGTCTCGGAGTAGCTTTCATAAAGCGTACGTATTGTTTACGCTTCACTTTTAAAGTCTGGAAATAGTTGAACGACCGACTGGAACGTCAACAATCTTTTTAAGTCCGCCAAACTTTTGATTGAGTTACTCGCAGCCTTTAAAATCTTACTTTCTTTGCGATGGCCTCGTATTCTTTCTCTTTCCCCAGAATTTATTAGCCCGTAGCCCACTGGATTTTTTAAAAATTCCATAATTACGTGATGACTTTGTGCAATTTTACTGGCAATTTCCCGAAATCCCATATTCTGCTCTCTAAAAGCCAATATTCTTCCTTTTCCGATACCTGTCCATTTTTTCCACGCGTCATAATTAAATTTCAAAATTTGTTAACTTTACTTAATCAATTAACTAATAATCACTTACTAAAACAGCTTACAAACAAGTAAAACGCAATTGGTTCTGTATCAATTTTTACCAAAAATGTACCATTATAAGTTTGTTATTTGCCTTCCACACATTTTCGCAGATCATTGTGATACCCAACAGTCTTTCGGTTTTAAGAAATCAATAATTTTTAGGTGGTTCTATAGTTATGCATCGGACGCTTATATACTCTTCGCATGAAAAGAGAATATTTCTTCTATAATTAGCCAATTTGTATGTAAATTAAAAATTTTAAATGCGTTTTCCTCGAAATGCTGTTTTTTGAGTTATGGCAGTCTTGAAGTAAATGAGTGATATGTATCTGTAGGATCTTAGTTGGTCTCGTTGTGGGTACATAGTATAGTAGTTCTAAATAATAGTTTTCTTTTTTTTTATGTTTTATATATTCAGTTTTGGCATGTTCCATGATACTGCAAAAATTGGTTGTCATCCACGTGTTGGTTCCATTGTTCATATAATGACACCGACTTTTGGTGCGGATACACTTCAAGTCTGTTGGTCAAATTGCAGTCGCAAGTATATTACACATTTTTTGGAGTAAGTTAATTCATTTGCAATGAACTCAATCAATATAATAAGACAATCTTTTTATGGTGCCATAGTCAAGGACTTGGAGATTGCTTGGATGATTCGCCAACACCACATGAAATCTATAATTATCCGGAAATTTTGCCTGGTGAACTTTTTAATGCAGAACGTCAATGTCGAATGCAATTCAATGTAACAGATGAGACAAGTGATGTCGGAATATGTTCAGCACCACATGAACTTTGCTCAACACTTTGGTGTCGTGTCAACGGTGAATGTGTAACCAATATGCGACCAACAGCACCGGGTACAAGTTGTGGCAAACGTAAGGTTTGTTTAGACACATACTATATTCTTCTATCCGTGCCTTGTATTTTGTATACACTCATCTGGTTTTTTTTTTCTTTCTCTCTATTCAATTCTAGTGGTGTCAAAATGGTAAATGCGTACGCATGGAAGAATTAATACCCATCAATGGGGGCTGGGGCAACTGGTCAGAATGGAGTGAATGTTCACGAAGTTGTGGTGGTGGCGTTTCTACACAGCAACGGGAATGTAATAATCCTGTGCCGGCTCATGGTGGTGTCTTTTGTATAGGTGAACGGAAACGTTATAAAATTTGTAAAAAGAAATATTGTGCTGAGGATGAACCAAGTTTTAGGGCAATTCAGTGCTCGAACTATGATAATGTGACATATCAAGGTGTCCTCTATAAATGGCAACCATTCTTTGATAAAAGTAAATAAGATATGCCAATGACAATTGTACTATTTATGAGAGAAAACTTGTATTCCTTAATACAGATAATCCTTGTAAGCTTATGTGCACCGATGAGGATGATACCATTATTGCCAATTGGGGTGACACAGTGCTGGATGGAACTCCTTGTACACTTGGCACAAACAATATGTGCATCGATGGTATCTGTAAGGTAAGTTTGAGCGTCATGAACGACGATGTCCATTATATGTCATTACCATTAAACAAGTATTTTTTTCCAGAAAGTTGGTTGCGATTGGATCGTTGATTCAGATATGCAGGAAGATCGTTGCGGTATCTGTGGTGGCACTGGTGATCAATGTAAACCAGTCAAGGAAGTCTATAGTGAATCGTTTAATATAACCGAAGGTTATATTGAGATTGTCAAGATACCAGCGAAAGCGCGTCACATTATCATACGTGAATTGGCCAATACAGCAAATTTCTTGGGAGTGGCCCGATCCAACAGTGATCATTTCTATTTGAATGGTGACAGTTTAATTTCAATGCCGGGTGAATTTGAAATCGCTGGCGCTAAAAGTCTATACGATCGTTTAGATGAACAAGAGACAATAAAAATACCTCAACCCATTCAGCATTCCATCACATTATATGTAAGTTATATCATGACTAATGCTATTAAGACTTTAATTCTCATTTGGAATCAATTGGAATTTAATATTGATTTAGGTAATTGTACGTGTCAATGAGACCAATGAAGGCATCTACTATGAATTTACATTGCCGGCCACCGTAAATGGAACCAATGGAAATGGCAAACAATATCTCTGGAGGTTAAGCAACTGGACAAACTGCTCCCTCTTATGTGGTAGCGGTTTACAATATCGTGAAGCAGTTTGCTTTGAAAATGGAAAATGTAAGTTACATGATGATGATTATTATTAACATTATTATTGAAGTTCTGTTTTTATATATATGGTAAATATTTTACCTCTTACACTACTTTTAATGATTTAATCAAATAATGAATGTGCAACTAGCTTATATATAAAGATGTTTGGTAGTGATTTCCCGCATTACGCTAGAACGAATTTGAAGCTTTCGCGACAAGAGCACATAAAATAACATTTGGTAAATTTGTATGTCATTTGATAAGAGATGACTTAAGCTATATAACCAAGGCAATATGGGAGATGGTACAAATGGGTCAATTCGAACCGGTTTCATCAGCCATCAGTACTGACACACAACAGACCCTATACCTAACAAGCGCAGATGTCGATAAAATCAATATTGGCATGTGATTATCCAGAAGTATAGCGGGGGAGTTTTAGCGAGCATTGAAACTGTCCATATGCATTTGAATGCAACCAGATACTCTTAAAAGATGAATATTTAGATGACACATAAGTTGTCCTCCAACAAAACCCAAATCAACCTCATTTTCATCTGCGAATTATTGCTGAAACACAGTGAAAAGAAGTCGTTTTTGAACAAGATGGTGACTGGCAATGAAAAATGAGTCATCTATGTATGATAATGTTGTTTTAAAAAAGATCGTGGATAAGAAAAGGCGGAGTGAACTAAACGGTGGAAAATCCTAGGAAGTGTTTGTTGGGATTAGAAGGAAATTATCCACCAGCTGAGCAGTACATCGTACAAATAGATTGGTTGAAGGATCCCATCAACATGAAGTGTCCAAAAGATTATTGTATAAAGGAAGGAAGTTGTTTTCCATCAGGACATCGCCAGAATACACACATCTTTGTTGACCCGACAGAATTTTTTAATGCATCCGCCCTGTCGCTGCGAAAATCCACATTATGCTGTCTGTATATATTGTAGTTGTCATTAAAAGCAGATTTACAGTGAGCTATGATTCGAATCTAAGATGATGCGACTATTGATTCAAATTCTATTTGACAACAACAATATGTAAAATGACAAAATTGAGGGGTTGTTGTTGTAGATGTGATTCGAGTGAATGATTCGACTCTCAAATTGATACGCTTTGATTCGGTGTTTTTCGAAAGGTCAATCCAATTTTAGCAGTGTTCGGCAATTATTCCATGGAAGTTTGCAGCATTCAGATAAATTCGCCGTTTTTGGTGATTGGCAGGTGTCTTCTTCTTCATTTGTTGTTGCGCGCCAAGCATAACCAAAACAAAAAAACAGTTGTTCGTGATACTAAAATATCACTGTGAATCATAAAACCGAATCATTGTGGTACGAGCCACTGTAAAGAGGTTTTAAAATAGTCCTAGTGGCCCAGATCTTTATACAGATGTGTATTTTGACGTATACCATGAAATTCACATCCAACATTTCCTAACATTCGCTTTACTACAAAGCTCCTTCATACTCTCTCTCAAACTAGAACATCTTCCTGCCTTTCCACCAATTTTCTTGTCAGTTTATATGGTAGCCTATCATCTTCAGAGTAGTCAAAAACATTTTTGTTGATGTACGACAAAAGCAGACCTATTGTACATAGCGTGTTCTTACTCATATCTGTTTGGAATAATAATTTATGTATAATATGCAATACGATGAGGTGTTAGTAGGAAGTTAGGAAATGAGGCAGTTTTTTTTTCAGAATATAAAATTGTAGTGTGTCTACCACATGGACCAAAGTAAATCCCCCAATATAACTTTGTATAATTCTAGCAACTGCTAAAAAGAGCTTCCATATTGCGATAAAAGGTTCTCCAGGTAGCATATTTTTCAATGTTTCATTTTGCTATAAGAACCCTGAACTGTGGCCACTTAAATATATCATCAGTGTTACGCGTAAGTAAGTTCGAATTTGAATTTCCAGCTTTCATTTCTGACCAATCTACTGTCACGGTATCTACATAAATACTATTATAGCCGTTTTTTTTAGATTTTACTTGATGTTCCAAATGTCACACAGTATATTTCTAGCAGAATTATCATTTTCACCATCACCTAACATTATCTGTATGATGATACACCGAAAGGAATCGAAAATAAGTACTACAACCTAACTGACCTTAGCAGACTTATGCAGTCATATATGTTTTCGGCCACGAGTGTTCCCATCCAATGATGAACTGACTTTAGCTCTAATATCTTTAGCATCATTCATATTTGTACAAACTTCTTTCGGATATCTTCCAATTAAATTCCTTTATTTCTCGTCAACTTTTGTTGATCTTGTAAATACAATGTATTTCTTTGTGCCTACTTCTTTCAATTGAAGCTATATGCTGTCACCATTTACTTCAAACTCTCGAATTCTTTACTTCCTTTTCCCGTAAGATTCCCTCAACGGTCCGACTCGGAATTTTCTATTATCCTCACATCGCTCCTTTCTAACAACGGACAAACAAACGGACCTTTATAATGAACCACAAATGAGTAATAGCACTCGTCGCTGTCCCGAAAGTTTGAAAGAATTCAAAAGACATTTGACTCGTCGGACAAACGGACAAAATATTACCAATTATGTTGCAGTGATCTTTTTCGCGCACAATCCCCACAGCAAGATCATTTGATTTTACAGAAAGAAAAACCCCCCTACTAGTCGAGTTTACCCCCATTGGAACCTCCCATGCATCATTGTACCAAGGCGAGATACCTTGGGCTTTTCCTCGACAAAAGGCTCACATTCAGCGAGCATATCACCGCGATAGTTGGAATCTGTAGAGCTAGATTAAGAAAGCTTTAATGGCTTCTCAATAACAGAAGAAAACTAACGCAACACAACAAGCGAACTGTGTACCAGCGAATCGTTGCGCCCTTGTGGTTCTATGGTATACAAGTCTGGAGTATAGCTGCAAAATCGAATCGCAAACGGGTCCAGAATTTCTAAAACAAAGGCTTGCGCCTACTCACTGGCTACGAATGGTATGTTCGTAACACCACCATACATCGTGACCTTAACCTGGCTACTGTTGAAGATCAGATCGATAACCGATTGTTGGCTTACAAAAACAGATAAGCCAGACCCCTAATTCAGTCCTTATAAGAAGGATGAAGCGACGACACTTTGGATATTACGAAAAAACTAAATCACTAAATTAGATACCAGGTGTCTTATGAGCATACTGAGCAACGATTGAACATCTAAAAATATGATAGAAATACTCGTAATGTTAAAAATTATCTTGCTCTTTAACATAACTATATTAATCCAATATTGGTTCTAAAAGTATTGACATTTAGTTCTATTATATTGGACCTACAATAGCTTTTTGTTTACGGTTATGTACTAAGTCATATCTACAATATAATAATCTATTCTCTATGTTTTCTTTATCAATTCTCAGTAATACCAGATAATGTAGCATGTTGGATGCATGCAAAGAATAAGCGTCCAACTCATCAGACACGTTTGTGTAATCAACAGATATGTGCCGCTCATTGGTGGACTGGTCCATGGCAGTTTTGTCCGGTTACCTGTAAACAAGCGGATATGCCGCATCCTGTCAAAAGGCGTTCGGTCATGTGTCTGGATGAACATGATATTGTTGTGACAGATGCACATTGTAGCAGTTTACCAAGACCACCGGAAACAGAATATTGTGATCAACATTTGCCACATTGCAAAATTCATTGACCAAAAAAATAAAAAAACAAAAAAATTTATAATAAAAAAAAAAAAAAAACAAATTTAAAGAAACCAATAACATAAAACAGCAGAAATTTTTAAAGGTTCCAATTTGTATATTTATGGTATAACAAATTTATTTTTTACTTATACAAATTTGTTAATAGTTTAACAACAACAATAAGCAGAAAGAAAAAAAAAAATATTTATTTATTTAAATCAACAAAAAAAAAAAAAAAAATGTTTAAACTTTGAGTGTACTTAATGTATGTATCTTTGTATGTAGGCAACAAAAATAATTGTTGTTTTTTTTTGTTTTAAATTAAATAATTATATTTAAAAGAAGAGTAATAAATCTCTGTTGATCAATGATAATTTTTGTTGTGATAAGCTGGGGATTATTTGATATTATTGCTTGGAATGTGTTTTGTCTCTCTATCAAGGATCACATTACACTTTCTTTTTGAATACCATAGTATGTAATAATAAGGGGTACTAATTTATTTTAATCAATTTATGCAGGCATGTTTATCTTTCGATTTTGAATACGAAGTTTATCATTCTATGGGTTTTTTTGGTGTTTAAATCCATCAATATCTCAGTTTCCTTTAGAATCTTGTATTATCTGGCATTTTACGGAAATAGGCTATCTTATCTTTGGGCACTTTATAACCATGCATCCAGCGACTACCCTTGCGTAAAGAGCCATCAATACCATCCTTCCAGACACCTTGAGGCAAATACACTGAAATAAATACATAAGTAGAATAAAATCAATGATAGTGATGATTGTATTAATTTAAAAGAGATTGTGTGTTTACCTTCACGATCTTCACGATCTTTCTCCAAAATGGGCGCAACTATGAGCTCTTCACCAACTGAAAATTCATCGCTAACAATTAAGCATGCTGGATCATGTGGATCAATCATCCATAATGGACGTATTAGTGGCAAACCCTCATTCATGGATTCACTTAGATATTTCTTTAGCAAAGCAATCACAATAGTCTGACGAACTTCTTTCAGTTCATTAGCCACTCGTGTTACATAATCACTTTTATACTCAGCTGGCAAGTGACTAAATTGCATTACCGGCAAGAAGGTGGCCAATTGTAGCCAACGTATGAAGAGCTCTGTATCAGGCAATTCGGGTTGACCCAATGAATAGAATGATATCATTTTGGTAACCGAACGCTGCAATAGATAATCACCACCAATTGCGCCAGGCAATACAAATGGATAACCAATAACACCATAATTTAATACGGTAGCCAAAGTTTCGCGTAGCCCTTCCCATGTAGCATTCGCTGGTGGTGTACTTAAGAAAGAGGGTGGCTTTGGTACGGTACTTGCTGTAGAAACTGCCATGAGTCCAACACTCTCCAGACTATTGATGAAGTGTTTTGCATAAGTATCCGGATTATCCAAAGTTTGACGGCATTGATAATAATGCGGCAAATTATAACCTGTTCCCAAATCCAAATAAAAACTATCCACTTGATATTCATCCTTAAGACGTTGTAGTTTTTCAGTGAGCCACGGTATAGAAGCATTATTGGTTATATCTAGAACACCAGCACTCGATGAACTCTTATAGCGTGTCAAAGCAGGTATGCTACGCTCTGAGTAACGTTCATAGATAAGCAGTTTCCGCATGACTGCATCCTTGAAATTAACACTATCCGTGCTGATGAACGGTTGAATGGTGAGCACGACTTTAAAGCCACGACGGTGCAACACATCAATGGTATCCTTTAGACTGGGGAAACGTGAACGATCCACAGTAAAATCACCAATATTTTCTTGCCAAAACTCATTGATGACAATGTGACCCAAGCCCATGGCAATAACATTCTCCGAATAATCACATATTGTAGTCTCATTGAGTGACTCTACTTCCGATTGATATGGTATCTTCCAGACAGGCTCTTCGAGCAGTGTATGCAACACTTTAATATCCTCTTCTTTTAGGCCATCCCAAAGACTTTGTTGTGTCATTAACATATGCAGGCTACGCATATCTTCTGTTGTGCATATCTTATAATCTAATTCCGGGAGCGGAGTCAAATGATTTACGAATGTGAAATCATCATTGGCTGCACGTAGACAAAACTTATTCTCCGTACGATTGATGCCAATCTGCAGCGGTGTCTTCTCATTTACTTGCATTGCAACTCCAATGGAATTGATGAAGTAACGCTTCACGCCATTACCAAACTGGTGAACTTTGATATCACCACTAGCATAGGGAGCGAAATCGAAATTAGCATTACTGAGAGACCACTCCTGGCCCTTGGTAATGCCGCCACCGAACCAAAGGCCATTATCACGTTTTAGTTCATAGCAGTCTGTGGGATAAACATCTGGAGCCAAGGCTTGCCATTTAAGAGTATAACAACGGAACACATCCATATCTTGGAAATTCATATAGAGACGTGCAACGCCATTCCATTCAATACAGACGCTACCATCATGTTTTCGTTGATCTTCGAGACAATGAAAAGGATGTGTATCTCTACCTATAGTTACACCCAGTCTTCCGGATATAACCTCTTTATCCTCATGACTTAAAATCCGAAAGATACGATCCTTGGAATTAAATTTGATTTTCTCAAAATAGGAACGGGTTAACACTTGTTGATGGTAGGCAATATAAGCATAGCCAATCTTTAAAACAGAACATACATACATAAGTAGAATTGCATTGTAGATAAAGTCAAACATTGAAACACAAAGTACATTCGTACTACTACTTACCAGAAAGATAATGATGAAAAACATCATTGTCACAAAAATCTTAATTTTATAATCTTTTGTTTCGCGTTTCTTCTTGCGTATGAGCTGCGGAAAGGCCTGAAGGTTAGTTTAAGTGATTGAATAATGCAAAGTGGCGGAAAAGAAGAAAGCAGAATAGGAAAAGATAAAGAAATAAATAATTAGGTGAGAATGATAGTAAAAGCATAAAAAAAGTCATTTTTTTTTTTTATTTTGCCCACCTGCATTTTCTCACGCAACAGACTTGCCAACGAGTTAACACTCGTTATGGAGGCCTGGTTGCTGGCCAAGCTATGGGTATCAAAATCGCTCGCCAACATCTCTTTGCTGTTCAATCGCAAAGCAGGTAAAGGTGCAATAGATGCCCGTCTTCGATTGCGAAAACGATCACTGAATTAATTAAGAAGAAAAGGAATTAGTGTAAATAAAGAAAGAATAGATAGCATTGTAACTTGTATAGGTTTTGGATATATCGGTCTGGGTTTCACCCCAAAAAGAGTTTGAAATATGATAAAGTTTTTCTACAGCAAAGTAAGGTAAATTTTAATATGTGGACTCTCTGATTGTTTTGGGTAGATTATGTTTGTTTTAAATATTGACCATACATTTATTCACGCTTTGGGTCCGATTTTCAGAAATATCAGTTGGTTTTTTAATATATGCACATATCTTTCTTATGACTTGACTTTTCAAACTTGTAAATATTCCAGAAATCTTTTAGCATAA
Source organism: Amiota communis (assembly GCA_037043315.1). Taxonomy (NCBI): domain Eukaryota; kingdom Metazoa; phylum Arthropoda; class Insecta; order Diptera; family Drosophilidae; genus Amiota; species Amiota communis. The sequence goes on along the minus strand of JBAMAV010000198.1, from coordinate 411,906 downwards.
AACCATCTACTGGAAATATCGATTTTATGTATGTAGACTCAAATCTGGAATTTCTTCTAGGAGTTCCAATCCAAACAGCTGCGAAGGTTTGTCGGTGCGACGTGGTACGTTAAAAACTGAGTCATTCACCGAAACTTGATCAATGATCATATATGAGATCGTCAAGCACAGCAACAGACACATCTCATAGTTGGAGGTCCATGTTAATCAATAGGCAATCAACATACCGGACAACAGCAGAAACACTCTTCGCTTGAAAAGCCAACACACTCTGGATCTCACGTTCCCCTTCCCGCCTATTGTTGTCATTGACAGATATATACGACTATATACGAGGATCGATCAAAAAGTACCCATGTTTGAAGATGGCGTTGATAAAGGAAGTTTGCATTACCGCCGTTTACTGCCATTTGCTACATAACACCATACTCCATTCATAATTCCCTTTTTATGAAAGGTGAGGTTGGATGCTGTCTATGGGGACCTTTCACCATCTATGACAATCGTTAGATATTTAAGCATGATCATACAACTGTTTTTGATGAGGAGCGCCAAGGCCGCCCGGTAAGCGTGGGTACTGTGGTTATTGAAAAGGTCTACGACATGAAGAAGAGGCCATGGACTGTCGTATGGAACGGAAACGAAGTAATGTTTGAAACAATTTAAGCGAAATTCGAAGGAATTTTTTATTGCGTCGAGTCATCACCTTTGATGAAACCTGCCAAAGATGATCCCATCAGCCGAAAAGGTCATGGTCACGTTTTTTTTGGGGCTCCAATTGAATAACCCTCATCGAATTTTTGCAAAAAAAAGAACGATCAAAATGAAAGTGACAAGGCCCCATTTTCCTTAGATCCACACTTGTACTATGTGTACAAATGTATTACTCATGCTACTCTCCTCATTCGTAAAAACATGAAACCATCTATTCACCCTCCCAACCCATTCATTATTATGACCATATTTTGCATATTCTGTCCATACTCTGAAATCATTTCGAGACCCGAAAATCGTCTATATAATATGTTACATACAATATGTACATTATAGCGCAATAACTTACTTTTTAGCGTTCTGTACCTAAAGGGGGTCAACGGGACCCTATTATCAAGCCTACACTGTCCACCAGTTCGTCCGTCAGAGAGCTCCATCTCATGAACCATAATATGTAGACAGTTGAAATTGAAAATAAGAGTTAAAAAACTAGAGGGGTCCCCACACAGACCCAAATTTAAAGTAAATTTCTTATTAGAAAAACTTTTTCGTTTTCTATCTTATCGAACTTAATTTTGGACACAATAAGTGTGTGACCAATATCTACGAACCATGTTAATTTCAAGATCCTACGATTACCAGGAGTCGAATCTCCCATACAAACTAGACAGACTTATTTGTTTTTTGTCTTACCTAACTGAAATTTGAATACTATTAGTGTCTAACCCATATTCACCAACCATGCAAATTTCAAGATCCTAGGATTTCTAGAAAGGGTACCCATACAAACCCAAATTCAAAGTAATGTTCTTATTGTTATTCATTTTGGTTAATATTTTTGTAGGATCCTTATGGCGATGTTGAAATATTTCACAAAAACAAATTAATTTTACATAATTTCAGACAGGTTTACAACAAGCTTTACGTGCAACGAATTTGCATACATAGTATTAAAACTTTGTGAAGCATACAATGGAAACAATAAGTGTGTAAGTGTTTGGGCCTAGTTCGTCCGCCAGTCTGCTGCTGTGAATGATTGTCTGCTAGTTTATTATCGTACACAGTTAGAGTATGTCAAGACCAGAGTTATCTGATTATTGGAAGCGGAAGTTTCCGTTCAAAATTTCTGATAGACTATTATATTGAATTAATATCCAATAAAACTTTTCTAAAGTCTATGTTAAGGACCTTTATTAAGACCAAACTTTGTTACATATCTATTAAGGTTAAAATTTGATAAAACTGATAAATCCTATAAAAATACATGAGATTTTGATGACAAACCAATCAATTTCATAAGTTAAAATACAAAAATTCGTTTTAAAATAACAATTAACACAATATTGAAAAAAAATCAAGGAATGTGCAAGTGATATGTTAGCTTCTGAGATCCGAAAATAATGGCCAGCCTTTGTCTTGTTATACTCATGACGGGAGTGAATAGTATTATAAGTTTGTCATGAAGTTTGTAACACACAGAAGGAGACATCGTAGACCACATAAAGTATATACATATATTTGTGATCAGCTCGATGAGACGAGTGATCCATGTCCGTCTGTCCGTCTGTATCAAAGCTAGTCCCTCAGTTTTTGAGCTAAAGAGCTGAAATTTTACTATACGCAGTTCATTTGTCGGAATCAGCCGAATCGGACCACTAGGGGGTACCTCCCATACAAACCACCCTTTAAATTAAATTTCTTATTAGAAAAAGTTTTAGGTTTTTGACGTATCCGAACTAAACTTTAGACAATATAAGTTTCTGATCTATAGCCATCAGCCATGTAGATTTCATGATCATAGGGTTACCAGGAGGGGTACCTCCCATACAAACCCCCATTTAAATTAATGTTCTTATTAGAAAAAAGTGATGATTTAGTGATGCTAAGAAAGGAAGGTTAAATGCAACCCGGAGAAGCGTGACGAGTATTACGTCTTTGGCATAGCCATTGATAGAATTTTTTCTGGTTTTTTGTTTTTCAATTTTACTTTTTGTCATCAACACAAGATCAACAAATACAATAAGTAAGTATAATATTTTGAACTGCAGGGGCTGTTGATTGTTTATTTGAAATTAATCATTTGCGGTTGTTGTTGGTTTCATTATGCACAATAATTAATGGAGATAAGCAACACATATATTGAGATAATTTTGTTGTTAGTATTGTCTATAAAATCACCATAAGAATATAAGTATGCAAATAAATAATATACAATACACATATACTTATGAACGTACATATGTATGTAGAACAAATCTATATAAACAAGTTAAGAAAAAATTATGATTACAAAATGGAAAAAAACAAATATACATATGTATGAAGATACGTAGATACTTTAACTACTATAGTACTACACACAACTCATAATGTTTAAATAATTTATGAAAACTAATTACAATATAAAATTTGTTTGTATAATATTCAAGTATGTACATATATGAACAGAGCAATATTTATTTTAGAAGTTTTTACCTTTTAATCGATTAACAATTATCTTTCATGAGCTACAGATCTACATCTATAGTATTTGTATTTTTGAAAGTTATCTATTGGTAAATTAGTGAATTGTTTTTCTTTTAAGTTTTGATTTTTGTTTGTTAGTTTTGCGAAGTCTTTTGATAAATGCGTTCACGTTGTTATCTCACTTAATAACGAATATCAACTGAGTGAATAAAAATGCTCATATCTTAAACCAACAGATACAGATACAGTCAGTCATTCAGTCAGTTAGTCTATCAATATCACATATCTCCCTATCTATCGTACATGTATCTGTTCATAAGACACATTAGGCTATGCTCGTATATAATAAATACAAAAACTCAGATTTTCCCTTGTCATTTATTAACATATCTACTTAGTATAAAAGTAGTTATCAACAATAAACAAAATGTATCAGCGAATCAAAGTTAACTACTCAATATACGAGATACTCATTTTTTTTACACTTTTCACACATACACCATGAATGCATGGTATTATCATTGTGTCTTGATATTTGTAACGCATCCCCTAATACAAGCTGAACCGATCTGATGGGTCTATAGAAACAACTCCAACAGTTTCTATATAGAAATTTCTTTCTAGAAACGAGTTAAAAGAGCCAAAAATATAGAGTTGAATATATTTATAATACAATATATGGTAATTATATGAAGAAACTTTTTCATCTGAAATATGTTAATACCAGTTTGTATAGTTCTGCTGGATCAATAAAAACTATTCCCAATCTACTGGGTTTATGCTTATAGAATGTATTACGTATTCCCTCAGCTCCAACATGAGAATTTCTTTCTTGAACCAAGTAAAAAGCCTCTCACTACTCAATAAGTTGCTGCTCTATAAGGCGATTCTAAGGCCGATCCGGACCTTAGACATTTATTTATGGGGCTCTACTGTTGCCTCCAATGTTAACATCATACACACAATTCAGTCCAAAGTTCTTCGCACTTTGGTAGGTGTCCCCTTCTATGACGTCATTCATTGCGACCTAAAGATCGCTAGGGTTGCAGAGACCATCACTGCTTATAACCGCCCCTATGAACATCAACTTGAAAACCAAGTAATCGTCCTCGCAATCATCTTTTGGATCTTCCCTCCGGCTTCAACCAGTGACCTAATCCCTATCCTACCTAATAAAACTTCTAGATAACTGAATACGTCACAAAATTTAGCTACTGTCTACATATTGTTTTGATAGATTCTAAATAAATAATACATAAAAAAAAAAAAAAAACTGAAATATAGTAATACGAGTTCGTATAGTTCTGCTGGATCTATACAAACTATTCTCTCATTCCCAATCTACTGTGTCTATAGCTATAGAGTAGTTTGTCTATTCCTTCAGCTGCGACATGAAAATTTCTCTAAGTAAAAAGCCTCATACAAATCTGAATTGGATGTGTTTATGTATGGAGAAACTTTTGCATCTGAAAAATGGTAATACATTGTCAATATATTTAAACAACAATCTAAGTCAAATTTAATTAAAAATTTATATCTTTTGATTCTAAAGGTAAAATTAGATGAAATAAAATCTAAATGTTAGTTACAATAAAGCTTCTTATCTTTCGGTAATTCGATTTAGAATCCAATGAATGGCTTTTATGTGATACGCGCACAAACAAACAGGTACGATTTTATTACGTATATGTATTGATTATAAATAGCAAGATCGATGTGACAAACTAACAACTTAGCTTCATAGTATTAAGCAAAGTCGAAATTATTAGAGACATTTTTTAAAATCAATGAAGAAATGGAAATGGGAATTGGCTGTGTAATGCACCCGTCCAAAGCAGGGACGGGTCTCTAGTATGCAATATACTTAGTAATGCCATCTAGAGGCCTTCAGCTATAACGATTTAGGTTATATATCCATAGTTATTTTTTCCAGTTTTTCTTTGATTCTATTCATGTTAAAGGGTATATGAAGTTCGTTAAAACTGAAAATAAGATTATTTTTCTCCTTTTTTTGTATTTTGCGCCGCGTAATTCGCTTAATTAAAAGATTACATTCGCTAACATCGTCGAGATTGCTAGCGGCATATTTAAAGAAGGCTGCCTGTTAAGTATCACTTATATAGTATGTATACAGAGAGACAGAGACAGAGAGAGAGAATTTGAAAAAAGAAAGAGATTTGTAAAGAGAAATATGGAGACAGTGTGTAGTAAGTACTAGTATATAAGAGAAACAGTATCAGTGTGTTCTTTAACTAAAAAGTTGATCAAACTTGTTTTTCTTATTGATGCTAAGCTTTTTTCGTTTAATATTGTATCACTTAATTTTAGAATGCCGAGAAAGCTTTTCTTTGCTCTATGGAATTGATATTGATATATGTATGTAATTATAATATTTCTCAAGTTCTTATCAACACTTAACGAACGCTTTTGGTTTTCCTTATTTGAATTAAAATTGCCAACTTTTTAATGTATTTTTATTCTTACCGGTTTTAGTATATAAATTCTTTAAATACTGCACCCTTATGTAGGGTTTTAGATTAAGTATATTATACTTATGTACATATTATAACATATGCAGAAAGAACCCAAAACATTAATACTTTAAAGTAACAACAAGCAAAATTAATTGGAAATGACAATGAATGGAATATTTTATAATCCATTCGAAATTTAAAGAGAAGACACATAAATAATGATAAAAATTACAGCAAAAATACAATACTTTTCAGAACTATTATTGTATATGGTATATGTACATATGTACTATATCTCTAATTAAATATATAAGTGTTTATTATGTTTCATATACAATATTAGATTGGCACATTTAAAATTCCGCATGTTTATAAATATGATATTTTTAACATAATGTTTTCCATTATTTGAATTAGGATGTTTTGTTCTACCGAAGCCCCCCTATGGTTGGTTTTGTTTTTGATCGAACTTTCTATAATTCACCATAAAATTTCAAGATCATTGAAATGGAATGTCAAATTAAGAAAAATTAGCTTTCTTAATCTTTTTGCTTTTAATTAAGGTTTTAAGGCCGCAAAAGCTGCTCGCGACATTTGTGCTGAGCATAGAGAAGAATCGCACTTGATTAATATGCCTAGTTCAAACATGGAAATATTGACCTCAAAAATTCACATCGCTTTAAGTTTAATGAACACAGATTAAATCAATTTTTGCACAAAAATTTGCATGAAACAATATCTTCATCCGAGTAAAACAATATTCTGCATATGGTGGAACTGGGAAGTGATGTAATAGACAGTGGCGTAACTACACCGTCGGGGGCCCGTGGAAAAGTCATCGGATGGGGCTCCACCTCAATGTAAAGAAGCTCAACCAATGTTTTAATTAGTCTTATTTAATTTTATTTATAAAAGTTAATGATAATACATTTTAGGTGTTTGTTTTTGGGCTTTTTGTTCGTCGAAAGTGTTAATGACATCGTCAAAGTTTAAATTTCGTCCCATGGAATGTTGCTATTGGATAGAATAGCTAAATTGCGTAACCTTTCTTGTCCCATAGAGTTTCTGAGATATGCTTTTAATAATTTAAATTTTGAAAATGATAGCTCGGCACTAGAAGTAGTCAGAGAGATGGTTAGAAATAACAGAAATGATTAACAAATTAGCAAGTTCATCTATAGATGCCTTTCATATTTCATGTCTAAAAGCGGATCGAAAACTAAGGATTTCCTTGGCAAACAAGACAGATACATATGTATGTCTCTTTTATATATGTAAATTAACAAATACTTGAGCCTTTTCCAATAAATTGGTATCATTTAAATTTTGCAAAGAGGCAGGTTGTAAGACACTGAAATTGGAAACAATTTCATTCATTCCAAGGCCACGCGATCTCAGTTGATTAATGATGATGTCTTAACACCATAGAATATGTTCACTCTAAACAAGCTTTCTGGATTTTGGAGACGTTCATCCTCGCAGAATTCATCAAAATGACGTTTCACCTTCTTCTGACGACTTTTATAACATTCTGGGTTTATGGAACATTTGCTTGGGTTTTCAAATTTTCAAATTTATTTCGATATTTTTCAATGTCCTCCAGACGCTTAGAAGCAAAGATCGATGGCTTTAGACTGAAGTGGTTTAGAGGTTGAGTCGATGGTCTGTAAAATTTTGCAATGCAAAACCAGCAACATAATAAAGTGGTAGTTTTCGATCTTCTTCTTCAGTAAAATTGCTATATTTCTCTCATCTGCTTTGAAATTTAATAGAACAGTTTTTGTTAACGTTTTTTGAACTTCAACAAACCAAACTTTTAAAGTGAAAATGGCAATGGAAAACGTCCTGCCCATCTAGTTGCATTTAATGTTGTAATAATAAATATTAGGATTCTCATGTATTCACGCGCCTCTCGGGCCGGGGGCCCCTTACAGCTCGGGGCTCATGGCATTTTGCCATCATACCACCATATTTTTACGCCACTGGTAATGGATACAAATTTCTTAAATATGACCGAATGATGAATGTGAAACTCTACGTTCAATAGATGGCACAACTCAACAAATCTATTCAAAAGAAAAACCAGAAAGAAGGCTAGCATTGGCTATGCCTAATATGTAATACTCTTCAAGCTCCTCCGGGTTGCATCCAACCTTCCTTTCTTAGCATCACTAAATTCTCTTTTTTCTAATAAGAACATTAATTTAAATGGGGTTTTGTATGTGAGGCACCCGCCCTAGTGGTCCGATTCGGCTGATTCCGAAAAACGAACTGCGTATGGTAAAAGGAAACCTATGTGCAAAATTTCAGCTCTCTAGCTCAAAAACTGAAGGACTAGTTTGTGGCCAGACGGACAGACGCACATGGCTTAATCAATTCGTCTCATCGAGCTGATCATAAATATATACACATTACTACTGTGTGTTACAAACTTCAAGACAAACTTATAATACTATTCACTCCGGTGAAGAGTATAAAAACGTAATCGGCAGCATGGAGTTGTTTTGCTGGACGAAAATACCCGTCCTCCAACAGCCGTCGTATTCTTTCGATTTGTCACCAACTGATTTTAACCTCTTCAATAATGATGCAACTGATACATTATTCAATTTTAAACCGGGAAGTTTCTACCAACGAGGTATCGGTGTCAATAGATGGTTATGGAGATTATATACATAGGACTGTTAGTAAGGTCTAAAGTCTACTATAATTTTAATCCAATATCTTTAAAACTGTTGAATTTATATGTATATTGAATATTTTACACAAACCAAAATATTTATTTTATATAATCTTTCAATGATTTTATTCAATAGGCTTCTCCACAAAGGAGTAAATGACCATCCTAGGGGCGTGGTATATAGAATTTTAAAATAAACTCAATCAAACCTAGAAGTAGAAAAAGAGTCTTATAGACAAATTTTAACGACGATTAGGTTGATTCGTGTCATCACCCTGATCAAGAATATCTATCCATCTATATATACAATACAATATTTATTTTATTTATTTTATTTGTGGAGTCTTACTACCTTTCAACTGCTTGTTACACACGTTTGCATATAATTATCCATATGTTGATTACTTCAAATTGAGGAAAAATATGTTAAGGAGAAAAACGAGGAGAGACGAATTCGTAATTGCTTAGAAAATACAAAGGAGGACATTTACAGGGTAATTTTTGTTTACTTTTTGGCAGGTAGCATTAATATTTTAAAGTGAGTCTTGTGAACCGTCTTTGGACTTAAACTTTAAGTGTTAAAGCCTACTTGGATACTCGTAACATTCCATTGCACATATGCACAATCATTACTACTAACCAGTGGAGGCGTTACATAAAATGTATACATTGACGATGTCAGCTTTGCAAGGCCTCTTTCATTTCCCGGTCGGAAAGAAAACGATAAATAGATTGAGACTGATGTATTTTTTGAGGCCCTTCAGGAGCAAGTCCGTCAATGGTCGCCAAAAATCTTCAATAAAATACGTGATATGATTTCGATGTGTGAGAGTATTAAAAATTTTAAATTTGTTTAAAAATTGAGTATGGAAAAGTAATCGTCAAAATGGATAACGGTTTTGACCGCTGGCGGGACTTCATAACGATTTCAAAGTAATATTTTGAAAATGTTTTAACATAGGTAATTCATATAATTTTTTGTATTTTAAATGATATAAAAAATCCATTACCATACCCCGACACAAAGGAACAGTATTTTCAGTATAAACAAAGTAGAATTCAATTAACAAATATTGTTTTCGATCGAGGCTTACGATCAATGGCGATTACTATTATATTGCACATTGCCTTCCAACAAGATTTGACTAACTCCACTTTTTCTCTTCTTTTTTCGTTAGTACCAAAACTGTTTAATGTTTTTAAGGTGAATGACACCATGGTAATTCTTCTGTCTATACTTCAAATGAATATAGATGATATTAAGCGGATTGCTTTGGAGTTAGACGAAATCCAAACTTCAACAATGGCTGGATGACAAATCGCACTGCCACTGGGTGCATACGAGGAATGCTAGAGTGGCTAAAATCTTCTTGCCAATTAGATCTCGCAAAAGAACACAGGAATTACTGGGACTGGGACTGACATGGACAGGTATTCGAATAGTCTCAGGTTTCTGGATAGGATAGCAGAGTGATGAAACACTTACATAATATGCGAATCAGTCGCAGCGATCTATGTAGACTTTGTAATGAGGAGGAGGAGTCAGCAGAGCACGTATTATGTCACTGCGAGGACTTAATCTGGACCAGACTCCGTCACCTTGGAAACCATTTATTAGAACCAGTTGAAATTGCAGATCTGTCTTCCAAGAGGATCTTGGGATTCGTAATGAATACCGCAGTGACGAGGTGTACTGGTTACCACCCTTTCCCTAATCTAATCTAATCTAATCTAAGCGTAATAATAATAAGATAAAATTCTATTGATTACTAGATTACCGGGCAGACGTTGTTCTGCCTCTCCTTCCTAAACATTTATTGGATACTGATTGGTTTGCTGTAATCAAAAAAAAAAATTTTAGTAAATCCTCATTATTCGTTAAAATTTGATTGTGGTCATTTTTTGCTACATCTCGCCATATTATTTTCACCACATTCTTTTACAAGCTTAATTGAGTTAATGCAGGTTAACCTGGTTTTTATTTTTACACACTGCACATGACTGCCGCTTAATACATGGTCAAAGTCTTTTCATGGTAATTTTTGTCATCTAGCTAATTGCGTTTTTTTCGATATTTCAGTCGTTTCTTTTGGGTTTTTCAGAATTTCCTTTTTACAAGAAGGCACCCAAATAGATTGACAGAGATATATAGAATATTATTGAAATCTATATACCAAATTTCAGTTTTCTAGCTAACATTGTATCCGTGTAACAAGACAGAGTGATACTGAGCTACAATACATACAATACAAAAATTGATTAACAAAATAAATTCTAATCAGTGGATCACTTATCCAAGGCCTATAATATACGATAATACATAAAAATTTAAAAAATCTGGAAATAGATTTGAGCATGATATTCGTATTATACAGTAATGTTTCTTTCAATGTACATTTATTTTATGTAATAGTCGTGAAGTTCTTCTTATCAGAAAATGTCCAGATCATTTGACAACTACAATTTCCTATATTTACTGAGTTCTAATACTAAATGAAATTCTATTAATCATCTATTATACAATAGTATATTATAAGGATCATATAAATGGTTCTTATGTCAGGACTTAACATACCGATGTGTTGTTTTCTTTGTGCCAAATTCTTCGTCGTCATCGCCACTATTGTCGAGATTCTCGAAATTAATTGCAGTATTACTGGGATTAATCTTTTCTGGTATTGCCATCGTTGCCACAGTTACGGCAGATGCCGATGTTGATATTGTTGGCGTATCTGTTATGGGTGGTGTGTCTTCAATACTTGAACTATCACCGGTTGCCTATAATATGTATGTATACCATCCATACATATACAATATATTAAAACAAAAGAAAGAAAATTAAACTTATTTACTTATTTATTATAATAATATTGTAAGTATTTTCATTATTGTAGGTTGCATTAATAGATAATGGGAGTGGGAAGAACTTGTTATGGTAGCTTCAAGATTGCGTATTGATACATTGAAATAATAAATTTTTTTATTGAAATAAAGATTATCAATTTTGAAATATATATGAGGACAATTCTTGATCTTGAGGGGCATATGAAAAGAAACACTCTTAAATGATTAATTCTCAAAGCGATTGATTGTTTGGGATTTTTGTACCTGCCTTGTCCAAGACACTATTCACACTTTCATCACTTGAATTCATCATCATCACTTCATTCACAATAGTATTACAATTTTCAAAATTTAATGAGCTGAAATGATCTTGTCTTTCTAGCCAACTCATTATATTTTTTTGGATCAAAGAAAACCCCCCGTTTGTTTTGAAAACTATTTGTTTAGAATTCTTTCGTTATCATACAATTGTAATTAATTTTGCACATATCTTTTTTTTTTAGCACTACATTTTTTATTCATGAACTTGATTCCGACTTAATCTTTATGTGAGACTTCGACTTGAAAAACTTTCGTGACTGTTTCGTTATTGTCGTTATTGTTCTCGATGCCGTGCCGTGCCGTTGCGGTTGCTGTTGCCTTTGCTGTTGTTCGTTGTTTTGAACTGTTTTGATCTGTAGAGCTCTGTTCTGTTTTGTTTGGTTTGGATTTGTTGTTCTGCTCTGTTCGTTTCGGTTCTGTTCCGTTTTTGTTCTGTTCTGATAATTGTTCAGAAATGTATTAAAAATATTTTTAATTCTTTTAATATTTAAGATGACTGTCTTTGCGTTTGCTGGAGAGAGATAGATACCATTTGTCAGCTGAGATGATGATAATGATGATGATGATGATGCGAGATTAAAGACAAAGCCGCTGCTTCTACAACAGAAGTGAGAACATCAAGTGAATGAGTGTTTTCAGAACTGAATCAGCAATTAAAAGTTTGTCTTATATAATATATTCATAAAATTAAATATGTGTTAACATCTTTATGTAAATTCGTTTCAGCTTCCAGTGGCGCACTTTTAACTAGGTAAAATAGAATTTTGGGGTATTCTAACCCCAACAAAGTAATTTTCACTTAGGGGAAAAAAAAACAAACGCTAAAACTATTCCAATATTTGATTGAGCCTACCGATCTGCATATAATGTAATGAAACAACATATAAGAGGAAGACCCTTGAACCACGGGTCTGGTAAGTAAGCATTCAATAATTTAATTTCGGTTGTGTTCGAGACATTTGTCCAAATTGCCTGTGGGATTTATATGAATATCTAAGCATTGATTAATGAATAAATACTACATGTACTTTAAGGTTCCTTATTGGATCTGAAATTGTAAGTAAATGACATCGCAATAAACTTAATAAATCTTTTACACTCATACATTTTCCCATCCCCACAATAAATTATTTCCACATACTTACTATCATACTGGTATTCAAAAAAATGACAAAGCATCGTTAGATGCCAACGAAATTAATTAAAATTAAATTATTGTATTAAAATAGACAGAAAAAAACACTCGTATATACACACAAAGGTAATTAAGATACATAAATAAATGCGAGAGAACCTTTTGTTTAAGGCATGATGGTATTCTGGGATGCAAAGGGAAGTAAAACGAAGATATCGTGGGATATTGGAACATAGCGTGAGAGTGCAATCTGTATATAAAATGATGTCTTATATTGATAGATGAAGGACCGAGATAGATGATTTGGATGAATAGATATATATGTAAATACAATATTAGGTTGGCAAAAAAATCAAACTGGGTTTTAGGAAATTCTCTGGATTTTTTTTAATGTTTAATGAATTTATTCAATTCAATTTATATTTCAGGAAATTTTATAACACTTCCTCTCTTATCCTCTGCAAGAAATATTTCAAGATGCTATTTGGAATGAAAGTTTTTAGAAGCAAAGGTTCTATTAGTCTTAGCTATATGGGGGAGTCTACAAACTTACAATCAGCTTTAATATTTGTAAAAATTGAGGTAATTTAAAATGGTTGTGGAAGAATTCGCGAACAAAGTCAGGTTCCCCAGTGGCAACTTTGCCTTACTGCCCAAATTATCAAAGAACTGTTTTCCGAGAATACGGGTTCATCTTCCAAGAAGATCACGACAACCACACAGGAGGTGTTGAATACTTTTTGATTCTTCCTCATCTTCAAACCTGTGACAGAAGTCTTAATGTAGAAAATTCATTATTTGAGCCATCAACCCAATTGCGAAGTGCCCCGTAAAGTTTCCCATCTTCATCCAAATCGTTGTCCTGTCAAAGTGTAGGAGCACGGAGGTCCATTTAAGTTAGTAACAATGCGAGACTATCGCGTACTGCATGCCTAGTAGGTCCTTGGTTTTTGCTTCCAGACCTGATAGGAGGTCTTGTAGAGGTCTATTAATATCAGCAACTGGTAGATAAAGAGTCAGTGCCGATCTCTTTCTAGCATCTCGTTACCTATAAATCCAGAATGGCCAGACCCCCAAATTAGCGGAATTGAGTGCTGCCGAACTTGCTTAAGAGCTCTTGAAGCTGTAGGTCGATAGAGCCAAATAGCAGCCTGGCACTCAACATAAACATGCTTCTAGCGGTCTGCCCCATGTTTTTTAACAATTTTGCTGCCTGCCAGTCCACATAGATCTCAGCCTGAAAAAACAATGCACCTATCTGTTAGACGGTACTATAGTTGAGCTGCTAGCTCCTCTGAGAAGATGCCAGCGCCATTACCCTCTTCCGTTTTGGAACCGTCTGCATAGATTGAAACCTCATCTTGCCTGATGGCATTAGTGGGCCTGTATTAAAATTTATTCACTTAGGATTTTCTATTTTCTAAAGACTGAACCCGAACATTGAAGGTTATATAATGTATATACAAACTCTAGCGAAGTCTTCCGTTTCGCTTACATCAATAAAATATCAAATAAAGGAGGAGAGAAATATTCTAAAGTTGGTCTCTACAATAAATCAAAAGCAGCTTTATGAGGATCAAATATTTGGCCAATAAAACAAAAAGTGTGCAACAACTCTCAACTCTGATTCAATCAACCTAAGAGGAAGGACTTAAATGGGAAAATTTTTTCCAACCAAATCCTTTTGCAGCAAAATTATAGCCTCAGTAAAGAGATAAGCATGGTTCATATATTCTATAATAATCTTCAAAAAGAATGCTCAACAATTAACAACATAGGAGTGTTTATTTTATGAAATCAAGAGAACTTGGCCAATCATGGGTGAGTGAACAGAGTTGAAGATCGAATTACTTCACATTTCTCCTTATAAACTTGAAAATATGGGTGTAATTCATAGCACAATTATTTAAGTTTTTGAATATTAATTTTAGGCACTCAATATTTCTTAATACAATATAAATGGGATATAAGAACTATTGGAACATTGATGAGAGAAGTGTATAGAGGTATGGAAATATGTATTTTTTATGTTTCCTTTGCTAAGTCAAATACTTGTGGGACAAACCTCGTTGTTTTAAATAAACAGATCTCATGATTTTGGGATAAAATATTCTGTTTAATTTTGTTTCATTGTATAATTAAGATTTTCAGTTAAACAAACTTAATGATCTCTTCCCCGCCCATTCACGTGCTTTAATTTCACAACGCCGATTGTTTTTTTTTTATTATCAAAATATTTTGTGTGTGTAAAAAAAAAGTATTAAAATAAATAATTAAAAAAAAAATAAGTACAAATAAATAAAGACATTGTAGATATTCGGTTGTATCGAATGTTACATACCTTTAAAAAAAAAATGTAAAGTTTTAGCGTAAATACTACGTGGATATATCAGAATGAATTACACTCATGATAATGATTATTTTGATATAGTAAACATCATATAGACTATACGACATTCACCCTATATAAAACTTGTTAAATCTATAAAGTCGTATAGTTCCGAAGTTCAGATTACTCTTTACAGCTCAATGTCGCTTATAGCAAGGATATAAATTACAATAACTATTCGTAGAAACATCATGTGTTTAGAAAAATACGGAAAGTGCCATCATTTGGGTAATTTTTTCAGACTAAATCGATGCTTAGAGAGAAATGCTAAGTATACAAAATATACCAATGTGGTGGGGGTTTTTTTTAGAGATTCGTTTTTTAAATTGGCATCATTAGTTTTAGTGACTGTTGATTTGACAGTTGATAGTTGATATTTTGTCATTTCACTATGATTAGACTTATGTCAGAAAAACATTGAAATTTCTGTAAAATTCTTTTTGAGAATCATGGTGCAGTTATCTTACGCTCAACATATTAATTGGGTTTGAAAGGCATAAGTTCTTGTACCCAGAAACCATTGCTGAGACGCCCTTAGATCCATTAAAAGTTACCTTTTGGTATGCTGTATGGGCAGGTGGCATTATTGGTCTCAGTTATTCGTTAAAGTGGCCGATAATTGGCCTTTCTCATTGCTCTTCATTCGGGGGCCCGCTGTGGGTGCCACAGTGTTTAAACACTTATCTTTTAAATTTTTTTTTTTTAATATTTTCATTTTTATAATTTCAAACAACCGGATTTAAGACATTTTCGTGAGCGTAGATGTTATGTTTATCTAATTATTATTAACATCTCCTTCATCGTTGGGGTGAAGTCTTTTCAACCGATGGCGGATTGTGTTGTAAGTTAGTAGTTCAGTAAACGATCATTGTATCGGCTGCTAAAGAAACTGATTTCCTCGATCACCTATCACGATGTAATATGGTATTTCTAACAAACCACGGTGCACCGTAGGGTCTTGTTTTGTGTAGTTTGCAACTTCTTGATGTTATATGGAGCCACGGTCCCCCATATTTGAATGCCATATTGCCAAACTGGGGCCACAACTTGTTTGTATATATCGTATAATTTGTTGTTGAGTGACAGTTTGCTGTTCGCACGCTTTGTTATTTTTCACATAGGCGCACCAAGTAAGAAGCTTGTCCAGAATCAGACCTAGGTAAACCACTAACACATTCAATTTTGGAAAAGGAAGTTGGTATTTATGAATTATTAAATTCAATAAAGGTTTTCCTTTTTGAAAAATGGACATTTGTCTGCATCAGAACAAACAGAAATTTAAGATTTTCATTCATTATTGTTTCCAAGAAGCGAATGGAAGCACTTGATGTCTTGATTGATTTGTTTTTTCATGGTAATTGTATAAATGGTATGGTATGGTATGTAAGAGTATAGTACAATAAAATACTTTGTAGAGTTTTTGTTCTCCTTTCCTTTTTGCTGTTATTTGCCCATATACAGGTTATACAATATACCATATACAAGGTATAAAAAGACACAAAATAATTAATAAATAAAACAAAATACACATGATGGGGGTTGATCGAAAAGTTCACTTTACTACATTTGAATAGCATTCATAATATTGTATTGTATTTTGTTTAATTGTTTATCACATCAGATCAACATCATTATTACAATTCGTTCCGATGAACGAACGATTCATGATCATTACAGCCCATGATACTGCTAATGTCGTTGCTAAATCGGTTGCTATCAACTGATGAACGTCATAAATTACCCTTTTTTTCTGTTATTTGTATTTAAATTAAGCTCACTGTCCCCAAAACTTGTTTTTTTGTGGCAACAAAAAAAAAAAAGAAGATAAAATGAAATACAATAAAATTGTCAAAAAATTAAGCGATTCTTTTTTTTTATTTTCAATATGTATTTTGATTACTGGGGAGGCCCAAAATACAATACTTTTGTATTGTAGATGAAGCTTGTTTGTTTATTCAGTTTGTTTCATTAATTTATCACTTGCTAATTGAATGCTTCAGTTGTCACATAATTGAAAGAAAAAAAAAATATGAGAAAGGAAGCAAGGAGTGGGAGGAAGGTCTTTCGAAATATCTCTATATACTTGTATTGTACTTACACTATCTGAATCCTCTGATAATTGATTTTGTGCATGCTTCAAACGTAGAGCTTCCAAATCAAGGGCATTTATGCCAGAAGGCATCGATATAGAATTACGACGTAGGCTATGCGTAAATATTTCACCACCACCACCACCACCCTCACTAGTGACAAGTGATTCAATTGATTCACAAGCAGCAGATTGCATTGTTTCTGGACGATGATATTCATGTATAATACTGAGACTAGTTAAGGTCACATTACGACGTTCACCAAGCCTGGGCTTATAAATGGATGTCAAATCTTCAGATTTGCCTTCACCTTCATCAGCATCGCCATCGGCATCGGCATCGGCAAATGGTATATTACCACCATTTTCTTGTTTATGTTGCAGTAATGATTGTTGTTCATCGGTAGTGTCATTGCCATTGGTTACCTTTATAGAGGTTTCTTGTGGGACTTTATGCATTTCTTTGTATCTACTTGTTGTACACTTATTATTCTTATTCACACTCTATTGCTATTTTGCATTTAACGATACGAACGCGACAATGGACTCATAGTTATTACGGTAGATGGTTGGTTCCTTACGTGACACACACTTTGTATACCGATTCGTATTGCGGACAGAGAGACAGATTAGGTAAAAGATCGAAGACGACAGACAACAACGACAACAATTATTCGACTGCTATCGAGCTTAGCTAACCGTTGATTATTTTCGGTATTTTTATGTGAAAAACTTCAAACTGATTGTGTGGTGCGATGTGCTGTGAGCACTCGCGAACCGTTTTAGCCACTTCAGTTCGGCCCAGCTTACGATTAACATTCGAGTAATCGTAAGTAGTACCGATACTACTACTACTACTATAATACACTAGCATGGGGAAATCGTACTACCAACAAGAGTAGGCAGGCAGCTGGAAACTACGACGTTGTCGATGTTGATGTCAACGTCGATGATTGCGTTAATGAAAACAAAGCTGAGCAGCGACTGAGATGTTACTACTTACAATATGTATATTGTACATTCTACTACTAAGTATATCAACCATTAGCGTCTTACAATGCCAGCTAAGTACTATTGTAGTCCCATAGTAGTACCGTGAATTCGAATGCATTGCATTGGTTTTGGTTCCATAGATTTCCAAGTTTATTATTTCAAAAGAAAAACTTCCCGAAGGTGATGGGTGGTTGGTTGCTTGGTTGGTCGGTTGGTATTGCTCGTTACCTTATTTAATCTCTCTTTTACTTACTCTCTCTAAAAATATTATTATTGTATTAATCGCTTATCAAATTATTTTGATTATCAGGGTAACCACACACAGTAACACATAGTAGTGTAGTATACAAACACATGTCGAAATATTTCGGCATGTTTTTCTTATACTATGTTATTAATTTTATTTTCGGCTTTTTTCCTTTTATCTGTTGGAGTTTATTTATTTTGTAAATTAATTTGTTTTGTGTATTTTTATTTTGTTTTTATTATTTGTATTTTCAATTTGATTTTATACCTCTTTCTTCTTTAATGAAACCATAACCACCCACACAGCCTCTCAACCACTTAACCATTTGCAATATGTACTTATTTGCTTAATGATTGAACAAAATTTCATATCAAGGGGGATGGATATTAACCTAAGGGGACCTCTTACACAGAAGTTCTATTCACTGGGAAACTAGCCCAAACTGATTTAAGGTACTTCAAAAGACACCTGACGCCCAATGCTTTTCAGAGTGTCAAATTCGTTAAAGAATTAGTATGTACCAAGCTTTTTAAAAATTCTTTGTGATAGCCCTGGACATGAGCAAATAAGGTCCCTGATGGCCACTTCCCTATCTTCAATTCCATAGCTTCTGCTTCAGTTGCAAATCTGCCGATTATGTAGTGCTCTATTACGACCGCCTATCTTTTTACTTTCTTTGTAAGAAAGATGTGCTGTATTAAGCTGAGTTCTACAGAAATCCACTATCCCATCATTAGATATCTTTTCACTGCCATACAGGTCTTAACTCTTTGCTTTTATTATTCCTTCATCCAACCTATAGAATCCGTTTTCACCCATCCTGCAGTCGAATAGGATATTTAAGTGACTACAGAGTAGGGATGAAGTTCAATACTTTGACTCTGTACTGGCTGTTGTCCATTTAACAGAATGGATAATGATGCAGTCTTAGTTGCAAAATGGTTAATGGCTATTTTGATCTCTTTTCATCTTATTCATCATATTATTTTACAACATCATAAATTTTTAAGAAAACTGAATCAAATTATTGTACATACTCATTCAAATAATTCCAATCTATAATATAAGTATATTTTATAATGTTATCTGAACGGTTTGATTGATTGTTTGATTACGGCAATCATTGCCAATCATTATTGATAGCCTACCGACAAATAAAATATAGCGCAATAAATGCATAAATGAAATATACCATTTAAGTACACAAGTATTGTATATGGGAAAAAGATAGAAAAAACCACTTATAATATTATTTAGGGTGATTAGTGATTTTTGACAATTCCATTAAAGAGAAAAAAACTTATAGTATTGGGTGTGCAAATAAGTTTTAAGGGATTCCTAGGGATTACTACTAGCTTTATTCCGAGGAACTGATACAATGCATTTTATTCATAATACTGTCCATCATTAGCTACACGACTTTTTCCCATCTTTCAGGCAGCATACGGATTCCGCATTGAAAAAATTCCTCGTCTTTTGATGCTATCCAAAACTCGGCCCATATTTTGGCTTCTATGAAAGAAGAGAAGTGCTGTTTGGCCAGACTATGCGTCGACTATCGACCGGAACAGGTGGTAGTCGGAAGGAGCAATGTCTGGTGAATACGGCGGGTGGGGTAGGACATAACAATTTAGTGCCTCCAGTTTCCTTAACGATTTTTGCAAGAAGTGGTCGTGCGTTG
This sequence comes from Amiota communis, assembly GCA_037043315.1. Taxonomy (NCBI): domain Eukaryota; kingdom Metazoa; phylum Arthropoda; class Insecta; order Diptera; family Drosophilidae; genus Amiota; species Amiota communis. The sequence goes on along the minus strand of JBAMAV010000198.1, from coordinate 391,873 downwards.
TCGTGAAGCATAATCATTTTGTCGTGTCTTTTGGCATATTGGAGGCGTTTGAGCATCAATGCTCGGCTCAATTGCATCAATTGTTGTTTGTGCGACGTCTCTTGGCTTGAGTTCATATGGAACCCAATTGCCTTGTTTTTGCACCATACCCATGGCCATGAGACGGTTTGAAATCGCTTGTTGAGTCACTACCAAGGTTTCAGCGAGCTCCTTTTGAGTTTGGCATGAATCTTGGTCCAATAACGCCTCGAACTCAGCGTCTTCAAACTTTACTGGCCTTTACTCGCGTCCCTTTTCACTGGTTTCAAAATCGCTACTTTTAAAACGCCGGAACCAGTACTCTTATATTTTTGTTGATGGAGTATGTCCTTCATATGCTTCACACAGCAATCGATGTCCATCAGCTGCACTTTTCTTCAAATGAAAACAAAAAAGCAGCGCTTCCAGCAAATTGCGTTTTGTCGGCACAAAAGTTGGCATGTTTAGAGAACAAAGAAAGTTTGTTGTTTACACTTCAGCGAAATGACACATACGAATTTTTGGCGGGAAATGGTGACGCTTTAACATGAATAGAGTGGCCAGATCATCTGATGCGATGTAATGTTAGTTATGCAAACTTCTGTAAATCCCTTAAAACTTATTTGTACACCCAATAAATGTACAGCGAGTAGAAGAGGAGAAGCCACATACGATATCACCTTCTCCAAAAGAAGAAATTTTGTATTAGAAATATTGGTTAATGAAAAAATAAGCGGCATTTTTAACACAAACTCAGATCTTTTTATAAATTTTATTAAATTATGTATTGTCCATTTTGGTCGACCAACTTCAGCCATTTATCGGCTAACATCATTATTTCCTCCGTGTAGAAATTCTAGGATTTGACAAGTGATTCTCTTGGAGAAGAGTATTGCAGAGGTTAGAACAAATGATATTTTGACGGTGGAACGTCAGGACTGTACGGTGGATCATTTGAAACTTCCCAACTAAGGTCTTTAAATTGTTGATTCAATCGCATTAATTGTTGGCAGTGGTGATGCAACGAATGACCATAGGAATGCGAATGTCGGGAACATCGCAACATAACTAGTTGGCAGTAAACATTCCAATCAATTGTTTGGCTAAACGGCAGTAGCTCATGATGGATGACACCATTCCAATCCCACCAAACACAGCATCACCTTCTTTGCCGTCAATCCTAGTTTTGCTACTGTTTCATATATACTTTCGCACAATAGTCACGTATATTATCCATTGTTCATTATTCAAAAACGACCAAGAAAGGTTCGATTTCAACGGCGACAGGATAATCGGTCAGTTAAATTTTTTTCACACAAAACCAGCTCATTGCAAATGGCTTAAAATGTCTGTTTTGTTATCGATGTTAACAAATCAATATCATGATTGCTTATAAGCCGATTTTACTGATTTTTTCCATGCTTTCCAGTGACAGGTCGACCTGAACGTGGTGCATCTTTCACATCATCAGATTTCCAGAACGAAAGCGAGCAAACCATTTCTTGGCTGTGGTTTTCGATAGAGTACCTACACTATAAACAGCACACATATTTTTTCCATGCCTGCCCCGTATTCTTTCCCTTATCGAAGTGAAATTGTAAAATGTATCAAAATTTCCATTGTCTTTCTTATACATTTTTTTAGAACGAACCAAACTCAATAAATTTTGCATCAATGATCAACTGATTCGTCAACTGTGTGTAAAAAAGAGGTGACAAATGGAACGAATCGTTTAAAAGTTATGACACTTCAAACATTCCTGATCTAATACTTTATTCGCAGAAATATATATAATAATTTTAGAATAGCATTTCACTAGTTCGTTCGTTCCATCATAATTCTTTAAAGCAATGATCTTAGAGATCAACGTTCAAATTCCGTAGTTTAAAGATTTTAAATTGAAAAATCTGAAAGACTTAATGCACAGTGGTCGTACTTATATGGAGCCAGCGTACAGTGGACCAAACAGTCTCGCTAGCGGCGATTAATTCAAATTTTGAAGTTTTCAATATCCGTTTTTTTTCCTATCGATTACAAATACTCCAATAAGCTTATTTAATCTTTTTTAAAAGCTTTCCGATATGATAATCAACAGCAGTACGCTTTCAAACACAACTAATGTTTTATCAGCAGTGTTGCAATAAATTCCCACCTTTTAACTCTTTTTTGATTTCAACATAAAAATTATCTATATTAATATTTTTCCTTTGAAAGCGAATTCTTATTAGCATATAATTGTCTTTCGTGGACTAAAACTAAAAATATCAACAAATATCCTAGCTAGCATCAAGTTTTTTTTTAAGTGTGTGTCCTTATCATGTCAAAATATGCAAAATCAGTTACTAATATTTGCTAGCCTTCAATCTGTGGGACTTTTCAGGTGCAATGTCAGTACTAAAACAAACACTTTTCTTAATGTGACACAACGAAAGCAACCCCACACAACAGTTTTTGGCAATGGAGAACTATGTCTTTGATTCCATTCTAGTTAACAAAAACTATAGTATAGGAATGAATTGAAATTGGTAGGAAATTAAGAAATTTCACAAATAGGCTCACTTTCAAATGGAATAATTGTGGAAGAAATTTGAAATTTTTCGAGGAGACCAACATGAATGGTTAGATACTCCGCTCGAATTAATTGTGAAAAAAAAAGTCCATGATATTGGACGTCCTGCATAAAATTTTTCAAAATTGCCCAATAAAAGCGGAGTCCAAAAAGTATCAGGCCTTGTACAAGAAAACGCTTGTAACGAATTGATGGTAGCAGCAAGCTCCAGCTTGTATAAGGCTGGAATGCGCAACGCATCTAAAGTTGTGTCATTACTGAATGCTTACGAAAATGCTGGTGAAATTTAATGCGAGCTGGAGCCAAAGTCCGAAATGCCCACATATACCCAAGCTATTAAAAGTTTTAGCATTATTTTGCGTATTATCGCTTGTAGTTACGATGTAAATGCAGATGCTTTTCGAGAATATGCATTTGAATCAGCTGAAATTTTTGTGAATAAATATCCATGGTTTCACATGCCGAATTCGATTCACAAAATGTTAATTCATAGTGTAGATATTATCAGCAATGTTGGGCTACCAATTGGCATGATGTCAGAGGAGGCTAGAAATAAAGACGTCCGAAATTTTTGATTGTTTCACACTCGTACAACGTCATAACTCCATACAATGGATGCACGCACTTCTTTTTTCATCGGATCCTATAATTTCCTCTTCTGAACTGGATACAGAAGCTTAAAATCTTCTAGAGTGTACAGGATTATATAATGGTAGCTCAGATTCTTATAGCTTAAAATCATATTAAATTTTTTTTTTTTTAAATTAGGAAAAAAAATTGAATAAAAAAGACAAAAAAAAATTATTATTTCATTCACTTTTTTACTTTTGCCAATATTAATTTAACTCCGCAAGATCGCTCGTTTGACCCACTGTGCAGCAGCCAAAAATATTTCCAGTGGAGATATTAACTTGAAAATATGATTATGTTTTTGTATAAATGAGAGAACCCCTAAAAGTGGGTGGTTTGACACCTCTACACCCACAACACCCCACCCCACCCCAAACCAAATGCTGTTTTTGTGTTATGACAGTCTTTTAGTAAATTGGCGATATGTACATATATGTATCTATTACTATATTGACTGTGTCATTCCGTCCGAAGTTTCAGTTTAAAATCTCAAGAATTGAGCAATTCTAACATTTAACTGCTAGTTCGTAAATTGTTGACTAAAAACTATACTGTTCCAGTTTCTGTTACCATCTATTTATTTATTTTCAAAGTGGAACGTTCAGTGACTTTTTTTCACTTATTTTTCAATTATTTCGGTTTGTCACTGACCGTTCCACTTATTTTTAATTTTTTTCGGTGTAGTTGTATGGTTGTATACAAAAACTTAAAAACGAAAAATAAATCACAAGGTTTTTTTCATCCATTTACATTTGGTTTCTTTACAATCGGTTGCTTGACAACCTAATGGAAAGGTTGTCATTTATTTACTCTGGTTTCTATATTCACCAAATCTGGGTTTGAGATACATTTTCTGTTCTAAAAAAAAAGTTCTTAGTTTCTCTAACAAATTATTATTTATTATTATTATTATTTTTGTTTAATATTTTCATGATGTACATTGTACTTACTGTTATATTCGATTATGTTATGTTGGATCTACAGGGCATCGTTACAGGCCCTGTGATTATCAGACAGCTCTTTATCCGCTTCAACATCAAATCATTGGACGGACTTTTCGGACCTCTTGATACGGCACTCTTATCTAATCCCAACAAATGCGCAATATAGCCTTTATTCCGTGAATATTTGGGATTAAGAATCAGCAACAGTGGTTTTCTAATGGATTCAAATAAACATTGACCCATAGCTGTTTATTTTGTTATACCTCAAAATCAATATTATTATGTGAACAGTGCAAAAATGTTGAACGAATTTTGTAAAAACCTGAAAACCCAACGAAGTAAAAATTGTTTTCAAAGTCATGAAGCAAGCGGTTTCCTCTTGTAACCCTACTAAATAATACGTCATTCTGTGTATGCACAATGCTATACTATACTACATATGTATATATGTACATGTGTTATATATAGTAAGATAATTTTTGGTTGAATATATCTTTCTATGTACAATATCTGAATATATTATAACATATATTGATAAATGGAATACTTAAAAAAAGTAAAAATATAACGTGTATATAATATGTAATAACTACATATACATATATGAAAATTGAGTATAATAGATGCATACGACTTATATACACATATGTACATACATACTATTTGTATGTCAAGTGCATTGGCTGATAAGACAAACACTGAATAACAATCAACTATCGAGTAGGTCGGTACATATAATACACATATATACATATACATATGTACTTACATAGGTGTATATACTTTGAGAGGTTCGAGGTGTAAATTTTTAATTAGACATAAAACAAAAACAAATTTCAACTGAAACCAGAAAGAAGGCTATCATTGGTATGCCAAAGATGTAATACTCTATACGCTCCTCGGGGTTGCATTCAACCTTCCTGCTTAGCATCACTACAATATATTCTCTCTGTTACATTTTCAGTATCAACAGAGAACACAGTTTGAGTATCAAACATGATCACACTCTCTTTATAAGTTTGTCATTTAATTTGGCTTGTATGGGAGTTGCCCCTCCTGGTAACCCTAGGATCATGAAATTTACATTCATCAAGAATATGGATTGGAAATTCCAAATTTCAGTTCGATAAGCATAAAATAAAGAAAAATAACTTTTTCTAATAAGAACATTAATTCAAATGGGGATTTGGATGGGAGGTACCCCTCCTGTTACCCCTAGATTCATGAAATTTACATAGTTGATGAATATCGATCAGAAACTTATAGTGTCCAAATTTCGGTTCGATAAGTCAAAAACCAAAAAACGTTTTCTAATAAGAACATTAATTTAAATGGTGGTTTGTATGGGAGCTACCCCTCCTGGCCTAAGATCATGAAATTCACATTGTTGATGAATGTCAATCACAAACTTATAGTCTCTAAATTTCAGTTCGATACGTCAAAAAACAAAAAACTTTTTCTAATAAGAACATATATTTGAATTTAGGTTTGTATGGGAGGTCTCTAGCGCAAAAACTGAGGGGTTAGTTTGCATATATACAGACGGACAGACGGACATGGCGAAATCAACTCGTCTCATCGAGCTGATACTTTATGTCACCTTTCTGTGTGTTACAAACTTCATGACAAACCATTCATTCCCGTGAAGAGTCGAAATATGCTTACTATAGTATATTGATTCTGTATCTCATTCCATATTGATTATTAAAAAATCAAAATACTAAGCCTAGGTGTATTTTTTCTAGAGACTACGAGGTAAAGGGTGCCTCGAGCAGTGCCACCAAGTTATACAAAAAATTCTCAATACCTTTGAACATGATGATGAATACTGCTCTGCCGCTTTCCTAGATTTCCGACAAGCATTCACAGAGTCTGGCACTCTGCTCTTCTTGTATAAGCTAAAGAAATTTGAAATGGTTTCTTCACAAGAGGAACATGTAAAATTGTATGTCAAATGCGAAGGCTAGCAGTCTGACATAAAGAGTATGTGCTCCCCAAGGAGCAAGGTGTTGGCGCCCATCTCTATACTTCGAAACTCCCCATTTTCAGAGACAAGAACCTCTCAGCTACGACGTATGTGGATGACACTGCCTTATTGGTGAGCAACAGCAATACAACTGTAGCCTCATCTTTCCTTCAAGACCAGTTGAGTCTCATGGAGCCTTGACTGAAGAGCTGGTTTATATGTGTCAATGCAGAAAAATCCAAAAACATTACCTTCACCTTGAATCACTCAATGTGCCCTGTCATTTTCATCAACGCTGACTCCGTTCTAAGAAGCGCCAATATGAAGTACGTGCGACTGACACTGGCCTAGACCTGCAAAACATCCATGTTTCCATACAAACCATTGATGTTTCCAATCAAAGCATCGATGTTTTGACAGCTCTACACTGAACAGACGTCTCACCTTGCAACCTTACAACATTATGACCAAAAGAAAGAAGTTGGATCTGAAACTTCGAACTAGAATGAGTTGGCACTTCAGGTCAAATTCGGAGGTTTACTTGCGAAATAAGCTGTTACTGTATAAGGCCATACTGAAACCGGTATCCAAACCTAGCAATTTTTCAGAAGTTTCAGTCCAAGCCCAGTGGTTTGTACGGAACTCGGTTATCCAACGAGACTTGTAGATCCGAATGATAAAAAAAATCATCAAACACAGCAACAGACACTTCATTAGCTTGGAGGACCATGTAAATCACTTAGCATTCAATCTGTTAGACAATAACAGGCCCTAAATTACCACTCATCAAAACTTGCTAAAGTGACTAACAACTATGGTTGTAACGGAACTCCACGTCCGCCTCCGTATCGGCAGAACCTCCGCATGAAATCAAACCTCTGCCTCCGCATATTTTTGACGGAGTTTTAGCGGAAGTATATTTTGTCATTGCATGCGATGCACTGTGGTCGCTGCCATAGGCCAAAAATAAAAAATCAATGTTAAAATTTTGGAGTTAAAATCAGCTAGACAGTCTCTTATATGATCAAACTTCTCAAATGTAAAGTAGCGTCAAAAATTAGAACAAGTGTTCAATCGTTCAGTGAAGAGTCAGCAGCTTAATAGTGTAGTTCATTTTTGAACATTAATAACTTTTTAAGAAGGTCTTCGAATTTAAATTGGAAAAATGGATATTAAACATGAAGGAACTTAATACAAGTTTACGTATTACAATACGTTTTAATTGTGGCGTTCTTCTTAGAAAATCCATTTTCAAGTACTATATTTTGTGTTTTTTGTATTTATTTTAAAATTTCACTTCAAGTTTTAGTTGTTTAGTTCCCCCCGAATCCCTTTATGATTTTTTTCTTCTAATATTATTTCTCGTTTAAGGATAAGAGTATAGTGTTCGTTTCCGGCTGCCGAGATGTCATGTAAGCTTCCATAGACTGTAAGCGCTTGTACTAAAACCGCTGGGCAAACACAGTAATGAAAAAGAGGGCAGACATGATTAAATGTTTACAAAAAGATGTCTTCGAAAGTCGCTATAACTTTGGGTTGATATCCATATGCTCGTACATACGTTTTTTTGTATATTATCTATTTTCTGTCTAGATCAAAAAATTTGGCAAATTAGGTCTCAACAAATTGCGTTTAAATTTTTTTTCAAATATTTTTCTTATTGAAAGTGGGTGGTGTGGGGTGGGTGTGGAGGTGTCAAACCCTTTAACAAATTCAGTTTAAATATTGTGTTCGAACCACCCCCATTTTTTCATTCAATAGTTCTCTCATTTATACAAAGATGTAACCAAAGTTTCAGGTTGATATCTCTACTGGAAGTATTTTTGGCCGCTGGCTCCATACAAGTCCGACCACTGTGCGACGTCGCATTTCTCACACCCTCTCACATCCCATATCAAAATTAAAAACAAAAAACTAATTGAAGACATCATTTCAAGATTTCGTGGTCTTCCAAGCAATACATTGTATTCGTTTGCTAGATATTCGGACCCAAGGTATAAATTAAATGTTTTTGATTAAATTGTTTAGGACAAAGTTCAATCTGAACTATTTACTGCATGACTTGGGTCTTGTAAACGCTTCAAGTGAATCAGATGACGACGGAGCTTCTGTCGCCAAGAGACCTAGGATTAAATTGCATCGAGTTGATGATAAACCGTACTCGCTCCCAGATTTCACCGCCAACGAAAAGTGTTTACCCAAATCTAGCAGGCATGCTGGAAAAGGGCAGTGACGATGAGGAAGATAGAAACTTATCATATGGAAATCATATATAAATGAGTATAATACCCCAAAACCGGCTTTCATCGTGGAAATATAATAAAAAAAATTTAAGCTTTTTTCCCCTTCGTATCGTCGCCACCAGGATCGGATCCAAGCAGAGATGTGCAGTGAAGCAGTGTACAATGAGCAAACCTTTCATGAAAGAAAAGATTCGTTGTCTTTATCGCTCTCAAGTGAAAACAACAATGTTATGCATGAGAGCGATAACGTATAATCATACTTTCTATTGTAAGTGTAGTACTCATGAGTACAATTTTTCTTTGTTAACCCACATCCGACTGTGCCTTCGTTAATATCCGCTTCCGCGGAGGTCAAACTCTGTACTACTGCCTCCGTATCCGTCTCAGCTAAAATTACCACCGTTGCAACCATACTAACAACATACTCTATGATCACATTCGCTGGTTATCGTCTGACGAAAGTACACAAATAAAGAATATTCAGAAAAAAAAAAATTAAATAAATTTATAATAATAATGGGGAAAAATGTCGTAATATGTTTTTATTGAGTTTTTGTCTTGGGTTTTTTCTCCCCGTTTTCTATTGTTTTTCAATTTTGTCATTTTTCATTTCTCGTTAAATGTTTTTATTTTCAATCTTTCATTATTTATTTACATATGTATAAGTATATAATTTTTTATAAATATGTGTGTATGTTTTATTATTAAATTGTTGCATTTCTTTCTTCACATTTTTGTTTTCAACATTTCTTTGCATTTTGTTTTGTTTGTTTTTTATATATACTATTTACTTATATAGTCGTATTTTGTGTCTACTGATTATTGAGATTAGATTTTACTTGATTTGCTATTTCGATTTGTATTGGTTTTTTAATATTCTATTACGGTTGTTTCTCTCTGTCTTTTTTCATTCTATCTCCACTCACCCACTCATTCAGTCACTCACTCTATCTCTTTGCTTTCTTTTGTTTATATGTAGTATTGGTACAGTCCGTATGTTCTTCTTAAATATTGCTGTTTCGTTACTTTTATGAGGAATTTATATTTGTTGAATTTTTTTAATTTTTTGTATTTTAAATATGTTAAATTTCCTTTAAATGGGATTTTTCTTGGTTTTTGTTTTGTGCACAAACTACGAATTTGTTTTAAAATTTAATAATTCAATTTTTTTTTTTTTGAAATTTTGTTTTTCCTTTTTTGTTTAATTTTTTTAATATTTAACAATGAAATTTTTTTGTGATTTGTTTTTATTTTCAATTTAATAAATTTATTTATTTATTTATTTTTTTTAATAAAATATTGAAATATATAGTATATAAATTTGTTGTTGTTGTTTAGTAAGGAATGTGTGTTGTGTGTGTTGCTTATATAATGTATGTATATTTTAATAAAAATTCTTCATAATATATTTTTAATTTATTTTCATTTTTCAAATTTCAATTTGTTTTAAAACATTTTTGTTTTTTTTTGTTTTTATTAAATTTTTGTTAACTTTTCTTTTATAGATTTGTTTACTTGTTTGAGCCTTAAAAACTAAAAAGATTTTAAATTATTATTTTTTTTTTTTTTGTTATTCATTATATGCATTATTTATATTATTTAATAATTGTTTTTAATAATAATAATTTACATTAATACAAATTTATTAATTAAAATAATTGAATAAGGAAAAATTTTGCAATAAATAATAGGTAATAAAAAATATTTATACTTAGTATTGTATTACCATATAAGGAAGAAAATACATAATAAAATAGAAGTGATGAAATGATGATGATAAATTGTAATTTATGGTACGAGTATACCCTTCACTTGGTCATTAAACATAATGAAAATTGTGTTTTCTTATGTCATTTTGTGATGTTTGTTTATGTGCATTCAAAGGAGATAGTATAATGATGGAAACTATTGTAATAGTATATGGTTACAAATGGTTGTTTTCTATGCACTATTGGTATGATAAATAGTCGTATCTTTCAAGTACAAAAACAAATCAACAACCACAGAAAATTAAGACGATTCGGAGGATGAAATATAATGTCAAGTCTTTAATTTAAACGTCGATGATTCATCTGACATCTCAATAATGTCAGCTTTCAAAGTTTTTATGTTATATTTTCCCTTTGAAGTAATTTCGAGTGAAATAATATTTTTTTTAAATATTCGTACAAGTCTACACATGAAAAATCAAGAATGGTTTTGAAGCTTAAAATTTATTTCAATGTTTCTACACTTAAACGACTTTTATCAGGTGTCCAAGTATGCTTTACTGTGGAAAACACTTGGTCTACTGTAGCAGTTGTCCCAGGTAAATTTGGAATGTATTCAACAAAGTTGACTTCAGTATAAACATGCTATAAAAAAAGAGATAGAAAACAGAGAAAATTACATGCTGTTTTCTTTCTTATGATGGAGAACACACCAAACCAGAGAAGACAAAAAACATGTCATTTTCTGAATCGTTTTATGACTGGTTGTTGGCAAATACCCGCCTTTGCATGCGGCCAACACACACCGCAAGCAGCATCGTTGTCAATAATTGCGTAGTTTTTTTTGGCTCAGCCCACACCGCGTAAGTTTAAACAAAACAGAAAATTATGTTTTGTTGTCGATAGCTGGCATAAAAAGCAAAATTTCAACACCCACCAAACAAAACAAGAAGACGAAACGTTTTCTTACCTTATTAGTCAAAAACATTTTGTCTGATCCAGTGTGTTGTCAGCATTTTAGATTTCTGACAGTTAAGAAATATTAAAAAATTTACTAAAATCGATTGCATTACTAATTTGTTTTGAAAATTTTAGGAATTTTGGATCTGAAACGCAGTACAAATCTGCGAAACGCAGTACGGATACGATCTTTAGGTATGAACTATGTGTATAGAAGTAAAAAGCCTCCATGAAACGAAACTCAAATGGAATTTTTAAGTTTACATTATCAATCACTTGATGGCACCAGTATTTTTGAGAATCTATTTCCAAATACAAAACGAAGTCTACTTTGATGCTAGAGGGTTCATTTAATGTGAAAAAAAAATATAAAAATATTATACTCAATGGAGTTGTACCAATTTTAGAGTATGTGACAGAAAAGGAAGAAAGTCATAATTTTTCAGTATGATTTCGCACCTTGTCATCGTGCTCGCTGTGTAAGTAATATACGACTATGTCCTGTGATTGCTTGCCATCTAACCACATTTTATGAGTTCAATACAATATTTTTTAATGTTAGATTGCAAATAATTTGGCCATAATTTCTTTGGATTGGACGGGCAACAGGCCAGCCCTCAATCCAATTGAAAATGTTTGCGCCATGATGTCAGCGAAAATTCAAAAGAAGAAGCCGAATACTATGGCTATGGAGTTAAAGGAAACGCTTCAAAAAGTTTGGTTTCAAGACATTTTTGCGGAATATTTGATGACAGAAAATCTATTAAAAATGTCATTAACAGGTATTTAAAACACTGTTACTCTTTATAAAGTCTTAATTATTTTAAGAGATTTTTTCCTTGATATGATGTTTTAATACTAAAATAATCAATCAGTTAAATATTTAAAGGAGATGCAATTGTATACATGGTGCATATAGTCAAGTTCATCAGCTTATATGAAATTAAATTAATCTCCCTCATTATTTAGGCCATCAAATCAATGTAGAGAAATGTAGGTTTCTGATTTGGCACCTGAACAATTTGTGTTTTGTAGTGCTGTACTACATACTATTGTTCATATGTAATGTTATTGTACATAAAACATACAGTGTTTTTGCAATTGCAGTCCGTAAGGTGTCTTGCGCTACTTTCCAATGTACTAAGTAGCTTAGGTTCCTAAAAATGTATACCCATGAGAGCGGTGCAAGGCAACACAGCACGACTTACTTACTTAAAAATTGTTTAGAAAGTTATCTTTCCTTGTTTCACCTATCTATTTCTTACTGTACTTTCCAGTACTATATGAAGATTTGGCTGACATATGGTACACTATATGACCTTTTGAATTATTGTACAAATAATTGGTGACTTGAAAGATCGCTGTTTTGTTATTTTTTAACCTTTTTGGTTTTTACATATCTAAATCCGTCAATCTCTGGCATTTTGAGAAGCATTGCTCAGCAAATATTTACACTCTTCTTTTTATAGTCCTGTGCATATAAATATAGCCAGGATGGGCTCTATAACGTTTCAACCATTTAATATTGCCAAAATACATTAACTTTTTTAAATGATTTCAAAATTAAAATGGTCAAACAATCAAATCAATAAATAGAGCGATGAAAATTGTCAACATATGTTATACATCGTTAGTTGACGTGTAGTCATGCTCATTGTTGTATGTCTGTCAGTTTCTAAGGAAATTATCACTCACTCACTAACTCTCATTTCATTGTTACAGTCTGTTCCATGCGAAACCAAGGAAGAAGGAGACTATGGAAATTATTCCAAGTATTTAATATTAGTTAAATGGCATACACTACCGCTCCCTTTAATAAACGCATGACTAGGTTCATGTTGCTTATGTTATTGCACTTCTTTCTTTACTTTTGTGGGTGCTTTATCTTTAAAGTTCGTGAAGATATTTTCGGAAAAAAAAAAACATCTAAAAAGACTGAAATTAAAACAAAAAATATTACCAATGAATCCTGCTCGCATGTAAAATCGATTGGTCTTTGCTCGTAATTATATGATCTGAAAATCGGAATGGAAACTCGGCCTATCATATTCATTATTTGCTTAAGGAACAACATTTTCTGAATCGTCATCACAGTCGAAAATGTAGTTTTATGTTCTGGGACGCGCTTTCCAATTATGGAAAATCCGAGCTCCATTTTCTGACTTCGCAAATGAATGCTATACCTTATAAACAGATGCTGGAAAGTTCAGGAATATGTTTGAAGTGGTGTTTCCAACTCGATAGTGCATACCAAACGAGCTTCGATTCAAGCAAAAAATGTGGATTTATTACAATGGCTTTCATATTCGTCCATAGAGATAAAATATGATAAATGGCAAAGGGTGGACAAAAGGAAAGGAAGATTTGCAAGAACATAAACAACATGGAAATTAGTTGTGTACTTATTCAAGTGAGCTAAGAACTCCTCGGCTAAAAAATTTACTTTATATTTAGGAAGTAAATACATATATTAAAACTTTGTAGTCTTTTAAATTTAAACTATTGGTTAGTTCGGTGAAGGGTAACTTAACTTCGATGGAACCGAAAGTTATTATTATTTCTACTATTCTTCATGAATTTTTCCAAAATTTTTTCATTTTCTTTTGTTTTGTTTTAAATCAAAATACTTTTAACAAATTATTATTGAATGACATCAATTACATATTCGATAATACCAAAATACTCGTACAATAGTTATTTATATAGAACAAATGAATCATGATTTTGTGAATTGCTATGGCATCAACAAAAACATAAAAAGGGAATTAATTTTTGACCTTTTTAAATGTTGTTTTTGTTTTTGTATTTTCTTAAATTTTAATACAAATTTAATTATGATTATGTAAACTTATATTTTGTGTGAGAAAAGTATCTGCAAAATTTAATATAATTGAAATTGAATGTTGCTGCCAGAAAGATACAGATGATTTATGGTAAGCCTGTCAAAACAAGGCACCACCTGGGCTCTCTGGGTCGTGCGCAACCCATACCATACAAAGACTTGAGAACAACCATTGTGAGCAGCGAAACTAACCAACAGAGGCTGGCTGTTCATCGAAACAGTCTGGTGCCGGCACCTCAGTCATGGCATGATGAGATGTCAACTGAAGAGGCACCACTCTAATGAACTGCTGACCAGAAGATTACAATCCAGATAAACAAGTACACTGCTCTATAAAATCGCCCTCATGCCACTATTCTATATAATCAATCAAATGAGTGGCAATGATCGTTTGATGGAATGTTTGCTTCAGAACAAGGACATTCGGATACCGAAAATCCTGTATGAGCTATTAACAAGGATGTCAATGCATGGACAGCTAGACGTACAATGGAGTCTGCTTTGTTGCTAGCACGACAAAAAAGAAAGCCAGATCTCTCACATAATAATGTACGATAACCCTTGAAGTCCTATAAGCAGCATAAAAACTGTATTGTTGATGATTCGAAATGTGTGGTAAGGAACACTACGCATGAAATACGATACTGGAGGTATATAATGCTTGGGGCCTGTTTTACTTGGTGGCATATCGTTCCTTTGAAGAAAATTTATTTGAATTATGAGGAAGGAATAATATTTAAGTACTATTCTTCAAACCTTCCCGATTTTGTTGATGACTGCAAGTATATCCAACTGAAGAAATCATTTCCCAGCAAAATTGATGGAATTTTTGATGTTGTAATTATGTGGTCAAGTGGATGGTTATTAGCTACATTTGGACCCGGTAGGTTTTTGGAGATACAGACAGTTTTTTTACTTTACAAAATATATTGAACCGAATTTAATCATTTCTTTTTTAAAAACAAAAAGTCCTAGTCCTGCATCAAGTTGTATACTTATTTCTTTTTTATTTATTAAATGTAAATATACTTTTTTTTAGTATTAGGTTTTTCGTTCAGTTTTATGTTTTTATACTTTGCTGCTTTATGAATTTTGTATTGTTGCTGCTATTGTCAATAAATCCCAGGGGCAGTCATTGAGTGTTTGCCTGTTATCGTGTTGGAAAACTTTCAAATTTCCTTGTTTAATCGCCAGGTAACCAGGTCTACTAGTAATTTAAAAAATTTGAAAGCGATAAGACACAGTCATTACTTTACCCTAGAAGTGAAGAGAATATCCGGATAATGTTGATTCCCACTGTACTAGTAGTTAGATGGACACTGATTCTATTGATTTCTGATAACTGAAACTAGATTATAGAATGACAATGATGCCAATGGTGCCATAATTAGGCATTTAATAATATTTTCCAAATACTTTTCTTTTACAAAATGTAAGGTATACTATAGTATATACAATATACTGTTTTTGCTGCTGCTGCTGCACTTGCTACTTCTTAGCTTAGATGGATAAATTGTTATTTCGTATAACTAATATACATAGATAATATATATTGAGACAAAATATGTTTGATATATTGAGAAATAATAGCAATAATATACACATAAAGATATACAATACGTAATAATAATAATAATAGAAATTATAAAAAAAACAAAAATATAGTATTAATAATAATAATAATTAATTATTTTTAAATTAAATTTGTAAATATCACAAGCAGACGTCACTTGCATCGTTGATAATCAATATGTATGTATGTATGTATTTATATATGATATTTATATAATATGTTTTTAATGTCAGTCCCGAGGCTGACACACATATAGGTAGTAAATAAAATAATGAATAATCCATTTCAATCCACCTTTACAACAATACTACTCATAACATTTGTGATGACAAATCGAACACAAGTTCATTTGTTTTAGGGACATTATTATTTTGTTATTATCAGAACAAATTGATGGATAAAAATTAAATTTCATAGTTTTTTTTTTGGAAAGATTTAAACATAAATCATTGGAATGAATGCAGTCACTCTCTATGAGGAGACCCCATGTTAATGTTATTCATTGGCATTTTACAATTAAAAAATATACACATAAGATTTTAGTAAGAGCACTAAGTTGTGTTAACACTATGGAAAACGAGTCATGTGTACTCTTGAAATGAGTCTACTCAAATCCTTTTGTTTTATTCGAATCTCTAGACAGTCATGCGATTTTTGTCTTCTGTTATGATACGCACCGGAGAGCTGCATCGAGCCGATTCGTTCAGTATATGTAATTAAAAATTAGGAACGATCACAACACAGCACTCCTTCGGTTTAAAGTACTTCCAGTTTGAATCAATTCAAACTTGGATGCATTGTTGAACAAGATGAGTCGTATAGAGTATCACTCGTTTGTTATAATAATAATAATTCAGAATCCATTCAATTATTTTAAAGTGATTCAAATTTTAATTGATTCAAACTGGAAGTGATTCGAACAGAACGAACATGGAAATTGAATGATGTGTCTTGTACTTGTTTGATGTCGAAATTTTCAGTTCAAGTAAATGATAGAGTGCACTCGAAAATTGTATACTCGTTGCAATTCTCGACATCATATGAGTGAGTAATGGTGCAGACAGGTGTGACTATTGTTAGCAAGATAGGATAACAATATATGGTAAGTGTTAACATGTGCATGGCTCTAGTGAATTGTTTGTTAGCCTCGGAACATAGTATTGGTTGATGTGTGTTGTTTCGTTATGTTTATTGATTTTTTTGTGTTTTTTTTTTATAAATTCATGTTTGATGAGAGATGATTAAGAATGATTAAGCCGTCTTATATTGTATTGTATATAAATGAATTTGCAGTATGTGTGTGTGTGTGTGATAATGTATGTAATCATATTAAAATAGATAAAAAAGAATATACATATATATATTTTATGCTCTAAATTCATTCATTATGACGAGATAAAAAGAGATTCATTCTCCAACACACAACACAAAACAGTCAACAGAAACAGTGAAGTTTACTTAAAGAAACTTTCATCAGTCTCCCTTTTTGGGTTATTTGAATTCTATTTTTTTTTTTGTTTTGTTCCCTCTATAGTTCACATAGACATCTAAAAGACATACGATTACATTCCTATTTAGTATATGTTTCTATGTGTACTACAAGAGTTCAGAATGAATACATTCATATTTTGAAATTAATGATTTACATGCGGTTTTGAATGTATCCATGCAAGCCCTGTTGTAGGCATATGTTATGAGGGGGAATACTTTCCAGTAAACCAAAGTCTCTTTACAAATTTTACTACGAAATAATAATGGAATGGAATGGATTTAGTGTTACATATTTTTTTTTTTTTTTTAAATTGAAATTTTGAGAAAAATTCAAGTCTTATTTTTTCATTTCATTTCTTCTTCTTATACATTTTCCTAATAAACTTTTGTTTCTTTTTTATTTAAAAATCAAAAGAAAAAAATCATCAAAAATCATTTTTAAATAAAAACACAAAGAAAAATTGATAACAACAAAGCCAAAGTGTTGTCGCAAAGTACAGAAACAGAACTTTTGTTAAGGAATAGAAATGAAATTATCATACATTTTATTATTTTTTTTTTTTTTTCATTCAATTTGCAATGAGTAATTATTCCATGAAGCAGCACGGTATGACATACTGGCAGGTTGGTAAGTGAGATACAAATCCAATAAAATTTAGTTAGTTACATTGCTGCAAGGAGCTCTGAGAAATTCTGTTATACATGGAACATAGAAAATTGTAAAATGCATTAAAAAATCCTTCTATCGAATGAAATTTAAAAGTTTTTAATTGGCCGCCTTTTCAAATTTTTATACTGATTTAATGAATATTTCTGTTGCTGCCAACAATCAGAAACAAGTCCAAACTAATGGATTCTGTTTCTATTTCTATTCCTTGCGACAATACGGCTTTAAGCTGAAAACACATCGGATCAGACGAAACGTCTTTGACTAATAAAGAAACAAAAAACATATAAGTATTTTTCTTTACCGAAAATAAAAATCGAAAACAGGACAGCTATCGACAATGAGATATGTTCTTCAAGACGATTCATGTGTGTATTTTGTCTTGTCTGCTTTAGCGTAGAGCAGACAAATCGCTCAATTTAAGTGGACCTTGTTTTCCTTTCATATCCAACAGCAAATTGTGTGTAATCTCGGGTAAAGCTCGAGGAAACATACACACAATTTGTTGTTGGGTTTAAAAATGAAGAAAAACACCGCTTAAATTGAACGATTTGTCCAGTCTATACATTTTAATAGTCTTACGATAGCATTAGCATTGTATAAATGGTGGCTAATGAATTCAATAGTTGTAGGTAACCAATAAGTGAGGACCATTGAGAGTTAAGTAGTATTTGTTAACTTACATTAAACTGGTGTTGCTTCAGACTCCCGGTATTAATGAGAGACGAAAGTCGGTACGAAACTGGTGACATGACTGGTGAACGGTAATGCAGGTGGTGGGCAATTGACCACTTGCAATGACAAAGCCATGTGAAATTCACCCGTTTGAATATATATATATTTTATGATTATTATATCCGCAGGTACCAATCTCAAGCCATACTTATTTCAGTCGTATGACTCATTTCTTGGTTAGGAACAAGGCCTATCTAAGCGTCTCTCTGTTGCTCTGTGGGTCACAGCACCCGGTTGTATAACGCAACTCCACGTCGAGCTCACACTCTAACCGCACCTGGGTACAACCACAGCCACCATGATGCAAGATGTGTACAAGCTTAATTTTATCAAAATTGGTTTAGGTAAGAATAGGTGTTAAATATAACCGCCTTCCAACAACAACAACAACACATAGCCGTTGATGTTGTGTATGAAGTAGAATGGGAGAATAGAGAGGTTTTTGTGGCTATCTCCTCCGTTCTATTGGTTGTGTGAAGCCGTATTATAGTTTTCGCAAAAAACACTGTTTTTTCTAGAATGCGGTCGATTGTGTCGGCCGGTGGTTCCTCTAGTACATTTGTAAAAGAGGATACAGTTGTCACTAGTACATTGGTTCCAAAGGAACTAGTCACGTACCAATATTGGACAAGTTATTTGTATAGCAGGGAATGTACTGTTGTTTTATTAGACAAAGAATAACGTTTTTATCTGTTCCGAAGTATTTTCAGCCTTATATAACTTTGTGTGTGTGTGTGAATCTGTGTGTATGTGCATGTGTTTGTGATTTATTGTAGTGTCTAGTTTTTAGTTTGTTATGCTTGAATTATTTTGTTTTGTGTTTGTTTGATTAGTGAAACAATTTTTTAAATTTTATTTAAAGCTTTTCTTAATTTCACTTAATTTAATATTTTTATTTTTTTTTTGTCAACAAATTATCCCCTTTATCTATTTCTATTTCGTTTCCTTTAGATTCTTTTTTTTTTATTATTTTATGTATTTTCATCAATTCCTTTAACAAATTTTCAATTTAAATTTTGTATTTTTTTTTTCTTTTAACAGGTCTTTGTTTCTATATTTCACACACACACACACACACACGTACACATATGCATAGAAAAACAATTAGATATACACACACACACAGACACACGCTTACATGATTTTTATAAATTTTTTCTTTTATAAATTGACTTTTTACATTTTTTTCTTTTTTTTTAACATTTTTTTTATATTCTTGATTTTCTTTCTGTTTTTGTGTTTTTTGTGTAACTTTCTTTTAATCATTTTTGTTTATAATATTGTATTCAATTATATTTTTAATTAAATAATCTTTTGTTCTATAGTTTAAAAAATGATTTTTGCATTTTTGTTTAAATATTAAATATCAATTTGGTGCCTGATTAATAACAAAGATTCACACTTCGATTCGATTCGCTTCGCTTGCTTGTTTTCTTGTTTGTTTTCTTGCCTTCCTATCCTATTCAATTCAATTCAACTTTTCATCAGTTACAATCTTGAGGTTTTTTTAATAGTACTATCTTTTAACTTTTAATGGTTCATTGTCAATCTATTTACGTACGTATGTATTACTACTTATTATTATTATATTGTATTTTGCATTATTAATATACTAAGTATGTAAATTCAATAAACTATGGAAAACTATGGGTTTATCTATTGCGAAGATGCTCTTGCTCGTTGTAAATCGTATTTTGTTCGTGGTTATTCTACTGACTATTTTTGTAAATGTTGTTTATACTTCTTTTGTTTTTTTTTTATTTATAAATTGAATAATTTTGTTTGTTTGTAAATCAGAATTTTAAAGAAACAGAAATTTAACATACTAGTACTATTCACACCCCACCCAACAATTATAGTAAGTGCTATAAAACTCTATATATATTGTACATATTCTATTCTTCTCTATATACATATGTATGTATGTATATAGATAGGTATATTGTATTGTATAATATAGAGACAAAGTTAATGCTAATAAAGTGTAAAGCAAAAGTAAGGTGGTTGTTATCCTTCTGCTACAATAATAGGCATTTCATTGGAGGCAGCAGATCAATCAAAATATATATGTTTTATATCAAATTCTATTAAGCTTCTATAAGTAAGTATAATACACAATTGTGTCCCGTATTTTTCAATATTTTATAGATTCAAAATTATTAATTCATTCATTTTACATATTTTTCTATTGTGCCAATTAATGTTAGTTGCTGCTGCTGCTGCTGGTGATGATGATGATGATTATGATGGTTATGGTGATGTTGATTTCATGCTTATCAATGGTTATGATAATGGAACTAAATTGAAATAAGTATTTACAAAAAATATGTTTGGTGGATGACACAAAATGTTCATTAATATGTGTCATACACAAAAACAAATCAACGAAACGAGGCAAAAATATAAAGAATCATTCATTCAATTCATAATATCAACTAATTGACTTGATATACAATAGTAGTAATAGTACTAGTAAATAATCAGATAATAATTTAAGGCAAAACGCCCTCATATATGTATGTAATGTATTCAAATACCATATAGAAAACAAGCACAATATATGTATATAATTATAAAGATATAAAGATGCATAAATAAATTATTATGTTATTAAATTAAAGAGATAAGAGATATTGATCTTGATGATTATATAGATCTAATAGAACTTTTAATAATAATAATAGTATATATTATTATTATTATTTAATAAAATTTGTTATGTGGTGTGTGTGACGAAGTGGTTGATTTGATTTGATTTGATATTTGTTGTTCAAATGCTTTTGTTAACTGACTCTTTTCTCTTTCATTCTTTCATTCTTTTCTTTTCTTTTTCACTAAATATTTTTTCTTTTTCTTTTTTTTTTTGTTTAATAATTAATATATGTATAATAATAATAATAAATTTGCATTTTTCAACACTTTAAACTTAACTATGATGATAATGATAATGACAATGACAGACAATGATGATGATGAACTTGTTGTTGCTGTTGTTACTCTGTTGATGATGTTGTTGTTGTTGTTGTTGTCGTTAACTGTTGTCCTGATCCTAATATTTATAAATGTTTTCTTCATATTCATATATATAATATTCAATGTTTTTAGTTAGTCACCGCTATCATCCCATTTGCGTTCCTCCATAATTCGATCAAAACAATCAGCAAGGAATGCATGCTATTTTTTTATGATATGGATAAGAGAGAGAGACAGAGAGAGATAGAGTGTGTTTGTCACAGAGAAAAGAGAAAAATTTTGAGTTAAAAAAATTTGCCAATTTAATAATATTTAACACTCACATATGGCGTATATACTTTAACCCAACGTGCTGGTTTATCTGGACGATTATACTGAAAACAAAATGACATTGATTCTTCATCGCTTTCCCAACGTGTTATGCTATCCCATGTCAATTCAACCATTTGTGATTCCAATGAACCATCTTCAAGGCAAGCATGCAAGCGAAAACTTTTCATTCCTTAAAAACAAAACAACAACAACAATAATATAGAATTAAATTATTATTAATCATTGATCATATGAAAAATTTCCAATAACATTCTTACCAACTGCTGGCACAACATGACCTTCTTTACGACTATCACATGAACAATGTGGAAATACAACATCACCATAGCCAGGCAGTGTACGCGCCAGCGCTAAATAATCAGCTGCCTTTTTAGCATCCTGCAATGCTTTCAGTTCATAGAGTCTGCCATCGGCACGTATATTACCACGATTAACCTCATCAACTGACTAAAAATAGAAGAATTGATATAGATAATTATACATATCATTATTGTAGTATATTATTGAATACAATTAGCAAATACATAAGTGGATTTTATTGATGAATTTGAACTATGGTAATTGTTGATTAGTTACAAATATGATGAAAGGATATGGAATTCAAACAAGACAAGTTTAAGGATCTGGATCTATTACAATAAATTTCAGTTAAGAACTCTTCGAACCCACATTTCTATTCATCTTATCATGTACGTCTACCTTTTTGGTCAACAGCTTTCGTCTTCTTACCAAGGAACTATAATTTAATTTAAGTAATCGTATTGGTTCCCATTGTACTATATAAATGGACTACAAATTCCACACCATAATACACCTAGCCATTAGTGGGCATGTCGGCTGGCAGGAAATAACGTACCAGAAGGTCGTAAGATAGCTATCGCGATAAGTGAGCTAAGTTGTCGAGCTGATATCACTTTCTTATAGGTTCCCAGCCATAGGAACATTGAGGGAAATGACAAGGCTGACAAGCTAGTTCGTTTTGGTGCATCCATTGATATATCGTTAGCGGAACAGGTCTCGATTCCCCTAGCGGTCGTCAAGAGGAGCAACTTCCTGTATCTCCGTCAGCAGGCAAACAGACGGTGGAAAGATCTTGAATCTTGCAGAGTGGCACGTGCTAACTAGCCTAGTTACAACGAAAATAGGTCGCTTCAACTCATCAATAGAAGACGCTGCGGGTGATCTTCTAAAATACCAAAATTCGACATGGTGGATTTAGTAATACTGATTGTGTTCGGCGAGGAAGTGTTTTCAAAACGGCAAAAATCTTGGCACAGGAATACAATGAAGTTCTCAATATAATTATAAAAACAGTAAATTCTATTAAAGGAAAATCGTTACAGACACGAATATTTCGAATCATTTGTGAAGATATGGGTTCATTTCACTACAATTAACTTGACCACACAGAGGTTAAGTGGTTATCAAAAGGCAAAGTACTGACAAGAGTTTTCGAATTCAGCAGGCGAGATCAGAATATTCCAAATTCATTTGTTTTATATTATAAATTTATTTTTATAAATTAGATGAGTTTTATTGCCTCATCTATCAGGTCATAATCCTCTTCATCTGCGGTACTTACAAAATTTGCAGTAGCCTTATTGTTGCCCTTTGGATCGAAGGAAATATCTGTCCGGAAAAAAGGCTAAAATGGCATCACTGGAGGTGTTTGATTCTATTTCTTGGGCGAGTTGACGTGTTCATCAATGACCCAAATAAAAAGCAAACAGAGAAATCGCCTAAATTTAGAAAACGATTTAATTGTAAATGTAGCAAAAACGGTTTCGCAATAGGGGGTCGCGACCCACACTTTTTTACGAAATGTCTTTTACAACAGGACAAAGATTCGCTTCTCAAAAAAAAAGAAGGTTTTGCTTTTTCGATAACTGCACTGCGCATCCTAAGGATGTAAACGATAAATTGCAAAGTACTGAACTTGCATATATTACTCCAAACATGATTTCGTTACTTCAACCAATAGACCAAGGCATTATCTACAACAACATTACAGAAGAAAGCGAATTTTGACGAACATATTGACACAAATGGAGGAGAACAACTCTGTTATGGTCATAGATTTACTACAAGGCATTCGAAATTTAAGCACGGTTTGGAATATGTTTTAGAAAGACTCGATTTTCGAAAGATGACATGGAGACTCCAACTACGCATTGGGATGAAGAGGACTTTGTTCCATTATCCGATTTGTCTGCTCTATAGTCTTCATTTAGAGCAGTAACAAACATTGATGCATCATTTGAAGACTACGTGAATGTATGTGCAGACCAGAGACAACCCGTCCGATGATGATATTCTCAGCAGTGTTCTGGAAAGGCATGGAGTACAGGCCTTTCCCTGATATTTCAGATTAAGATAGCGATGAAGAATTATTGGCGGATGCTAATAAGATGTTACCTACATTTGAACGAATTTCTTCATCAATTGACATCATTCGAACCATTGTGGAGATGAGGACTAACGTACCAATGTGTTGGAATCTCTTAATGTTTTCGAAGCTAATCCAAACTAAAATAACTGTTGTTTTTTAAGTAAAAGTGGGAAATAATATCATAATTTCTGTATAATGAAGTTTCTACATATTAAGAAGTAATTTTCTGGTTCCGTGCGAATCCACTATAGGGAAGTCCGACATTATTAACGGATGGAGATCCTAGTTAGAAAAATTAAAGAAATTTCCTATAATTAAAAATGTACGATTATGATTAACCTTATCGGTACAATGAACTACATACTTGATACTATGTCTGACCACTCAATACTGTTCAATAGATTGTGTTAAAAACATAAATGCTCTTATATTCAACCGCCAACCACACCTACACATTGGTGCATTTTGTCAATTCTGGTGACCGAGTAACGAGCAAGCACTCAACAAAGCAGACAAGACAAAATACAGACATGTTCTTGTCTGAAACGTCATGAAAGACATGTCACGTTGTCGATAGCTAGCTGACCTTCCTTGTTGTCTTTTAAAGTACAAAATTTTTCGATTGTCATGTTCGGTAATGACAACATTTTTTCTTTCCTTATTAGTCAAAGACATTTTGTCTGATCCGGTGTGTTCTCAACAGTACAGAAGCCTCGGATAGAAACCCAAAATGTTGACGATCGGAAGACAACAACGAATCGAGACATATGGAGGTCCCATATGCAGTTGATTGTATCACCTTAGATGAAAGATGAAACCATATTTTAAATAAATGGACAGAGAGATATATCCGAGGCATCCAGGAGGATGATGAGAATAAATTACATAGTACATAATTAACATAATCTTATGCAAGTACGTAAGCACTGTACATACAGTTGTGTTCATAAAAATAGCAGTGCATCATATCTTAATGGTTTATTTAAACTCTTTTCTGACATGTTCTGTCTTGCAAATTGGAAACTTTTGTTATGTGTTGGTAGAACAGCATGTTAAGAATAGGAAAACATAAAAATCCCATCACTTTTGGAAGCCGTCATCTGTTTTTTGAAGAATTTTTGTTAATTGCATCAAAAATCTGTGGTACTGTTTCATTTTTAGTGGGTATTGGAAAGCATAGCTCTATTGAGAATAGATTTTTAATTATCAGGCTCAGAAACCGGGGCAGAACCTTTAAGGAAATTGAAACTTTTGTTGAGAGCACTGTCCCGATGATATTTAGTGACATTATTTATAGTAAAAACCCCGATACATGTGGTAGCAAGCGCAAGACAACATTATTAGACGACAGACGGGTTGTGCGATATAGCAAGACCGTTATAAAAATGACCAAAATTTGACGGTCAATTCGTCGTCGTTTTATAGAAAATATTTTGAAAGCGATAAGTCCCTTTTGTAAAAGAAGCTCGGCGATTGATTAAGTAGTTTGCAAGACATAATATAAATTGCCCAGCCGAAAAATGACGCAACGTTTTGTGAATAGACGAGAGCAAAATTGATTTGTTTGGTTGGACATACAGGCTTCAAACAGTATGTAAGTCAACCATCAAGCACAGATTACCACCCAAAATTCACTACTAAGACGGTTAAACATGAAGGACTGGCCAAAGCAGTGTGCATCAATATATTGAAGGATGTAATGCTATCATATGCTAGTTGGAAAAAACACTCAAGTAAATTAGCTAAGGAATCGTTTGCATTTGAAAAGATCAACGTGATGCAATGGCCAGCCTTGTCCCCTTACTTTAATCCGATCAAAAAACTATGGGGAGATATTGTAAAGCAAAATCCATCAAGTAGCAGACAACTTTAGGTGGTAGTTAAAGAGGCATGAGCGAAGCGTTGTAAAGACATTATAGATTCCATGCCACGTCGATGCAAAGTCATAATAGATAATAATGGACTCACTACCAAGTATTGGACCCATAGAAACATGTAACTTTTAGGATTATTGAGATATTCTCGAAAATATTAAAAAAATACTATTTTCATAAATTTATGTGAGAATATTTTGTGTACTTATCACTTCATCTACTCATCACATCACTACTACATATTTTTATGAACACAACTGTATGTAGTACGAGTATGTAAGTGTGCTGTGCATTAATTGATTTATACCAACCTGATAGAATATAAATTTAGCTGCCTGTTCACCAGCGGGCAGCGTTAATTCTTTGCTAACCGAGAATAGCCAACGTCGTACACATAAACACGTGCTCGATGCTGTACTATAATTTTGTACATACAATTGATGTGGAATCTCGTGTGGTTGTAATTTGCGTTCAAAATTGTATTCAACAATTTCGAATAGATAGAAATATTGTTGTGTGTAGGCTGTTAGATTCGCTCGTTGGACAACAATTTCCCAAACGATTTGGGCATTTGATGATTTCTTGACTGAAACGGTTGTCACCTCATGATCGGGTAACATGACTTTAATATCAACAGGCGATGCAGACATATCATCTTCGGTATCGGTAAGGAAATCCTGTACAGCATCACTTTCAGCTATAACACGCACAGCGCATACTTTTTCCAGATATTGTTCAAGGCCACGACGACGTGTATCCAATTGTTGTTCGCTCAATTGAAATGGCCATTTTCCAGGCATTTTGGGAAAATTAAAACCTGTAAACTCTTTGCGCAGCAATGAGTGTAAATTAGCGAATTCTCGATAACGACGGGAACACAATTGACGACCAGCCATATGTATATTAAAAACAATATAACGTTCGCCATTACGATTAATGATACTATAATCAGGTATACTGCAAATACCAAAAAAAAAAAAACTATTAAAATTAAAAGGAAATTATGGATATTCATGGATATTTTACCTTATGGGCAATGATCGTTTATCTGAGTAATCAATATAGGAGTAACCGCTTTGATCTTCTTGTGGTTCCAGTCTTTCAGCTTCTTGTTGTGTTACTGATATAACGGTTAATGTTAAGCAATCGCCACCAGATTTAATCAAATCAACGACTTGTTTATGTGTTGCGCCTTCAACAGTAACTCCATTTCTACAAAAGAATAAATGAAATTAAAAACAAATTAATTAGAATTAGAATCCTTCTCATCTACTACATTACATGTGTGTATGTGTAAAGTAAAATAACCTGTTGCATTTACGTTCAAAATTATTTGAACTACTCAAGTTAGCAAATTGAACATAGTTAAATGGTAACATTTTGCGTGTTCACTTGCGTGTGTCGATGGATGGATGGATAGATGGATGTGTAGACTACTCTGAATGTTTGGATGTAGAGCAATGATTTCGAATGAAATAAAAATGCTTTTAAATAAAAGATTGTAATTCAATGTACATAGAATGTGTCGAAGATTGATACCTTGAAGTTTAAAGTGCATCATGATAATTGATAAGAATAAAATGAAATGAAAAGCAATTGTTGGAAGAATTAATATGTTATAAGTATGGTATGGTATGGTATGGTCTGTGCTGTGCTGGTTTTGTCTGAGTCGTATATTAAGTGCAAGTGGTGGTGATATGTAGTACTTATTGTACTGAAGTAAACAGTGAACAACTACAACATGAAACTGGGTCAAGTTGACTATACACTAGTGCATAGTAGTACTTACTACATGTTCTCAAGACATATGAAATCGGAGGAGAAGGAATTAATGCATAGATATGCAGCATATACACAACAAATAAATAAACTGTTTACATATGGTATATTATACATAAAATATTGAATATCAGCAGTAATATAGCCAGTCAGTCAGACAGGCACCGCCCTTCCTGTCCATTCATCAATTAGTCAACATATGGATAAATGAGATGATCATGACGGTAATGGTAATGGTAATGATGATAATAATAATAATGATGATGATGTCAATTGTTGTTATTAAGAAACACCAACTGTGTTTTGATGTTCTTGCACAAGACAAGACAATACATAAAAATAGATTTTTAATCCTTATTGATTTAAAATAATGTGCTGGGAATGACTGTTAGATGAGTGGGTGGTTGATTGCTTGCTTGTTTTATTAGTTAGTTTAGTTAGTTGGGTTGGGTTGGAGGTTTTTTCATTGAACAAAGGTTTGCCTGTTTTTTGTTATACAAAATACATATTTTCATTGCTTATACATACATACACATACATACAATATTTGTTAATAGATGTGTGGGCATTTGAAAGGTTTCGCTGATAGAAAAATAAACTGCATTAGCAACTATTGTGTATTAAAAAGCCATTGAAGTCATTGTCATGCAACAAAAAATGGCAATGGCAGCGTATTGACATCATGAATTGCCACTTCTTAAGTACTCCACAAACTTATCTAATCATTATTTGATTTATTTCATTGTTTTGTTTTTGTATACTACTACCTTTCACACTAGTGCGAATAGGTGAATTTATTTTTGTCATGTTGTTTGTAACACATTGAACATACTACGAGTTTTAGACCACATAAAGAACATAATGTATATTAGATGTGGAAATGATTAGCATGAAAAGGGGAAACAATTAAGCCATGTTCATCTCTCAGTTTTTGAAAATCAAAATCTTATAGAGGGACACATTTCATTGCCGAATTTAGTTGGTATGACAAAATCAAAGACAAGGCCTGGGCAGAACTGTCATCATTAGGCGCAATGTTTTTCTTTTGCACTGTCGTCAGTTCGGATTTAGCATTAATTTTCTATAACTGAATGTCATATCTCCATACTGGGGCAATGATTAAGGCGTATACTATGTGCTTATTTCCAACAGAGACAGAGGAACCTTTTCCCGTTGAGCAGCCAGTAAAGCCTGTTTAATTTGTTTGAAAGTCTTTCATCCAGGATGAGAACCAGGTATTTCACCTGATGGAATCCCCGGAGAAATGTCCTTTTTATTCTCCCGTTTTCAAGTCTCTAAAAGGTATAGGTATTCTTGGATTTGTTTAAACTTCAATTTAAAATGACAATTTACTGAATACAATATAAAACCAGAAAGAAGGTTATCATTGGCTATGCCAAAGATGTAATACTCTTCATGCTCCTCCGGGTTGCATACAACTGAACGGCGTTAAATGCCAGGTATCAGATATGCATCCCTTCTTAGAATCAGTTATATTCTCTCTGTTATACTTTGAGTATCAAATAGTGTCAAATGAAAAAACTTTTACTAATAGGAACATTAATTTAAATGAGGGTTTTTATGGGAGGTATCCCCCCTAGTAGTCCGATTCGGCTGATTCCGACAAATGAGCAGCGTATGGTAAAAAGAAACCTACATATGTGCAAAATTTCAGCTCTCTAGTTCAGAAACTGAGGGACTAGTTTCAATACATACAGACGGACGTGGCTAAATCAACTCGTCTTATCGAGCTGATCACAAATATATATACTTTATGTGGTCTACGATGTCTCCTTCTGTGTGTTACAAACTTCATGACAAACTTATAATACTATTCCCTCCCGTGAAGAGTATAAATATTAAGGTGAGAAAGGTAACATATGTGTGGCATGTATGGCTTCGGTGACTCCTAGTTAATGTTCTTGTTTTTGTATAACCTTTCATACCAATTCACACTTGGAATTGGTATTCAAAACTTTATCATGATATTTGTAACGTATAGAACTTTGAGTCGGAGACCCCATAGAGTACATACTATTGTACATTATAATCAGATGGTGCTAGGTCCGAAGTATATGGTGGGTGCATTAACACTTCCCGCCCAAGTTCCCACAATTTTTGACGTGTCATCAAAGATGCGTGTGGCCTAGCGTGGAAGACTATGCCTTTTCTGATCACCATTTGCGACCGTTTTTGCTAGCGCCGGCTTTGCAATAGTTTGTACAGGCTCACCTTGTTTAGACCACCTTTTTCTCACATTATTGTCGTATGTTACCAATTTTTCATTGCCAGTTATCAATTTAGATAGAAAAAGTTGCTAATCATTCCGTTTCAGTAACATTTCGCAAATTGAAATGCGATCAATAAGATTTTTTTCTGACAAATTGTGTGGTACCCAAACATCCAGCTTTTTTGCATAACCGGCCTTTTTTAAATGGTCTAAAACTGTCGTATGATGTATACCAAGATCCTTAGCGATATATCACGAGTACTTAATTGCCAGTCATTCTCCACTTTTTTAATAATTTGGTCCACTTTTTCGGAGCAAGGCCGACCAGACCGAGACGCGTCTTTCACATCTAAATTTCCCAAACGATGTTCTAACTGATCGTGCTGATAAAGTATCATCTCCATGATGTGCACGAATAATAAGCTTTCGCTGCATAATAACCCTTTTCATCGAAATACAGTAAATTTTACCGAATTTTCTTTACGCAAAAACGGCAAATTGAATAATCACTTGTTCATTGTTTTAGCAGCATGGTTTTACCAAGGTCGCCAGCTCTTCATTGTTGTATGGCTTTCCCCGATCGGATCGGATTATATCTAGCAATTCAAATTTTCGGAAGTTACTTTTCACCATCCCAGTACAATATTATGCAATTGGAAATCAGTATCATGACAAGAATCGATTAAACCATGTCCCTTCTATAACATCTCTTAATTTATGTATTCTAGTTCGTATTATTGAATTTATCAAGCTTAAATTTTGATGTGAAAGGTATATAAGCTTCGTTGAACCGTAGTTAATATTCTGCCTAGTTTTGTGTCATTTTATACCCTTCATACTCAAGTGTATGAAGAATAGAGTATATGTACATGTACACGGTGATAGTATCCATTTTATGGAATTATAAACTTGAACCATTCATCATCATCACACACGAATGTAATCAATCTTCATACAAATGATCGGACTGAGTGACTTTTGAGGTGTAGAAAAAATGCACAATAATTTAGAAATAATGGCACAAGAATTATTATTCAAATTATCGGCGCCTTATTTTCAACACATTTTGTTCATCTTTTAGGCAATTTATGGATGCCAATTTATCGAATGTTGTGAAATGTTGCTCTGCCAATGCGTGTCCTATCAATGAAAATAAATGGTGCTCAGAAAGAGCTAAGTCTGGTCAATACGCTGGATGGGGTAAGACAGAGCTATGCAAACTTTTGAAAGAATCTGTGAAGAATTGGAATGCCGGGTCGAAAATAT
Organism: Amiota communis; assembly: GCA_037043315.1. Classification (NCBI taxonomy): domain Eukaryota; kingdom Metazoa; phylum Arthropoda; class Insecta; order Diptera; family Drosophilidae; genus Amiota; species Amiota communis. The sequence continues at coordinate 360,682 of JBAMAV010000198.1, read as the reverse complement.
TTTTTGTTTTTTAATTTGTCTCCTCTTCGACAAGTTGAAGGGCAAAAAAATGGACTTTTCTCGGTGTACTTGAGCAGCGGGCCAAATAAAAAATTTCTGTTTGCCACTTCGGTTGCATTCAGACTTTTTCTGGGCCACGGGTTGGACAGCCCTAGGGTAAGAGGTCCAAACCAAGGGGCGGAAATTCTGTCTTTGACCAGATTGGCCGAATGTGCAGGAGCGTTGGTAGAGGAAAGATTTTTTTTTTTTTGTATGTTTGTTTGTAATGAATAAACTCAAAAACTACTCAACTGATTTTAAAAATTCTTTCACACATAGACAGCTATATTATAAGCGAGTAATATGAGCTTTATTTTATATTCAAGTAAATTAGAGATTCCTATGAAAATCAAGGTATCACAAATCTATACTACATATTTAAAAAATTGCTTAATTGCGTGCAGCACATAAATTTCCATACGTTTTTTCGTTGTTTATGCTTTGGTGCTCTTGAATTTTGTGCTGTTGTTGCCAATGAATATGATGTTCACTGACAGCGGATCAAGAGAGAGTGAGAGGCGGTGTGTTTCGTCAAAGACTATGGACTATGAAATGTATAAACTGGACAAATCGCTCTTAAAGTAAGCCTCTAACAACAACAATTTACATACAAAATTTCGGCATTTCGAGCAACAGTTAGTGGTATATAAACTTTTATAATACAATTTTTTTTTTTTTTTCTATGTAAGTATAATATTATGAAAGAGGGTATACAATTTTTAATAAAACTGAAATTTTTCTGTTTTTATAATAATGAAAGATAGACTTCTCTTCAAGAGGTTGGGATATGATCGATCAGTAATGCAAATAACAAACAGAGTTTTAATATTTATTTAACAGGTTCTCTTTGTTTAATTGAAACAACTTCCAAGTAATTGGGTGTCGATACTATTTCGTTATTTAATTTAAAATGGGTTCGTCGTTAGCAAACAACAAACAAAGAATTATAGAAGCACAATTTATTTATGTGATCTGTTTATTATTTGGTATTGTTTGGTTTGGTGGATTATTAACACCGAATGCTTTGTTAGAGTGCTATATGTGTGATTCGGTAGAAGATGTAGAATGTGCAATTAAACCCGGTCAACAAATTGATGTCGAAGAGTGTCCTAATAATACGGATGATGAATGTGTAACAGTAGTTTCAGCGGGTACAACACGACGCGGTTGTTTATCACGACTTTATCCAAATAAATATTGTCCGGCGCCATGTGATCGTTGCAATACAAGTCTTTGTAATCGTTATATCTTTCCAGAGGATCGATTACGTTGTTATCAGTGCTCTGGCTCGGAGTGCATCGATGTACATACACAACCTGAATTGATTTTACCATGCCCACTGTACCATGAGAAGGACCGTTGCTTTACGAATATAATTCACATGTCGAATACATTACGTGGCTGTGAATATACCAATTTGCCGGCGACTTGTCCACATGTTTGTCTCAAATGCAATTATAATGGTTGCAATAATGAGTTGACCGTCTATGAAGGTAAATGCCTGCAATGCTCACATTTCCGTATGTCACCAAGTCCGGTATGTTTACGCAACCAAGCAGATCGTAGTTATACTAATAATCCACTAATGACAACGGCTGTGGCATTGGCTGAGCCGACATCAACGAGCAATCAATGCGCCCTTGGCAAGGGCACGGTCACAGAATGCACAAATAAAGTGATGCATGGACATCGTGAGAATTGCTTTTCATACATCAATACACAGACAGAGGTCATACAGCGTGGCTGTTCCACAACAATGGGATTTTATCCAACAGGAGAGGTGACTGAATGCGCAGGCACTAATTGCAATGACAATTGTTTTGATATTGCATGTAAAACCTGTAATGCAACCCATGAATATGGCTATCAATGTCGCAACGGTATCAATTTGGATGCACAAAAATGTGCCAAAGGCACTGTTGAGTGTTATTCCTGTGAAAGAGGTACTCTGCTTTAATAATTCCATATTTGACCCAGTATTCCCTAACATTCTCTCTTATAATTCAGATACTGAACTACGTCGCGGTTGTGTTGATGCTCAATTCCAGCCACTTCCAGGCGAAGCCTGTCAGCTGTGTCGTTCTACTGATGGCTGCAATCGTTGGCCTGTACGCACTTGCTATCGTTGCAATTCACTGGAAAGTAATATATGTGCTGATTGGAGCAATGAGACTCTTATTGAACGTGCCAATTGCACACATGCCGCCGAACCGTGTGTTACCACAGTGGTTAATCGTATGGATTATGTTTATACGATACGTGGTTGTGCTAGTGAAGTACCTGAGTGTACAAAAAATGATCCTTACTGTGTACGTTGCAATGGTAGTCTTTGTAATTATTGGAAAACGAGTTGGCCGGAGAGAACGACCACAGATTTAATGATAGAAACTGATGTTGGTGAACAAATCGATTTTATTGAATCATGGAGTGGCATATTGACACGTTTATGGAATAAATTTTTTTAATTATAATTACAAAATAACTAATGATTGATGATGATCATCTTGAGGGACCCAATCGTTTCTATTAAATCATAAATCGTGTTATTAATTTTGTAATAACTTTAAGTCACATTAGGATATCTTAATAAACAGGATATGAAAATGTTTTCCATACAAAAACTATAATTTCCAGAAAGATTTTAATGGCTGAATAATTTTATTTATCCAGGCATCTATTTATTTAGAGCCTGAAATTATCTAAAACATCCAACTCCTACTACGGATTCGATTTGAAATTTGTAGGAACCCTTAAAATATATATACATATGTAGAAAAAGTGCACAAAAGTTGGCGTAAATAGTATTAAATTGCATTGGACTACTCATGTTAAGGCGTCATTATTTTCCCCTAAAAATTAGTATGTACAATATCATATTGCTTAAGTGTAAACAACATATTTTTTTATGCTCTAACCGTGTCAATCTTTGTGCCAACAAAACGCGATTTGCTGGAAGCGCGGCTTTGTGAAATATATAGGGGACATGCTCCATCATGATAGAAACTGGTTTCAGAGTTGAAACAGTGGCGATTTTAACACCAGCGACAAAGAACGTGAAGGGAGGCTAGTTAAGTTTTAAGACGTTGCTCTAAAGGCAAAATCGGAAGGGTGTATTGCATCGCATCGTGATCTAAAGCCTAGTTAATCATGGGTTAAGCCCCGCAATGTATCGACGGCCAAATCGAATATTCATGGCAAGAAGCATGCATCTGGTGGTGATTAGCTCATAGTAGATCACTTCGAGCTAATCCAGCCTAACGAAACTATTACTAGGGAAGCGTTACCAACAACAATTAATGCAATTGAGCCGAGCATTGAAGCTCAAACGTCCCCCTAATGCCAAAAGACATGACAAATTGATCTTATGCCACATATTGCATAAGACGTCAAGGAAATTTTTGGAGGCGCTTTAGTGGGATATCCCGCCGAATTCACCAGATTTTGCTGCTTCAGACTACCACTTGTTCCGGTCGATGAGTCATGGCCTGCTCTAGCAGCACTTCACTTCTTGTGAAGAAACCAAAAATTGGATTGATTTTTGAATTGCCTCAAAAGACGAAGAATTGTTTGAACGCGGAATCCGTATGATGAGAATAGAAGCTAATGATGAACAATACTTTATATAAAATGCATTGTACCAATTTCTCTATATAAATCTTAACTTATTTCTACACCTAATATAAGCATCTATTGGTCCCCAATATGAAAACAACATATATGAAATGTAATAATCTTTTTCTGTTTCATTTTAATGCCACAGAGTTGATTAAGATTATATGTATCTGTGATATTTATTTATTATTAATAGGATTTCCCATCATTTAGAATAGTAGTGGGTAATCCATAGCTTACACTATACCTATGGCAACCTTCTTTATTTGTTAAAGCAATGTGTGGTTGGTGGTGTATGTTTTTATTTAACTAAAACTGTCCTTTTGTTAGAAATCACCAGTTTCAGAACATGATGAAATAAAAGCTACATATACACATATATATTTAAATAACGTTTTGTGTATATATGTACATACATATGTGATAATCTTATTAGTCTAGAATTTATATATGTATATTTACATACATATAACAAATAATGAAAATGTACTATGTAAATGTAGTGCAAGTAAAGTTTACTTATGGGCTTATCTAACTTCTCTTTGTGTGGTTTAAAGTAATTCGGTGAGTTGTGGTGATTCCCCTTCAAAACGACCACTACTACAATACTAAAACCTAGCCTAGTGTCCAGATTTTGAAATTGAAAAAAATTTTAAGTTATTCCCTCAACTCATATGTTTTATAAGAAACAAAAACAGCAACAACTTGGGTTAAGAGTTCAGAACAACAATTAGAAGAGATTGTGATCTGTTTCACAACCATAAATATTGAACTGACTTATTGTCACTGAACACTGAATTAATTTAAATTAGGTTACAAAATTAACCTTGAGTTTCTAATCATTTCATTACAATTGTTGACTCTTGAAACATCTACATCTACAGCCTTAAAGCAACCAAAACTAATAGGACCCTTTAAACATTATGAAGAGTATATGTACATAGAAAAAAGAAAACAAACATGAACCAGAATAATATTGAAATACATAATATGAGGTTGAGTTGTTAGACATTCAGATTTATAGTATTGTATGTAATAATTGGCAATGCCAGAGATTCAATGGGCAGGCGGGATCATGTTGCATTTAGTTATCATGATTGGCTATTGTTATTGTTTATGATGAAGTGAAGGAGGAGAAGGGTTTAAAAGACTTTTGTTGAAGTATTGATAGTCAAATTAAGGCAAAGCCACATATATAGTAAGTATACATAGTATGTGTACATACACATATGGTCACAATAATAGACACATACCATGAACATTTACGAAATTGTCCCACATTGAACGACACTTTTGGTTTTTATTTAAAACATTTGAATGTGATAACAGTTTTGAGAACAAGTAAAAGGTGGGGACTCCCCGTTATTTTAATGTACGTGAACATTTTAAAAATATCTTTAGTTTTTATTGATTTATCCGATTGATTTTTTTTTACAAAATGTTTGTCTATAATTTGTGATGACATTTCTTGCTAAAGATTCGTAGATGGGCCGTAATAAGCATTGCACGAAAGGTGAGAGGAAGGTTGTCTTGAAACTTTGAGACGACGGAAAAAGCCTTCGAAATAAAGACCAATCTTTGTGATGTTCATTAAATTATGTTCAAAATGCTCTAATAGCACAAAAGAATGAATAAACCCACGGAAAACCTAAAAAGACTTCCAGTAACACTGATGATCGCATCGTCATTCTCACAAAAAAGGACCAATCCTCAAGGGTTATTAGCACCAATATCGGCAACGTTATGTCATTTCGAACGGTTCGGCGACGATTACAAAATGCCAATATATCTGTGCGAATAGCTAAAAAGAGTTCCATTGATGAGGAAAAAGAATTTGAAGACGCGTCTAGCATTTGCAAAACACAATAGGAATTGGTCTGGACATTTAGAAAAATGATAACGAAAATTAACTTGTTTGGAAACAACTCCAACCGAAATGTTCGACGCCCCCAAAGGTAAAGATCTTCACGTTCGATTCAACAAGAAAACAGTTTAATACGGGAGGCGGCAACATTATGATGTGGGGCTGCTTTTTGTGGTATGGTGTCGGACCATTACATCGAATTTTTGATACCATGACCAGATTCCAATACAAACACATCTTGAAAAATATCATGCTGCCTTACGCTGGAAGAAATATGCCACAGAGGTGGACTTTTCAACAAGATAACTATCCAAAAAGAGACATCCAGGTTGGTCAAGGATTGGTTCAAAGACAAGAAAGTCAATTTATTAAACTGGGCAAGTCAATCGAAAACCTCCAAAGGTTTGAGCTAAAGAAGAGGATGGGAAAGCAAAATTTCCAAAATAGGGACCAATTGTGGGTGTGTGTTCAAAAAACTTGTTATGAGATACCTGGGGACACTTGCCGCAAGCTTATTTCTAGTATGCCAAAAAGAATAGCAGAACTCATCCAAAATAATGGTGAATATAGCGGATACTAAATCAATTAATGAAAAATGTCAATATAGGCGAATGAAATTCGTAATTTTGGATGTTTTTCGTATCTCAATTTATTTGATTTTATCCTTCTTTGATGAGCTGTGAATTTGTTTGTGTTTACTTTCGTACATGCCTTCGCATTTTTATACTCTTCACGGGAGTGAATAGTATTATAAGCTTGTCATGAAGTTTGTAACACACAGAAGGAGACATCACAGACCATATAAAGTATATATATTTGTGATCAGCTCGATGAGACGAGTTGATTTAGCCATGTCCGTCTGTATGTATGCAAACTAGTTCCTCAGTTTTTGAGCTAGAGAGCTGAAATTTTGCACATTTGTCGGAATCAGCCGAATCGGACTACTACTTATTAGAAAAAGTTTTTTGATTTTTTGACTTATCGAATTGAAATTTGAACACTATAAGTTTCTGTATCATATCCAACAACCATGTAAATTTCATGATCCCAGGGCTACAATAAAAATACAGTGTCACACAAACTGTGTTATTTGTTGATAATCAAACTGTAACAGAGAGAATATAGTGATGCTAAGAAAAGAAAGGTTGGATGCAACCCGGAGGAGCGTGAAGAGTATTACATCTTTGACATAGCCAATGATAGCCTTCTTTCTGGTTTTAATCTAAGTATGAATTAAATTAAAATCAGTTTTTTTCTTTAGCACAATTATATTGTATTACTTTGTGTGTCATTGAAAGAGTAGTGTGTGCCTGTATCTATTATTTTGGCCATATATGTACATATGTAAGTGTAGTACGTGCATATAGAAGATGTTGATAACAACCAAAGAGAGAGAAAGAGAGAGAGAACTACAATGGATGATGATGTTGTTCTTTTTACAATACAAACCCCCTCCTGCTTTTTTTTATAAACTGTGAAAAATGAACAACAAACATAACAACAACACCAACACCTACAATAAAAACACACTTTCATTTACCATAATGCGAAATAATTGCAAATATCTCTACATATTGAAATGAATAGTTTTCGAAGATGAAAGGGAAACAAGAAATGAAATATTCGTGCATTGGTTGTTAGTGGGGATGGAGGAGAAAAGTCTACTTAGTACTTGCTTGAAGAGTGATATATTTGCATATTTTTTCAATAGTTTATTAACAAAACATCATAAAATAGTAGATGTTGTCATTGCTATAATCGTTTTTCTCTAGTTCTGTATTCATTGGCTGGAATAAGAAGAAATGAAATGGAAATTGAAATATTCAATAAAAGTTTACAGTAATTACTATTATCTCCTACCCACAATCATAACTATTGGGTTGGTCAAAAAGGCATTGAATTAAAGACATTCAATGTGAAATTCAGTGGTGGATAGTACATTTGGAACCAGTACTAGTTGCAACTATAGTAGAATCTCGGAAAAGTTAATCTCTCGGTTAAGTTAACTGAATTTCAGTAGACACGTAATGCCATAAAAACTTAACTTTAGAGTTAACTTTTCTAAGCGTATGGATTTTTCAAAATAAACGTTTGCTTGGCAGCACAAGCAAGTGCGAGCTCTTATTCGGGAATTCCATGAAATTCTTTTCTGTTTCGAGCTGCAAAAACATAAAGCCATATTCATAACGTGATGTCATTTTGATACTTTGATCAGTGTGGGATGAATTGCTGCAAGTTGTTCTTATAAAAGTGTGGAATAAGATAAAAAAGTGGGATGGTGATCAAAACGATAGTGAAGACGATATGCCGTTGTCTAAATTGATTAATTTAAATAGGGCTTACGACGATATAGTACTTCGAGAAGTTCAATTGTTGATGTCGAAGGTGTGTCATTGCATGATGACATTGAAAACATTGGAACTAGGATCAAATTACTGAAGATAACAAAGATTTCAAAGTATCTGATAATGATAACGACGGATCAATTATCCAGCAAGATATTCCAACAACCAAAAGTGAGTTTCTCGGAAGCAGTTGGAAACATCAATAACTTGACAAAATGTTATGAAAACAAATCAGGTGGCAGACCTTGTCGATAAGCGCATGAAAATGGTCAATAGCTATTTCATAAAATAAAAGAAACAAACAAGTCTGGACTGCTTCTTTAAAGCAGCCAGTACAAATAAATCTAGCGTGTTATTTCCGAAAAATCCTGTTTATTAATTTGAAAACCGGTTAGAAAAGTTAATAAGTATGTATTTTAGTATATTTGTTAAGTTTTTCGAGATTCTACTGTATCTCCTTATATACATATGTATTCACAACTGGTGAATTTAACATTTCGATGTCATTGGAAGGCGTCAATTGCCAACGGCTGTATTTCTTACGACTTGTGAATTCACTAGCCACCACTAATGCGAAGGGGCTACTGACTTACTATGGAAATGCACACTTACTCGACACGGGGACTATAACCACCAAGCATACTACAGGGTTCTTAAAGGAAAAGAAAGCATTTGAGCCAAGGGAAAACATGAGTGTCAAAACTAATACATCTTATTCCATATTGACGGATTTTTCAGTTATAAATCTTCATTGCTTGTGAAATTGACAATTGATCAAAATCATAGCAATGGTTCAATCAAATAAGAATTCAATGGTTACCGCCTCTAAAGCGGTTCAACAATAAAAGACAGATATCCAACTATGAACGATGAGTCTGGTGGAATAAAAAGTGGTGGCTAGATTAGTCTGCTATGAGCTAATTTTTCATAGAGTAAGATTATTAATTCCAGAGTCTACTGTGAGTAGTCATATCTACTGTATACCCCACAGATCTTCATTTCTTTCAATGCTACTGGACTGTTAGTTTCTGAAGACCTTATTAAACATTACTTTGTCGTTTCTAGTTTCTCAGAGAGAAGCAAAAGTAGAATTATGAAATTGCTTGAGAAATAGCAGTTGGTCAATATATCAAAATACCAGTACATATTATCCTATATATGGATGAATTTAAAACAGCAAATGAATTGATTCATGCAGATCTATGGTACATACATACATTCATATGTACTTATATTGTTTTTAAAAAACACATTGTTCTTGAAAATACATTGAAAAAAAAAAAAAATAAATGACGACTTCTTACTTAACAATACAATTGTCTATAGACAAAATAAAACAGATGGAAAAGAAACCACACGACAATTGACTACTCTCCATTTCTATTAACGAACACCACCCACTACTACCCATCACTTACAGACTTTATTATCATCACTCATATATAATATGTACAATATGTATGTAAGTATTAAGACACTACTACTTTCTCATTATGACACCGGTGCCGCCATTGTCACCACCACCACCTCTGTCGTCGTCTTTGTCGTTCCTAACATCGTAAAACAATGTAGTAGTATTTTTTTATTGATTCGTTTGTAGCATTCGTTCATAGGAAAAGCGACAGTTACAATGCCGATTAAACATGAGTTTTATCCCTACTCTCCTTCCTCCTCCTCCGGTTTTTCTTTTATATTTTCATACATACTTCTTAGGCTGCATGAGTTTTGTTTCTGTTGCCTACTTCTTACTCATCTCTTTTCTTGTTGCTTTTCATTCTTTTTATTTGAATTTGTTTTTCCACAAAAAAGGGGTGGCTTTCATTGGAGTACGCGCGCGCACTCACACACACGTACATAAACTCAAACTCCCGGACCCACATACTAACGTTAACACACAGAAACATACAATCATATAATCACAAGTTATGTGGCGTTTGAGGGTGGACGGGCTAGGCGAAACCAAACCAAGCCATGGCAATTGGCTTAAATGAATTTGATGAAAACATGAGTTTGAGATGAAAACAGGTCAGAAGTGCTCCTATTACTTTACTCCACTCATTTACACAAAAACACACACACACATGCACACCCGGATGAGCACAGAGAATAAACCAAGTGTCATCATGTTTACTGTTCACCAACACGAATAACAGTGGTGAAAGAAGAGAGTATTGCAGGTTGTTATCAACATGATGCCAGCCTCTCTATTCAGTGTCTGCTTCTTTTCTTTTTCTTCTTAATAAAATACAATATTAAATACTAAAGGAGAGAGTACTTCCTCCCACTCCCATGACACTCTATCACAACATATGCATATAGAATTGTACTATTGTAGTATTAATCATAATCTTATTATTAATTTATTAGTTTATGTATTGTAGTGATGATGATGATGATGACTTACACTTCCAGTATGCGATCGCCTTTCTTGATGCCCGCCTTCTCAGCCGCTCCATTCTCGAGTACCGCACTAACATGTTGCAATGGAGCATACAATTCGCCATTGATGGAACGCAGTTGACCGCCCTCAGACACTTGGCCACGTACATTGAAACCAAAACCTGTCTCTGTTTTGTAAATGGTAACAACACGCGGTCCAATTGGTGCGGCAGCGATGCTATCGGCCGCAAGGCTCATTTTGAGCAAAAATAATTTTGTGTAACAAAATCACCTCCACCAAATTTATCACGTCGCCGTCACCGCCACGACGACAATACAACAATAACAACAGGAATAACAGCAATAACAACAGTAATAATAATAATTAAAATTGCAATTAACAATAAAACAGGAGAATTTTCTCTTTTTCTTCTCCTTCAATTGGTTCTGTTGGAATTCAATAAAGTTTCTTGGTCAAAAGCAAGTGAGACGACGACGACTGGCTGACTGATTGACTGAGTGGCTGACTGACTGAAATTGAAATGATTATTGAATTCTTTGGTTGCGGCTTTTGCAAGCTAACAATAACGGCAGTAATTGGTTGGTTGGTTGTTAGTTGGTATGTCGTAGCAACCAACAGCTTTGTCTTTGCTGGTGGTTGTGTTTGGTTGTGTATGTTGTTATTGGACCAATACTCTTTCTTTCTTTTTGTTTTCTTCCGGTTTTGCCACACTTAAGCAAGCAAACAGGCAGGCTGGCAGTAGTTTGTTTGTTGTTGATAGCTTTCAAATTTGCGTAACTTCGTTCATTTGTTATTTGCAAATTTGCAGAATTTTATCTTTTTTTAATTTCTTATTTTTTGCACTCACAAATGTTGCCGAACATATACAAACGCACGCACACACTCATTCACCACACTCGCAAACATATTCATATAAAAAAATATACAACACACACAGTCAGCCGCAATCGCAATCAACGAACTGACTAACGAAACAAATGAGCGAACAATACGAACGAATCACTTTTACTTTTTTCCTTTTCCTATTTCTTCTGTTTTGATTTGATTTAATTAACTTTGCTGCATTTTCGTTTCGTTGTGATGATGCATTTATTATGTGTCTGTCAAATGGATAGGATTTGAAATTGCCTTAATTCATTTTTAATTCATTGATGAGAACGCGGACACATTTCCATTTTAACCAAGAAATCAAAAAAAAAAAAACCGACATCCACAACGACGACAACAACTGCTATGTCAGATAAAAGCTCACTAGCTCACTGCTTTTGGGAAGAGAGAAGATAACTTCTGGAATTTGAGAGAGTAACAAGAACGTTGAGAGAGTAAACAAGAAGTTTGAGAGAGTAATAAGAACCTTGAGAGAGTGTGTTTTTTTCCAAAATCAATCAGAACCGGCAATAATTTGATAATTATTGAATTAAACATGCACTCATTCACTCAGTCAAAGCATATAAGTTCTATTAGCAGCGCATTTATTAAGTGTAGCCGAAAATTAATTAACTACTCACATGCAGTAGGTTACTCATAACAATTCGAATCGATACTCGATATACGTATTTTCATTTCGATAGACGCACTGAATTATTGCATTAATTGTGCATATAAAACAAAGAGAATGTAAAAAATATTCAATATAAAAATACTAATCAATTAATAATCATTACTTTGTTATGTTTTATTAAAATTAGTATATTAAACATTCACTTATCGATTACTACCTAGAACGAATTGGTCTTGGCCTAAAGAAATGAAGTAAGATGATGGTATTTTTTAGAACTTTTCGTTACATTGTTTGCATTTTTTGTTTACATGAAAAAAAAAGAACTGCAATTTATTATCTAATTTAAATAAACAAAATAATTACAATTCAAATCAAAGTTTTTAAAACAATATCAAATGCGTCGAATCATTTGCGTGACTTGAGTCTTATCTGTATACCATTGCCGCTCTTCATAACAAGTTCGGCAAGTGGTTTTGGTTCATGTTCTACAACCGGTAAAAACTCAAAATTTCGCAAAAGCGTTGCGAGAGTACACTTCAGTTCCAGCATGGCAAATTTTTGTCCTGAAAAAATTACAATTGTTATAAGTTCATTCATATAATAATGTCGTCATCAATCGTCCAACGTACCAATGCAATTTCGTGGTCCCGCACTGAATGCTGCAAATGCGAATGGGTGTAAATTCTTTTCACCAACAGACAAAAATCGTTCCGGTTTGAATTTATGAGGCTCTGGGAAACTGTGTTCGTCACGATGTAAAACATAGACAAGTGCACTGATGGAGGCACCCTTTGGTACGGTGACGTCACCGATTTGTAAGTCTTCAAATACTTTACGCGAAAAGAATGGCACAGAAGGATAAATGCGTAGAGTCTCCTTGATGATTGCCTCCAGATAAGGCATAGATTCCTTCTCGTGACCCTCACGATCAAGTGCCTCCTCGTAGGCACGCTCTTGGACCTTGGCATGTTTTGATAATAAACTGATGGCGAATGCTATGGCTGAACTAGTTGTGTCATGTCCCTCAAACATGAATGTATCAACTTCTTCGCGGATTTCACGGTCTGTTAAGCTACTAGTGCCCTCAAACTGTGCAATGAGTAGCATATCAAGGAAAGCTAAACGTCGTTTGCCACTAGCACCAATATCTTCGTCTTCATTGGATAGCTTTTCATTATCCATTGGTGACAATAACAAATGATTTGAATCCTGCAGCATTTGACGACGCATTCGGATAACACGATCAGTCTCATTATGCAACACCTCAATAGCAGCATTACGTTCCCGACCGGATGCTGTAAACTGGAAAAGTACATTGAAGCGGTTCCAAAATGAAAAGGATTGCTTATGCAAAATGCGACATATTCTATTAACACAAGGAAAAGAACAAGGAAATCAAATATTTCAATTGCTTGCTTGACTATGACAACACTTACGCTTGCACAGCACGCACATACTCCGAGTCACTCTGCATCTGGGCATGTTTCTTAATGCCCATGGCAGTCTCACAGATGGCATCCAATGCAAATAACGTTATGTAGGGGTAAATATTAAATGCTTCGCCATCAGTATGCTTGCGCAAACGTTGCACTAAAATATTGCAGTTCTCCTCTAGGGGCTCCTTGAACTCACTGAGTATCCGAAAATGAAAAGCTGGCGTCAATAACTTACGGCGTCGATGCCATGCCTCACCACCGCTGGTTAGTAAACCCTTGCCCAGCCAAGGATCAAGCAATTGATAATTATGCGATTTGTGCAATAAAGTGTTATTGCTCAGTATTTGCTTGATATGTTCTGGTTCCGTGAAGAAGACCATCAGATCTTTGCCAAACCAAATACGAAAAACAGAACCATGTTTTTGACGTAGCTCATATAACCATTTTAATATCTCTTGACAAAGCAAACATTGTTAAATAAAAATAAAGTCACATTATCATTTGGGTTTATGATAAGCACTGTGAAACGAATTTTGTCATAAATCAAGTCACAACTTACGTCCTCTCTTCACATTCTTAATGAGGTCACCAATTGTGGGTCCCGGCAGGGTACGCGAGAACCTTTGTAATTTTATGAACTGCAACAATTGGGGCAGGTACCACATAAAAAGTACCCACAAAATGAATGCAATCAAAGCCAATGTGCTGCTCATTGTTACAGTAGCAGCAATTGACGATCGTGTGCTGTAAGGAAATCTACAACAAATGAATAATCTAAGTATTAATTCACAATTTAAAATCAACTCTTCTGTTTGAATTTCTTAACAGAACTAAACTAAACATTGTTACAGTGTTGGCTCTTTATCTCTCTTACATAGTTGCGATAACCTACATAGGTGCATCTTGGACAAATACACAAGGTCCCACCAAATAAAATGGGGCTCCTAATACAAACCAAAATACGAACAAAAGACAAAGAAATCAGATATGCTAATTCATTTTGGGCAAAATGGGGACCTGTCAATGTCTTGACTTGTTTTCATTTGTCTTATTCTTTACCAACATAAAGGTTCCAGCAATTTTGATAGCTACTGACCCTTAATAAGTCAAAATGCGCCACTGCACTACTGCACTTTCAATAGATGATGTAACTTATTGTAAGAGCGACAATGAAAATCTAATAAAACCCGTTAATAATGTACGAGCAAGCGAGTAAACTAGAAAGAATGAAAGAGATGTATGTATGCGTATAATAGATCAAGAGAGCAGTTTAAAAGAAAAATTTTGATATTACAAAAGTGAGCTACTAGCACGAGTAAAGCTTTGTTTGCTCTTGAAAACAATAACAGCAATGTCAACAATAAAAGTTTGAAAAGTGATAGAATCATATAGAGAAATTGAATATAACCCGATTATACATACTATTAGTATATTATTTGTTGTGTTTTCAATGTTATAAAATAGAAATAGCGTGGGCAAGCTCGTATTCGAATTGCATTTCAATGAGCTACGACGTATTACACTAGTGTTTCGAACGCATAGTAGCGTTTTACAGAGACACCATTGTACATAATCGATTGCAGCATATTCGATCGTATCTGATTTTATTGTTGCACACTAATCCGATAACTGGAAGAGGTAGTGTCCAAACAAAATTTACTAAATACATGGGATTACAATTGAAAATTTTTGCTTTGAAAACCATAAATGATTAAGTAGCTGGTGCAAGTAAGGATTGTTAGCTGTTCACTTGACTATTTGCCCAATACGAGTACAATCCCTAAGACCATATACAATGTAGCTGCCATATAAACCTTTGAGTATTTAAGTTTTACAAATCAACTGAAAATAAACAATTGTTTCATACAAATTATCCATTTATATATTTGGGAACTATGTATTGTACAATAGAATCTTTCAAGAATCTTCACTTGACGAGAAGTTGCTTTTAAACAGTCACCTAGACTCATCTAGTAAC
Organism: Amiota communis; assembly: GCA_037043315.1. Classification (NCBI taxonomy): domain Eukaryota; kingdom Metazoa; phylum Arthropoda; class Insecta; order Diptera; family Drosophilidae; genus Amiota; species Amiota communis. Next base: position 345,506 of record JBAMAV010000198.1, on the reverse strand, counting down.
AAAGCCACGACCACAATATTGACGAGTAACAATTTAATGGGCAAAAACTGTGGACATAGTTGAAACCACAGACCTGTTATGGCTTATGTCTGGTGTACCAAATTAAACAAAGCAAAGATTCTGATAATCATAATGCAAAGATTGACTTGCGTCTATGAAATAGGATCCATGAAGACAGATCCAACAGATCCATCTCAAATTTTTTTGTTCTTAAAGAAAGAAGCAATGTTATTTCTCTGCAGAAATAACTTTACAATAAGCGACTTCTGATAAGGTAAATTGGGAACAGTTCAGACCAAAGCCCCGCTTTTGATCCTCATGTATGGTACACAGGTAAGTCAAAAATCGGCACTGTTGCTGGAGCTGGAGTCTAAAGGGAAAACCCCAAGAGGCGCTTATTCAGTAGCATGGGCCAAGTAAACTTAGTTTATTTAGGCTGAAATGCATGCATATAGCCCATATGCTCAATGCCTCCGAGATCAAATAAAAGCTAGCCTGAGATTTTATAATAGTACCAAAAAAAGACTAGCTCTTAATGACTCTTGTCATCTTATTTGAGTGCAAGCTTGAGTGCCAAGACATAGTTGTAATATTAGTAACGAAGAGGTATAGCAGATAAACTCGTTAGGAATGCAGCTGCCAACGTCCTTATTGGACCTGAAGCACTCTGCGGGGCTGCCTTGAAATTCCACAAAAAAAAAACTCGAACGATGATCTGGTATATTGAACGTATATTGGGTGGAATCAAAACATATAAGAGTAGTGCCTCTTGCTCTCGCATAAGAACTTGAGAGATAATAGGGGTAACTCGGAAAGGTATTATAAAAATCATAATATAAATACGGATGATGGTCTCTTATCCCTAACTGTAACAGCGATCGACCTCTGATATCAAATGCTGTACGCAGTGTGGTGACTCTTCTTTACATTTTCTACAGTTCAAATTGACTTATTGTTACGACCGATAGATGTTTCTTCCTCTGAGGCCGCAGTGATGAGGTGACTGGCTACCGCCTTTCTTGTAATCTAATTTAATCTAATATAGAATCTGAATGAAAAATTTATTGATTTTTTTTTTTTGTGCATTTATATTTTTTATAAAAAACTCATGAACACAAACATCATAATACAAATAATTCGAAAGAAATCATTTAAAAAATAAGATTTTTTGCAAAATTACTATAAATATATCATTATAAATTCCTAATATTATAAAATTGAGATGCTCTTCGAATTATTTGATTATACTATAAAAATAAATCAATTAACTATATAAACATTGTATAATATAAACTTAAACATAATAAAATATATCCTTTCGGAGTAGTGTTTACGTGGATAAAAACTGGTTTTGCTTGTAAGCCAATACCTTGGAAACTTGACGTTGTTCTCTTTCACGCATATTGGATACACTTGTGGCTTTCGTCAGGTAGTTGCCAAGTATTGATGTATGACTTAACTTTCGTTTATGCAGCTTTGAGTTCTGGACTACTACTTATAGAATTAAGGCGATTGATAGAACTGCCTTTATATTTGGTTTCCAATACATTAACGTATGGCATCTTCGAGGCTTCATTCAGGTAGTTGGCAAGTATTGATGTATGACTTAATTTTTTTTTTATGCAGCTTTGAGTTCTGGATTACTACTTATAGAATTAAGGCGATTGATAGAACTGCCTTTATATTTGGTTTCCAATACATTAACGTATGGCATCTTCGAGGCTTCATTCAGGTAGTTGTCAAGGCTTACTGTATAACTTAACTTTCGTTTATACGGCTTTGAGTTCTAGATTTCTACTTATAGAATTAAGTCGATTGATAGAACTGCCTTTATATTTGGTTTCCAATACATTAACGTATGGCATCTTCGTATTATAGTTTTTAATACTTTCAATATCACGATTGAATACAATTTGAATAGGTGGACATATTTGCCTGTTTATCCTTTCTTATGGGTGTATTTGTTAATTTGAGGAACGTAGATAAAATGTGGATTTGCTTGTAAGCCAACGTGTTGGTAACTTGATGGTGTTCTTTGTTCACGCATGTTGTATTGAAGATCATATATTTTCTTCATAGCCGGTTTCATTCAGGTAGTTATTATGTATTGATATATGTATCACTTAACTTTCGTTTATGTGGTTTTGAGTTCTGGATTATTGCTTATAGAATTAAGGTGATTGTTAGAATTACCCTCATAATTCGTTTCCAATGCATTAACATTCGTCATCTCCACGTTATAATTTTAATACTATCAGCATTACGTTGGAATACAATATTTAGCACCAGGTTAAATAGGTGGACATATTTGCCTGTATGTGTTTTCTTATGGGTGTATTTGTTAATTTGAGGAACGGGGATAGAACGTGAACTTTCTTGTAAGCCAACATGTTGGAAGCTCGATGTTGTTCTTTATTCACGCATGTTGCATTGAAGATCATATATTTTCATCGCGGGGACTTCATTCAAGTAGTTGCTATGTATTGATATATGTATCACTTAACTTTCGTTTATGTGGTTTTGAGTTCTGGATTATTGCTTATAGAATTAAGGCGATTGTTAGAACTACCGCTATAATTCGTTTCCAATGCATTGACATTCATCTCCACGTTATAATTTTCAATACTATCAGCATTACGTTTAAATACAATATTTAGCACCAGGTTAAATAGGTGGACATATTTGCCTGTTGTGTTTTCTTATGGGTGTATTTGTTAATTTGAGGAACGGGGATAGAACGTGAACTTTCTTGTAAGCCAACGTGTTGGAAGCTCGATGTTGTTCTTTATTCACGCATGTTGCATTGAAGATCATATATTTTCATCACAGGTGGCTTCATTCTGGTAGTTGTTATGCATTGAAGAATGTATGACTTATGATTTGCCTGTATATCCTTTCTTTATGGATGTATTTGATTAATTGTGTAGTAGTAGCGAAGATGGAGAACAATGAAAATGGTTATTGACGACACGATTTTATGTTTCTGTAATCTGGAGCGGAAGTTGCAGGTTAGTTGTTGTTGTTGTTGTTTACTGCTATATTAAGCATTCTTTTACAGTTATTGAGCTGCTTTTGCCACAGTTGATATAATTTATCACCGGGTACATCGTTCTTAATTCGCTCCATAGGAGATGTCTTAGGAAGTTGTACCCGTGTTTCTGATGGTTTCGGAGATGATCCCATCGTCATCATTGGAGAAGGCATTGGTATTGCAAGCATTGTGTCACCATCGTATTGTGCTTTATCTAGGGGCTTATTCATGTAGCGAACTGGATGATCCACCATAGTTTTTAAGTCAGAACCACCACCCTCGTCTTTGTCGTACGAATTTCTATCATAAACTTTGGATCGTGAAGACAGCGCATTTGGAGGAGATATGAGGCACCTATTACCAATATTATTGGTATTCTTAGTAAAGTGATTTGCATTCTCAGTTGCCACAAGATCTGATTCTAAATCGCACATATTTTTCATCATTTCAGTCGTATGTTTGCGCATTGAACTAAGAATTCCCTTCACACGTTCGGCTAAATCTTGGTGATCATTGTTACATGAAGTTTGTCTACAATTTGAGTTACTTGTTTGTTTCTGCGGGCTTATGTTCGCCCTATTCTTATTGTTTACATTCTGGTAGCCACGTAGGTTTAACTTTCTTTTGGGGCGGTAATTTTCAATATTGTATGCATTGTAACCTAATCCTGATGGTTTTAGGATATCTTCAATGGTGTATTGTGGTAAAGGCTTCTCTGCTTCGTCAATAAGACTAGAAATCTCAGCTACAGCATTACTATAATAGTTACTTTCTCCATGATCCAGAAGTTTTTTATTCTGACCCAATTCTGAAGTTCCTTCAGCTTCCTCTTCGCAGCAGTTTTCCACGACATTTTCTGACTCTGCCATATTTTTAGGTAGCTCAGCAATCAAGTTACAAAAACCATGTTCACCAGTATTGTCAATTGGATTAGTTACTAAATTAGTGTTTTCTAAGATATCGTCAGCATGGCACTGTGCCAACCATTTTTCAGTCTCAGCAATTTTGTTGTGGATATCAGCAATCTCACCACTGTAATCCTTTATACCTTGCACATGTTTTAGACTGCTTACCATTGCTGAGGGTACGAAAGTGGCCTCAGCGCTGTATTTGGCTAAAGATCTCTCTGCTTCGTCAATTTGACTATTAATTTCAGCAATTACATCACCGAAACCATCATTATTGTTGCTATCTAAGCCATCAGACTTTAAGGGTGCCACAGCAGTGATATGTGCCTCTTCTTGGATATCATCCTCAGCGTTGTATTGGGGTAACGGTTTTTCTGCTTCAGCAATTAAATTGTCAAGATCAGCAATCACTTTACGAAAGTCCTCTTTGTTGCTCTCAGGCATTTGGTTGGCAACTAGCCCTTCAGATTCTAATGCCGCTTCAGCTTTAAACTGAGCCAACGGTCTCTCTGCTTCTTTAATTTTATTATGAATCTCAGCCATATCTTTGCTATAGTCATTTTCATGATTCTCAGTACCGTGCATAAGATTTTGATTATCAATTAATTTTGAAGTTCCTGATAGATTTTCAGCGCTGTATTGGGACAAAGGCTTTTCTGCAACAGCAATTAAATTGTTAATTTCAGTAATGACACTACGGAAATTCTCTTTAAGGGTCTCTGAACTTTCTAAGAGCTTTTGATTGGTAGCTAATCCTTCAGACTCAGAGGCAGCGTTAAATTGATCCAACGGTTTCTCTGCTTCGACAATTTTATTATGTATTTCGGCCATTTCGTTGCGATAGTCCGGTCCGTAATTCTCAGCATTGTGCATGAGTTTTTGATTATCCTCAGCTATGAAATAAGACAGAGGCATTTCTGCCATAGAAATTATATTATCAATGTCAGCAATCACTTTCTGATAATCCTCTTTGTTGTTTTCTGTATGTTGCACAGGTTTTTGATTGGAATCCAATCCTGCAGATGCCAAATTGTCTTCAGCAATAAACTCTTCCAATGGTTTTTCTGCTTCGACAATTTTTTTATGGATCTCAGCCATATCGTTGCGATAATTATCATTGTCATAATTATTAGTAGCCGTTTGCAGAAGATTTCGATCATCGTGTAATTTAGAAGATCTTAAGGAATCCTCAGCTATGAATGCAGATAAAGGCCTTTCTGCCTCAGCAATTTTACTATCAATTTCGGCAAGCACATTACGATAGTAGTTATTTTCGTTGATATCGAAGTTCTGAAAAGGTTTTTGTTTATTATTCCATTTTGATTTTGTTGAGTCACCGTCAGTTTTAAATTGAGTTATTAATTTCTCGGCTTCAGAAAGTTTATCATGAATCTCTGTAATAATGTCACGATTGCCGAATTGATTGGCGTCTTTTGCAATACTATTCTCATCGCCATAGTTGTTTCTATGTTGTACGGAATCGTCTGAATCAGATGGTTTCATAGGAAGCTCATCATCTAATTTTGTCGACGGGGTTTGTGTTTTAGCAATTTTGCTAAAAATTTTCGTAATGAAATTATTACTCCCACCCATAAGGCCATCTTTATTATCATCAATTGATTCCGGTTGTTCTGAACAATGGTCACCAGTCAAATGAGATAGAGACTTTTCGATTACCTCAATTTTTTTATGAAGATCTAGCAAATTGTTATATAAGCCTTCATTGCCGTTTATATCCTGCAAAGTTTGTAGATCGTTAACTAATGCAGAGGGCGCAAAAATGTCCCCAGTTTTCTTATTTTTCACATTAAATTCATCATTCGACCCACATGGTGTCACGGTGCGCAACGACCGTAAGCCATTGTAGTTATCCGATAGTTTTGATCCAAAGGACGGAAACGTTTTAGTCGGAGGATATGGTTGAAGATCGGAATGTGAACCATCCAAGGAATGTAACCCATTTGAGAGACTCGAATCATGGTACAAATTTGATGTACTCATTGGAGTTGAACCAAGAAACCTAGTTGTCTTACTCCTTGGGCTTATATTATGAAATGAAGCCGATCCCTTCAATGGACTTGACTCACGAGTCGTTCGCATTTCATCCAACAGACTGGACGTATCTGGATTCGAAAACGATCCACTTGATGATTTCGATTGACGTAATGATCCTAATCCATCTGACAGACGGGACCTTTGCAATGGAAGCAATGTACCACCTAAAATTGACTCAATGAATGGATGAGTCTGACTAGATGAAGCCTGATCAACAAATGAATTCGATTTAGTCGGTGAAATCGATTCAAGAAACGCATCTGCATCTTCCGATGGGCCAGACTGTTGAAACGAATATGGTTCACTTATTGGATTTGATTTGCCCATAGAACCAGTTTCATCCAATGGATTTCCTTCGCGCAGCGAAGGAAATAAGCTGCGTGAATGGACGGAATGAACTGGAAACGGCGAAAGTGAATCAAGAAACGCTTTAGTTTCAACTATTGGATTAGACCCATGGAATGTTCGCCCTGGTAGTCTTGAACCACGCACCGTACCCAAATAATCTGAAGAACTGGGAGCACGTAGCGCATTGAATCGGCTCGAACCTGATAATGATTTGGTTTTATACCGCGCATTTGATGCAATATTTAAATTTGCATCGAATTGTCTGAACTCACCTGTTTGTCCACCAATATTGTTGAATCCGTAACCTCCATAACCGCCATAACCTCCATTACCGACATGGTCTTTTTCCAGTTTAAATTTGTTGGCCTTTTGACTCGAACTCTCTTCAAACGCATTGGCATGCTGCCGACCAAGACGTTCTTCTCCTGCAAATTCCTTCGGCTTACCACTCAAATCGGGTGCATTATATTTTTTTGCATAGTCATAATCGCGCCAATAATTTGTGCTTCTGCCGTCAGCAATGTGATGCAAGCAATGTAGAAATCCAAGCCAAAAAATAAATCTCGTTAAGCGCATCCTGACATATAATCTATTTTTTTGTAGATTGAAGAAAATCTGATAAAAAATAAATTATTAATATATTTTACACGTTGTTTTCGTATTTTTTTTTTTGCTCCACAAAAAACACGACTTCACACGTAAAATATTCTCAGAGGAATGATTTTTTTATGAAAGCAAATTCAGAGATAAAAATAAATTATATTAATATATTTTACGATATTTTCGAATTTTGTTTTTTTTTTGCTCCTCAAAACACGACTTCACACGTAAAATATTCTCATGAGAATGATTTACTTATGAAAACAAATGCAAAGACATAAATAAATTTATAATAATATTTTAAGAAATTTACGAATTTTTCTAGTTGCTCCACAAAACACGACTTCACACGTAAGATATTCTCAGAATAATGATTTACTTATGACAACAAATGCAAAGATATTAACAAATTTAATTTTTTTTCCACCTCAAGTGTAGTTTTTCTCTAATATCTAGAGAACTATGACAGCAAATTCCAAGAATCCTACGATTAAAATAATTGAAAGTTTATATGTCACTAAATTTTGACTCCTTTATAACACTCCGAAGGTGGCCCCATACACGGTGCAGATTATGAAACTTCTTATTAAGTGTAAATTTTTGATCAAGATGGCAGGCCGTATCGATTTGGCCATGTTTGTCCTTCTGGGCACTCTATTGGACCGATTTTGAACTTCCTGTCTATAATGACGCTGTTAACTTTTGCTCGCATAAAATGTTGACAGTAGTTTAGTTATAAGGAATATGGATTGCTTCTCTTTGGAACAATGGTTTGAAATACTGAAAACTTATTTTGAATGTGGGTCTTTCATGGCCAAAAACATTGTGAAAAGTACGTACAACATTTGGAAGAAATGAAGCGCCTACCGTGCGTGCAATTCTAAAATTAATGTATATAATGCGTGAAACTGGGATGCTTATTAATGCCAGACGTGTGCCGCACACTCGTCCGGTGCGTACAACTGAAGCAATCGCTGGAGTGGCCGAAAGTGTTCGCCAAAAGCCTAGAACATAGACTCGGTGCAAAAGTTAACAGGTCGACATTTCACGAAGCACTCTGAAGAGGATTTTGCACAAAATGCCTCGGTATGTTTGCATACAAAGTCCAACTCGTTCAGGAATTAAAACCAGCTGACATTCCACAACGTTTACGTTTCGCTGAGTGGGCTTTGAATGAGTTCATCGTTGACACATATTTTGCAAGAAAAATCGTCTTTTCTGACGAAGCGCATCTTCATCTCAAGCTATGGTTTCAACATAACAGCGCAACTTGCCATACCGCCGCGCGTAGTATCAACCTTCCTTGGCGTCAACAAGTCGACATTTCATGAAGCACTCTGAAGACGATTTTGCACAAAAGGCCTCGGTATGTTTGCGTACAAAGTCAAACTCGTTCAGGAATTGAATGAGTTCAGCATTACCACATATTTTGCAAGAAAAAACATCTTTTCTGACGAAGCGCGTCTTCATCTCAAGCTATGGTTTCAACATAACAGCGCAACTTGCCATATCGCCGCGCGTAGTATCAACTTTCCGTGGCGTCAACAAGTCGACATTTCACGAAGCACTCTGAAGACGATTTTGCACAAAAGGCCTCGGTATGTTTGCGTACAAAGTCAAACTCGTTCAGGAATTGAAACCAGATGACATCTCATAACGTTTACGCTTAGCTGAGTGGGCTTTGAATTAGTTCAGCATTGCCACATATTTTGCAAGAAAAATCGTCTTTTCTGACGAAGCGCATCTTCATCTCAAGCTATGGTTTCAACATAACGCTGCAACTTGCCATACTGCCGCGCCTAGCATCAACATTTCGAGAATAGTGATTCGAGGCCGCTGGCCTTATTTCCTTGGGGCACAATACTTTCTCGGCGAAATTACCCAAATTGACCAGAAAACAGTGGACAAATTGCCTAAAAATTTGAGTTCTAGGATGGCTTGCTGCCGATCCAGCTGCAGCCAACATTTGCATGAAATCATTTTTTATATTCAATCGGAAGAATTACTTTATCAAATAAAGCGAAATTTGTTGAAAAAAAAAAATTAAATTTTGTCTATATAATGACCAAATCAAAATCGGACAAATAGATGGCCCACTCTTTACAAGAAACCACATTTCATTTATCAAGACAACGATCCGAAGCATAAATCACATATGTATATACATTGGATCCATTTCGTTCCATTACTTTCACCAGGGGTAGTACCACCGCTCGGCAAACAACAATAATTCAAATAATCCCACCGACAAAGACAACGAAACAGTGTACCATATTGTAGCGTTTGTAGAGGTGAATTCATATTTGAGGATAATTTCGATACTCATGCTCTATAATGGCGAAGGATGGACAGTTAGAAGTTAAGCCGATGCAATGGGCTTCATATAAAAAAAATAAAGATGTCCGTTATGAACACAGGGGCCTGGACACGAGGTAATAATATACTATTTTCCATTCCATTTCCACATTAAAATTTTATAAAAATCAGGTACACTGCGATACATGACCGTAGTAAGGAATGTCACTTACCAGCTGGTGTTCAGCGTATGATTGCCGCCGGTAGTAGCACCACGAATTAACAATCTCAATTCCTTTAGCTTTAAATATGGACGTGTTGAGATACGCGCTAAGCTACTACAAAGAGAATGCCTAAATTCATGTGAGAAAGTGTTTGTAACCAATAAACTTCATACTTACTTACTTTAGTTTACAGCGCTTTTGATAAGACATTTGTCTTAGTTTTCTGGTAAAACGGGCTATAAATCGGGTCAGTTATGTATGAACATCTTGAACTCTCGAATAGCAAGACTATAGATGGTCGCATTTTATACGGAGGAGCAATAATTTTTTATGGATGTAAGCGGACGAGATGTGTTTTGCACACTACGAATCCTACTTTCAATCCGGAAATGATTTTCATATTTATTCGTACACTTGGGAAATCGAGCGACCATAATGCCGAGTACACTCTCGCCAAGCGTTAGACATGATTTACACGAAAATACATTGTTCGCAGATTTATTGGCGAAGTATGCTACTAGCACCACACGAACAGATTCGTGCCAGACAAATATTTTCATATTCTTTATCATTTTTATTTCTTTATGAAGCTGTGCGCTCTGTCGGCGAGCATATTTCATACAAATACAAAAGACACGACGAAAACCGAACAAAAACGTCGGTCGTTCAGCTAAAAACGTCTGCAGTGTCTGTGGCACAGCAGCTGAAGCTACCCGTGAGCATCGTAAGTCTCTTCCCCTTAAACACATGTCTTCGGGTTGAAATATTTGTGTGTAAATTGCGACTTACTCTGAAAAGCTTCCCCGAATGATTTCGAACTTGAATCTGGTCGACATGTGGTTCCAGCTAGACGGCGCTACAGCCCACACGTCATGAAAATCAATGTACCAATTGAGAAATGAATTCGGTGAGCAATTTATCTCACTTTATGGGCCAGTAAATTGGCCGCCTAGATCGTGCGATTTGGCAACTTTGGACTATTTTTTCTGCTGGTACGTCAAATCACTCGTCTATGCCGATAAGCCAGAGTCAATAGCAGTATTGGAAGACAATATTACCCGTGTCATTAGCGATATGAGTGACCCAAAATTGGACTTGTCTTAAGTGAAATAAATCTTAAAAAAGTAAATGGTAAGCTTTGATTTATCAACTCAAATAAATATTTCATATTTTCAATTTTTACTGATATATCCGTTTTTTATAAAGGTAATAAAAGTGTTTGGATGACATGGCATTGTTTGAAGAATGATTTCACAGAATATATGTTCCAGAGGTATGTTCATTTTTACCAGTTGAAATTAAAATTTTTAGTTTATAGTTTCTTAAATAAACATGTAAAAAAGTTCCTTCGTAGTCAGTACCTTTCCATGCCAACCCAAAGAAGGCGAGTAAAAAAGTCATAATGGTCAAAAATCTGTAATGTGCTTTCCTCCAAACTGTACAGCTCTTATACAGCCCATGGATCAAAATGTTTTAAGGCTTACCAAACTGAACTACAAAAGAAGCCTCCTAAGTCACATTGTTCGTCGTGGGCAATCTCTAGATGAATCTCCACGAAACATCATCATAAAAGATGCAACGCATGGAATGCGTTCAACGAATCTTCAATTCTTTTATCTTTTAAAAAGCTCTTCGAAGAATCGTCCGACTGGGATTATTACCCTATCTGAGTTACGTTTACAGCTAGCTAATGATGCATGCTCTAGCGAATCTCTACTTGCTACTTGCATCATCGTCTAAATTCGCATCGAGCTCGGTTTTCATTGCGAGCAAGAATTGCGGTATTACTGTACTTTCGCAGATTTCTCTATGTTTTTTCAAAATTTAAAAACAGAGGGCTTCAAAAATCTTCCTTCATAACAACACAAGTGTTCATTGGCGCTGCCAGGATTACTTTCAAGAAGGTGCATTTGCATTTACACATTAATAAAATATAGAATTATAAATGTATATCATGTAGAAAAGAAAAGTAATGTGCCTCGCCTCACTGCTGAACAAAATGGTAGGAATTAAGTTTTAAAATATTTACCAGTATTTTACATATATTTTGTGATACAAATGTTATAAGTGGCTTATGATAACTAAAATTAATTTTTATTTAAATAAACTAGATGGCCAAGGATTCGACGGTTCTGTTGCAATAGCAAGTCACATAGATGGTGTTCAGAAAATTATTGATGATAAATATCCTTTAGCCCTATTTTTCCACAGTGCAAACCATGTATTGAATCTAGTCATTAATGACCAGTGAAGTGAGAAATAATGGTGGGAGTACAAAGGACATTATAAACTTTTTTAGAGAGAGTACGTTGCGGCGGAATATTTTCTGAAAACTTTCTGACTGAACTTTCGCAGGACGCACCGAACTCCAAATCGAAAACCAAAGCGTATCAGCGATTTATGATCACGTTAATAAATAAACTGATGTGCTTTAATCTCAAACGTTTTACGAAAAACTGGATGTTTAATTTAACCGTCCTCGAGTAGTGGCAAAACAGACTTACAGATCAAATCAACAATCTGAAAATGTGGAGAAATTTTTCAGAATACGAGTATCTATAATAAACGCATATTATATTCTATTATTTCTTCACTTAAAAATCGATTTCTTCAACACACAAGAAAGCTTATGCAGCTACATCCAGAAAATATGAGAAAATTAGACAAATCAGACAAAGGTGATGAACAAATTTGGACAACAACCTAGATGCCTTCAGTTTTTATTTAAACAATAACTTAATAAAAAAAATTTAATATTTTTCTGAGTATTTTCTTTCATGCTGCCGGCGCCCATGCACATGTCAATGTCAACTCAAAAATTCGCTGATTCTCCCTTTTATGTAATTAAAACAATCTTGTTTTTATTGTTTATTATTTTAAGATATTACTGAGTTTATTGTTCTGAAGTCTCGGTTAATATAAATAAACGCATAACATTTTTTTTTTTTTTTAATTTTGTTTGTTTTGTTTTTGTTATCAACATTTTGAACAAGTTTAATTTTACTATCTTGTATTATAATTTATTTTTTATGTTATTGATACATACATTACACAATATTTGTTCCACTTCATGATTTCATTAAATTTCTCTTAAAATTCATTCACATTTGCGCTAATTTTTGCGATTGCGATTGCTGAGCGCTTACACTTGCTGTGTAGCTACAATACTACCATATAGTACAATACTACCTTATCGTAAGTAAGTAAGTACGAGTATATCGGCTACATCGGTGTTCCCTGACAATTTCTTAAGCTACCACAATAAAATATGTTGGAAATTTAAATAATTCCTGTGATGAATGAAAAGTGGTATGTATGTGTGTGTGTGGTTTTTGGATAAAAAAATTCAATAAATTTCATTTATTCCAGTATATTGAATTGTATTGACTATTGTACATGATTGTGATTGATAGAATTTGTGTATTTGAACTAAAAAAAAAAAAACATACGTCCATCTTATAGTTATGTTAACAGTTACAATTACAATTACAATTTACGCTTACATACATTACAATATATTGTATATATACGAGAAGTAAGTAGTACTACATTGGTATATCATAATATGTCTGTCTGTATTTGTTTTAAATTTTTTTTTTTTTGTAAGTATGTTAAACATTCCCTACCTAGATTGCCTTCAATTTCCTTTTGTTTCATAGTTTGGTTTATATGCTTCTTTATATTGTATATTCTTTTGCTTTAATTTATTTTATTTTATTATTAATGTAAATTAATTTTTTTTATAGTTTAATTATTTTTTTAAGATTTTGTTGATATTAAGATCGTGTACATTTTTATTGTTGACTTTGCAAATTTGTTTGTTTTGAAATACAATGCATAATTTATTATATTTTTCATACCCTGCATATGAGATTGTACACAACAAAGAAAGAAAATTCGAGACATTAGGCATTACTCTGGAACTTAGTTGGAAGATGATGTGCTCATGAATATTGTACAATTTATTGGAATTAATATTTACCGTGACACTTTTAGTTTAGTGAGACAAGGCCCAAAGGTTAAAGTCCACCAATGCTAAACAAAATGGCACAACTTTTCAGATATGCCATGCTATGCAACATGATAAAGATCAATAGGAGTATATTGTATTATTCCATTCCATGTTATTAGATTGTACTTGTAATATCAAAAAGAAGGTGATCTCTACAGCGAGTTATAGTAAATTGGATAATGTGAGAAAATTCTCCAATGTCTAACGATTTCCACGGAGATCGGTTCAACGGTGTAGAAAATGATCTCTGCAGTGCCATCTAGTGATAAGTTACAATCAAGTGTATAGCGTAAAAACCTTCACCATAAAAAAATACATATATGTACCAACTTTCATGATGATTGGTCAAATGGTGTCGGAGTTTAGCACTGTCAAACTATTTTTTTTCGTTCATTTTGATACTTTTATAAGATAAATTTTCTCTCACCCAATTGGTATTGGAATTTATAATTTCTTATATGTTATGCCATTCTTGTGAAGATAAATGTCATAAGAAAGATATAACAGAGCGAAAACATGCACCTAAATGCAGCTATACAACATCTGCAGAAAGAAGTTTTGCGAGGTTTAAAATATATCTGCGGAATACTATGACACAAGATCGGCTTTCAGCTCTTGCGATTACATATGTATTTCAATTGAAAATGACATAGATCATTTGTTAAATTATTATGATTTACTTAACGATTTTAGTCTTAGAAAAGGCCGCAAAAATCATTTCTGAATCCTTGATTCTTTGTGACAAAAATAAACACGGACCTGCTGATCACGAAAATGTAATCACGTAACATTTAAAAGTTATGAAACGTTAAAGTGCCATCTATATATACTTATCTATGTTATGGCCTCTATGAAACTTTTATGTAAACTCAAGCATAGTCTGAAGAAGAAGATTCCTGTGAAGTTTGTTGCGAATTGGACCATGTCACATCATGTAATTTGTTTTCTTTGTGTTTTATTAAATTTTTGTTAATTTTTAAACTCTAAATTTATTTATTTATAATTACATTTCTTGTCAGGTATCATCATTAAAACTAATTCAAAGATCTATCCGCCCGGAGCCTCGCTTGGCTAAGGCCGCGCTCCTGTTTATTGTAAGTATATTCAATTGACTTCATTAAGTGCAAAACATTGATAAACAAATATGGTATATAGACAAATCCATTTAGCTATGAATTGTACATATGTCAACATGTAACCATCTCAACTCGAAGACTAAACATAAAGAAATTTGATATGTATCCGTGTAAATAAAATGATAGAAAATCATTCTGATTACTTAAAATGGATTGTTACACGAGTTAACAATTGTCCAACATGCCAAACAGAGACGGAAGCAATTGATCTTTTGAGAGAGAAGTTTACTAATCAAACAATTTCTCGAAAAAGAACAGACGTGAATTGGCCATCAAGATCATGCAATTTAACACCATTGGATTTGTTCTTATGTGAGGTTTTTTGAAGAGTAAAGTTTATGAGATTTCATACAATTTATGTAATTTTTTTTTTACATTTATAAAGATACTACCTCAAATTTGAACAAGCTTTATAAACGCCTCAGATTGGATAAAATAATCTTCAAAATGAGCATATGAATGAATACATGAATAGTATATTTCTAATGGAATATCGTCCCGATTTTTAGCCCAAAATTAAATGTACCGCAAGGTACAGTCTTAGTCCCGCTTTTCAGGTATTATTCGGTGCACTAAGAGAAACTGAAATATTTGTATTTACTTCAATTATATCGATTTGATATTTGCTAAAGCCACGATTCAATCACCGCCACACACGGGCAATCATGATTGAATCATCCTGGGACGTAGTAGTGTAGTAGTGGCAAAATTGTAAAGATACCACCGCACAGAAATGACACCAGATCTTCAAACAGTTTCCAAAAAAAAAAAATGTACCAAAAATATGTTTAAACTGGTTTCTTTCATATAAAGTATCCCAAACTTCAAACCGCTTTCTCAAATGAATTTAAAATGGTCGGATGTCAGAAATAGATGCTCCATAAATTTAATGAAAGCAGAATTATTAATCCAATATAATCTGGAGCTATTTGCATGAATCTTGCATCCTGTCTCCATTTACTATATTGTAATATTGCCTCTGTTGTGTGATCTCTATGGGGAGCAGGGTATTTGTTACCACTTGTATGTCAAATTAAGTTGTATTTTCTTGCTTAAATATATCGAGGTGAATTTGTTGAGTTTCGTGATTTTTTAGTTTTTGAACTTTATATTTTTTTTTTGCAATATTTTTATTTATATATTTTTATTTTTTTTTGTTATATTTTTTAAAATTTATGTATTTTTAAGTAATTTTCATTAATTTTATTTATTGTGTTTTTTTTTTTTTTGTTGGTTAAATTGTTTAATTTATTTTAACACTTATTTTTGTTGTTTTTTTCCAAATTAACATTTCTCATCGATTTTATTATTTTTCTTAATAATAATTGCAAGAAACAAACCATTTATAATTTAACAAAGAATATTGGAATTTCTTCGTCTCCTTTCTTTGCGCTTTCTTCTTAGATACAATATATGAAATTAAGTAGGAGTAGAGTACTCGTATAGTATCATCCAATATTTTTAGTTATATAGAATAAGTTATATTTAATTATTGTGTGGTTTTTCTTTTTTTTATTTTTATTTTTATGATTAGAATATTTTTTAAAGCTTCAGAGGAAACAATTTGTTTGCTTTTATTTTTTTTTTTTTTTTGTAATTAATAATAATTCTTATTATTGTTATGTAAGAATTATTGTATTGTATTTGTAAGTAATTTTAAACATGAAATTTACCATTCTTTTTAATTTCTATAACTTTAACTTGTGTTACTCGTAGTACAATACTTTCTTCGATCTGCAAATAGGAATTCATCATTTATTCAATTCTTCACTTCTTCAATTCAATTCAATTCAATTCAATTCGATTAACTATTTAGGAATTACAGACACGCGTTAAGGATTTCAACTGTCTTCTACCACAATACATCATATGCTACATATATTATTTTTCTTTTGCCAACAATTATATTTCTCTTTATATAGTAAGTAGGATTGATTTGATATTTCGTATACTCGTACAGTACGTACTCTCTATTTGTCTAATATAAGTATATATTTCTTTATTTTTTTTTCTGCTTCTCATCCATCATTTTATCATCATTTTCTCACTCATTTAAAAAATAAAAAAAAAGATTATTATTGCATTTTATTTAATGATATGAAAAGATATCATTATTGCCATCAATGATATCATTGCCATCATCAAGAACTCTACAGAATCCCTGAAGAAAACAAACAAAAACAAGATCAAAAACAAGATCTTCCACTAAGCTAACATAACGTAGTACAATACGAGTACAATAGATTAACTAACACACACTTTAAATTTAAGATTGCTCCGAATTCCGAATCTCTGAAGCTTCTGGTCTTCTTTATTCATTTTACTATAATTTTTTTTTTTTTATTATTACTAATGGTGGTTTTACTTCTTCATCATCTTCTCTTGTCATCTTATTTTCAATCTTCATTTAAGAGAAAGTTGATCATCCTCACAACCATGGTATGCATATGGTACGACAAATTTCACGTGGATGTGGCTCACTACCATTTGTGCCGCCTCCGCCGCCACCACTACCACTACCATTACCACCAGCACCACCATCATTAGATTTATTAGCTTCACCACCACTAGCACCGCCACTTCCGGCGCCACTGAATTTAAAGAAGGAACTCCTTCGTCAGTGTTTGCGACTCGATTGTGGTGAACGTTGTTGAATGGATCCCGAACTGCTAAACGAAGCACGATGAAATTGTTGCGGTTGCTGCTGCTGCTGCTGATGTTGCTGATGCTGCTGGTGATGATCTTGACTGCCGGTCGATGAAACCGATGATGATGATGATGTTGATAATGCTATGGCTGCTGAAGCATTTGTTGTTGAGGCAGCCATTGAAGCGGCTCTTGAGAGACCTGTATGTCTTTTGGGTATAACAAATGGTGGCGGCGGTTGTGGTGTATATTGTGGTGGTGTTGAATGTGCTGAAATTTGTCGCACAAAACTACGATTAGATACACTTTGTTGACCACGTAAGCCAATACCACCAGTAGCGCCACTAGCCCCACCAGCACTGGTTTGTTGTTGTAGGGAACCACTTCGTGCTATAGCACCAGTGCGTGGTGGTATTGCTGGCGGTGGTCCCAGGTTTGGACCACGTATCTTAACTGTAGATGAGGTTACTGTTGCTGATGATGAGGATGATGATGAGGGTGGTGGCGGCGAGATTGCCAAATTTTCAGTTGATGTCTGGGAAGGTAAGCGTGGCGGCAATTGAGGTAATTTGGCTTGGGGCTGTACTGTTGTTGTGGTTATCATGGGTTTCTGCATGGGCATAGGTTTTATAGTCACCACTGTACCATTATTGTTGCCGCTGTTGCTATTGGTGTTGCTATTGCTTGACTTGGCTAAGCCTGATGGTACTTGCACTTTTATGTTGGATGCTTCTTTAGCATTAGCAAATTGTTGTTGATTTGAACATCCAGGCTGCTGATGCTGCTTTTGTTGTGCGTGTTGTTGTTTTTGTTGTGCATGAATATCCTGGATCTGTGGTGTAATAACAACAGGGTTCTTCTTTTGATCTTGTCCAGCGGCCACATATGAGAAAACACATAATACCGAATAACAAATCTGATCCGACTGCACATCATTAGCATTAGTATTAGTATTAGCATCAGCATCGTTGACATCATTTAACCACACAAACATATACAAACACATTTGTATATGTATGAGTTTTGTGTACATGTTTAGTATTTGTGTGCATGTGTATGTTTGTTTATTAATGTTTTGTTGTTTTGTTTTTGTTTGAAGAGAAAATAAATCGAAATTAACAAAGATTTAAATGGTTGAAGTTTTGCATTTCATTTCGTTTGATTTAATTTGATTTAATATGAAATTGATGATTTCAAGGATAAAAAAATTGTAAAAATAAATGACACAAACACATACACACTTTCACACATGTATAGATACAAACAGCACACACTCGCACTCATGGACACTTCAAAACTCACAAAGCACAGAATTTGAAACAAAAAAAAAAAAGATCAAAGATAAAAAATCACATGCATTTTGATAGAATATAATAGAATTGATAAGAAAACCATTAATAATTATATATTTAGTAAATTATTATAAAGAAAATAATCCAAGAATAAAAAATAATAATAATAAAAATAAATATAATTTATGGAAGTGTTTTTCACTATTCAAATTTAGATCGAATTTTCACAATTCACGAATTTCAATAACTCAATCTAAATTGAGTTGCAAAAGTCTCTATACAATTTTTTCTTCAATAACTCGAACTTCCCCATGTAACTCGAATGTCATTATAACTAAAATACAAAACTTGGAATTGGTTAAGATTCTATAAGAGACAATCAAGATGATATTCCTTTAATCTTCTTTACCGGGGCCTTCGACTCGTGATTTTATTACATCTATGTCCTAAATATTTATGTTTGAGTACTTAAAAAGATTATAAAAATTGTAAATGTTAAGGGATGTAGGATTTTTTAATTGTCGGCATGGAAATTGGGAACCAAAAAGGGAGGCCCTGATGCTCCCCAAGTTCTTGCATCAGTCCAAAAGATGGTCTACGGTCAGATTAGCTACACAAAGAGGGCATGGTGGACGAACTGTTCCGTTGACAAGAAGTTTGTGGGTGTCTTATAAGTGTCGAATGCGCAAGCGAATAAATGTACCGCATGCCCGCCTCATTAAGTTGGCGCGTAGGGACATTTTAGAACATGTCTTGTTGATGGCGCCCATTCGGGTGACAGGATTTTATTACTCGATATTGAATTTGCAACTCAGAAACTTGAATGAAATCTATCATAAAAAATCGGACAAGTACCATCGCACAAGGTTTTAATACTATGTATGCAAATTCGTTGGACTTGTTTGTACGTCCTGTCTGAAGTTATGTAAAATTAATTTGTTTTTGTCTCGAAAGTGAAATACTCAAACAACGCCTAAAAGTATACTACAAAAGAAAATTTAAACTATTGTAATATGAGAATTGCTTCACCAAATCACACTGCATTATCAGCCACGCACATATTGCCGTTGACAACAGATAGCAGTGTGTGATATACTGTTTTGATTATATAAAAAAATGATGAACATTTCTACTTTTTTGGTGGATTTTTCAAAGAAGTCAACCCAGCGTAAATCGACTCGATTCTCTTCAATGAGATGTGGTTGAATTTTACTTAAAATTACTACCTCATCGTATAGTATGCCTTGATCTAAGTCCATATTTAAAATTTCTTATAATCTAGTAAAAATTTTCATCGCTTGATATTCCAGATCTTCACCACTTTTGTAAATAGTTTAAGCTAGACGTTAGAAACTTATTGGCGTCATTTTGTCTTTTGAGATTCATCAAATTGCTTTAATAAATCTATGGCAGATTTACCATAAAACTGATTAATCTTTTTGATCTGTAGCTTTGTTATCAAATCAATCATTAAGTCATGAATTTCAGTGCCTGTTAACCTGTATGCTAACAGGCCAAGTGCGTATGTTATTTTGTTATTAAATATTCATTTTATTTTAGGAAACACTGGAAAAATTATTGGGGACCGAGAGCTCAGGAGGTAGAACATTATTCCCGGAGACTCTCGGGTATTTCGGGAGGATTGGGAACCCTATTTATAGCAGCAATTGAAATACACGCTCTGAGAAAATTTCGAAACCTCAAGCTTTTACGGTTCATGAGATAGAGCTCAATGGCGGATAGACAGCGTAGGCTTAGTAATAGAATCTCGTTGGAATCATTTGGGTACGGAAACCCCAAGAAGCATGTTGGATAGCAGCAGGGAAGTCGTTAGTAGCTATGATGAGCAAGATTTCGAAGAACCTTTGAATCGAGCTTCTTAGAAAATTTTTCCTGCAGTCGCTTAATCAGCGATTTTAGTCATTGGCCGCTAAATGTAATACGGGACTATGGTTTCAGTAGTCAGTCGTCAACAAGCACATGGTGCTGTAAACGACTCTGCCTCTAGAAGTCACTCGATTGTTGGCAAATTCAACTAAGGCATATCGTGCTGATAAATAAATAAGTATTGTATCAAATATAAACAACAAAACTTTTGAATGGTCAGTTTCCAGCAGTGTCAGAAAGTGTTGGCTGTTGTTGCCATCTTTTTATCACTGTTGCTTACTTTTTAGCTGATGATGGAAACAAATAATTGTAGTTATTTATGGTTACGTCAATTAGAAACAAATTTTGACACAGTGTAGACGGCTGTGTCAAATCAGTGATTTTGGCACAGTGTAAGTAGGCTATTATATGTGTTATTTTGAAAAATTTAAAAACCCAAGTTATCTTAGCTTTTATCCCTTTCTAATATTTCTCATTTGTGTTTTCATTTTTGAGAGAGAACAACAAAGTATCTGCCAAATATTTCATTTAAAATATTACGAAAAAAACGAAAAGCGAAGAGCAGAAAGCCAAAAATTAAAATCTGCTATAAATTGCTACATCCGATTTGAGTTTCGTTTCATTAAGAAACGAAACAATTTGCCAAAATAAAAACATGGATAAGCGTCGCTGTAGTTCGGCACCAACTTTGCGCAAGAATGGTAAAGCAGACGTCCCGGCTGTAATGGTGCGTGGAAATAACTGCTTGCCACAATACATTTGTTGTTTATTAAGCTTGGTACTTCTTATAATATTCCTTTGGATTGTTAAATTGGGATCGGAACGTCTAATTCAACCAAATGCTCCGGAACAGACATTAATGGAGAATGATGTCACCGGACCTATTGAATGAGCGCTCTTCGCGACGGACCCATTGAATGAGTGTTGGTCGTAACGGACCCAGATTTAATTTTGTTAAAAATTCTTTCACGTTAAATAAAATTGTTTCTCATTATTTTTAATTTTATCATTTTTCCATTCCAAAAACTAGTCAAGCTTTAAATTTTCAGAGGTCTTCTTGAAACACTGTATCAGTATCAAGTTGATTCTGGAGTCTTTTTGTGTGCAATTTAGTTTTTGTGCAACCGAGTTGAAATGTCCTACAGGAAAAGATAGTAATTGAAGCGAGATTTCCCTGTTTACTGACACAGTGTGTAGATAGGCTATAAGATTGAATTCTTATAACACTACTATTGAGGAACATAGAATATTAAGGTGTGCAATAAGACTTAGGACTTAAGATAAAATTATTTTGCCTTAGTAACTATGTAGTAACACCGAGAGGGAGGACTGTAAATTTACCAGCCACTGGCACAGCAGTGAAGGCCAAAGGCCGATATCAAACTATTGTTGGAATTAGTTTTGTCAACGTTAACTTAAGGCTGGAACAGAATGGTGTTACTGTTACTGTGGTTTTGTTATAGTGACTTGCCCGAAAACAAAAATGAATAGAATGCTTGGTTCAGTAACAGTAGAGTTGCTATACCATTGAAAGTAGGGTATTTTGTTAAATGAACTCAAAAATGTAAAAAATACGATAATACTCAATATGAGCCGTGCGGTTTTGCAGACAGTTAAGACGACCAAGGCAACTTGATAAGTGGACTGAAAAAGTGAGCAACTAATCGACATGAACAACTGACCAAAAGAGAACAAGTGAGTTAATATGAACAAGTGAGTCAAAATGAACAAGTGAGTCAAAATGAACAACTGAGTAAAAAAGAACAAGTGAGTCAAAGTGGAAAAGTGAGCAAAAAAGATCAATAGGGAAGCAACATGTTCACTTGCTCAGTTTAGTGAGTAATTATTTTTTTTTCACGCACTAATCAGCAAACCAACGCTACCGCACACTTAGTCACGATGGTGGCTATAGGTCCGAAAGGACTCCTCCCTACCTCAACAAAGAAAACAAAAAAAAAAAAAAAAAGTAATTGATAAGTAAATACAATAATTTATTTTGGACAAATTCCCAAGTTTGAAGGAACTAAATTCTATAAATTAAGGCCTCCATAAGTCAAACATTTATTGTGCTTTATATTGATTCGAGTTATGGTGTGGTGGTTCAACAGTATTAATTAAAATAAATAATAATAAGTAATATAAAATTACGAAAAATAAAAACAAAACAAAACAAAATTAAATAATAATAATTAAAAAATTCGTCCCATATTTTTCTTTGCTTCAAAACAGGAAATGACTTAAAAAAAGATAAAATAAAATTATTAGTGTACTAGTATACATATTAAAAAAAAATGATTATAAATTAGAGAAGAAACATTTATTCATTTATTTTTATAAAATTTGATTATACAAATGTATTAATTATTATTGTTATTGTAATTTATTTATGTATATATAATAAATATTAAATTATTAATATATATATTTTTATTGTTTCTGTTGTTGCTGTTGCTGTTGTTGTATTCTTTGAGTATAATGAATGAATTGAGATATACTTACTACCATAAGTACAATACAATACAAGAAAAATAAAAAATCAGTGAAAAATAAAATATTGTAAAAGGAAAAGAAAAGATAAGCAAATAAAGTAGTAAAATTACAATAAAATGAATGAGTGATTTTATCTTTGGTTAGACCAAATAATAAATACCCTTCACAGAACATGCATGTTCATCTAAAACTACTAATTAAACTTTATTAGTCAATTTATCATGGAGGGAAGTTATACTAATCTTTCATTCAAATTCCCAAGAATGCTACATCATTCAGTCACCCCAAATCATATCATATGTATCCATAGGATTGAAAATAGTACGACTTAAAGCTCATTTCAGTGATCTTGATCATAGACTCACTATTAGACTCTGCTGACTCAAAAGAACTCACCGGATAATACTATCTTCATTTCAGATTTCACGAATCGTTCGGAAGTTAACATAATATAGTATTGTATTGTATATAGCAGTGATGCCATCTGCGTATCACAAAAACAGGACAGATTATTTTGTAATTTTTATCTTATAAATTTATTTTTATAAATTAGATGAGTTTTATTGCCTCATCTATCAGGTCATAATCCTCTTCATCTACGGTACTTACAAAATTTGCAGTAGCCTTATTGTTGTCCTTTGGATCGAAGGAATTATCTGTCCGGAAGAAAGGCTGATATGGCATCACTGGTATATAGATTTCGCTATCAATATTGAAAGCCTTGTGAGGTTTTTTTTTGAACTATCAAATACTGATGGAAATGTTTTATCCTAAAAATGTCAACCCTATGGAAACTATGTATTGTACCAAGTAAGTATAATTTTCAGTAATGAAACATCATTTCACTACAGCAGCACTGATGTATGGCTACTTATTGTATTTTCTAAATAATTAATTTGAAAAGAATACACAGGTTTTAATGGCAGACTGTTGAAGCAAAGCAAAACAAAGCAATGCACCTTAAAAAGGGGATACATGTCAGAATCTTTTCCAGAAATGTAACAAAATTATGTCAGCAATATTTTTAATATATCTCGTGATACAAAAGACTTAGCGCCAAATAATTTATATACGCTGAAAATCATCGAGTGTGGAGGGGCTTTCAAAAATACAAAAAAAAAATTGTGGAAATTCTTCTTTCTTTTTTCCTTTTTAAGCGTATTGCTTGAGAACGGTTTGCTCTATTTTACTGGTGGTGTAACAATACTACATTACCCGATTTTTTTCATATTGATCATAGCTAACATAATTGTGGGTAATATATCCAGTAAATCCCTCCCTCACTGCCTCACTCGTTCCTCCTTTTACTGCTTTACAAACATCACCAACCAGTGATAACATATGTAAGTAAGTACATATGTTCATAACATTAAGTTAGTTACTTATGTGAAGGGTACTCATATTTTAAAAAAATAGGAAAACATTTTTGTAATTTGACAATTATTGCACTGCTTCAATCCGCCATTGACCGGATTTATGCGACGCACCAGCACACGCGTTTATTGTGAATTCTATGAAAATACTAAAACGGTCAATATTTTTTAGTCACTTTCATTATCAGTCATTCTGGATAGTGTCATAAAACCCCCAATTTCGATAACAGTGCTTCCTATTCCACATAAAAATATACCCACAATAAATTCTTATGTAAAGGTCAGTTTTTTTTTGCATGACACATAATTTAGTTTGGACCCCCCAACAATAAGATTCGTGAATGAGTATCCTTGCAAGCGAAACAAGTGTACATAGACTTACGTTTATGGGAAAGACATTTCGTATAACTATTGTTCAAACATGTTCGACTAACTGTGAACAAATAGGGTTCTGTAGAAGTTCTGTAGAGTTTTGAGTGGAAAAGGCCCCTGCTAGAAGCATCACTTCATCACTTCTTGGCTACAAATTCATTAAGAAAAGAAAAAGTAGTCATAGACAGCTAACATGCGTGAACAATTTGCTTGGTGTGCAATAATTTTGCTCAAACTGTAGGCCTCTCATTAGCCGGTAATGACAAGTTCAATAATGCACAATTGTAATATGAGCAATTTCGTCATCCTTGGGGCGTAGTAGTAGGTGTTGCTCATATTCACTGACCGACGTTCAAAAATGAATTTATGTTAAACAGATTTGTTTTTCTGAGTGTGGCGAACCACAGTTAAGGAAATTGCTCAAGCTTGTTGGCTATCGATGTACTACATAAGTACATGTCTACCTTAATGGCGAAGAAGCTGCGTGACGGCGCGTCTTATAAATTCGGTCGGCTTTAGTTACTAGATTGCCTTTAGCTTGATTGCTTTCAATTTCATAAAAAAGCTTAAATTTCGCTTAGAAGTTGCATTGATTTTGCTCTTGTTGCTGTTGAAGGTGTTGGTGTTGTTGTTGCTGTTATTGCTGCTGCTGCATTTAATTCTTCTTCACCATCATATGCCTTAACTTCGGACATTGCTTTCACATCGCTGTGTCGTCGTCGTTGTCGTGTTTGATGTTCATCAATGCCATTGTCATTGCCATTTGTTGTTGTTCTATGTTGCTGTTGCTGTTGGTGTTTGACGTTCATGTGTGTTGTCTGCAGGTGTTGTTTTGAAAGTGGTTTCCTCTGCTTCTGTTGTTGTTGTTGTTGATGTTGTTGTTGGCAAATATATGCAAATTGCACTGAGGTAACGCGATGAAAGCACAACACTATTTCGGCAGCCTTTTATTTTATTTATAGTGTTTTGTTGTTGTTGTTGTTGTTGTTACGTAAAGACGTAACATGGAGCAGTTATGTGTTGTTGTTGTTGTTGTTGTTGGTATGTGTGTTCATGATGTTGTTGTTGTTGTGGATGATGATGATGATGTTGTTGTTGTTGTGGTTTTTGTGGATATTGATATTGTTTTTGTGGGCGGTTTTTGGTGGCAGTGTGAATGATGATAATATTGTTGATGATTATGATGTTAGTTGTTGTTGTTGTGGTTGTTATTGTATGTATGATTATTGTTATTGTATATTTAAGATTTTAAAAAGGAAAATCAAAAAATGTTTTTTTTTTGCCGCAAAAATAATGTTTGCAAAGAAAAACAAAAAGAAAAAAAGGAAAAGACAAAGAAATAAACAAGAAACCAACAAGAAAATTCACATGAATTGTTCAATTTTTTTTTTGTTTTTTTTTTATATATATATATATATAATTAAATTAAATGAATATAAAAAAACAGAAAATACATAATTAAAAAAAAAAAACATTTAAAAAGTGCAATATGAGCGCATTTGTTGTGCAATTCAATTTCAATTTGTCCTTACACCCATCACCAAAATAATAAGTACATAATTACAATTTAACATGATGGTCAATGAATTCATAAATTTATTATGTTATATGTTAAATAATATTTCAAAAAATACTATTAAACCTATAGGCATAGGCATAAGCAATAACAATTATCAGTTTTATGGTATACCTTAAATCAATATGTATTGATCCTGCAGATCCAGATCTTTGATTTACTGATGAAATCAATCAAATTTCATTACAAAGATATAAATAACTAAAAAATGATGTTTGCTGTCTTTGCTATTATATACTCACACTCCTGTCTTAATTTGCTTTTAAGGATTGTGAAGCTATGAAAGAACTCAGATCATATGAACTAGATAGTTGCATGAGTGCACTCAACACGTTGTTTAAGTTACTCAAGTCAAAAATGAGTGAATGAGAGTAACTAATATAGTAATAACGAAATGAATTCAATGGATAGAGTGACAGACAGAGTGTAACTAAAACCAAATGAATTGAATGAATGCTCTGTAATAGTGATGTTGCGGATATTCGCATTCACATTTGCATTCGCAAAAATTCATGCTAATGTACTTGTGAAGCTGCGAATACTCACACATTTCGAATGCGATGCGAATGTCTAAAAATTAATATTCGTTACATAACAATGTGTAACCAAAATTACATGAATTGAATCGATAAAGTGCGGCGCACAACATAGTACGAAACACTGCTGCTATTTATGCGCAGCGAAATTGGGCAAACAATCAAAAATCATACAAATATACACATCTACAAGAGAGACAGTCACTCACGAAATTGTGTTCGCTCTCAAAATCTGAATTATTATTGTTATCTGAGTTATCCAGCTAACTCAAATTCTTTTGAAAGCTTCTTTTGTTCTCTTAACTGACAACACCATTGGTTATTCATGTTCTCATTAGAATGTGACTACTGTGTGCCGGAACTGAAATGGAATGACAATTTTAATACAAAATTCCTTGATTGGAAACAGGGTAATGCCATCTGGCAAGACAAGCTTTCAATTTATACAAATGGCTACAAGACGGAAGAGGGTACTGGTACAATCAACTTTTCAAAGGAGCTAACAGCTCAACTATCTTACTGGTGCAGTATTTTTCAAGCAGACAGACCTTTCAGACCAAATAGGGATACTGTACCGTTTGATTAACCCAAAATCCTCTCTTCCCTACCTTTTAACCGGACAACGTTTTTATAAACGGTTCCATAGTCATGTCAAAATGTAACGTTGTGTTTTATTGAAACGCTGTTGGTGTCGCCAATACTTTTAATATTTATGTCTCGTGACTCAAAAGTCGTAATGCCAAGTAATTTCTATAATCTGAAAAAAGAGAAATGCACGTTGCCTGTAAGATCATTTTTATTATTGTGTGTTTTAAGGGGGAGGGGAGTCGAAAATTATGAAAATGCTGTTCTTTGTGAACGTATCTCTTGAGAACGGCTTGACCGATTTAGCTAATCCACCGGAAAAGGTATTAAAATCTCATTAAATACAAAATTAAAATATACTTTTGGAGATAGTATTTTTATAGATTTTTTTATGTGAAACATTTTTCGTTTCAGTAGAGTGAAATTTTACATTTGCGTCATCGTCATCGCTTATTTTCGTTAACGCCTTTTTTTGCGATGTCCAAAATAAAGCAAAATTATTCAGATGTGTGACTAATTGGCGATTCAACTACAACAAATAATTGGCAACACAACAAAGCTCATTTTTGAGCCAATCTGATTAAAGTTTGATAAAGGCAAATAACCGTAAATATTCTATATATGTATATATAAAATCGTTAGCCTTTTTGTGTTTGTGCACGCTAATCTCAGAAACGGCTTAACCTATTTACATTAAATGTTTTCACTGGTGTATTGTAGCAAGCTTTGTGTAACATTTAGCGTTTATTTTAGCGTAATCGACCGACTATATCAAAAGATATTTATATTTTTAATTCTGTTGCCTACTTTTGGCCGATTTTCGAATGTGTTTTTGCAGCGCAGCAACATTAAGACAGCTGATGATTAGGAAAAAAGTTAACAAAATGCACGTTTCGTATACCCGACGCGTACGAAGTCGTCGGCACAGCTAGTATGAAATAAAATGCGAGTGTGTTCATGAGCCTATGTTGTGAAACACATTGACTATGTAACTGAATGAATGTTTAATTAGTCATAAGTTTTAAGGAACTCCAGAGCAACTGAATAGAGTGATCAACTTTATTCTCGAAGGATTTGAGGCCAAGGAATACGTGGTGGCAGCGTATCTTGACATTAAGCAGGCTTTCGACGGAGTTGGGCACGACGGGCTGCTAAGTAAACTCAATCTGTTGCCGCCTCAAATATGGTTAATAGTGCGTAGCTACCTCAATAACAGTACACTCTCAGTGGGTCTAGATGGAGTGGAGTCTACTACTACTTAATACCCTGCTCACGCATGACATGCTCACTGGTTCAGAATCACCGCTAGAGGATCCTCAGGAAATTATCATTGCCATGTTTGCAGACCATTCTTGCCAGAAACAGATGCATTTATGAAGCCACGGACAACATCACATGCATGATTTTGAAGTCAAGACAAGACCATGTAACATTGGGATTAAAATAAAGAAATGTGCCAATGTGTCGTAAGCCTTACTGCCGGAAAAAAAGCAAAATTCATAAGCATATCGATGCTTACAGTCATTGGTATATACGGTCGTATAGCGATACTACCTACATCGATTTTTTTTTCTCTATTATCAGTCATCACAATAGACCGTAAGGCTTCTGGATGAAGTCACGTGTACACAAAAGCGGCCTATGTAACTCAACCTACTATTAATAGAGATGTGTGTCTTATGCAGTAACTGAAAATTGTTATTGCTTGTGTTTTATTATAACAAATGTTGAATGAAGTCATTAAACTAATGATATGAAGATAGTGAGTGATATGTTCTTATTATTTTGACCATAAGTGTATGTACATAACATATACAATATTACATATACATATATATAGTGTACGTCATCTAGCTATTGACACTTTTGGCATGAAGGAGAACTTTTTATTGAATTTAAATAAAGTTGATGTTTATCATTGTTAAAAATTAGTTCTTTAAAATATTACCACATTTTAAAGTTCTAACTTTGTTGACAACTAGATGACGTACCCATAATATATATATTTCTTTATTTTAATGATAAACTAAGCAAGGCTAGCATATTTTTTTTTACAGCGCAATATTTATAATTTTTTTTAAATTGCATTAAATTTTTTTTTATATATTTCTGTTTTGGATTTTTTTTTTTTTTAAAGTGATTGACACTTACCATTGTTGATTGATATTTCCGTTGTATGAGGTTACGTGTTTTAGGATCTAAAAATATTAAAAAAAAAAGGAAAGCAAAGGAATGATTAACTGAGGAAAATACTATACAATATAAGTATTTACAATAGTATGTATAAGAGTGAAGCCCCTCAAAGTATGCAGTAATTTTACTACTTTTCCAATTTGGCTAAAATAGACGACCAATAATGGGAAAGAAAGATTGGAAACTTTAGAATGCATTAGACTCTATTTATGTAAATCTGTTCACGAGGAGAAGCAAACTGTTTCAAATCCAAATTACTACTCAATTCTTTGTTATTTATTCCACATTTTGTTCTCTTTATTTACCCTTGTGGTTGGACTTACATATGTAGGCTAGGTTAGGTGACACAGGCCTCTCGCCACAAAACGCGACACCTGATTTTAGAAAGAGTGGGGAGAGTATTTTACGAAAATTAATGATAGGGTATTTCTAGTTGGTCTCAGAGGTCTCCATCAGCCTGCGGAACCGACTTGAAGAATCCACGAACAAATCCAGCGGCAAAAAAAGGTTTCCCAAGAAGAGCAGGGCAGTCAGTTAGTTTTAAATACGGAGGTGAATTTAATGATATTTCTATAATACAATTGAGCCTTTAATAATTATAATCGATCCCAAATCAAACGGATACATTTGTTATCCCGAATTCTGAGTGGTTCGATCTGTTAATCGTGATTTCCCCCTATTATTCATGAAACATGTAAATTCTTTTTACTTTATTTTAGTGTACATTTATATGGCTTAGGTTAGGTTACACTGACTTCTCGCCACAAAAACTCGAGTTCGCATACATGCCTTAAGGCGCATTGTGATGACTGAATACAGAATTGACTGTAAAGTATTCCTGGTTGGGCTCAGCCTCTGAAACCAACATGAAGAATCCACGTCAAAGCCATGTTCCCCAGCCGCAAAGAAAGGTTTCCCGAGAAGACCAGGGCAGTAACATAGGAGGTGTTGAGCAGTTTCTGACTTTTCCCCATCTCCTTGATGTGTAGATTCTTTGGATCTACAGAAATAGGCAGCGCCTTCTCATTAAATAAAAAAAACCCAAATGGACAGGTACCCAGATTAACGTAATTGATTGCTGTCAAGCTGGGTAAAGCGCCAGCACTGAACTACAGATTGTTTTGCTCTTGCTACTGAGGGCCATTATATCCTTAAGGAAGCTTGGCTGTTAACGCAAATCGATATGTTTCTAGAGGCCTCCACCCTGGTTTTTATCAACTTTGGTGCTTGCCATATTGCATCCTATAGATCTCTGCCTGAGAAACACTGCGCCAGTCTGGTAGAATGTATGATATGATACATTAGGCTGGCCAGGTAAATAGAGAGCAGGATATTTAAATGTAGCTTTTATGACATGCCTATTTAAGCAATGCAGACACAGCTACTGCTTATCTTATCTATTGTAGTGGCGAGCAACAAGTTTGTTTATCATTGATAAAAAATGCAGATGCCTATGCTCATCTAATTTTAACTTATTTACTTATTTATGATAATTTGCTGGTAGCAACTTATGCAGATGACACCACCATACTCGCTATCTCAACTTCCCCCCTTGAAGCAGCGGAAATGACCCAAAGCTATCTACAGCGGTTTCAAACATGAGCCAAAAGATGAAACATTGGCAGAAATCCCCCTAAATGCGTACACATTGAGGCGTGGCGCTTGTCCAGTTATATCGTATGAATCTAGAATCATTCCTCAGGTGAATCATATTCGATTCCTATGTCTGATCTTGGACAAGAGCCTTATTTGATGCGCCCATGTAAAGAATGTCACAACGTGCTGCAACCAAAAATGTAGAAATAGGACTGGCTACTACGTGCGAACAGCAAACTGTCACTCAACAACAAATCGATGATTTTAAACAGGTTGTGGCTTTAGTTTGGCGATACGGTATTTAAATATGCGGGCGCTTACTGAAGCACCTGAATCCCCTGCCAAGATGTCTAACACACAGCACAGTCCCTCGTCAGTTGAAAAGACTGCATCCTCACGATCTCCTTAGTAAGAGATCTTAATAATAATTAGATGTCATGTTTATCTAAGTTCACGTCTTAAATATGATGAAACAAATGTATAACAACCTATCCAGTTGTTTGACATTATAAAAGTGAAAAAAATAACAAAAAAAATTACAATATTAAATATTCGGGTATGTGCTCGAAAACACCGACGTTTTTGATGTCGGACGTTTTGAATTTCATGCAAAAAAACTTAAGTGTGCTTGAAAACGCGAATATTTACATTGAACAGCTGATTGAACAGTGTATGCGATTTTGTGTGATTGCCAGCATTGTTTCGTTTTGCTTATATCGTTTATTTTGCTTGAATTTAAAAGACTTTTTTGTAAAATGCTAATTATACTTAAAACAACTAAAATGTTAAATTCTTTAAATGCAGTTTAGCGAGAAAACCAATAAGCTACAGATCTTGGTACTTTTTTTTCTTTAATAACTTCAGATATGGGAGAATTTACCGAATCGTCTGTAAAAAACTAGCCGATTTCAAAAACTTCAAAAGAGGTTTTTAGCACACCCAAAAATGGAATTGGGCTGGAATTGAGACGACAGTGGTTTCTAGCACATACCCGATTAATATTAAATATTATTAAGTCTAGCATACTTTTCAGGGCTTTCATGCAATAATATGATTTAGTAGTATACGAGTATTACTATTATGTATAATTATTCATATTACTTACTGTACTCCTCAAGAACAAAAATGCCGCCCTTTTGGGTAAAACATTTACGAATGTGATCCAAACGAACGAAAAACTGAAAACATTACAACAATAAACATTATTAAAAGGATTTTACATTCTTTAAATCTAATAATTTTCTTTCTATTTTTTAAATATCATCAGCACACAAAATACGCCAACCAACATAAACATTTTCAATATAAACAAAAAAACACATACATAAATAAATATATATTTATTGTTTATCATTTAAACTTTATAAATTAAGAAATAAATAAATTAAAGTATTTTTTTTTTGTTGTCTTATATAATTTTTGTGAGTTTTTCTTTTGTGTTGGTGACAGAATTTATGTTTTTAAATTTAAAACAAAAAAATAAAAATGTATTTAAGGCGAGACAAATAGAGTGGTTGAAAGTGACAGAGTGAGAGAGAATAGTATGTGTGAGTGTAGGTGTGTGTGTTTGTGTGTGTGTGTTTGTGTATGTGTGCTTTGTTTTTGTTAAATTAAAAATTTAAAAATTATTTAAACACAAAATTAAAAAAAATAAAAATAAATACAAACCTATAAATATTGAAAAAAAAATCTAAAACAAAAAAAAAATAAAATACAATAACATAAAAGAAATCAATAAATTTAAGTGCCACATTTGAAAACAAGAAGAATTACAAGAGCATGCATTATGAACTTTTTTTCTAGTTAACATTGGCAGGCATTAAGCTATGCTATACTTTGCTATGCTATGCTATGCTATACTAGGCTTGGCTAAGCTAAGCTAATCTAGGCTTAAGTTATGCGAGGAGGGTCAATTGAAGGTTGTCTTGTTTAACAAATAACGACAATTTGGGTAAGTTTTTCTGTAGCAATATAATTTCGACTTGATTCTAACATTTCCAATGCGAAAACTGTTTGTTCTTCTCACTGTAGTATGTGAATCTGATTGTGTGCGTGCTTGTCACATACATAAGTATATTGTAGTTTAACAAAAAAGTAGTCAAAACAAAAATAAAATACGCAAACAAACAAATGAACAAAATAATATTTAAAAAAGCATCAGGTTAGCAGCAGCCAAAGCAAGCAAAAAAAAAATTTATAATAAAAAAACATAAAGCCAAAACCAAATATATGATATATGTAAGAAGAGTAGAAAGCCACAAGTCTTTATAATTAAGCCAAATTATTGGGGAATTAAAGGAAGAAAGGTAAAGTTATATGTAAGTATTACAAAAAAATATTGCATCTTTTGACATTTAAATAGTAGAATTAAATCATAAACAAAATTTCATTCATCATTATTTATATTTATTAAGAACTTATAAAGGACATAAAGGCAGAGAGATAGTGACTGAGAAAGATAGAGACAGATACAGATAGAGAGAGAGAGAGAGAGAGACAAAGAGTGTGTGATGGAAAAGAAAGAGAAATATAGTGAGAGTGAAAGGAAGATACACTTAACGAGAGAATTCGTTAGAGCGATTCAACAAATTAAAATTAAAATTTAATTGTAATTAAGTTTCCTTTTTTTTTCATTTTATTTTTGCATTTATTTTCTTTATTTTTTTTTTATAAATAATAATAAAAACAAACTGATCTTTTTACATAGCTGCATTTCTTGTTTCTTGTGAATGAAATAATATGGTAGTACAATAAATATAAAGTACATAAATAATTAACAATTATTAAGTCAAGTTGCTTTTGGCATTTTTACACAAATAAAACAAATGAACACAGAAATAAATAATTCAAAAAATTAAACAACATTAATCTTTAAATAAACATGTTATAAAAAATAACAAATACAAAAAACAAAAAAAAAAAACGACAAACAAAATTGTTACAACAAATAATTACCTTTAACCGTTACTTAGTATAAATCGTAATGATAAAATGCTACAAACTTAAAAAGAACTGCAGTATTATTTTGGTAAATAATAATTATAATAATTAGTCATTTATTTTTTAGGTTTTTCCGATCGTCTTTATATAAATTTATTTTGTTTGATTTTCTTTTAACAAAAATCTTTTATATTTTATTATTATTATTTTGTTTGTTTTTTTTTAAATTTTTTTGTATTAAATTCTAATAATAATAATATAATAATTAGCACTTGTGAGATGGTCTTTTTTTTTGTTTGTTTATTTTTTAAGTTTGGTCTACTAATAAACATTGCTAAGAAAAAAAAACATTGTATATTGCGCAGAGTTTGTTTATATATATTCACATATACGAGTATATACAATAGTATATTGTACAATATATAAATATATAAATATATATGTATAAATGTATTGGAAATTATATATAGATTATATATATAGAAATAAAAAGTAAAATTTAATATTAATCATAATAATATTAATACACTGCTAATCAACTGAATAGGCTCAACACTTCTTAGAAAGTAAAATGGCAATATCTCTTCAAAGATCTTTCTAATTTTAGTGAAATATATTTTTTTTGTATACAATAATAAATTTTTAATAAGCCACAAAAGTTTGAAGTCTCTAACATCCGAAATATATATATATGTAATGCTCATTTACTGAATAGGTTTAACGGAAATGTCTTAAGTTTGTGACATACATTGGTTATACATATCGTGACCATTTTTTTTTTCAAAGCAAAGTCGAAATTACAAAAAGTTTGGATACTGACTACTTCTTTTATTCGAAACTACTTAAATAATATGAAATGATGTGCTCAATAAGCGACAACATCAGCAGATAGAAGACTTATCATCAGCATTGCTTTAAATTCCCAATGATCAGCTGCCAAAATCAGTGAAGAACTTAACTGTAACACGCATTATTCGGAGTGCCAATCATTTGAAGAGTTTGAAATTAAGAAAACCTCCTCTCAATGATGTGCGTAAAGCAGCAAGCCATCAATATGCTAGAAAAAATATTACGTGGAACAAGGAGTGGTACACTGTCGTGTTCTCTGATGAAAAGAAGTTCAACCTGGATTGACCGGAAGGCTACAACTATTACTTTCATGGCCTGCGAAATGAGGAGTGTTACAACCACACATGTGCAGATGGCATAATAGTGTGGGGAACCACGTCATTTTAAGGGCCTTGTAAGCTGCAGTTTATTACATCAAAAATGAAGGCGAAGGTATACAAAGCTTTACTACAAAAGTCTTTTTTTACATTTCTCGAATATTTTTGGACGAATTTCATGGACATACCAACAGGACAACGCACCTGTTAGTTTGTTAAAACAGTGTATAAATGAACAAAATGTGGAATTACTCGTGTGGATGCCATACTCCCTTGGCATAACTATCATAGAGAACGTTTGGGGGTTATTGTCCCGGAAAGTATATGAGGGTGGGAGACAATTTGACGATTCTGCTGTCCCAATTGATGCCATTAAAAAAACCTGGTCAACAATATCGCTTGGAATGATTGAAAAAATATTATCAGTCTGTGTCAAATCGTTTTTATTAACTTATATTCATACTCCCTACGAGTATTAAATACAAAATCATACATACATAACGTCTTTTTGTGTTAAAAATAGTAAAAGCTGTGAATTATTACTTCATATATTTTAAGTTTTTGAACCTATCAGTTGACTTAAAGTAAATGAGCATTTATTTGGAATGTTTTTTAAAAAAATAAATAATATATTTATACGGTTGGTAGAGATTTAAAACTTTCGTGGCTTATTAACAATTGATTGTCCTATACAAAAAAAAAATTATTCATTAAAATCAGAAAGATAGTTGCAGAGATATTGTCATTTTACGTTCTTAGAAGTGTGGAACCTATTTAGTTGATTAGCAGTGTGTGTATAGTTATATATGTTTGGTAAACAACTTAACAACGCGTGTGTGAATTCAAAAGTTTGTATTGTAGTTTTCATTCCAAATACTCAATGCTTTTTATTGTATAAAGGTTGTTAGCTCCTATCTTACAATATTAAGACTGGGTCAGTCTCGAAAATAATTAAAAAGATGAAGCGAAAAAAGTCTCCTGGCCTAGACGGGATAGAAAACATATGTACTCGTATGTTTAAAAGCACTCCCACGTAGTGATATTCGTTTCCTAACAGTCATTATAAAGCCCTGTCTCTGTTTTGATTATTTTCCTCGCATCTGAAAAACATCTAAAGTTGTGCCAATTAAAAAGCCACAGAAACCTAGAGTGCCCTTCCTCTTATAGGCTAATAAGTTTAATGTCCTCTGTAAGCAAAATCTTAGAGAAGGTCATCAAAGACAATCGCAAAAGGATTGGGAAATTCTCCCAAATCAGCTGTTCGGATTTCGCAAAGAACATAACGCACTACATGCGCTCGTACGTATCAAGAACAAAACTTCCAATGTGCAAACACCACAGGCATGATTCTCCTTGACATCAAAGCTGCATTCGACTCCGTGTGGCACAATGAGCATATCTACAAGATGACACTCTTAAATTTCCCGCCTGAATTGATAAAAATTTTACAGATTTTTTTTTAAGCGACCGTTCGTTTGCAGTTTTTATTGGCTTTGCGCATTCTGCACGCAACAATCTGCATGCAGGCTGCCATCAGTGGTCGTGCCTGTCCCCGTTACTCTATAACATTTATACTTCTGATTTCCCAGCACTCGATGGTTGCTTAGCCTCCATTTTCAATGATGATACTGCGATTTTTTTTTGCTCTGGGCTATTAGCATCTGATATCTCTACTAAGTTGCAGGTTGCTTTTGAAACCCTCCTTGACTACTTTACTAAATGGAAGATAATGATCAATCCGGACAAAATTCAAGACATGTACTTCACTAGGAAACGTAAAGCCTTATTTAAACCAGCTAGTCATATAAATCTCCACAACGCTGATATCCCCTCGGAACAAACCATTTTTAAGGACTACTTAGCATGTGTTTATCTATCTTCTATCTTATTTATATAAAATCGTAAGCCTTTTACTGTCTGTGCACGTTAATCTCAGAAACGGCTCAACCAATATGAATGCGGTTTTCACAAGTGTACTATAGCAAGCTTCCTGTAACATATATTTATATTTATTTTATCAAAATCGACATACTCAATCAAATGATATTCATATTTTCATTTCTGTTGCCTACTTTTTGGATGATTTTCGAATGCAACATTAAACAGCTGATGATTAGGAAGAAAGTTAACATAATACACGCAATTACAAGTATATTTCGTACACCCCAACAGTGTTCGGAACCTTACGATAATTATCGTACATATACATACGATAAATCATGCCTAGGAACGATGTAGCACATCATTATCGTACGCAGATTGTACGATAATTTTCATCATGATCCAAATTTTGATAATTCATTTTATTCTTACTCTGATAAGCACAGAACAGATGTGGATGAATTTAATAGCATTTTAATGCCAAATTATTTTTAAGCGAGAACAGAGAGATGACTTAATGTAAATACCAATCATATGTTTAATAGTCCCGAAAATAAAGAATATATTGAAATAAAATGAAAAAATCCTTGGTTTTATTTATCACAAATCTACTATTCTTTCATATTCTTTTTTTTTTTTCGTTATTCCGAAATAATAGCAATAGCATGCTGGATTTTGGGAACAGTGTAGTTTTTACTAATGAATTTAAAAACAAGACCCATGTCCGTCTAAATCAACTGCGTGAAGAGTATAAAAAATCAGCCAAGTGTGAGTCGGGCTCGCACACGGAGGGTTCCGTACCATCGTACAAGATTTTTTGCCGCAAAAATGAATTATGTTTTCAATAACTCAATGCTCGAGTAATTCCAAACACAATGAATATTAATATGAAATTGACAAAAAGTTCATGCTCCAAATAATAAATTATTGATTTGACTTATGTTTAGAATAGAATCATTATTCATACTGCATATCAACATTGAGATCAGGAACTGTGAAAATTATCAAAAGCATAAGTGAAATATTCATAAAGCCTAAAAGTATATAAAAAAAAAAAAAATTTCAAAATATGAAACAAAATAAATCAAAAAGGTTCTAAAACTGTGCGCAGTGCACACGTTTCTTGTATGGGGACCCCTTTAATTTTTTAACTTTATTTTAGTGTAAGTATTTGTTGCTATCATGATAATAGAAATACACATTCTGTGAACTGTCTAGCTATTGTGGTTCATGTGATAGAGCGGAGTCGGACGGACGGACGGACTGCGGAAGCTTAGTAATAGGGTCCCGTTAGCACCATTTGGGTACGGAACCCTAAAAGGTTCTATTAATATCAACGCGGTATTTTACAAGTGTTAATTCATAAAGCATTTGGAGAAATATCAATATTACGTTAAATATATTATATTTTTCACTTAAGTACGATAATTTTGGTCCATTTGCGAAAATTTTACCCCGTAAGTACGATTATTGCCTAACTTTAGGCTAGGTACACTGTACCCTACTCGTACGAGGTCGTGGGCACAGCTAGTCATTAATAAATTAAACGTCTCCATTAGAATTTTGTACCCCTTCATAAACTGGAACTTGCGCTTGAATATTAAAAAAAAAAAAATGTACCTTTCCAGATCAGTTTTCGAAGCTATAATACTCTATGGGGCACCAGTTTGGACGGATATTGCTCGAAGCCATTTATACAAATTGCAAGTTATGCAAAACAAATTGCTTAGAACGATTTTCGGCCTACCATGGCACCACTGTATCACTGACTTGCATAAGCAAGTCAATGTTGAAATGGTAGTTCGGCTCAAACAAAACTTCAATGATAGATGTTGATACTCTACTTATTCACACATCAATTATATTATTAGACATTATTAGATTTAAGTTTTAGTTTTAACTTTTAGTTTAAGTGTAAAAAAAAACAAAATAGGTGTGTTTTTGATGAATTTTTCCACACATATTATTAATTAATTATTATAAAAAACTACGCTTATATTACCTCATTATATATAACTAAGTTGTGAAGTTAGCAAGAGTCTAAACTTAATTATTTTTAATGTACTCTTTTGTTGACAATATTTTGTCATAAATAAACACGACCTCGGTCTAACACTGTGGCAAATTTTATACCATTTTTTGTTTAAAACGCTTCAATTTTTCCAAAATCGATTGGGAGTAGCTCGGCCATCTATGCTTGCATTGTATGTATGATATGTACATCTTAAGTTTTTGAGCTATCGAACTGAATTTTTGATACCGGTTTTTTTGAAATCATACGCATCTATTGTATAAGTATAAAGTCCGAGTTCTCTGATTTCTTCAAGAGGTTGTGCTCCCGTACAAAATTAATTTAAAAATCATAATTGTTATTGCTTTAAGTTATCTTCATAGTTTACTTTTGTTTTTAACATTTTCCTTTGCTGAGAACTCTTTAAAATGAGTGATACTTAAGTAAGGTATGTAAGCTTTGAAGATCCGAAGTTTCGGTTAGATCTTGTTTTTCATTGGTTACATATTTAGCCTCGAGAATTGTGTGCCTAAAATGTATTTTTATTATGTTTTACAGTATAAATAATTTTCCAACTATTGTAAATACTTAGAATACAATTTTTAATTTGAGGCAAGAAGAATTTTGGAAGCATTTTATAGTAAACTAGCACGAGTGCAATATACTAATGAAGAAAATGAGATGTGCGCTTATAAAAAACATAATAAGTACATACATATATTTATTTTATAACATATTTCTATCTCCAGTACTATGGGCTGTGCATTGTTTCGGGATTTGATATAAAATAGATTTGCAAAAATGTATGATCATTGGACCGATATGGTAGTAAGCTCGCTACTAAATAATATACAATATTTGCCCCTGAATATTGAATGCAGGCATAGAAACTCGCTCAACAACCTGCGTACTCTTAAATGAAGGTAATTGGAAAATATTGTTATACCGGTGTAGTAACTTTATATTGTGCACAAATGGTTTTAATTTAGGATCCTCCAACCCGTATGAATAGAGTATAGTGGTTCAGGTGGAAGAATAATTTCTAATAATTTTATTTTTCCTTGTAAGCAACAAAGTCCTTTAGATTTGTCTTTCCATTTCAAAGCAGAGCAATTATTCGGAAATAATCGACATTGGATCATTCTTATTGTCAATAGAAGCATCGTAGTTCATTGCAGAATTTAACTTATTTGACCACAGTCCTCTTGGACCTGCTCTCTGTTCTCTCATGTTCTGAGATCTATCCCTATCCCTATCATGACTAAGACGAACTTCACGTTCAACAGACGATTTTCTATTTCTTTGCAAAGAACTCCTTGTGATTTCCATTTCTTATCAGTTTCATTATTATGAAGCATACAATATTTTTTTGCGTTTCTTGTTCTACGTCCTATGTATGTTGAAACGACTTCTTGGCATAATTGATTTAAAAAAGCTTAATTGAAAAAAGTATAAGCCTTTCGTAAATCGTTTTGCTTATCGGAACAGACAGAGTTCAAGGTGAACTATGGTAAATCACAATTGTGTTCCTTCACCCTCATGACAAAAGCTATACACTTCTGGTAACATTTGGTGGTCTGGTCCACAGTCGACAGTTGTGAAATACCTTGACAAACAAACGCCTAACATGGAAATGTGATAACCCTTGGTTCATCATGTTTCCAAAAAATAAAAATGCTGAACTAGGTAATAGGAGCAAACGTAGTTTGCCAAATAAGCACTTAATTTACAAACAAATTGTTGCTTCTTCCTGGAAATATGGTATCCATCTATGGGATACAAGCCCCTCAAATAGCAGGCCCTCAGGGCAATTTAGTAGCTTCCTTACAGTTCTTTAAGTAATCATAGTAGCTGGTACAACGACAGACCTTACAGAATCACCAGGAACCAGGATGGTGATTTAAAGGCGCCTAATAAAGCTGAATCCAAAGTAGAGTCCTGTAAGAGCGCGCACTATGTAGTGTTAACAGTCAGCAATCACACTTGCACATTAAGAAAACGAGTCATGTTTGTTCTTGAAACGAGTCATTTAACTCATTACATTTTAATTGTTTCTGTTAATTAATTGACTCAAATCTATGCTGTCGTGGGTGCCTGGTCACTCCGGTATCCAAGGAAACGACATGGGGGACGAGTGTGCCAGGAAAGGTTTGGCATTGCCTGTGTCTCAATCAGTTGCCGATATTTACAGACCATTACAGGATATCCTCTCATGCCTTGAATTGAAAACCAGAGATCTAGCTAACAGGAAGTGGGCAAATGAGTCTGGCTGTACTTTCTCTATCAATCAAAGGAACATCCGAGCTTCTACATTTCAACAAGAAAAGGATTTGGGCGTTGACGCTATCGAGCTAATGGCCCAGAGGATGCAGGTTCCACATAATGACTTCTGTCGTAGCTGTGAAGATGAGGAGGAACCGGATTTAATCCAACACCTCTTCTGTGATTGTTGGGTAGTTTGGCAAAATATCCTTTGGGGACATGGCTCTGTTCGTGGACTGCTCATGTTGGTTTTAGAGAAAGAGGATGATCTGTGGAACCAACCTTGGACAGTTCTGGATTACCCCTAATACCTCATAATCCCCATACCCTTTCACGTTTTATCAGGCATCACAGTGGACCTTAATGGGCTTCTGGGTGAAGTCGCGAACAATCACAAGCGGCCTGCATAACTTAACCTAACCAATTGTCGTTTGACTCGTGTCTTCTGCTATGGCTCTGTATCACACTGTTATGGAATTTGTTTGGAATTGTGAACGTCGCTGTTTTGAGTAATTGCTTTGGGCATGTTATTTAGTGAGAGGAAATGAGAGAGAGCTTGCATGGGATAGAAATACTGTATATACTATGAAACGAATTGTCTATACTGCCGTTCGACTTCTGCCTTTTGCTATGACTTGATATCACACTGTCCTCTGTTAACGGAGTCAATTCATGGACTCGCAACACCATACGATTTGATTTTATAGTGTGCTGGTGCAGACAGTGTGATTATTGATAGTAGGGCTCTAACAACCCAAAAGACTTACCAACACATCTAATACTTACTACAAATAGTTTATTTACTTTAAATTCCATGTGGTAGAGGGAGTTGAGAGGAAGGTTCTTATGTATCTTTGAAGTGTGTGTGTATCAACGGCGTGAATATGCAATTTAAAGTGAATATGGTAGAGGTAGTTGAAAGCAAGGTTTTTATCTACGTTTAATGCAAATTGTCTTCTGTCAATTGATCTCGATATATCAGATAATTATGTCAATATTAATAATTGATTCATCTGTTTTTTTCAAAAGTAAAACGAAAACAGCATCACAAATAAAAATACTCCCCCCTTTCTGTAAACTGATTTCAAATCAATCCCCATAAGCCTCCATAGTCCTCACAACAATGATTTATAGCTTACTATACTACAATCGTTGCTTAATGTTGCTGTTGTTGTTACAATAATATCATTATTATTTCTTATAATAACAATTTGTAGATTTTTATAAACTTTAACTAAATCTAAAACAGCATGCGCTTCTTCTTAATCATTCTCTACTTTATATTCACAAAAAATCAAAAACAAAAACGAAATTATTGTAAAATAAACTAAGAACAAAAAAATCTTCCAAATTTTGTCAAATCAAAAATTAAATAAAATATGGTACTTGAAACTTGGAACAATTTTAGATGATGAATCAAATGTTCTTTCAACAATTAAATGAATTTAATTAAATTTAATTAATCAATTAATTAATTAATTTATCATCACCTGAAATTGTTTATTTATTTAGTTAACTATTTTTTTTTTTTTTTTTGTTGTAAAAAAATTGAATATGCTTTTTTCTATATAAAACTATGTGGGGGGTGGAAGGTCATTTGTTTCAAACTACAAACTACTATTGCTTTTAATTAATTAAATTCATTTGATTATTTGGTTTTGTCTAAACAAAGAAATCTACACAAGCAAAAAATTATACAATAATATGGTATAAAACATAATTAATTAATTACTTTTGTCTTTTGTGAAATTTCAAATTGAGTTAATTTATTGTGATTTGTTTTTCTTTTTTTTTAATTTAA
The DNA here is from genome assembly GCA_037043315.1 of Amiota communis. Lineage (NCBI taxonomy): Eukaryota > Metazoa > Arthropoda > Insecta > Diptera > Drosophilidae > Amiota > Amiota communis. The sequence goes on along the minus strand of JBAMAV010000198.1, from coordinate 302,290 downwards.
TTTAATTTTTATATGTTTTTAATTTAAATTCGTATTTATTCCTTGTACATAGTTGTTCTTTTTTTTTTGTTGTTTTCAAACCAAATTGAAATTGGTAAAAAAAAAAAATATATATATATTATATATAATATATGAGATCATTTGCAGCCCAACTAATTTAAGCCAAATGAATTGAAATTTAAATTGAAATTGAAATATTATGCAATCCATTACACTAGAAACTGAAAGTTCATTATTTTTTTTTTATTTTTAATTGTTTTCTGTTCATAAAGTTTGCTATTTTTAATTAAAATAAGAAAGAACAAAATAATTAAATAAATTAAGAAAAAAAAAAATAACTAAGAAAATCATCAAAAAATAAATTAATAAAATATACCATTTATAAATGTTATTTATGTTCTGATTGTTTGATTTGTGGTTGTTGTTTTGTTGATGTTGTTGTCAGTGATTATGTTGTTGTAGTATAATATGTTAGTATAGATTTTCATAGCGTCACATTTTTTCATGGTACTCAAAACTACAAAAAACTAAACAAAAGCAACCAAGTAGCAGATAGAGTATCAATACTATTGGCAGGACAATGCCTTTGTAACTACTAAGAATTAATCATATTCAAACAAATTTGTACGACTCCTTTATATCGAGCTCCACTATTGAAGACTTCGATATAGGAGGAGTCCGACTGCATTACAATTTCCATACACACTTCACAAATCAGGTGATTGTTAAGGGTATGATTACTTTATTCTGATCTTTGTAACACCCTTGCAGTATGCAAGAGTCCCCATGCAGAGGCGAACATAGGAAATCAGCAGCCCCTTTTCGCATTAATAGTGGCTGGTGAGTTCACTAGTCGTAGGAAATGCAGGCGGTGGGAATGACTGATGACATGACTGGTTCGGACTTCAGAGTTGGAAAAAAGTTCCGTGGATTCCTGACCATCCGTGATAACGGGGAAAACCTCTGGTCAGACTAGGTATTGTATATGAGTTAATAAATATTGAGCTCCAAAATTACTCAGATGGGTTGGTGTCCTAAAATGGAAACATAACTCTTTGTAATAAAATGCTGGTTTTGGTAACCTACAGATGGTGGATATAGCTTTCTAACTTTTGGGAGCGAGGTCTATTTCTACCTTCTCGCCAAAACTGGCAGCATTTTTATGATCAAAAATGAGGCATATACCACCACAATCATAAGGACCCAAATGCCCATGGTACCAGAAAATATCTCTGGTCAGGCAACGTAACGAATTTACTACCAGTAGAGAGCTCCATGAAGCTCAGGAGCTGGTGACCCCTAGACAACAATAAACCGACCCCCACTAACAAAATATACACACATAGCAGACAATCCACAGATTACAAACGGACGATGCCTCAGAAATATTGCACGTGCAAACTCATTAAATTTTCTAAGACTATTTTTATTGGAAAGATTCCATAAAGTAATCAGAGTTTCTTGTTTTAAAGCAGCTTTTTGTATGAGTAACGCAGTTTCTCAGTTGTTTCATTGTTGTTCCAAGTTTTTCGTGTCTGTGTTAGTTGTAGTTCAGGTTTTTCGTTCTATGTTTTGTGTTTCTTATGTGATGTTTTTGTATTCTTAAATGATTATTTTTCTAGGCACAACTTATCAGTGCGAATTTTCTCGATTGCATGTTTTTGAGATTTGGTGTCAAAAGTTCAGAATGTGCTGGATGCCATAGTGGAAGGAAGACAGCACATTTTTTATCTAGCTTTCTTGTAAGTAAATTCTCTAATAAGACAAACAAAATCTAGATTTTCTGCAACTTGATTTTCAATGGACAGTGAGGCCAAACTGGTCAATCTGTTTGAGACATTGTAGACCGTAAGTAGGTTTTTATTAATTTCAATTTGAAAAAACTGCGTTCACCACATGCAACAGTCACTGGTATTGTTACAAGAATACGCAACGATATCCAGGTGTTGGGATATATTTCTTAAAGGTTATGCTTCTTAATAAAGTTTAAGGCTTCAATAGGCGTTGCTTGATTGTCTTCAAGATAATGTTGCAGGCCTAAAATTTCATCGCACAACAAATTGCCAACGAATTCTGATTTAAAGTTGATAGTTAACTTTTCCTGTTGTTTGTTCGGACTTACCAAAAATAACTTACATATATAATTGTTACAGTCACTAAACTCGTTTCAGTCACTATTCACTTTACACTATGATTTCTTCTAACCAATTACCAGAGATTGAAAATGCTATGCTATTTCATAGTTTTTATTTTTTGCTCTTGCTCCTGCTCTCAGTTTGTGAAGCCGAAGCAAAAAGCACTTGACAGAACTCCAACTTCTACTCTAACGTAGAATGCAGCATGAACATTTGCTACGGAAGCAGAGCAGTAGCCGCACACCTAACTCTTTCGTTTGCTCTGCTTCTAATTGCTCCAACTTTTTTTGCTATTGCTTCAACTATAAATAGTATTTTTTTGGAGTTCTGTCAAGTGTTCTTTACTTCGTGCTTCACAAATTGAGAGCAGGAGCAAGAGCAAATCATATTTTCTGTTGCTATTGCTGCTATAGAACAAGCAATTCAAAGTCTGCCAATTACAATAATATTCAAAACTCAATATGTATTAAGCCGCTCTAGCCAATGTTTACCAAGAAGTGTACCTACAAAAAAGAAATATAACTCTGTTTCTGTATGAATTAATTCACAACGGCATGTTGGCGAAAATGAGTACGAAATTCAATGGTACTCAGTTATGCAAAGCAAGTGAATAGGTTCATACAGATGTCTAGTATCAATCATTCGTAACTTTAGAACTACTTCAATTTTATTGAAAAAATACTTGTTGGGAGTTCCCCACAAATAGTTCCGCAAAGTTGCCCTTAATGATTCACTCTTCATGCGGATTCCCCGACAGGTAGGTGTTTTTTATTGTATTAGTAGGTCGTAAAGAGATGGTGCTGTCAAATGAGTTTATCGTAATTTGTTTAAGAAGAATGTTGTGGTGCGGTAACAAAGAGTATATTGTAAGGGTTCGTTCAATATGTGTCGGATTAAAAATTATCGGGTATGTGCCAGAAACCGTTTTTGTCTCATATACAATAGATAACAAACTATTATTACATACACCGGAGCAGGAAGAAACTTTCCTAAATTTTATGGAAAAGAATAAAAAATAAGCCATGTGGTATCACAAAGGTGATCGGGTTGCTGCAGCTGATGCGTGGAAGAAATTAGTGGTGGATTTAAACGCCGCAGAACCAGCAACTACATATACAAATCTACACTTGCAGGTATGGAAAGAATGGAAGATGAACATTCGGAAAAGAAATTCATCAAAAAAGATAGAACAAGGGCTACCGGCGGATGACCTTACCGAATGGGGACTATCACAGCGACGGAGAACCGCATTGCTGCGATGACAAATTTGTACGACCTGCCTTTTTCAATGGCAACAGCTGCTTCCTCTCGATTACGATCGCAATAATCCGTGCAAGTGGCATTTTTTAATTTATTATTGGCTACACTTAATTGTTTGTTATTATTTCAATATATTTATTAAAACGCGTTTCGCATACACTTTTCAATCAGCTGTTCATTCGAACATCAATGTTCGAAAAATTAAATCATCGTGTTTTCTAGCACACTAAGGGTTTTTTTTTGGAGGAAATTGAAAACGTCCGAGAACAAAAATGTCGTTGTTTTCTAGCACATACTCGTATGAATGCGTTTCAAGATGGATTTCTTATTGGTGTTTTTTTTTGTTATGAACTGTGTACATTGACTATTATTATATTCATCTAGAATACTTTTAGTATCTTTCTAATAGCTTTCACTTTATAGTTTACGTTTTGAATTAAATACATATAAATTAAGAAAAATTCTAAGACAATTTCTTTGTGGGTGGCAGTGGGCAGTGTTTGACTACGCCTAGGTTAACAAATCATTTTTACACTCTAGAGACATCGTAAGATAAATTTTATCCCGGAATCCTTATTATGTTTTATTTTTTGGTGATGGGCTGTGGGTATTCGTAGGCATGGTCGTAGACCTCATAGTAAAAATTTTAGACCGATATGTACACTAGATCTATTTTATGTCCGCTCTTTCCATATAACTGCAACCACTGTGCAATGATTCGAATGAAGGAAATAAAATGGCCGGTCTTTAAATTAATTTCTTATACTAGGGTAAAATCATAGTGCACGCTGAAGCTGAAGCCGAAGCTGAAGCGTTGCTCGCAAGCTGATGAGTGTTCATAGTGAAAGTTGATGTTGTTATCTTTTTCTATTCTCATGTGTTCGTTCTTTGGTCGAACGTATAATTACAATAAAAAGTAAATAAAAAAAACCAACAAGAACTGCACTGAGGAGCAAGCGAATCATCTTCAAAATCAGTACCGCACAATTTGAAGCTGGCAGTTTGCGTTTCGGCTTCAGCTTCATCTTCGGCTTCGCCTGCACTGTGCACATTTTCGAGCATTTTCATATGTTTTATATTATTATATTTAGTATGCTCTGTGCATCTTCTTAAGATTGTTTCTACATAAATACATAGATACTTAGTTTTGTTTGTTGTTTTTATATACTAATAGTAAATTGTTGTTTCAATTGTTGGCGCATAAAAAAATTTAAATAAAAAACATTGTTAAGTAAGAAAAAAATTTAACAATTAAATAGTACAATAAAATAATTTACAATTTCATTAATTTCCATTTTTAATTTTTTTTTTTTTTTGGTGCAATTTGTTTTGTTTTTTGATTTTGAAACAGGCAAACGATACTTTTTGAAACAACTAATGATGATAAATGTTAATTAGCTTTACTGTTGTTATATCGTAGTGATTACAGGATGTGAGTTGTGTGTGTTTTTGGATTTGTTTGGGTGTGTGTTTAGGTGTGTGCGTGTGTATATAGTATAATATAAATTTATATATTTAATTTGTAAAAATCATAAAAAATAAAAATGAAAAAATAAAAAAAGAAAACATTAAAACAAAAATGTTAATTATTATATGAAATAATAAAATGGAAATTCTATTTAACTACAATACAAAATGGTTTTCATTTGCAACGATTTAAAGGGTTGTTGTTGTTTTTGTTGTTGTTATTGTTATAATTAAAAATTTTTCTGAAATATTTTGTTGTTGGTTTTTTGTTAGTTTTTTTTTTGGGAATGTCAAAAATTAAATGAACGAAAAAAAAGGGTTGTTTGTCTTTAATAGTTGGCTTTTTTTTTTTTTTGATTTTGTTATGTAAAAATTTGTAATGTAAAACAAAAACATAGTTGCCTTAATTAATTAATTAATTAATTTATTGTAATTCAAATAACAAGAATAAAAAGAATTGATTTTTGCAATACCTCGAAATCCTTTAAATTTTTATTAATTTTATTTTTGCATTATAATTTTCGATTCGATTCGATTTGTTTCGATTTGATTTGATTTTGTTGTTGTATTTGTATTTTTTTATTTGTTTTTTTTTTTAATTAATTTTTTTTTTTGTTTTATTGTCAATGAATGAATGAATTCAAACAATCAGTCAAGCGAATTTGCGCGATTCAAATGACATTAGATATAGACGAAAAGCAAATAATAAATTTATTTAATTTATTCATTTGTCATCATCATAATCATCATTCATTCAAATGCATACATCCAAACAAGGCACACACACACATGGAAACATGGAAACATGGACACATGTTTGTATATTAAACGTAGCGTGTGTGTTTTTGTTGTTGATTTTTTTTTTTTTTTTGTATGTGTGTGTTGATTTTTCAATTATTAAATTATTTTTCGTTTTATTTGAATTTTTTATAATTTTTTTTCAAGTTTTTTAAGTCCAAAAATTGGAGTAGTAGTAGTAGTAGTAGTAGAGTAGTAGAGGAGATCATTTCGAGCATTTTGAATCGGAGGCGGCAGCGATCCGCGTTCGTCAAATATTAAAAAATATACAACAAACAACAAATATTTAAATTATAATTAAAAGTAAAGAGAGAGAAGAATTTTTGTTTTTGTTTTAACTATTGTATTTTTTCTATAAAACATTAATTGTTAAAAGTTTTTGGTTTTTTTGTTTGTATTATTTTTTATTTTAAATTTTTTGTTAGTGAATTGTTTGTTATTTTTTTATTTCTAGATAAATCTGCTACCATTTATTATATTTTTGTTAATTTTAAAATAAAATTGTTATAATAATAATCATAATGATAATAAAGAATGTTAAAAAAAAAGAAATGCAATAAATAAAAAGGGCCCATGTTAATAAGTAGATAATTTTACAAAGATATTAGGACTATTTTCATTTGATTTTTGTGATTTTGGGAATTTATTTTTTATACAATACTATAAAGGGAATATATCTGCTGAAAAAAAAACTGCAAGAAAAACATCTAACCAACACCGATCTTAACTAGGATCTAAATTAAATAATATTGACTTGTAGAAATAATAATTGTCTGTATAGAAAAAAAAGAAATTGGAAGTCGTCTGTTGTCGAATATTATTGCTAAGAGTCCATTCCATTGCTTGGTTAACAAAATATCTGAAATTCTTGGGCTAAGAGTTCATGCGAAAATTTAATTGAATTTAATTCTGGACTTCAGAAAGCATGCAATATCATTGGTCTTGATTTGGACCAATTTAACTGCATATACTATCTGGACATCATCAATTGATGTAACGACATTCCGATTTTCATTTCTTCACACATAATGGCTGCCACATTTTCCAGCAGTTGAATTTTTGTATATAAAATATTTTGGAGACTAAAATAAGCACAAAGACTTCAGATTGCATGCAATATTAATGGTGTAGCCTAGGGCCAGTTTAACTGCCAATAATTATTATTTATATATCTTAACCTCATTGTTAATTGATTGTGTGAAGTCTGTTTTAGAAGTTGTATTAGAAGCTAAAGCCCATCAAAATTTCATCCACAAACCATGGAAAGAGCAAAACTTAGAATTTTAATACATACTTCACTCAGACATTGGTTGCCATATTGTCCAACCGTGTGATTTCTCTATTTGAAATATTTTAGAGAGTAAAATAAGCACAACAAAACATCACGAAGTCCTAGAATGTGTTTTACAGCATGAAAACTTTTTTAAAAATGGGAAACATGTCAGAGTCTGCCGATCTTTCAGAAATGTAACAAAAACATGTCGCCAATATTTATCATATATCTCGTGACTCAAAAGCTGTAGCGTAAAGTTATTCACATATTCTGAAAATAGCCGAAGCGATGAAGCTTGTAAGAGAATTTTCATGGTGCACTTATGCCTTCATTGGGGGAAGAGCGTTGAAAAATGTCTTAATTTTTGTGAAAATTCTTTTTCTTTTTAAGCGTATCGATTGAGAACGGTCTGTCCTATTTGGCTGATTTATTTTTTGTTGTGTTCATTATAGGCAAATTAAAAGAATGTGAAAGATAATTTTTGGCAAATCCAACGGAAAAGTGGAAGACTTTTGACTTTTTGTATTAAATTTGTATGATACATAACACAAACCGTTCTCACGCAAAAACAATTACAGCTGTATAGCGTTACTACTTGGCCCGATTTTTTGTATTTCATAAATGTTTTGAAAATATTCTTACGTCTTATCATTTGAGGGTGGGAAGATGTTCTTTTTTTTTTAAATCAACTCAAGACCCTAGTGAAGACAATCGTATATATAGAATTCTAAAATTGGATTTTCTTTACACTTAATATGGCTTTTCTTTAAAAGAATTTAGTAAGAATGAAACACTTTGTAGCATTTTTTTTTCAGCAGCCATAGCTTGTGATTGGAAATCAAATTTTTTTTTTGAGTTTTGTATCATAATCTTAAATTTAAGTGATACCAGAACTATAAATATATACCAGGGTAACCCGCGGCAAGCACAATTGACCGCATTCTAGAAAAAACATTTGTTTCTTTTAAGTGCCAATAATTTCTCTGTAAACACTGTTCTTTGGAAAAAGTTTATTATCACGAGATAAATGGCGCTGACCAGATGTCTCAGAAGTATAAAATCGCTTGCACACATTCAGCGAAGAATACCTTTTAAATGGAATTTTTTTTATCAATATCGGTTAAGTGGTTTAGGCAAGAAAAGACTCATAAAACATGTGTTTGCAGTTTCTTAGATAGATAGATACAATGTAGTACATAATTGATATTGTCAAATTGAATACACTTTTGTCCAAATAAGTTACAAGTCAGATATCACTCAAATTACATAAAATGATACTTCACTGTAGAAATGCTATGGTTGAAATGTTAGATGTACCATATGTGAAACTCGTTCGTTTTTGGCTTATAGTATTGTATCGCCAAACTTTGTCAGCTAGAGGCGTGGGAGCGCATTGCTCAAACAGAAAACATTTCTTTGTTAAACAGTCTCTCCGGTGAATTACTTACTTTCAGTAATCTTTATCAATATTCATTATTGTTTAGCTTTTAAAAATCAGAATAAGTATTGTATTCATTTATTCTTTTGTTATAATAGTTTACAAAATTTATTGTAATTATTGGTTTTTTGTTTTAGTGTCATATAAAAATAAAGAAGACGATCGATCCATAAATGATTGTATTTTGTAAGAATTTTATTGTAAAAATTATCTACTAGTACTAGGGCATTAAAGCAAAAATGAAATCAAATAAAAGAATAAAAAAAAATAAATACAAATGAGTTATTTAATAAGAAAATTTAAATTAAAAAAAAAAAAAAAACCATAATAATAAATATTAAAAATAAGTTGGACAATATACACAAGGACCATCTCAAAAGTTACCAATTTTTTAAATGACGCTCAAAAAATCCTTTATAATCCTCTTCTTTCTATTTCTTATTATTTCATTTGTACTATTTTTTTAATTGAATTTTTAACATTGTTTCAAAGAGTTCAAAAATTATTTTTGTTTTGCTCGAATAAAAATTAAGAAAATTCAAAAAAAAATTTGTTCGTTAAATAAATTATATTGTAATATGTAATAATAATAATCATAATATTAAAATATATAGAAGGAAATAAAGTTTATTAGCGACGATTAATGTTAGGGAATAAAATAGTTTTATGAACTTATTGGTTTTATCAAAGGATGCAGCGCATACACGCACACATAAACAATTTCTTATAAAATTATTATTCAATACAATGAAATGAATGGGTATTTTGAAGAAATTGTTTTATATGGAAGACAAGTGACAATATATTGTACTGTGTGTCCCTAGCTTTCTTTCAATTATTTCATAGTTTTCTACATAATTTATTAAAAGATTAACAGATAAATCTACTAGAACTGTTCAATAAGTCTTCAGAAAATCCGAGAGTTTTCGATCATAGCATCGATATACTAGTAAGTACCATTCATCAAACTAAACAGGTGTTGAATTCTTAATAATATCGACCACATGGTTTTATTTTTATTGTCAGTTGAAGCAACAAACTTTTGTGTATTGAAAATAATGGGAAAAGTAGTTTTCACGGCCGCACAGTGGCCAAGACAAAACAATTAAGAAAATCCAAGATATCATTTTGAGTGATCGATGAATAATAGTGCTCGGAATAGTTGAGGCCACAGGCATATCACAAAGTACAGTGGCTTCAATTTTGCATGAAAAATTGGATGTGAAAAAAACTCGACAAGATGGATGCACTCAGTAGAGAATAAACGTAATCGTGTGGTCGACTCTAACCGGCATATTCTCATAGCGATGACAAAGAAATTGTTTGTCTGTTAACGCCTAACAGAGTGGTTATTGGCTGTAAATGGCTGTTTGCAATGACAAGAAAAGCTCTAATGATGATAACTGTTTGTTTTCTTGGCATCTGCTGCCAAGGAGGTGTCAATTTATTAGCATAAAAAAATGTTAAATTTGTGTGCAGTTTTAGAGATAATATCAGGCTTGCCATCTTGTTGAAAAAAGTCAAATTCAGAACAAAAATTATAAATAGTTAGAATTACAAAAGAGAATCCACTAAGGAACCCCAATTTTCATTGTTTTGTATTATTCATTATTTTTAAAATATTTAATATTTCTCACATAATTAGGATTTCTTCTAAGCTGGAGTTTATAGACTAGTAACATACCCTTACAGATAAATGTTAAAAACAGCTTTTTTAACAGCTCAGCTTTCAACTTGAGCGAGAATTGGAAAGATAACAAAATTTTTAATTGTTTGCGAGAATAGGTCGGCAAGGCCGTTTTGGCGCTTTTCCAATGCAAGTGTCTTAATGTGTTTTTACATCAATATATAACATGGATACTATACTCCAGAAAACAAAAGTACAATCAAAACAGTGCGTTTTTCAAGGCTTTTAAGCGGACCCCAAAAAAACGAAGAAAATGGTGAAATCAGCAGACAAGTTGGTGGCCACATTTTTTAGGATTGCATGATGAATCATCTACACCCAATAATTGGAAAAAGGTAACAATAACTGGAGGGTATTATATGTTGTTGTTGCACCAATTGATCCAAGAAATCAAAACAAAATGTCCTCATTTGAAAAAGTTTTGTAGGCCAACATTATAAAATTTAAATTTCAATATAAAAAAAAAAAAAATAAAATATCCTACGCATTGGGGCAGGGGCACTCCTGGCAAGAGTCATGGGCCTGACGACCCCATCTTCACCGAGTTGTGGCGCATGGCAACAAATGCGGCGAACGTAGACGTAGGTGACCAGAACAATGGCCTCTAAGGGAAATGGAAGTAATAAATAAAGCAGTTCCGAAGAGGCATGCTGCCCAGAGGACGAGGAGGGAGATTTGGTGGAGACACCACAATAGAAAAAATATCCACATATTCACCAGATTTGTTTCCTAGTGTCTTCATTTTATTTCCAAATTTGAAAAAAAGCCTCGGCGAACAATATTTTATGTTAATGGTGAATGTTATCGCTCAAGCTTATTTTAAAGAACTAACGAAATATGGATGGCTTAAGAAATTTTGAGAAATACTTCAGAAAAGCAGATTATATTCAGAAAATGATCAAAAAACAAAAGAATTTGTTTCCATCTTTTTCTAAGGACTTATTGAACGATCCTCGTATAATAAAAGCACAGTTTTGTCTGAAAAAAAAACGGACTAAAATCAACGATTTCATAATTCCTGATTTCCATTGCCATATATGTTTTTAGATTATAAAATAAAAAATCTTCAGCAACCACCGAAATTGTTTATACTATGTACTATATGATTATTTCATTTATTAAGCATTGTTTCTATAATAAATTTAATTGCGACTGCTGACTGACATTTTCGGATTTTTAATGAACAACATTATCAACCACCCCAAACTATCAGATAACTAGTATACTATCCAACTTGAATATGCTGCATATGTTAGTGAGAGGCATGAATGTTGGGATACCGGATACCCTTTTCTTTTATTGATAATATTTTTCTTAATTTTATAATTTAGGTTTTTCCTTTGTTTTTTTTTTTTTTTTTTTCTTTTAATAATTTTTATACACAGATAATCAAATTAATAAACGAATAATAACAATAAAACAAATAAAAAAGAAAAATTAAATTAATTTTTAAAATTATAAATATTAAATTTTTATTTATTTACGTTTGGAGGAGGAGTATAGAAAAAATAATAATCATAATCAAATAGAAGTAATTTCAAAGTTCCTAAGTATTATAGAACTTTAAACAATATAATCATAATAATAATAATAAGTATAAGAATTAACAATAATAATAAAAAGTTAAAGGAAATTCTATATTGTTGAAATAAGAATGATTTTTTTTTTTTTTTTTGGAGGTTTCATGGCCTAGAGAGTTTTCGATTAGAACTCATCATATGAAAGTTAATGAATCATTGGTTGAGTGAACTTTTGGAATTAGTATATTGTAATTATCCAGTCAATCCCAATAAAAAATTCGTTATATTGTACAATATGTAATAAAATGGAATATTTTTCAATGCTTGAAAACCCATCGGGTATCATTCATTATTCAAAGTCATGATTATAAGATTAGATTAAAAAATTATAATAAAAATAATCTCTATATTTTTTGTAGTATAAGGCAAACAATTGAGATGAGTTGAGTTGAGTTGAGTCGATTTGAGTTGATATCAGAATCAATGATAGTAGTAGTAGTAGTAGTAGTAGTATTGTATTAATAAATATTTTTTAGATTAAAACTGAATTTGGTTTTTGTGGTTCGATCACAAATAACCCATATAATAAGATAAAAAGAATTATTGTATTTAAGTTAGAATAGTAGTAGTTAGATAGATAGTAGTAGTAAGTTGTTAGATAGTAAGTAATTGTTAAATAGTAGATAGTTTAATAGATAGAGGAGAGAGAGAGAGACAGAAAGTAAGAAAGAATGAAAGAAAGAAAATTTTTGTATATAAACATAAAAGTAAAGTGTATTTAGATTACATAAAAAAAATAATTCATTTTTTCTTGAATTTAACCAAAAAAAAAAAAAATCAAAGAAAACCAAAGAGAATAAAAGAATAAGCATTTTAATTAAGAAGACAAATTTTTCATTGAAATTGTTAGTTTTAGTTTTAGGAAAAATTTAAAGAAAAATATATAGAAATAGTTGAACAATGATAATAATATTGATTTTAATGAATATAGCATTCAGTACATTCATTCACTAGCACATTGTTATTTTGATTGTGTCAAGTAAATTTCTTGTTATTGTTTTATCTTTTTCTTCTTAAATCTTAAATTTTAATTGAGGTTTTTTTTTTTGTTCTTTTGTTTTATTATTTTATTATTTAATAATAAATAAATATTATATTGTTTAAAATGAAAACATAAAACATCAAACATATTAAAAAAAAAAATAAATATTGTTATATAAGTATATATACTAAAAGGATGATAGTAGATAGTAGTAAAAGAAAAACACTAGCTTCGGGACTTACCGAAGATTAACACACATACACGTATTCGTAAAGTGTGCTACAGTGGCGGACAAAAGTTTAACATATTATTATAATTTTACAGGTATTTTAGATCTGCTTAATGAGACGAGTTCATTTAGCCATGTCCGTCTGTTGCTTAGTTTTTGAGCTAGAGAGCTGAAATTTTGCAAATAGGAATCTGCCAAATCGGACCACCCATACAAACCCCCTTTTAAATTAATGTTCTTATTAGAAAAAGTTTTTTGTTTTTTGACTTATCGAACTGAAATGTGGAAACCATAATTTTCTGATCCACATTCATCAACCATGTTAATTTCAAGATCCTAGAGATACCAGGAGGGGTACCTCTCATGCAACCCGGAGGAGCGTGAAGAGCATTATATCTTTTATTTCGAAGCTGGTGCTTGTCATCTGGCCCACATATAAATTTGATAAAGATCTGTGTTTGTTACCTGAGAACTTCTTTCTAGGTGAACCGATTTTGATTTTTTTAATTTTTTTATTTGTGTTGTCATTTCTCCAATTTCGGTCAATTGGATTACTTAATCTTTTTAGAGGTGTTATTTTGAATAGACCGCTATTTCGGTAGATGTCACTTTTGAAGTTGTCATTTTTTGACATTTGACAAGTAGAAACTATGCCATTAATAAAAATGGAACGATACACGCTTCAACAACGCATTGAAATTATAAAAATGCATTATAAAAATGGTGAAAATTTGGCAGAGACGGCTCGTAAAACTAAAACATTTTTGGGTCAAGCACCTTGTCGGACAGCAATACAGAAATTGGTGGAAAAATTCGAGCTGTTGGGACAAGTTAGTGATGTGAAGAATAAAACCTGTGCACGTCACTCAAGAACAACTGAGAATATTGCTGCTGTAGCCCAAAGTGTTGAAGAAAACCCAGATTTGTCCATTCCTCATCGTTCTTTGGAATTGGACATTCCACAAACGTTATTACACCGTATTTTGCATAAAGACTTGGGTCTTAAGGCTTATAAAGTTCAGTTAACACAAGAACTCAAGCCGGCCGATCATCAACAACGTCGTGTCTTTGCTGATTGGGTCCTTGAAACGCATAGAAATGATCCGGAATTCCATCGAAAAAACATCATGACTGATGAAGCCCATTTCCACCTCGGTGGCTACGTGAACAAGCAAAATTGTCGCATCTGGGGCTCGGAAAACCCAAGAGTTATTATTGAAAAGCCTCTCCATCCTCAACTTGTGACTGTTTGGTGCGACTTCTTTCTTTGGGGCCACATAAAAGATAAGGTCTACGACAACAGCCCAGCGTCGATTCAAGACCTCAAAGATGGAATTCGTGAGGCTATCGAGGACATAGGGCAGCCACTTTGCGATTTGGTTATGGAAAATTTCATGAAAAGGATAAGCGTGGTCGTGGTAGCCATTTGGCTGATGTTGTTTTCCATTATTAACGGCATACCTTCGTCTTTATAATGAAATAAACATCCGATAATTTATCTCAAAAAATTCCATTTTTCTTTGAATATTAAAATAACACCTCTTATTGGAAAACCCTGTATAGTCTCTCAAGAAATTTGGTGTCAGAAATATTAAAAGTATTATGTTGCAATGAAATTGTCTGGCCACCAGAGATGTACGTCTATTAAAATGTATGTAGAGATTTGACCGCGACTACATATTTTACTATATAAATACTATATTCAATAATGTAATTAATGAATTTTGTTGCGAATATTGTTGTCAGCCACTGTACTTTACTAACAAATGGAAACTTAAAAATCTTTTATGTCGTAATATTACTAAAAGGAAGATATTATTGTATTTACAATACTGAATCCTTCTTATACTGAGTTAAATGCCCCTTAAATAACTTATATTTTCAAAGTATTATTTCTTTGATGGCTTATATGGCTACACTATATGCATATCAAGGACAAACAAGGATAGAGAGGCAGGACATGTCAATTTATCTATTCATGGGGATCAAATATATACTCGTACTTATGTACATGTAGAAGAAGTCAATAAGTTGTTAAAAAAAATGTGGTGGTACATTAGTATTCTTGTTTATGATGATTAATATACAATAGTACGTTTTTCAATTTTTTTTTTAGCCAGTGGTTCCTTTAGCCAGGCCTTCCAAATAATATTGTAACCATTTCTTAAGATTTCAAATTAACAAGACAAGTAGTAGTAGTAGGAACTGAGTGGTAAATATTACGATGAGGAATGCGCATTATTTTCTTTGCATAACAGAAATTGTCTTTGCATTCGATATACCTGGATCCCAAAAAATCTGAAGGAATTCACCTACTTGATGTTATTTGCCTTTTTTGGATCCGTTGAACCGTATTGTATTTTCTTCTCCTTTGTCACAGATATTGTAGATCCAAAATGGATTACTTGCATTGGCTTCTTCAAAACTGAAATGGTCAACATGTGATTTTCTAATGTAACAGTTTGAATCGAAGAAATTCACTATAATCGTCTACAGAATCGCATACATACAATCCTTGCCGTCTATCGTTCCTATATACTAGTATTCCTTTTTATTCATTGTTTATATAGATATACGTGTAGATACATAGATAGACTTAGCGTAATTTATACACATTTGGGATGAAGAAAAAGGGAGAAGGCCGTTAGCTGAATTACTGTGGCGGATTTATACATTTCCTTTTTTGGCTTTTTCCCGTAATTAGTATGATTGTGAACTAGGGGATCGATGTGTCAGATTATTTTCAACAATCCAACGATTTAGTTAAGATTGCAGAGGGTGTAGCTTAAAGACTTTATGACTCATCAAGAGATTAAACTCATCGCAAACGTTCTTTGATAAGTAACTGGTACTTCCACATCCTTGATTCCCAAATCATCAAATCATACAATAATTTCAGCTATGCGGATCACCGATGTTTTCATTTTTTCCTTTGAAAGCGAGGCCTTTTCAACACAGTCGCTTCACTTCTGCATCAAGCCTCTTCAGAACGTTTCTCCAATAAATAACAACTTCATCAATCTGGACATGCAGTAAATTGTCGAGGGTCAATTCTAACTGTCAATCAAAGGATACTAAAGTTATGTGCCACCCTAAAATCATTTATAACTGGGCAATTTTCAATGAAATGTGTCAGTATTTCGTGATCGTTCCTGTTGCCTAGCGAACAGATGGTAAACGGACGTATCTGGTGTAAAATGGCTTGCATTTGTGGATCACCGATTGATTGATTGTGCACCAAAATTTCGCTTTTAATGCATCAAGAACCTGATTGCAATGGTTATACCAATCTTCTTCTATCCCAGCATTCCATTGAAACCTTATACTATATACGTGTTTTGGTCTGCTTCCAGCTGATTAATTTTTTTTTAACGCACGTTTCCTTTTATAAACACTTTGGATAGCTTATCAGGCAATCAATCTGAGGCCATTTATGTTTTAGTAATATATTATATGTGTAAACTGTGACTGTCTTCCGTGGCAATGCACAGTTTGGGATAGAGCCCGTTAGCTTCCAAATGTAGTTAATAAATCTGTATTTCAAATTGTTTTTCAGAGGACTTTTTATATTCCTCATTCAACGTGTTATCGATTTTGGGTTTTTTTTTTTTTTTGTTAAATTGGTACACATGTTCCTAATATATATCGACCTGACACCAGCGCCATCGTAGCAGCAACCATGTTCATTCCTGAACAACATTATCGGCCTTTTCGAATGTTTAGTTAATTTTTGACAGTTGTTTTGCTTGGAAGTGTTTTTTGATTTTTGCTTTTTCGGATGAGCCAATCCGGCAACTTCCATTGGAATGATTGAGTTTTTGTTTCCACATCATAACCATAAACACATGATTCGTCACCGGTTATGACTCTTTCGAGCAAATCAGCTCCAAAGCGATGCTCACGCGATGCTTCTTTTGCTCAAAAGTTAGCAATTTTGGAACAAACCTTCCTGCCACACGTTTCATGCCTAAAACATCCGTAAAAACTTGATGATATGTCGACATCCTCAGCAACTTCTTTAACAGTGATTCTATTTATTACAACCATGTTCTTCACTGCTTCAACGTTTTCGTCGTTGTTCTGGAGCGTCCAGAGTGGTCCTCGTCATCGACATCTTCTCGGTCTTCTGTGAAGAGCTTGTACCACTTGTAAACAATGGATTTGTTCAAAGCTGACTCGCGAAATGCCACAGTCAACATTTCAAATACTTTGGAGCACTTAATTTCGTTTTGCACACAAAATTTAATGCAAATTCTTTGATCCACTTTTTTAGATTGCAGCAAATCAAAAACAAACTAAAGATACAAAATGGCTAATAATGTCCAACATATGACGGAAAAAAGATAATACGTGGATCGAGAAATACAATACAAAAAGTCCTCTTACTTTTTGAACATGCCACGTATAAAATGGTATCCGATATTTTTATTTGTTGTTGTTATTACTTGACTCTTTGATACCAAATTGTTTCACCATCTCTTTTCTAGTAATACTTAGGATAGGTTTCGCTGGCTCCTATACTACAGAAATGATATCCCGGAATAAGTTCTGGTCAATATAAGACAGATGAGTAAGGTTAACAGAAATAATTTAATATTATTAAATATCACAATTTCTAACAACTTATTGACTTGCCACGAAAATTGCTCTTAAAAAAAAAAACAAAAAAAAAAAAATAGTTAGCTTTGTTGGTTGAATAAAAAATATACATAATATTAGAGACAAAAAAAAAAATTTGATAAAAAATATTTCATTATTATAAATTTTATTATCATTTGTCATTAAAGGCGAATAAATTAATTAAAATATTCAATATGAAAAATAAATAAATAATAAAAAATTATAAAAAATATTTTTCAATTATTCATACAATACAATGCAATTGCATGATTAATTGGATAAGATTAGAATAATTTCCCTATTATTATTATTACTATTATAATTGTTTTTTTTTTTTTTTTGTTTGTTTTTGTTTTAGTTTTGAAAAAAAACCGTTTGTGAAAAATTAAATGAAATAAATGAAAAAGAGTTGAGAAGGTCCTTGTTTGCGTACAAACATTTTATTTTCATTTCATAACTTAACCTATATATAAATATAAATTAATTAAAAGAAAATAATTAAATAACAAGAAAAATTGTTAAAAAATAAAAAACAAAACACAAAAAGAAACACAATTACAAAAGAAAAACAAAGTATACTTAATTTAATTTAATTATTCGTTTTTTAAAGCAAACAAACAAAAACCAAATGAAAATCTGAATAAAAAATAATCACAAAAAATTAAAAAAGATCAATCAATTAATCAATCATTTTTTTTTTTTTGTGTGTTTAAACAAAACTTAAAATCTACGTTAGTAAGTATTTTCATAATGGATTTTCTTATGTTGTATTATTCAGAATAAAGTTATTATTATTATGGTTGTTATTATTATTATTATTATTGATATTGATTGATTATTATATGTTATAATATTTTATTTATGTATATAATATAGTAGAAGTATATGTATATATATATATATATATAGAAGGTATATAGATAGACATGTATATAGAAAGAACATATAGTAAAATGTAATGAATTGATGGAATTATCGTTAATGGTATGGTAATCAGTCATTATGTGTGTATGTCTACATGTTTCATATAGTTATTTTTGTAGTATATTGGTTCATAAAGATCTTGGAACACTATACTCGTTTAATAGTAAATAGTATTAGTATTTTATTGTCGTATATTTGTACGTCATACTAGATTTGTTACATGATAAATGAGGAGATAAAATGGTCTAATGTGATTGTGTAAATGTGATTATATGAGGTGTTTAAAAGAAAAAACGAGCGAGAAATAAACTAGTGATACAATAGATAGAGAGAGACAGATAGAGAGAGATAGAGATCAAAAACATTGTTGTAGGGGAAACTCACCTTACTATTTGAAAACAACAAACCGACACCCTCAAGGCAAACCTGTAGTAGGCCTCCTTCACCAGTATTCATATCCTGTACCGGAAATTCACCACCCAATTCAGGTACATTTGTGGGAGTTCCACCACGCTCCATGGCCTCTTTAATACAATTATAAAGCTCCTTACACTAAATGAAAAATAAAATAGATAAACATAAAGAAAAAATTACATTAACTTTTGTTTCACCAGAGAACAGAACATTAGCTTCACACCCTAATTATACTCTTCACGCAGTCGATTCGGACCACTAGGAGGGGTACAAACCCTAATTCAAATTAATGTTCTTATTAGAAAATCTTTTTCGTGTTTGGACTTATCATAATGAAATTTGGATACTATAAGTATCTAGTAGGTATTCACCAACCTTGTAAATTTCAAGATCCTAGGATTACTGAATCGTATAGCTCCCGATACATGTGCTCCATGACCATGCTTCATCCTACAATTGACATATATTTCATACTAATAGTCATGCGCCAACTACATGTGACTATGTTTGTATTGAAATTACATTGAATACTGACTCTACCCATTCATAGGACCGTGACGAGTATTAGATCTCTGGCATAGCCAAAGATAACCTTCTTTCTGTTTTTGTAAATTGTAGTACTATATTGAGTTAATAATATTGGTAATTAATGATTTGAAAACAATGTATTTTAATACACCATGTGTACTACATATGGAAGATAAATACAACAACAATCCTGAATTTAAGTTGAATTGCAGTTACAACATACAACGAGTCTGCACCACATTTCAGCTCTTTATCTCAAAACCTGACAACGTGCTAAGTATGTATCTATGTATGTACGGCAAACAATGCATTTTTTTCGTTATGAGCGAAGCAAGTTTCAAATACTCGGTTGACCAAATAGAATTAATAAAGTTTTGTGCCGACATTTGCAAATTTCATATACTTGCTCAAACAAACTAAATGTTTTATTTCAAATACCGACCAAAAGCGAATAAATCAAATGAATCGAATGGAAAACATTTCAATATAGTTGTTGGTTACGCTGATTATTGACTATACATATAAGGATTGAAAAAAATCGATGGAGACTTTCTCATTCGTACGCACTTTTTTGTTCCCCTGTTGTTCATGTGCAACGGACATGCAGAATTCTTCGACCAAAATGGTTGTCGAAGCAGAGCATTTACAAATGATTAGGATGATTCTCAAATATTCTAAAGTAGGCATTTGAACATTTGTATTCACTTTTCGAATGAACCAAGTGCCCATCACTTACAAATACATAACATTCGTTTAATTTGTTTCATACAGATGAACGGACATGGCTTAATTGATTTTGTGTTACAATAAAAAAGTTTCTTAAATGATGCCATGCTTAGCTAAAATAAATTAGAAAGATTCTCTTACAAAAACCAATCCAAGACCTCTCTGATTGTAAAGTTAAATTTAGTTACACGGGAAGCTGATGACGAGGCCTAAAAACCCAATGTGGTTTCTAAAGTCTGTATGTGGATTTTGTAAAAGGCCTTTTAACTGGTTTCATTATACAGATCGCTCAGATTCACAAAAGAATAATTCTCAAAGACTTCATTTATGATTGCCCCCCAATAACTGGATGACATAGTGCTACCATATTAATTGAATTAAACCATCTTGGAATTAAATCAATCGAATTACGGCCAAGCAGGGTTTTATTTTTATACTAAAACTCATAATTACTGTCAATGATTGCGACTAGTAGTTATAAACAAAGTAGTAACACATGGCCTAGGAAGCTATAGTTTTCATAAAATATGTAAGTATATAGTATGTTAAATATTTAAAATAAAAGTATCTACATGGCTTACTAACCTTGCGAGTATAATATTTGTGCAATTGGGTCTGCCCACCATTGCGACGCCACAGACAAAGCAATTTTGTTTTTGGTGAATAAGTCATATTCACTAAACGCTCATACCACCAACGTTCAACAATTGTTCCATCGACAGAACGTAATACGAGACCATCATCACGCACCTCCATAAAACGTAATGGCCCATTAACATCGACACCTTGGTGCACAGTAAAACTTTGACGATGCAATAGACGTGAGCCAAGTGGTTTTAAATCGATGTCATTACCATTCTATAAATGATTTATATGCATAGTACATATATGGATTAATGTCAGACATTTATAATTGAATGAATGATGAATGGTTTTTGCTTACCAAATTATTGATTTGATCGACTACATTATGCACTTCTTGTGAATAGACCAAGCCAATGTGACTCTTACCCAAGAGACGACGAATTTTACGTCTGATCTCATCCTTATTCACATTGAGCATGACAAGAATGGCGGTTAAATTGTAAAGCATTGTAGATAATAGGCGATCTTCATCATGTTCTAAACGTTTGCGTTCCGATTCACTGAGTGATTTATAACGTTCCATCATTTCAATGGGTCCCTAAATAAAATAAACACATAATTGTTTCACACACATTCATTTCTTTCATTATTAAATATTATAATTATTATATTATATACCTGATCCATGCCGATCATGTCACGTTCCTGGCTGACAGCATCTAGGAAAGCATCTTCCCAGAACTGCATTTGATTCCATAGATTAAGGCGATCCTTACCCAGCAGCCCTTCGAATATGTATACACGAGGACTATCGGGTGAGGGTGAGGAAGAGGTATTTATGAGATGACCGCCGGTATAACGAAAACCGGCGCTCAATGTTGATTTACCAGACCATAGATTGCCGCTGCTTCGTTTCGAATCCTTTGAGGTTGTGGTCTATAAAGATAGAATATCATACATATTGTATATCTTAAATTTGACATTTTTTTTCATCAATTACGAAATTATCTGTTAAAAGTGTCGTGTTCCATTCATTTTAGTACTTAGTATGTTGGGTGTATGGTCTCAGCTTAATGAAATCCATTTTCGCCTTTTCTTTTCTATATTTTTATTTATTTGAACTATGGTAACAGCAAGAAGGTAACCCTCTTTACTTACATTTTCATATTCAGTATCGGAGACAGTGGATCGACAGCTGGAGGGCATGCGAACGTTCAGACTACCAGCCGGTAGTAAATCGCTGACCATAGACAGCGCGCCCGTAGAGCCAGCCGCCTATAGTTATGTAAGACGATTAGAACACGCGTTATAGTGGGATATAAAGAGAATCAATCAGAAAATCAAAAAGAGTTCAGAGTCAAGACTCCGGCTAGGCACATTTACGTTACGTAAGCGTTAAGAAGCGGCAATACTACGCACGAACGAACGATGAACGGTGTACAATGGACAATGGACGATCAGATACAAAAAAAAACGAAGCTATAAGTTTACATTTGTATGGTGATTACATGATTAGATGAATATGTAATATGTGAAAAGCACTTTTCTCTTTATGGATTTGATATAAACTTGACTATACATAGGGAATATGAGGAGTACGGGGGGAGAGACAATGCAAAAAGCAAATCAGTGTTGTAACTATGGGAACTAGACCCATAGACTTGTAGTCCTTAATTTATAGGAAACTCAAACATTATAGAAATTTACTAATAAAAGCAGGACTCTTTTCTCTTGTTACAACACCGAAGACTCAGTACTATTTACACATGACAATGATGACAGATGATGGAATGAATAAAGCGATTATAACAACGACTATAATATTGTATTATTAACTATTGATAACTATTGTATATGACATAAGTAACTAGCCAACTGATTGACTAGATGATACCAAAAACAACGATTGATTAACTGTGAACACAATGATAAGACATTGATTAAATGGAAACAACTGTATACAGTGAGTTGTAATAGTATGTTTCGAATGGCTGCAGGAGTTGGTATATCAACTTACATCCGAATCGAATGAGGTTAACATGCTCTTCAAGGCACTTCGCTTCTGTGACAACATATCCTTAAACATTTCCGTTGTTGATTGTCCATCCTGGCTGTCAGCTGACGAGAGGCGTCTTTGTGCTGCAACAGCCATTGCCGATGGGGCAAGGGAACGTTCAGTATGCGTTGAACTCTTACGTGATTCCTGAGGTGAAGCCCACTCGCTGCCCAATCCCGAATGTGAACCATTAGGACTTGAGGGTGAGCGCAGATTCTCACGGCTGCCTAAGGGGCTGGCCGCATGACTTGACAACAAACTTGATGACACGTCACTGCCTTCATGGATTTCTTTACTCCAATAGTGCGTGTGGGCGACTTCCATCATTTGGAAGACAGAGGCCATACCGCCAAGGCCAAAATTACCAAAAGTAACATCGAGACCAGCAGAAATAGCTAGTAAGCATTTTAACATGCCTTTCCATACTGGCTTTGTGACGCACTGCATGAGAGGAAGAGAGGGAGAGAGAGAGAGAGATTGAAAGTGAAAATAAGATTCTGTGATGGATGTTTACTCATTGCTTACCACATCATCAATATGATCATCGGGTGCAATCTTTTTATCCAGCGTCTTATTGAGTTTCCCGAGTACTAAAGTCCGATAAGATTCATCCTCCATAAGTTTCTTGAAACGATTCAATTTTAACCAGCCAATGCCCTCCCCTACCATTACCTGACTGGTAACATCCTTAAGGAAGGTCTGGTTCTCAGCGTTGCTGTGCGAACGTTCTTGATTCTGTTGACGTTGAAGGTCTTCTTGTGTCTGGCGCGGCCCCGAATGCTTTATCAGCGGTGTACGCTCAACTAAACCCTTCCGACTGGGAAATGGATCAAAATTAATGCCAGCTTTTGTCTTTACTGAACCAACATGGACTGTTGGCTTAACTTGTTGGTTCATCTGTTGCTTTGCTTGGTTCTCTATATAAATATCCAAAAATAGATGTTCAACATCTCTCTAGCACAGCAACAATTTTTTAAAAAGATCACTTACTTTTGCCAAACATGCCCGAAAACATAGTTGTGGTGGACGATGCTAAACCATTAAAATCAGTTCCAATTGCTGAAAAGAAATTATTGCCTGACTGTTGTACTTGTTTCTGTGTGGCCACTTGCTGGTTATGAGCCATTCCACTACCCGATTGATGCGGTACTGAGTGCTCTTCAATCTTAATAATGCCCTTCTTGGTTGCTGCTTCTTTGGCGGTTTTAGTTAGATCACCTAAAGTCGACTTGCCTACATAGGTGAGATCCTCGAATGTGTTCTTACTAACGCCCGCAGCTTGTTTTGATACCTCCAATGCCTGCTTGGATGCCTCACCGGCTGCTTTCTTTGCATGCAATGTAAACTGTAGTAACACATTAACAGTCAATTAATATAGTATTTTATTAAACCAACAAACAATTTTAGAAAAAAAATCCATCAAATTCTTCAAACTAGTTTGTTACTACTAAGTAGTTTCGAGAACTTGACAAATTTCTATTTGATCTATCTCAATATGTAAGCGTTTCAACAATGCGTAATCGAATTCTACAAAAAAAAATGATATAAAACAAAAATTAAAAAAATAAATACGATTATGGTACTTTGGGTCACCAAAGTTTATATACGAATACACTTCATATAGGATTTTATTTATTTTATTTAAGTATTGGCTTGGTGGAAAAGTAACTTCCGAAAATTTGAATAGCTAGATTTAAACATCTCTGTAAGTATTATTCCGATCTGATCGGGGAATGCCATACAACAATGAAAAGCTGGCGACATTGGTAAAACCAAGCTGAACCATTTTGGATCACAAACTCAGCCAAACATGCCCAATTTTTAACCCATTATTATATTTTGATAGATACTGTTAGGATTTTAATGTTGCAATGAATTTTAAGAATGTTAGGCAAGCAGGGGGATTACGGTTTAACTCTTGCAAATATTAAAAAATATAGGTTCGCTAATGTCAAAATCGTTTCGCGGACCACAGAAATAGAAAACTATATGTAAAATTGCAACTCTTTACTTTCAAAAACTTTGAAACTACAATGTTAAGAATTTCATGGAATAGTGTTTATCATGGCTTTATCTTGTGTTAGTCCGGGTAGCAAGAAGAAGTTTGACTAGTTTCCATACAAGCAGAAAGACTAATTGAAAGAAATGACTAAATTTCCTTGATGATGCAGGTAGTGGTAATTTATGGTTCCTTATAGTAGCATTTCATACAGACATGAAGTGCATACATTTTCTAAAGGAATTGGTCCAAGGAATTGAACCAAGTCCTGAGTGTATTACATAATTTAAAATAAAAGAAAGCAAGCTATATAATAAAGAAAAAAATATATATGCTCAGATAAAAATATACGAATTTTGTGAAACCGAAGTAGATAGTATGTGTGCGGCCAATCAATTCAATCTGGAACATTCAAATTCCAAATTCATAAAAATTCAAAGAAAACACGGTGATATAAATTAATGAGGCGCTGAGTTATGGAGGAGTGAGAGCGAAAAAGAGTCGAAATCCATGTACAAACCTTTTCGAATGTGTGACGCATTTTGTCGTCAAGATCTTCGCCTACTAAACTATCATCCGCCGATTGCTAGAACCGAAGATTGAATAACGCGTTCCACAAACAGAATGAGAAACAGAAAAATTGTCAATGAAATCATAATTTAATCCGCAACAATCATTCACAGCATCAAAATACCATACATAAATCAATCACAACCAAATTGAATGTAACGAAACGGAATGGAACCGAAGAGAAAAAAAAATAGAAAAAGAAAAAGTATACAACAACATTAAGTTCACAACAATTTATCCATCCATTATCCATTATTGGGGCATTGCTACATATAAAACGTAACTACTAACCTTATCGACGTGTGCCAATAAACCTTCCTGGCTGCTTTGGCGGGTGGTCTCACGTACAAGTTCCTTAGCATGTGATGCAAAGTTTTCGAAAAGCGAACTTTGTGAACTCTGGCGACCGGGACTACTAGAACTGGAACCGGAACTGCCAGTACGTGCTAGAATATTGGTCACGCTTGGTGCTTTAACAGGTGGCGTTATAGGTGGCTTTTCAGAAATTGAATAGATTTATAATCTACTATGCTTATTAATTTAATAATAGGTTTTTTTTTTCTTACCGGTATTTTTTTCTCGACCAATGGTCTTTCTATATCTGAGGCCTGAGATTTCTTTGCAGCAACTGACTGGTTCTCGGGCTCCTGCTCTATGCTTGCCATTTTGATTGTGGCCTCTAAACGCATTGCCAACGGGGTAGTCAATTCAAAAGGCGGTGCATTAGTTTTGTTGATTGCAGGAAAATCGAATTCAGAATCGCGATTGAAACTGGGTGAACTTAAATCGGAGCGACTGGATGACGATGAGACCGGTGACTCGGCACGTTCATCTTCTTCCTCTTTGGCTGACAATGAACGATCGGAAACACCTTCGGGAAATTGAAGCTTACTTGGAGGGTGGTACACCAATGCCGGATCCAAATTTGATGAAAGCGTTTGCGGTACTACATGCACCCGATTATGTGAGCCGAATACATCATGCAGACTGGGTGATAAATCTGATGAGGCCATCTCTGAGACAAAATCACTTAATGATGAATACGATGAACTTGAGCTGTCTGCACCCTCCGAGTCTGAGCCACTTTCATCTGTAGGTTGGCACTCTAGTTGTTTGAGTGAACGCAGAGCACCATTCAATGAACTACCATCATCCCAAACTGAAAAGCGTATAGGCGTCAGTCCTTGGGCAAACCATTTCGGCTTATCGCCCACTTGCATGGGGTCCATAACACCAGTCTGCACTCGCAAAAAGGCTACATTTGTCGGTGTAAGCGACCATTCAGCGAGAAATTCAACGGCTTGTGTGCGTGCGAACGAATTGAGAAACTGAGATGCACGTGGACGTGAGCGCAAGAAGCTGTTGATCTGAAATGCGACCACTGGTCTTGGATAGAGCCGCAATGTACGCGTATGCTCTGCAAAGTTGGCAAGCGTATTTTGGGAATTAAAGAATCGCACCATGGCGACACGTGTGGCAACATCAACTGAATCGACATCGGTGCCATAAATAAAAGGATTCAGTGCTGGCGAGTTCATCGGACTCGGCTGACGTGAATGAGTCATGGCTCCCTGCATCGAAACAGAATTTCGTTGACTAGCATTCGCTGAGTGTGGTGGCGTTGTCAATGGTAGGCGCACTTGTGAGACACTGAAAAATGGCAAAATTGGCATTGCTAGAAGGTTTAAACCCATTTTGCAGTATTAAACTAACCCAAGATGCGGTGGCTCCTGTAGACTATCGCGCACTGATGGCAGCAACTGTTGGGTGGACACCACTTGGTTTGTTGCTGTCATCGAGGATAAGGCCTAGTAAAAATTCCAAATTTATTGTATTAACATTAGATAATATAATAGATGATAAAGTATCTTGAATAAACATACTAAGTAGTACGACTCGTATGTATGCAAACTAAACTGGCTTCTTAAAATTTTACTTTAAATCGGTTATCGAACATGAATAACGAAACTTTTTGAATGAAGTATGAAGGTGTTTAACATACTCAAAATATTTAAAAACTTGTCTCAATTATTTTGCATGCAAAATAGTATTACAAAAACTGGAAAATTTATTTTTATAGGGCAAACATTTCTTGATTATGAGTTTTATAAAAACTTAATGTTTATTAATAGTGAGCATTTTTTAAAGATTAATTTAGGGAAAAGAAGCCTCAAACTCAAAATTAAGACATAAAATTAAATACTCCTTTCTCAAGTGTGTTGGGCTCGTTATACTAAAATGCCACAAGAGGGGCTGGCTATACTTTCCTTTCTTGGCTTCTGAGCTTCTATATAAGATACATTGTCAATTTCTTCCATTAAGGATCCTTACTTTTGTAGATTTTATCATTCTTCCACTTTTGGGATTTCCTATTAGACAATTCCCAGTAAGGGTTCCAACCAAACCTTTAATATTACACAATAAATTTTTTTGCTTGTTTTTAGCTGATTATAGTATAATACGAGGTCTGTTCAAAAAGTATCGCGAATTTTATATTGTATTGTATTTGTATATTGAATACGTATCAAATTTTGTGTGACGCATTCCGAATGTTGACTGTGCCATATGGTGGCTACCTTTGACCAATGCAAAGTTTATCGATGGCACAAAATGTTCTCAGAGAGCCGAGAAGATATGAACGACGAAGAGCATGACGGACGTCCGAGGACGTCAACAACAGACGAAAACATTGATACAGTATTTTCCAATCATCGAAACACCGTTAAAGAAGTTTCTGAGGATCTAAACATATCGATTGGTTCGTGCCATTCGATTTTAAACAATTATTCAGTTATGAGACACGTCACCGCGAAATTCGTACCAAAATTGCTTAATTTCGACCAAAGACTGCATCTCATTAACATTGCTCATTTAAATTTGCTCCAGAGGATCATATCTGGTAACGAAAAATTGGTATATGGTTATGACTTGGAAACAAAAGCTCAATCATCCCAATGGAAGCTGCCGGATGAGCCAAGGCCGAAAAAACTCGCCATGCTAAGTCGAAGGTGAAGGTTTTGATCCCAGTTATCTTTGATTGCAGGGGCGTAGTGCATCATGAGTTCTTGCCACAGGTACGGGCAATAAAGAATATTACTTCGCTATTTGCGCGAAGTAATCCGCCGGAAACGCCCAAATTTGTGGAAGAACAAAAATTGGCTTTTGCACCATGATAATGGCCCTGTTCACACATCGTTACTTGTGCGCGGATTTTCAGCCAAAAACAACACACCGCAGGCACCGTATTCCCCCGATCTGGCTCCCTGTGACTTTATCCTGTTCCCAATACTAAAGAGGCTCTTGAAAGGACGAAGCTTCGCCACGATTGAGGCAATAAAAAAAATTGATGTTTTTAAGTGCTTCGAGAATTGGAATAAACGTTGGCATAAATATATTATATCGGAGGGTTATTACTTTCAAGGGGACAAAATAGATATTGATGAATAAATAAATACTTTTTGAAAAAACACAAAATTCTCCATACTTTTTTAATAGACCTCGTATAAAATTTCTACACATTTCTTTTGAACTATGAATTTATTCATTTGCTTTTAGCTGATTATACTATAATATACTATAATGCACATTTGAATATATACACTAGGGTTGCGCTTATTTGTATGAAGGTAAAAAAAAGTGTTGTAACTATGGGTCTCAGGGTTTTAAAATGTTCCTTTTGGTATAAAACAATGAAGTGTATAGTTTTAGCCCGATCCAATAATATTTAGAGGTGGCGACTTGTGCTTATACTTTTATTTATGTAACTTGGATCCCAGAATTTGAGCATAGTCATGGCCAACTAAAAAAATGTTGTTGCTTAAACGTAAATTGGCCATATTCGTGACACTTAAAACGCGTTTCAATTGCAATAAGAAACAATGTGAAATAAAATTGCTTTAGGAGCGACTATTACACTTAATAATGAAACAGACTAGCTTTACACAGAACAACAATTAACATGTGCGCGGTAAAAAGTAAAAGATTGTAATAAATTCGACACTGATTATTTAATAACAAATATAGTGCTTATAAATCTTTTAAATAACAAGAAATGAGAAGTTCTAAGATTTGAATTGTATGGTACGTAAGTGGAAGATTTAGAATTTCATCTCAAGTCGCCACCTCTAAAGATAGTCAGATCAAGCTGAAATTTTACATTTTTTCCTTTTAAACCAAAACAAACATTTTTGGACACTGAGACCTTTGGCAACGTCACTTTTATAAATAAGCGCAACCCTAATATACACCTGTGGCACATATGCTACAGGCAGTATCTGCATAGGTTTGGACACGCTGCGGATCCGTTCTGTAGTTTCTGCGGAAAAGTCGTGGAGGATCCGGAACATCTTGCTCATGAGTGCCTCCGTTTCGAAGTGGAGCGACAAAGAATGTATGGGCGGCTCGGATCTCCTTGCAGCTCCCAGGAGATTGTTAGGCGCATGATTAGATCGGTTGACTATTGGGCATTCTTCTGAAATTGCCAACATCATGAGGGGCGCTCGAATGTACGAACGAACAATGACGTCTGCTTAATGTAGCTTATTATCCCTCCCTACGAAGGAATGATTTTTCGGTGCCGTAGGGATTAACGGGTTTCGAGACGATGGAGGGTTTTTTAGTCGGTTAGCTAATGAATCCGACATAACTTGTGGCACGGGCCATAAGTATCTTTGGAAGATTTTTACCTCCTTGTTAGCATAACAAAAAAAAAATGTGTGGTACATATTGGGTCTGGTGAACATATGGTGGGCTTCTGATTTTGTACAACTTCCCTAAATTGATAATAATAATGAAAATACTAAAAATCCTATTAACAAAATAGATTCCCTCTTAAGCACCCAACACAAAATAGAAAAATATTATTAACCCTATAAATTTTCCATTGTGTTAAAAGAAGACAATATTGTAGTATTTTCAATGCAAATTTAAAATGTAAGTATAATATTAAAAATTATGGTAATACACCATTCAGACTATCAAGAAGATACTCAACAAAAGATAAAATCAAATTTCATAAAAGTAGTTCAGTTTAGTAACAATAGTTCATGTAATGATAGTCTGAAGTGTATGTATTTGTGTGTCATATATTAAGATTATCATGCCCATACACCAATCGATCAATAGTAGTTACATACATACTTAAATACATTTACTATATCTTCTATACAATATATATATATATATATATATATATATATACATATATACATATGTACATATTAATTAAAATATGTAGACACTTTTCAACAGAAAAATATAATAAAAACAACAAATTATTCATATCCATTTATGTACATGATGTGACAATAAAATATCAGAATGAATGCTGTAAAAAATATGCTTAGGTAATCATTTTATTTACTTATTTTATTATTTTTAATTTGTCTAGACTAATAAATATTTATTTCATTATACACATATTTTCTTGTTCTTAAATTTTTCGAAACAGCTGTGAGATTCTTCCGCCGGATTGACGGAAGCGTCTTGACTGAGAAAGCAATATAAGTAAATAATGATGCACTGTGATAATTAAAAAGCCATAACTGGTTCTTCCATAATTCGTTACATTTTTTTTTTATAAGTATTATTACAAAATTGAGCCAGAAATTCTTGACTTGGAACCCAATAACCGAGAAAAATATCACAGCACAACAAAATCAAGGTTTCTTTAATGTCTTTAAAAAGAATTCCATAGTCATGTCAAAAATGTAATGCTGTATTTCATTGAAACGCGATTGGAGTCACCAATACTTTGAATATACCTAGTGACTCAAAATTCATAGTGCCAAATAATTTATATTTTCTGTAAAAAGAGGAATTTATGTTGCCTGTCATTGCGCGCTTATGTCATCAAGGGGAACGGGAGTTGAAAAAAAGGACAAAATTATGAAAATTCTTTTCTTTGTAAGCGTATCTCTTAAGAACGGCTTGACCGATTTGACTGATTTTGTTGTGTTATGTTTGTTATATGCCAAATAGAAGAATATGAAAGAAAATGTTTGGAAATTCCACTGGAAAAGTTGACAAATTTTGAGTTTTTCTATTAAAATCTCAATAATCTCAATATGAGTAAAGTATTACTTATTTTTATAGATTTTTGGATGTGATACATCTTTGATTTCGGTAGAGTGAAATTTCATCGTCATCGCTTATTTTCGTCAGCGCCTTTTTATTGAGATCATACGTTTTTCACTTGAACCATTAAATCATAACGTCAGAAATGGAGAAGAAAGCATGAGATTAGTTTGTCTGGGCTTATCAACATTTCTTTGGTAATAGAAAGGGTGATGATTACATTGAGCGCGTTGAAGAGATTTTGTCTCATTTCCAGCAACTTGGATGCAACACTGCATCTGCCATTTTAAATCATTTTCCGGAAAATCTAGGTTATATGGGTGAACGATTCCACTAAGATATTCATACTATGGAGAAATGACTCCAGGGTCACTAGAATGCTCATATGCTGGCCGATTATTGCTGGAGTATTTAGAGTAGATACACTTCGTTATTCAACAGCAGAAAATCATTTAAAAGAAAATTCAATGCCCCTTATTATACATATATAATTAGTTTATGAATTAAAAAAAAATTAAAAAAAATAAATATTTGAGATCAGCATCAAATGTAAAATCTATGCCACAAACATACGAGTACTGTTGAGCGGTGCAAACATTCATCATTGCTTTAAATTTTCATGTGATCATTCAGACTAAGTTAGATCTTGTTCAAATTGAGCCCTGATGAATGACTTTGTAGATCATAAGTTAAAAAAACAATAACCAACGGCACTATTATAAGAAATTTAATTCAATGCGTTATGAGAAGTTTCTTACAGACTATTATTGCTATATGGATTGTAAGCCCCTAAACATCTTCTTCAATTCCTACAGTTTCAATCAGATCGGTTCGAATAATATTAGAGTAGTATGCTTAGTTTGTTTGTAAATTGTAACATTATTCTTGTTATTTTATAGCCACATTAGAGTTCTTTAAATCTTTCACTTTGAAACCATAAAAATTTATGTATTAAAGACTTTTTGTAGTTAAGAAATACATATATGTATGTATTGTATATAAGTAGAACGATATGTACAGATGTATGTATGTATGTATGTATGTATGTATTATGTTAGTAAGATAGTTTAACGGAAGATAGATAGATAGATAGATAGATAGATAGATAGAAAGAGAGATTAAAAACAAAGATATTTACACCAAGTCCAGCTTCATCCATAAGTTGCATAGCCTGTTGTTGTTGTTTGTAGATGTTGTTGTGATCATGTTATATAGAATTTGTATTTTTTGTATTATGTAAAAATTAGCACATAATGATATAAGTACACATAGTAGTAGTAGTAGTAGAGAATAGTAGTAGTACACATAGTAGTAAAGTAGTAGTAGTAGTAGTGTTGGTAGCAAAGAGCACATGATTAATGTTGTAAAATTAAAAAAAAAAAAAAATACATTAGAAAAATTGTTTTTTTTTTTTTTTTTTTTTGATGGAATAAATTATATAATGTTTTGTTTAGGTAATAAATAATTCTGTACAAACAAATTATATTGTACTAAATAATAAAAATACATAGTGTGAATGGTATAAAATTATATAATCGATATATGTATGTATCAATAGTATAGATATATTTGAAAATATTTTAAAAATCAATCTGAATGACAAACATAGACAGACATTAGATAAAGTGTGACAAAGAGCGAAAAGCAAATATTCTTTATTTATTATTTTAATTGCGCCAAAGAAAATCACAAGAAATTGGAACGAAAGTGATAGATATATATAATTAAATTTTGTATATATATATTTTTTTTTTGTTTTTATTTTTGTTTTATGGTCATGAAAAATGAAGAGATACCTAATGCATTGAGATCTGTTTTAAATGATGAGACATTCAATATATTTATTATATTATGTACCATATAGTATATGTATAATTAATACAGAATTTATACAATTTATAGAGTTAAAAATGCAATAGAACTTAAATAAGTAGTATGAATGTATGTTGGAAAGCATCATCTTTACACGAAACGACACTAAGCTTCTTAAGTGTCATTATTTCAAATAAATAAATTTGAAAAAAAAACAAGAGATAATTAATTAATAAAAATATGAAATGGGATCCGAAATTAGTAAAGAAAAAAATTAAGAAAGAGATAGACAGTCAGCATAGCAATTCAGCAGGCAATCTAAAAAAGTAAGACGACTTTCACACTCAGCAAGTCTGCGGCAGAACGCTATGTTTCTTGTCTTGTTTGTCGACGAGGGATGCGCAGTTGTCGCTGGGTAGCCGGCATGCATGTATCAGCAATTCAGTTGCAATTCTGCCTACGTTTCCGTTTTCTTCTTTCGCGAATTTTGGCGTTAGTAGAGTGAGGACTGTGAGCGGGAGTGATATACAAAGTGTGTTCTAAAAGTATACGACCTGCGTATATAACTTCGCACCAGAATGTTAGGGCGGCTCTTGTGCAAGTTGTTGATTACTTCGAAGGATGCCACTATTCGGATAAAATATAAGATTTATACTAGTGGGAAGTTATTGGGGCAACTTGTATAGGTACGTTATTTGTTAAACTTAATTGTCGACAATTATAACACAAGGTGAATGAAAAAAAAAACCAATTTTATAAAATACTAGCATAGCCAGACGCGCGTTGCTGCGGCCACGTCCTGATGTTAGAGTGCGATTTTTGTAGTCATTGTTCCTTTCTCGCTCTAATTTTGTCCACGTACATTTGTTTAACTTTTTGCTACTAACGATAGCATGCATGTTTTTGTGTTTCTATAGCAATGAGCTTTTTGTATTGTAGCATAATCAAATTACAGTAGAGTCAAAATAAATGCACTTCTTATTAAAATAAAATATGAAAATATATAAAAACTAACTAGCTGCAACAAAGTTGATAACATATAAACATTCTTCATGAAGAACTACATGTACATGCCAACTTTCATGCTGATTGGTCAAACGTTGTTGGAGTGAAAAGCCGTTAAACTTATTTTCTCATCCTATTTTATATGTAAAGACTAGAGAACCTGCAGTCGTTCTATGATAAAGACTACTTAATTAGTTTAGTGATTCGTAAACGACTTGACCATTGAAAATACCCATACACATATTTACATATATATATATATACATTCCTTGACACTATATTACAATTAAATTTATAATATAGTGCCGCACTTTAGTTAGTGCATAGGGCGGAACACGTTATCTAATTTCTGCTTTACCTTTCACTTTAACTATTTCATTCTTCTTTCTTCTATACGTCAAACGATGCTTCCCCATGCACATACTCATACGGTTCAGTATATTTTGCGTCAAAGCGTTACATAACAACCCCTTTTGTTTGTAAGCCGATTGGAATGAAATAAACACTTAATCAAAGCTTACTACAATACATCAGTGCAAACCGCATTCAAATGAGTTAAGCCGTTTCTGAGAAAAGCGTGCACAAACCCACATACAAACAGACAAGAATTCTAAAAACATTTCTTTTTACCTCGCTAATATAAGTTTTTTTAAAAAAATATTTAATGTACTGACACAGCTCGTTTACGATTTGATATAAAATTAAATGTGGTCTATGTAACTTTTAAAAATCCATTTTAGGGTTCCGTACCCAAAGGGAGCCAATGGGAGCACGTTGTTAAGTCAATTGTTGATAACTTCGAAGGAAACGATTAGCCGGATGAGATAAAAGATTAATACTAGTGAGACCATATTACTATGCCTACGCTGTCTGTCCGTCCGTCCGTCCATCCGTCCATCAGTGAAATCTATCTCATGAACCGTAATAGGTAGACAATTAAAAGTTTTACAGAGTGTGTAGTTCAGTTGCCGTGTGCTCCAATATGCACTGCGCTCAGTTTTTATCTTTAGTTAAGTTGGTTAATTTTTTTCTAGAATACTTTTAGGAGCTGCTTGAATATTTCACTTTTGAGATAAAAACAGAAGCTCATATAAATTTCAAGAAATCCCACTAATAAATCGATAGATCATCTCGATGTTTCTAGTTCTTAAAGGTAAAAAAACTCCATCCGAATAAAGCAAAATACTTGATTTTAAAACTAATGATACCAAATGACTTATTTTCCAAATTAAATTTTATTGCAACAATTGCATTTCATTAACAGTGTTGATAAGGGTATTTAGTATTGAAAGTGCTGATAACGAAATAACAGAGAAGCACAGGACCATTAAAGGCATTAACACATAAAAATACAGCATCTAAGTGAGCTTTACAAAAATTGGAATTAAATATAAATTTTCAATAACAATAGTATCATTTATTTCTTTTTCATAAAAATTCGATCAAAAAACCTAAAATTTGGAAAAATTGTCTTATATAAATAACTGTACGAAATACTAGAAGTCAGAGTATTTAAAGGTATATAAAATATATTATCTATAAAATACTTTAAAATGGATAATCGCATTGAAAAACTGGTCGTGAGTACATCAATAATTGCAAGTCTGTTGAAGCAAAAAATTTACTTCGAGATGGAACTCGAATTGGAAATGATGCGCTTGGATCGTTTCAAGTGTGATGGCGCGACTAAGATATGCCTTCAGACCCAGGAAAAGGTTGTCAAGAATGCAAAGTCAAATTTACCAAGTATTGTGCGTAAGCTTGTAGGGGAAATAGATCTCTTTGATTGTTTTATACGACGCAACAATAAGGATCTTAAGGGTATCAGCGTATATGATAAGTTCTATGAAAGATCAATGATTGTAGTAGATGAGGCTAAGGAAAACTTGAAACGTACTACTTGACTGATGCCAAGAAAGACCAGAGTAACCAAAGCGACCAAATAAATTTATATGGATCTATATATGTAATATACAAAAATACTTATAATAGTATGCGAGTATGTATGGTATGCAGACATCTGAGTATGGAATAAAACAAAAAATCAACTGTGTAAAGATTTGTCTTCTTTTTTTGTGTTTCTGCTGAATAGCTTGCTGATGTCATCGATAGGGAAGGATGGAAGGTTATATTGCATAGTAAATATGAGTAAATTTGATTGGATAGGTTACTTGGAGAAAAACTGATAGTTTCTTACCTGTTTTAAATGATTCTTTAATATGGTGCCCTCAGGTTCGGGTAATGGTGGTATTTCCTCATAGCCGCCTGTAGGCGGCGTTAGCTTAGTTGAATCTAAATCAACAACCCAAATGTCATCTGGCAATCTAGTGTGATAAACAAAACAAAATATAGAAACACAATGGAATAAGCTTTTATATCACTATTAGCATACCTAAAATTCTTTTTATACATCAAAAAGGAGGCCGGTACACCTATGACGAATGGTGTCGGCGCTAGCAAGAGCTGCTCGGCACAGCTGAGACATGTCGGCAACAATGGTATAACGGGAAACATATATTCAAGTGGATAAAGCATAGTTACGAATGCCATGACCGACATAGAGAGCGCATTATAATCACGTGACTGGAAGAGCACTTTATTTTCGAGCATAATAAGTGTCCAGACCTTGAGGCATGTCTCTACGCCAAGTAATTCCAGCGGCAAATGCAGCGGAAAATCAACAAGAGAGAAACGTGTGTGATCAGGCAGTGCAAACAGTAACGGTTCATGTACCGTTGGTGAAAGCACTTCAACCTAAAAAGAAAAGACAACAGCAAAAATAATCAATCTGTCAGCATTTGTTACCTTATTGTTGGTATTTTCCAAATGTACTACTAACCTCAACACGCGTTGAGCCAGGCACAGGTACAGGCGTAGAGAGTAGCCTCAATATCCATGTTTCGATTTCGCGCACATCATGCAGCACAATGGACGGTGTAGCCTCGCTTGCCTGGCCTGTTAGGACGGTCCAGACATTGTCACGATTGAATTTCTGTGAGGCACCAACTCGTTTTGGTGACGATGACTCATTGCATGCGTCGATCAATTTTTTGAGGATAAATAGACACTCACGGAATGTTGTAAAGAACGCATGATGCGAAATGATGCACAATGAAGTCAATGATTGATTGCGCAGCTTAGTACGTTTGCGAAGGGCACGCGGCGAAGGCGAATGACTACCGCCAGACTCAGAATCGCCCGAGGGCGCCATCAGTCCAAGCTTCGGTACTTGAGCATGATGATGCTGTTGCGCTTGAGTTTGAGATTGCTGTTGTTGATGATGAAAGTGATGAGCACCGCCGCCGCCGCCGCTGCGTTGCTGATCGGAATCACGACGTGATGTCAGTTCACGATCCGAATCGCTAGGTGCGACGTTACTTCTGTAGTCGCTAGAAGTAGTTAAGAGGCCGTAACTATTATGGAAATGATTGAATGACTCATTAACAAAGCTGTCGTACAAAATTATTATCATCAACATCATCATTACATCATAATTCGCAGTCATGTACAATAGTACAACAAGGAAAACAAAAAACACAATGAAAAAAAAACGGCATCATCCTAAAAACCTAATAATGGAATACTTGCCTACTAAATGCCGAATCCGAACTGCGTTCCATGCTCTTGCGCCAAGATTCACGTCGAAAAGCCGATGAACGTCGGCCACGTGCACTGCCCGGTGTACCACCAGGTCCACTGGCTCCACTTGCTGTATTACCAACACCACCAGTGCCACCAGCACGTTCGGCGCTTGGTGAATGCCTCTCGATGGGTCTATAGAAATTCACACAAATACCATAACGTGTCTTGCCCGAATCCTTATCAGTCAGAGCAAATACAAATGACGTCATGTCACGTATGGCTGAACCAGTGCGTCTCGGCCCGACACTTGTGCAACCCTCAGGCTGGCAAAAGTACACCATATCCAATGGCAAGGGAAAATCAGCATGATCTGAAGGTGGATAGCGACGCAACAATTCAGGCACTTGAACTGGTGGTGTCTTGTTGGCTTGTAAGGCACCACGTGGCATGGGCGGTATTGTTCGCGCGCCCACAATTGCCATATAATCCACCAAGCGTGGGCATAATGCTAAACGTTGTTGCTCTGACATTATTCCACAATGCTGCTTACTTCCTCGTGTTTGTTTGGCTTGCTATTGAAGATGCTCCTCGCTCACAATATTTCTCCTCGCTCACTGTTCCTTCTGCTGCTGCTGCCGCTGCTATCCTGTTGTGATTCGTATATTGCTGTTGAAAGATGGAAAAATATTTCACAATATCCATTAGTTTGTTATGAATCTAATAAAGAATTATGCGAGGACATAAAAATAGAAATAGGAGTTCATTCTTATACTACAACACAATATTGTAAAATGTTGTCAGCATGTTGCTCAATTACCAAGA
Source organism: Amiota communis (assembly GCA_037043315.1). Lineage (NCBI taxonomy): Eukaryota > Metazoa > Arthropoda > Insecta > Diptera > Drosophilidae > Amiota > Amiota communis. The sequence goes on along the minus strand of JBAMAV010000198.1, from coordinate 263,723 downwards.
CCAGAAAAGTTCTTCTACTACATTATAATAATTGCATTAATATAGTCAGAACTTTCTCGAAGAAACTTTACGATAAATTTTGTTGTTAAATTGAATCAAATTCTTTTGTAGGAAGGTAAACATTCCATTCCTTTTCAAAAATTCAAGTTAACTCAAGGATATCATCATCATCATCATATGAAATTCCAAATGACGTTGCACGTTATTCTTCTTCTCTTTGTCTTTCCACCCATCCATTAACCGTTTGAACTAAAGGATAGAAACCTGCGTTTATTGCGTCTTAAAATAAATAATATTGTACTAGTACAATCCGTGACCTCTTCTCTGAAATACAATGCCTGTCAACAACAGAGAGAGCGAGCTTGACAATTGCCCCCTGCTAATGTCTTTCATTTCTTGAATAACATGAATACCAATCAAATGCACAACTTGAGTAAAGTCAATGGCAGTGGCAGTGACAATAAAAAAAAACCTTGTTCTTCTTCATCATCTCTCTCCTTCAAGCTTTCTTTATTAATTTAATCTTTGGATTTGTAGTTGGGTCCCTGTTATGTACTACTGTGTAGTGAAGGGCGATGTGCATTCCTTAGCTCTTTTAGTTTGCAATTGGAAAATTTATGAGTCCAATTACAATTAATGTTGTGCGTGTGTGATTATGTTAAAGTTTATTGGCAATGAGTGGTAATTGATAACAGGAATAGTATGGTCGCTCCACTATTGTATTGTATTTCAAATTATTGCCCATAACGTTAATGCTTATTAAGAGACCAAAGGTCAACTAACAGTAAATAATAAAATGAAAGAAGGTTGGAGAAAGTAAAACGATATCTTAGTAGATAGTATATAGAAAATGAAAAGAAAACGAAGCAAAGTGAAATGAAGCTTAGCGAGGCCATATAAAATAATTCAATGGCATCCTTAACTAAGTGTATGCTTGTATTCTTCTCAAGGAAATTTAGATTCCTTCACATACTACTTTTGTACTATGCACACATTCACAATACAAACGTGATAAGAAAATTCCAAGCAATAGAATGCATTAATAAGAAAATAAATATGCACCTTTGTTTCCTTCGTTCCTGCCAGTTCTGATTAGTTTCTTGGAATCCATGAACAGAACTTTCACTACAAGTCGCTGTTATTCTTCCCAGAAGCCAATTCTACCCTTGTGAAGCCCACAAGTAATGTCAAGGGACTCTCTGATGTGTCATATTAGTATTTATTGACTGTTAACGGTTTGAACACAAACGCAAACTTGCCACATTTTACTACACATGTCAAGGATCGTCCAAAAAACTGAACGTTTTTGACATTCTCAACGCAAGTGTCATTGGTATATCCTTGCTTGAGACATTGCATTATTCCCATACGCTTGCTTAATCATTATTTATCATCTCAATAACAAAAAAATTAAGCATGTAACATTGTCTAAGAAAAAAATATTGCATTTTCTAAACATAAACTCATATTTACAGCAATCTTCACTCTATCTACAGTCTGTAGGTCGTATTGTCTAGGTGAGACTCCTACTATCCACTATGCCACTCCTGAAATCTAACCCGGTTCATTCACTAGAGAAATTTAATCTCGATAATAATTAGGATTTGTTAAGATAATACCACCACCACTGCTCCTCCTGCTGCTGCTTACTACAATAATGTACGTAATACAAATGCCCTTGGAAAGGTATTTGTGGAAACTATTGCTTTGACAGGAATGTAATACGCAAGCAGTCAACGAGCAATAAGAATCCGAAGGACATTACTTTGTATTGCCTTGACTACAATCATCATTGTAGTGTATTTTTATAAACACAAAGACAAAAAAAAAACGCACAATACAATAAAAAAAACAACGTGTTAGGGCGTTATTGTCAAGAATAATTGATTAACGGATATCCTATACCTCCTCGCATTCATTTCGAAACTTAATTAAACAACAATAATCTTATGATATCATAAAAGTCATTTCAAATACATACAAATTGTTTTCATATTTCTAGTGTTTTCTATATTGTCATCATCAAATAATAATATTTGTAAGGATTAAAGCCCTGCACCAGTGCACACTAAACAAATAATTATGATCTTCTCTCGCTCAAACGAATCATATGATACAAGCATTACAATCAATACTCATCACACCTATAATCTACAATAGCTGATTAGTGTGAGTATGCATGTGAGAGGAAATGTTCAATGTTTGTTTGTTTGTCCAATTTCCCACTTTCAATCAAATTTGTAGAAATGAAAAGAATGTTCTTTATCGTTTCCATAGTGTGCATAGTATTTGATTGCAGACTGTTAATACAACTTAGGCTGACATTACACCGAAGAGAACAAAATGTTTTTGACTTGATCTGATCCAACACTCACCAAGAGGAACACAACGCAACAGTACAAACGGTTCCGTCTTCTTGTTTCGTTTGGTTTGTGTGTTGACATTAAACACAATTTAATTAAGTGGAAGACTGCCAAGCCGTAACATCACACACTAATGAATATTCACGAAATTGTGTAGTCGCTCAAAATTGTTGATTCCGTCTCCAGTTTTACAGTCTCGGCATACAACAAAAAATAAAGGTAGGATGAGAACGCGAAGAAAGAAATATAATTGGAATCATAAGCATCGGATCACATTTTCTTGTCTGTTCTTTTTTTGTTGTGACATACGTTGTATAAGTTGTGCCATAAGAAACAATGCAATTATCGACACCGAAACGAGTTTGAAACTAACACGTTCCATTCGGTGTGTGTTGACCGTATGCAATGACATGTATATGTTGACAAGAAGTCATAATGTAACGCAGACAAAAATAATGTGTTCTGTTTTGTTTCCTTTGGTAAGAAATAATGTACTGATATTTCCATCAGACACAAAAACATGTTTGTTCGCTTTGGTGTAGGGCTCTAGTACATATGGAAACAGATTAGTACAACGAGAAGTATTTGGCTCTATCCTACACTAGTTCCTCAGTTCTTGAGATACAACGTCCAACTATCATGTGCAGATACTATTATAAAATATTGGAACCAATGCTCTCGGATTTCTGGCTGAGATAGTTTCCAAATAAAATTCACTTTAGAAATATTATTGTTTCAAAATATTGTATGCACAACTTGGACCAAAAAAGTTCGAAGATAATAAATTGCAAGACTTTCTGGACGAAAACCCAGCTCAAACTCTTAAGCAACTTGCAGACAGCTTAGCAGTTGATGAATCAACTGTTTTCAGACATGTACATGCATACTACATGGGATAGAATCAAGAAGAGGGAAAATGTCTACCATACGAAATGAGTGAAAATTCGTTTTCAATCCGCTTCAACATCGCAGTGTCATTGCTTACTAGGCAGAAGAAAAAAGAAGAGTTTTCTGTGGCGTATTGTGACCGCCTATAAAAAGTGTCATGGGCCATCCACATCGACACCGAAGCCGAATATTCATGGTTATAAGGTCATGCTGTGCATATGGTAAGATCGACAAGATATACCGAGCGAAACTGTAACTGGTGAGCACTACAAGCAACAATTGGAGTGTTGCAGAGATGCAATGTCATTCTCTTGCATGACAACGCTTGACTACACGTTGCAAGAGTTACATTTTAGTTCGAATGGGAAATTCTGCCGCACCCAGCGTACTCACCAGACATAACGCCTTCTGATTACCACGTTTACAATTTCGTCCAAAAAAACCCTAAGTGTGCTAGAAAACGCAACGATTTACATTGAAGAGGTGATTGAAAAGTGTATGCGATTTTGTGTGATTGCCAGCATTGTTTCGTTTTGCTTATTTCGTTTATTTTGCTTGAATTTAAAAGACTTTTTTGTAAAATGCTAAAACTAAAATGTTATATTCTTAAATACAGTTTAGCGAGAAAAACAATAAGCTACTTTTTTCCTTTAATAACTTCAGATAAGGGAGAATTTGACCAAATCGTCTGTAAAAAACTAGCCAATCTCAAAAACGTCAAAATGCGGTTTCTAGCACACCCAAAATGGAATTGGGCTGGAATTGAGACGACAGTGGTTTCTAGCAAATACCCGTATGTTTGCCTTTCGATTTACACTAATTTTTATTGTGAAGTTTCGATGTGTTGACTCAAAACATTTTAGTTATTATATTGTATATTGCGTTCTAAAATAGAATTCCACTTTCGAAAATTTCACTTATGGTGCTGTTTTCTGATTTCAACGAGTGTGTGCTTCCGAATTCAATTGCAATTTGTTATAAAAATCACAATAATTTAATAAAAACAATGCACATTTTGTGTAGGTGATAAAAAAAAGTATAAATAACAAGAAAAAGTCATTAAAATGAAACAAAGAAAGATATGTTTGATGTCATTGCTTGTTCGTTACACAGACATTTGAGCTAAGTGGAAACAAAGGAATCAACGAGTGGGTGGAAGATAAAATTATTGACTTCAGTTCATTTACTTACAATAGATATTTCGTATTCAAGGTACGTACTACGTAGGACAACAACATAAAATATCACCATCTGGAAATTCCACAGATGTACAGTTGGCATATGCACGAGCGAGTATGCATGTATGAACCTATCCACAAACGTAGGTGGCGCTACTGATTAATACAATATATGGTACAGTAGTGTGCATTACAAAAGTAACAAATCCGTAATTTGTCTTTTCAGCCCATTTTCTCATCCTACAACCTAAGGACATTTGAATGGAATTGAATCTTTCAAATTTACAATAATACAATACTTGAGCTAAAGAGCTGAAATTTTTTTTTGTAACATTTGTTGTTCAAAAATAAATATCCGACTTAAAGGTTATAAAAAATGTATGTTATAATATGGCAAGATAGATTGGATGGTATGGTTAGCTTAGAAACGGAGCCTACGTCCTTTTTGGCGTCCGTGTACCCAAAGGTTATCAGGGTGAAGGCGCTTGAGCCTCCGCCTGGAGGTATTTGGCGGAAGCTAGCCTATTGACATGAAACTTTAGCCGGTCATTATACCGCCTTGTGAGCAAATGATCTGCTCACAGATCGAGAGGATTCACAGATCCATGGAAATGATGTGATTTCGCACGTACCGTGGGGCATTTACTATCTGACGGAGGGCAGACCTCCATATGTTCAGAACGGGACCCCTATAGCTTTTGTTACTTAGCCTAAGTTGACTCCTGGGCCGAATGACCCAGTTCAGCCTCTTCCATTTTTTGGCGATAAGTTGCAGCAGTTTTGACTATGTGCTTGTGCCAGGTAAATCTTCCGTCCAAGATCGTACCCGCGGGGTAAGCCCACCTGAGGTATGACCGAGTTATGCGGGAAAACGGTTGGACAGCAGTATTTCCTAAGCGAAAACGTACAGTGTTCCAGCGGTCTGCCTACAAGTTGAAGCCATCCAGATACTCCTGCTTCACTGGAACTGGACGAGCTGGTTGCAATATTATAAAATTCATTGTAAATCGATCGAAATCATCATTTTCAGAATTATTTATACGTGCCACAGCAGACCCAGAAACGAAAAATGAATATTGTAGATAAAAAGACAGGAAATAAGCAGTGTTGTTTCTTGTGTGTTTTATTTGGTAGCATTCATTTAACAGTACATATAACGAGAGAATTGGAGAGTTTAAACAGGACAAATAATATACATATGTATGTGTGCATTGTATTTTTTTTTTTTTTTTGAAATTATGATTTTGATTAACTTAGAACTTGCGTATTTTTTCACCATTTACAACGGGATTTTCACGTCGAATTTGCTCAGCTCCTAGAGCACGATAATCCACATTGCAATCATGATAAAAACTATGGCAATGCACGGCACAAAAGGTGCCGCCACAACGACACGAGAATGAGCCAGTTAAGCCAAGTTTCTTGCCACATTTCTCACAACGATTGCGGCAATTGTCGTCATTATTGACATCACAGCTAATAGTAGCAGAAGCATCGCTTGCTTCATAGTTGGCTTTGCAGACATTCTTTTTTCCGTCATCATCTACTTCGATTGTAAGTTCTTCAGCAAAGTTCGGATTAACGGTACTGCAAGTATTGGCCTTCCAATCTTTCGAAGCATCCATATTAATTAGAAATGATGCATATGTGCAATACTTATAAAGACGATACGATTAGTACATTTGTCGATGATGTCCTTCTCAATTGATCTTTCCTTTGTTACAATAGTATCTTTTAATCTGCGTTTCTATTGACGCGTTACTATTGTCCCACCACAACCACTTCGAAGATTTATGTTACACCAATAAATCTGTTTGATATTCAGGAGATAAAACAAATATGTATGTGTTTTTATGAAAACTTTCAATTGAAGTCTGAGATTTGACAAATTTGATGTGTTGTTTACTAAGCCTTATCTGATTTTTTTTATAGAATATATATTTTTTTTTTTGATATATATATTAGTGTGAGGATTATTAACATTTACAGAAATACACACAATTTACAGAAAGGTTGGTGTAATTTTATCCACTAGGTAAGTCATTTGCGTGCTGCGTGTTTTACCGGTCTATTCTCGTTAATATGCAAATTCTATTAATCCTTTTAAGAAAAAAAAAAGCTTTTTTGATGCTGGTTGACATTGAAAGCTCCGCTGTTAAAAAGCTTTTTTTAACATCAGATTTTCAAGAGTCTGTAAACGTTAGTTTATTCAGGGTTGCCAACTTAAAAGAAAACGAAAGTATATGTGAAATATTAAATATTTTATTTTACAAAAAATGAAAATTGGTGTTTCTTAGGGTGTTCTCCGAGTAATTCTGACTATTTATAATTTTTGTTCTGAATCTAACTTTTTCCGCTTAGTTTGCAACCCTGAATTTAATCACATGGTATTTGCAAATGCTTCTTCTTTACTATGCAAAAATGGAATTCATAAACAAGATTAAGTAAGTATTTGTAATTATTACTATTTACAAATTGTTTTTGGCATTGAAAATGGATCACTATGATCACGCAATGATTGGAACACATTTCTTTTTTCTTAATTTTAACAGTGAACGCAAATATTTAACATTTCATGTCTGTCTATTAGATAGCATCTTCAGACAGAGGAAGAGAGAGCATAAGAGCTTTTCTTTACAGAGCAAAATAACATTAACAGCCATTAACAGCCATTAGGCAGTTTGGTAGGCCTTTGACAGAATTTGCCTATTCACGAGAATAAACCGGTTAGGCGCCTTTAAATCGCCATCCTAATTAATGATTCTTTGAGAGGAAATTCAAATTAATGTGTGTCACCAACCATCTAAATTTCAAGATTCTAGGATTACTGGTCCCAATGTTGAAATGCATTATGAATACTGGACTCTACCCTAAACATAAGACAAATCAATAATGTATGTTCAAGCACATGAGTGTTATGTGCTCTCGGTGTATAGAAATTGGCCACATTATGTGCTGCCAAATATTTAGCGCCATCTTCATATGACTATTGGTATATTGAAATACAGTATGAATACTGACTCTACGCTAAACGTAAATCAAATCAATAACATAATATTTCAGTATGCTCATTCTCACGAGCGTGAAGAGCATTTCAACTTTGGCATACCTTAGCTGGTATGTCTCTCTTTAAATCGTCATCAAAAATACGTATACAAATAGAATGGTATTAAAAACTTCAATCCCATTCTAATGTTCATGGCTAGTACTCGTAGATAATATATTGGTATGAATAAATTTGTTGCTTTTGTACTGTACATATTGGTGGGTGGCTCAAAAGGTGAATTTGTGGTTTCTTTATATGAACCCACACACATTAAAACATATTGCAGCAGTGGGAAAAATTTTCATTAAAAACCGCAGTCTTTTTCAAGAAAATTCTAATTTATTTTCTTTGCATTCTTTGAATTTGTATATAATAGTTAAATGATTTAGTAAATTATTAAAACAGAATTCATATCGAATAGTGCGGATAGTGAGGGTTCACAGATGACCGCATGTAGTAAAGAAATAAGTTATAAGTGGGAGTTTTGTTATAATGGGACATCCAATGGCGGAATTGCCTCAATTTCCATATTACCCAACACCAAACTTCAGTTCCAACAGTGACAACAGTGCTTACCCGGAAGCTGTATTGTTTCGTTAATTCCTGCCTGCGTAAAATTGTAATTTTTGCACAAAACAGGTGACCTCATACGATGACAAAAAAGGACCATCTAAATGCGAAACTTCAGAAAAAGTACTTGCTCATTGGATGCCACTTTAAACTCAAATTAAGGAATAAACTACTAGTTATAATACAAGGCCATACTAAAACCGATTTGGGCCTACTGTATTCAATTGTGTGGCACGGCTAGTGACTCAAACATTAAAACTATTCAGAGATTTTAAAACAAAGTCTTGAGAATGGCAATTGGCGATCATCTGTTAACTAGCAATCAGAATATTCATTAAATAGTATATCCAAATATCCATGTATATCAGAGGAAATCAATCGATTTAGTCAGCATTATATCAACAGACAGACAACTAATCATCCAAACAACCTGGCAGCAAACCTAATCGACAACAACAACTAAAAGAAGACTAAAAAGATGTCACCAGTTAGAACTTCCTTTCAGAGACGCAGGCAATTAAACTAAACTATATTTAACTTTTCCCATAACCCACCATCCTTTCTCTTTCCCCTTAAAAAAATGTTTTAAACCATCATGTTGAAATGTATTGTTTATATGTACTATATTTTTCTATAAATAATAAGGTAAAATGATTGTTCCCCTGTGGCAATGTATGAATGTAAATCTTAAAATCTGATTTGATGGGTTTTGAACTTAGTATGAAATACTAAGTATAAAATTCAAGGAAACAGTAGAAACTTAGTGCAGATTTTCTCACTGTCTATTTCTGTATTGCCAATTATCAGGATGAAGGCCGTGAATACAACAAGGCAAATGAAGGCATTGCCATTGCAGGCGTTGGCATAAAGCGGATTATTGTTGATTTAATGCGCTCACTTAAATGCGCTCAAGTTGAGTTCAGTTTAGTTGAGTTGAGTTGCGTAGAGTTCAGCTCGGTTCAGTTCAGTTGTATTGACTTGTGTTGGGCTTGTGTTGATTTGAACTTGTGGGCTTTGCCGTGCACTTTCATTGCCACCGCCGTACCATTTACCGTGTGATGTGATGTTAGTTGCTACGCCTGTGGGTATGCAACAGCAAGAACAAAATATCGTTAACTTAGCATTCAGCACGTACCTGTATAAAACTTTAAACCTCTTAGTGAATCAGATGTGATTTGTGTGTGTACATAGTTGAGTATTTGTGCAGTTGTTGCAGGTGAAACTTTTATTATAATTAAGCCAAATGTCCTCAAATTCCAATTAAGCACGCTTTATGATGGGTAGTAGAACTCTGCTTAAATCCAACAATCACCATCACCATTAAGAGAAATAATGTCAAGGCTCAAATCTTAATGCTGCTTTAATTCAATGACTTTGATGCAATTGTCTTGTACTTTTGTTGTTTTTCCATCATATCAGGTAGCTTCCATGCAATGGGCATAAGAACTAAACTGTTACATGACAAAACTTTATTATCTTTAGATAATCAAAAGTTTTTAATTTATTTTTTTTCATTTCATTTTATTTTATTTTCTCTTTCAAGGTTCTTCCAAGTGGAAATAAATATTATAAAAAATATAGAAAATTCTGTATTGCATTCACAAACATGCTATGATAATGACAAAATCATGTCATGTCACAGAACTAAAGGTACGATGTGACCTGACTAGCAGCTACCTTATGAGTACTATATCACCAGCAAAACTTTCGAAAAGAGATAAATCTCTAGCAAAGTAAAAAGAGATGTGGGACTCCATTTTCACATCTGGATGAAAGTTATGCATAGTTTTCTATTGTAAATTTCTGGAGGAAATGGGTTTCATAGAAACCAATATGGAGGTTCAAAAACTATAGTAAAAATGAATCTGTTTGCATTTGAAGTTGTAATTCTTTTAGTGATTTGGAACAAATAAACTCAAAAGCTATGAAAGGGAAGAAGGAAAAGGTTATGAAGTCGATATTTTTTTGGCATGGCTACATGACATGAAGACTTTAGATATTTGGATATATATCCGCCGGTACCAAATCAGATTCATATTTATTTTGGTCGTATGAGTCACTCCTTGGTATGGAATTGAGGATTAACCAAAACTGCAGAAACCCAACTCCACATTGAATTAAAACTCTACACGCATCTGGATAACAAAACACAACCACCATAATACTCATATAAAAGGGCTGTCTCTGCTGGCCAGAACGGAACAAGTTCCGTGGGCTCCAGACCAACCTGGACCATGGACACAGTCCCTAAACAGACGTCGCACCCAAAGGTACTACCAATTTGGGTTGTTTTCACTTATTTATGGCTTGGATTTTCAAAGTTATAGATGATATCCAGAATCATAAATGATAAGTGAAATATTTAATCAGAGGGCTTGAATAAAATTCAGAGAATTCATAGAAAGCGAGGGAAAGATTATATATTGTAGAAATAGCGAACCAGGTGCGCTTTCCTATATCTCCAACTGGATGTTATTGTATGATTTTTGTAGTCATTGTTTTATTATTAATTCACGTGATGAACAACATTCGCCATATAATTTTTACACAATTTCGAGAGCTATTTCTGCAGTTACTAGTTAATAAAACAGGCCTGCAAAATTTTGAATGTGTTTTTGTATAAAATGTATAGATTAGAATTAGATGGGTCGATCAATAAGTCCTTAGAAAATCCTATAGATCTAGTTCCTATTTTTTTTTTTTTGTCTAAGTTTAGTCCATCATGAAACAGCTGATGAAGTCTCAGTAATATCGACCACATGGTTTTATTTTTATTATCAATTGAAGCAACAAATTGATTTTGTGTATTTGAAAATATGGATAAAGTGAGTTTCACTCGGTGATTAAAGACTCTTATTCAAAAGAAATCAAATCTGAGTTGGAAATAGTTCATGGCTCATTTGCTCCTGCGTTTGTAATAGAGATGAGCTAAACAGTGACACAGTGATTCTAAACTGTGATTGAGTCACACTCATTTGAGGGAGAGACACAGTTTACTTGATTGATTGTGACTCACTTTGATTCAGTTGCTCCCCAAATTGTGATAACCAATCACAGTTTAAACAATGTAGACTGTGTCCCTCCCTTCAAATGACTGTAACTCAATCACAGTTTAGAGTCACTGTGATTTTGAAATCACTGTTTAGCTCATTTCTAGTTTGTAACTATTTACAATTGGGTTAATGAGTTTAAACATGGCCGTACATCCACAAAAGATGAACATTTTTCGGAACTTTCAGTGGAGAAACAATTGAGAAAATCCATAATATCGTTTTAAGTCATCGACGAATAAAAGTGTGCGGAATTGTTGAAGCCACATGCATATCGTATGGTACAATTATGTGCGAAAGAGTATCGGCAAGATGGGTGCCGCATTTGGACTTAGTAGAGAATAAAGGCAATCGCCCACCTCTGCAGAGTCGATGACCAAAATCATGGAATGGAATTGATAAAACATTCGCCAAATTTAAAAAAAAGCTCGGTTGATGACGTTTTACATTGAACGAGAAGGTCATCAATGAAACAAACATCAATTTAGAGGAACTTCCGAAATCCTACTTTGTTTAAAAAATATTGAAAAAATATTGGAAAAGTGTCAAAAAGCTACAAGGAAATTGCATTGAAAAATATAAAGAAAATTATTAAGATGCCCACGGTGATTGAGGAAATAAATTTTTTCAGCAGCCGATACAATGATCGTTTGCTAAACCACCCGAATCCTCAGGCAAGATGTCTTACACGCAATACAATCCGCCGTCGCTTGAAAAGGCTTCACCCCAACGATCTTCTTAATAGGAGATCTTAATATTAATTAGATGTCATCTTTATCTAAGCTCCTGTAAATATCCTGATGATGAAACAAATGTATGAAAACCCATCTGGTTGTTTGACATTAAATTACATAATAACAAAAAAAAAAGGAAATTGACCAAAATCGACATTTTCAGAGTCATATATAAAAGTAAAAGGATATGTATTTCAACGGTTCAAAAATGCAGTTATATTTTTAAGTGCATTTTTAATAATTAGGGTTAAAAAAATAGCAATAGAAAACAATTAGGAAGTATGTATAAAATAAAAATAAAATTGTCTTTTAATGTTAAGTAACAGTGTGGTTCCAAAAAAAAAAAGTATATTTAACTTAAAAAAAAAAAAACAAATAAATATACAAAAACCTACTCCATTAAAAAGAGCATATATGTGCCAACTTTGATTGGTGATCGGTCAAACGGTGTCGGAGTTTAGCACAGTCGACCATTTTTATATATACTCATAGTTTATAGAAACTTGTAATACTAATCACTACATTATACACTTCGAATACTTTACTTTTTAGTCTCAATTAATCGAAATTGTAAATACACTTAAGTGCATCAATAAACCGAAACTAAGTTGCGAAATACTCATACACTAAGAATGATTTGGTGCCCAACAAAAAACGCATTTAAGTAGCCAGTTTCATAGACGCCAACGCATACAAATAAAAATGACACAATGACAGTGAAATATGTTGGATATAAAATGAAATCTTTCTCTTAAAAGAAATGACATCAGAATATCCTTAATTTTGTTACATTTATTCTTAATTTTTTCTATGTTCACTGTACATACTACAATACATGTATCTTCTTGTCCCCATTTTTCTCTATCTCTATTTGCTTCCTTTTTATTATTTTCAATATATGTTTTCATACAATTTTGTGTAGAACTCACAACAAAAAATAAGACTGACTACAATGACTTAACTTAAGTATAATAAATTGACAATATAATGGAAGATTTTTATTTCTTTTTTTTTAAAGCTTCAGAGAAGAAGAAAACCTAAAAATAGCAATGATAGAAAACTTTTGTATTGAGGACATAGTATAACATAGAAGATATTATAAGTAGTATGTAGTAGATACTTCCAAAATAAAGATTGCAAACATAGTAATAGAAATAGAAATGTTGGTCATTTTGAAAAAGTTATTTGCAATATTGCCAAAGGACTCTATTCGTAGTAATAATGAAGATGGGTTGACATACATACAATAGAATAGAAATCACAATGATGAAGATGCCTACATTACAAACATAAGTATACGTATAAACAAAGGTCATAAATGAGATTTCCTTTTAGGAAGACAAATTAATTATATATGACTAATATTAGAAGAAAATCTTTAGGAAAAGAGGATTGAATAAAGATTTCAAAATAAGCAAAGGCAAAGGGTTTTAATATTCCTTAAAAGAAATCCTTTGATTTTCAAAAATGCCTTTGCCTTTGCCTTTTCTCATTGAGATATCCGTATTAGTTTGGCTTTTCGTTTCCGACTTTAAACGTGTTGCCTGCTACACTAAGTACTCCAACTATGGCACCTTCTTTCTGTACTTTCTGTTTTGTTTTTTTTTTTCTTTTTGTCTCCCCCTTTTTTATCCATTGAAAGCTCCTTAAAAAGACAAGACAAGACAAGAGCCGACAAAACAAAACATACATAAAAAAATACATCATCATCATCGTCATCTCCATCAATGTTGTCAACAGAACATATTCAATGTTCTAGACATAACTAGGTTTAAGCACACATACTATACCATATATAGTATATGGAGGAGACACATGTCTACTGCATGCAGTGTTCGACAAAACAAGATACATACTAGTATGAGTATGAGTATGTTATATAAAAATTATATAAAATTTAGTTTCAATGGTATTTCAAAACCCTTCAAACTTTTAAAAATTCTGATTTATAAATATTTATTTTTCTTAGTAAAACTCAAAATATCTGGCATAAATCTATAGTAATATTATAAAGAGGTAATATTTGTTTGGATGTTAGAAGTAATCTTCGAAACTACTCATCCGATTTTAAAAATTCTTTCACCAGTAGAATGCTACGTTGTTACTGAGTGTCACTGATTATATAGATTATATAAATAAAACTACCTGCGGTTATTTTTAGGATTATTTAATTAATATCCGGGCCAGGTGCCCAATTAAAAAAAAAATAAACAAATCTATATAAGTATTGCCACTCAAACTGTATTCCTTTTTGATACTCAAACTGTAACACAGAGAATATATTGTAGTGATGCTAAGGAAGGAACATATCTGATATGTGAGATTTGTCGCCGTTCAGTTAATTGCAACCCATGCAAGTCCGGGTCACGTACACTAATAATGGAATATAAATAAAAATTATGCAATGCATAAAATACTCCAATCATGTCCACTCATTATATGTACTTAAGCTTCGTGCTCCATTCTACACTAAAATATGGTAGAGACACATGACTTTGAAGACCTACTACATAATGATGATGATGATGATGCACCAAACTATACATGCAACATTTGCTTAAGCGCTGGGACATTTCACACTGATTGTGGGCATGTAAGACTGGAAACCATTTTAGTAAGCAGTGATTAAGCCAATGTATCGACGAAAAGCAAAACTGGAAACTATTTGAGAATGTACAACTTATGGTAAATAATTGATCTGAAACAGACGAGCAATAGGAAGCTATACTGGATGCTACAATAAATGGAAATTTAAATAAAATATTATTTTAACTTCTTCAGTTCATTCACAAACATGCATCATTATATTAAAGATATGCCATATAGTGAAGTGTGTAAAGGGTATAGAAGAAAAAGATACAAAAAAATAAGTTGCATTTTCTCTACAGCAACGGGAACATGCAGCAATCCATTCATCAGTCTGTCTGTATATATTCTTGGTCTGTTTTTCCTGCCTGACTGCCAATCTTCTTTTGACATTTTTATTTGTCTGTCTCTTTGTCTGCCTTTCTATAGTATGTCTATCTGTCTGTTTGTCTGTTTGTCTACTTGCTTGTTTCTTTCGTTTTTCGTTAAGCTGATTCGAATGGTTTGCATGCCGCACGTGCTTCATTCAAAGTGCCTGCCACTTGGCACTTTAGCGCATAAAAGCATGAAAAAGCGAAAATACAGGAAAACACGATAAAACAACGAAACAACAACAACAACAGCAAACAGCAAAGTGAAAAAAGACGACAGCAAAGAAAATCAATAAAAGATATACAAATGACATGGAAATTGTGTTTTTTAATAAAGAAAACAATGAGAATTGAACAGCATAAAATCCCCCCCCCCCCCAAAAAAAAGAGAAAAAATCCATTAGATTAAATATTAAATTATTTTAAGTGCATTTCATTCTTCATTAAAAGATTAAAATACAATATTATACGAATACGAAATTCATTGGAAAGACAGAAAATATTCCTGGTTCGTTCAAACCATTAAATCAAACAAGTTTGCAATTTGCAATTCAACAGTATAATGATGACAGAGAGTGGCAGTGACAGGCAGTGGTAATGGTGGTGGTGATGGTGGTAATGATAATGGTAATGGTGAGCTTATTGCTTATTCAATAAGATAAAGTATAGAGAAAGAAAATACATATACAACTAATTACATTTCATTTAATGAAAACTGTCAAAGTCATTAAAGACATTGGATGGGGTAAGTAACAATAACAAAATGAATAAAACATATGTGTGATTGATTGACAGACTGACTGAATGATTGAGTGAGGGAGTGAGTGAATGAATTCCTAATGCGTATACTTAATGGAAATGAAATAAAGTAAAATATATGAAATACAATAAAAGAAAGTTCAAATAACATTGCATACTTTAGAGGGGTGCACACACACACACACACACACAACTACTTAAAAGCGTGAATAGTATAAATGTATATAAAAGCCCAAGGGATATACACAAACACAGAGAGCGAGAGAGAGAGAACAAAGTTTACTTATAAGTTTCTTTATGATTTTTTATTACGTATACGCACATACTACAATACATTGGATTCGGTAACAAGTAACGACTAGACGTTGTTTTCAATAAAAGACTCAACAATAGACTATACTATATAGTTGCTTATTCTGCAAGGAAAGTGATGAAACCTCACATCATCTGATAAAGCAATGTGGATATAATAAGAGATTCAAATATTTGTGAAGAAAAACATGTTGAATGGTATTGACACTACTGTATCTGTATACAGATCTCACTGAGGACCTTTGAATTATCATAAATCTCTTTTATCTGAAGAGAAAAACAGGATCTTCACAATAGATCCCTATGCAAATATACTAAAAACATTAGACTCATGGGTAGTTGTAATCATCATTATCACTATCAATTAAAAAAATTTATATTTATCTGCCTAGGTAGTAGAGAGTCTTGCAAGAATGCATTTGAAATGGCAAGGAATGAATTTCTTTCGTTATGAGGGAAACAAGTTTCAAGTACTTCGTCATGTCGTCCAAAAAAATTTGAGTTTTGTGCTCAGACAAAACAAATATTGTATCTTATTTTAAATGCCGACCAAATGTAAATGAACAAAATTTCAAATCAAAAAAAATTTTAATACATGGACAAGTTATTCTTCAGCTATTGGTTATGCTGATCACTAAGTCTCTTACGTAGGCACTCTATCAAATAGATACCATTCGTTTTATTTGCTTAATTAAGTGAATTGTCAAATGTATTTGTAAATATTTGCTTACAAATGGATTCGTGCAAGACTCTATTAAGTACTACGGAATGAATACCTTCACTTTGGAAATATTTTAAATATAATGCTCCTATTTATTCCAGATTGCTATAACACTTTCTATTTGACACAGGAATTTCAAAATATCAGTCAAAGAAAAATTTATCCAGACCGTTTTGAATTAAAAGAAAAAATAAAACATTTTTGTGTTAACATTTAATAAAAACAAGCAATTGGCTAGATTTTGCTATTGTAAAAAGAAAAAAAGAAACGAAGTTGAACAAGAACAATAATTGCAATACATTAAGTACCTGCGTAATCAGTCAACCGATCAATCAATCAACCAGCCACGCAATCAACCAACCAACCAACAATAAAATAAACAATCAACCAACCAACAATGGAATAAACAATCAACCAACCAACATTTCATTGAATAAAAAAAGGAAAAAAAGGAAAAATAAATAGAACAGAAACCAGAAACCAGTACAAAAGGCACAAGCAAAACCAATAACTCAGAATAACATAGAAGAAGCATACGAGCACGCTGGTTTTTCTATATGCAACTTGAGCAAATTCCCAGGGTCCCCTAAATGCAAAATCATTGGAAGAAAAAAAATCGCTCAAGAATACTATTGGGCTGTTCGGAAAGTAATTTCGTTTTTTCACAACAAAGCCAAAGACAAAGATACTGAAACCACAAATTATTACATAGCATATTTTGAAAGCTGATCTGGCAACGCTTGCGTGAAAAAATCGATTGTTTAAACGCAATAGTTTTTGGTCGGTGCTCTATTAAATATGGTTATTTTATTGTTTTACTATTGCAAATGAAAAATGGTGTTCAAGCAAGAAAAAAATTATTCGATGTGTATGGAGAGGATGTGTTGGCAGTTCACCAGTGTCAAAACTGATTTCGAAAATTTCAATCCGGTAATTTTGATGTTGTAGATGCACCACGTTCTGGAAGACCAGTTTAAGCTGATGAAGTCGAATATCAACTTGTGAGATCGTTGAGGCATTAAATTTATCGATTTGCTTCTCAAACGGTAAGAAAATGATGAGTTTTTGAAGTGCACCTTCACTGGGGATGAGAAATGGATTGTCTACAACAATGTTAAATGCAAGAGATCTTGGAGTAAAAAAGATTAACTGGCTCAGAGCACCTCGAAAGCCGATATTCATCAAAAAAATGGTAATGCTATCTGTTTGATCGCTTCTACCTGACAATACAACGAACAATTCTGAAGTGTACTGTAATCAGCTGGACAAATTGAATGATTGACTTAAACAGAAAAGGCCAGAATTGATCAATAGAAAAGGCGTAGTGTTTCTACAAGATAATGCGAGTTCTCATACAAGTTTGGTAACTCGCCAAAAGTTTTTAAAGCTTGAATCGGATATGCTGCCACACTCACCATATTCTCCAGATCTGGCACTTTCTGATCATTACCTTGTTCCTATCTCTACAAAACTATTTTCACAGTAAAACTATTACTTCAAATGAGGAAGTCAAAAATCACATGGATACAAGAAAAATGGTGGTATGGTGACCGCTTTCATTTTATTAACCTTTTATTATGTGTCGTTATAGATGCAAGGTAATTGAATTTCACACTGTGTGTTAACTATCCCCCTATTACAGTTCATGAGATAGAGCTCACTGACGGACGGATGGACGGACGGACACAGTAGGTTTAATCAAAGAGTCCCGTTGGCATCCATTGGGTACGGAACCCTTAAAGCCTCAGATATACTGATTGATAAACATACTTAAAAGTAGATTGGTGGTCTCATATTTGAAGATTTTTTTGACATTGTTTAACCAATATAAAAATTATTTAGTTGTACCACAAGTCAAAACGTCCCAATGCCTTGAACCACTTGAGAATCAGATACATTTATTGTATTGTAGTTGAATTAAGTTTTATGTAAAATTACATTAAAGATTCATATGATGAAATACACAACATTTTACCAAAGAAGACAAATTAATAATTGTGCACACACATCGAGGTATGGCCATAAAATAATAATACTAATGGCATTTTTGCATTTAATGTAAATTTGTCTTTGGGGAGCATATACTACAATATAAGTTCTATGAAACCATATCAGCTGAATAAATATTATGCTCGGCTAGAAACTAGATTTAACAGACAGTGCATTACTATAAGGTGTGGCTATAAAATAAAGACACTAATTTAATAGCCAACAACCGAGTTTGCATTGTCTTCAATATATTCTTGACAATCTTGAAAACCCTCATCCTCACATGATAAACATTCATTATCATAGTATATAACTTTATAATGTATCATACATGTAGGTCTATCTGTGTGGCGGAAATCAGAAAATACGGCTTCAAACTACACAACTGACGTTGTGCATCGAAGTCTGTTGTGTTTTTTTTTTGTTCTGCCATAAACTCTTTATTTTATCAGGACTGAGGTGTGGCTTGTGGATTTATGTAATTTAATATAACTACAAAATATAAATTTTTATGTATCTATCCATTTATCTATATATCTTTCCATCTATCTTACTACAACAGCAACCTGATGCATTCATTTACATTCTATATATTTGGAATTAGAGTTTAGGTTTTTTTTTTTTATTTCTTTTCCATGGAACCTCTTACCATGTATAACATGACAAGAAGCAGCAAAAGAAGTATGAGAGGCAGGAAGAACAAGGTTTTACAAGGCTAAATTTGTGTAGTCTTGCTTTACCTTCTATCATTTTCCAAATATTTTATTTGCTCATACCCTTGTGCTTGGCTCTTTGGGTACACTCACTCACTCACTCACTCATCTGTTCTGTTCTGTTCTGTTGTTGGGTAAAAGTAAAACGAGGTAAAATTTTTGGGTAGATTTTTGATAATACTACAACTGAGTATTCTATTCTATTATATTGTCGTATTCCATTCCATTCCATTCTATATTTGTATTTATGTGGATGAAATGAGAGATGGATGGATGGTGAGAGAGTGTAGGAAAGATTTGAATGAAGTGAAGTGAAGGAGGAAATGTTGCTTGAATTAGTTTTGGTTTTTACTTTTTCTTGGTTGCTTTCAGATTTTGGGTTTTCGTATTTCTCATCATCTTTGTCGTTGACTTTGTTGTTGTTGTTCTTAGTTACAATTCACACATTGTGACTTTGTACGCAACAAGGTCACTGGAAAAATCGTTATAAAAGCAATAGTAGTAGAAGCAATTGAAGTAAAGTTAAAATAAGCCAACGCAACATAATAAATGTATACAAGTGTGTATATGTGAGCATACACAAGATACAAATGTATCTGGGTATTTGTGGAAGAACAAAAGCAACAGCAACAACAACAACAACAACAGAGGGAAGAGTATAAAAACCAGAAATGAGTTCTACGCATAAGCCACAAAATGATAGTAAAAATGTTTTTCATTCTTTTATATATTTACTCACACAGTCAGATATAAGAGTAGGTATATATAGAAATATACACTCATGTGTTTGTAATATATGAATGTATGTATGTATGTTATACGCACATACTTAATATGTATGAGTACAGTTGTGGTTGTATAGTATAAAGACGGTACACATATTTTTATACAATTTTTCTTTTACTCATATTTGTTTTTATTTTTTTTTTTTTTTGTATGATAAACTTCCTCCCTAACCAACACCGCCACCGCCACCACCCCACCCCATTTCCCTTACTATTGTACAATAGCTTCTTGTGCCCTTTTTGCTTTGGTTTGCTCGTTTTGTGTATTTCTATTTTTGTAGCGCACTTTTAGGCGCTCTTAAAAATAACATCTAATGAAAATGTATTTATTTATTATGTATTTATAAATTAAGTATTATTATTATGATGATTATGAATATAAAACTTACCAATATTTATTGATTTTGTTCATTATCATCTTCTTTGTTTAATGCATTTTCTTTATTTAATTAATTTAATTAATACGTTTTTTTTTATTTGTTTTATCAAGGAATCGGCACCAAAAAAAAAAACTAATTTTAATTTGCACTCTTTTATTTAAATTAAAAAAAAAATATATACTTTATATTATATTTTATTATTTAATTAATTTAATTGTAGTTCAACAAAAAAACACAATAAAAAAAAAACAGGAACAACAATAACAAAAAGAAATATTCCTCAAGCTAAGAGCGAATGCGAATGTACTACAAAACTTGTCATAGCTCGTGTTCTTCTCAGTACATATTAATAAAACTAATGCAGGAGCCTCATCCAAAAACCACGTTCAAGCACTTTCACGTTTACTCACTCACTGAACTAACAAACCTGAACGAACGAACCAACGAACGAACGAACGAATGAATGAACAATTGAACAAGCAAGTGAGCGAATGAACAACTGAACGAATGACTGTCGTTAGTCTAAAGATACTATTTTATCTTCAAACACTTTTCCACCAAATTTTCCATACTTTTATACGCAGCTACTGTTTTTGATTTGACTTTTAGTGCTGCGCTTGTTCGCATGCAAAAGTGCCAGGATCTACTAACTGGTCTTACTGCCCATCACTTTCTGTTCAGGCCTCATAACGCAAATTCCATGACAAGACATGCCAATAGTAAATTTTTTCCTTTTGCTAACATTTTATGTAGTATAATAGTTGAGCTTTTCAGCTTTTCACCAAGAAGCTTGCTTGTGAGGGCGCTGCATTGAAATTTTTAGATTGGCTTGCTTCCAGATTTTTTCGATGTTGTTCTAATGTTTAGGATTCGTGACTAAAGCACAGTATTTCCAGCACTTGTTGGACTCCTTTCATAT
This sequence comes from Amiota communis, assembly GCA_037043315.1. Taxonomy (NCBI): domain Eukaryota; kingdom Metazoa; phylum Arthropoda; class Insecta; order Diptera; family Drosophilidae; genus Amiota; species Amiota communis. Next base: position 242,359 of record JBAMAV010000198.1, on the reverse strand, counting down.
AAAATGCGCATGTCTTTACAAATTGTGTGTGTACGTCGTCAGTAGGTTTTGCTACTAAGTATATATAAAATCGAACCGACGTTTCTGTGGCACATGATTCATGAAAACGGTTACACAGTTTAAGCTTCGAAATTTAAGAATTTTCCTTCTGCTGTTAGTTGTTGATTCTTCGATATTTCATCGAAAACAATTGAAATTTTCCCTATTTTGTATGTTCACATTGACCATCAAGGTCAGAAGGCATCAGGTGTGTGCGCAGTTGCAATCAGGGATGCTCTGTCATTTAAGCCCTGGGAATTCATTCTATTGTATGTTAGTAATATTTATACCAATTTAGATACGTTTACTGTTAAAATAAGCTTCATAACATAACATAACATAACATAAGATAAAAGCTTTCAATTGAATAGACATTAGACATTCAAGCCAACTTTTGATACAACTGTTCGGCACAAATGCCTTATACACAAACTCAAAAATATACAGGCATGTGCCAGAAATCTAAGACAGTTTTTATGCCGTTTGATTTCAATTTCTCTGTAGTTGTGCTAGATGTTTAAAATGAAAATTTATTCTGAAAATAACTGAAGTGTTGAATTTTTTTAATGCAGAGTACCGAGGAAAACAATAAGTTACAGTTGCTGGAATTTTTTTTTTTTTATTACTGCACCAAAGCAGCCAAGTCTAAGCGTCGTACAAAATTAAAGCCGGAAACCCAGTTTAAGGCAGATCGTAAAAAACTCCCTTCGTTGACAAATCCTTTTTTTAATTACTTAAGGGCTTTTCGAGTACGACACAATGACAAATCTAAAGTCATAGTAGCACGAAATGCGTCATTGTTTTGGAATAACCTGAATGAAAAATAACGTGACCTTTTGAAACCGGTAAGTCAAAGTCTTTAGATGCGTAGTAGAGTGTTGTGAATAATCTTTATCATATTTTGAATCTTAGGTAAACTTAAATCGGGGAATTTCTGCACTATCGTTGCTTGACCAATTGAAGTGTTGGAAGTCACAAAACAACAATTCTCAAAGTCTTTGCTACGATGATGATGATGAGAATGAAGATCCTTGCTGTGCCAGAAGAAGACGTCGACTTAAACGACGCTCCTGTAAGTGAAAGAAGCGATCATGTCGACCTAAGCGACGCTCATGTAGGCGAAAGAAGCGATCATGCCGACCTAAGCGACGCTCATGTCGCAGACCCAAGAAGAGAGCCTGTCGCCGAAAATCAAAGTGTAGACCACAGCGACGATGTTAAGCAAAGACTATGCATTGCTTGTTCCAACATAACATAGAGTAGAGTAGATCTAGAGATTTCTGTGAGTAACGTTCTAAATTTGTAATTTTGTGAGAGATAAGTAGTTGTTAGAGAAGGTTTTGTCTTGTTGCCTTGCTTTGGCGGTGTTTCTGATCAAAAAAAAAACAAACAAAAAATAAACTATCCCTATTTTGGTACAAAATATCGGCATATGTATGTACATTTCATAATAATAAAAAACACATGAAACAAAAAAAATATATAAATAAAATTTGAAAAATGTATTTATTTATTTATTTTACTGAAAACCTATAAACAATCATATGATAAAATCAGATCAGAATAGTGAACTAAAACCAGAAAGAACGCTATTATTGGCTATGCCAAAGATGTAATACTCTTGACGTTCCTCCGGGTTGCATCCAACCTTTCTTAGCATCACTATATTCTCTCCGTTACAGTTCGAGTATCAAACATGAACACAGTTTGAGTGGCTTTGTATGGGAGGTAACCCTTGGGTCATGAAATTTACATGGTTAATGAATATGGAACAGAAACTTATAGTGTCCAAATTTCAAATTTCATTAAGTCAAAAAACAAAAAACGTTTTGTAATAAGAACTATTGAAGTGGGGGGTTTGTATGGGAGGTATCCCTCCTGGTAATCCTACGATCATGAAATTTATATGGGTTGGTGGACATGGCTCAAAAACTGAGGGACTAGTTTGCATACATACAGACGGACATTACTAAATCAACTCGTCTCATCGAATTTCAAACATGTGTAATTCTTCTTTTGGAGTACATTTAATTATATCAAATGCATTCGAAATTTTTTTAGTTGTTGGTTGTGTTCCCGTTTTGCTCCAAAACTTCACAGATCCTTTTGGAATTGATTCGTACAACTGGGCTAAATAATTGAATGGTATTGAACTCCAAGGTAGTTTGATGGCTTCTATGAGTTCAGCTATAGTGCCGCAATACGACATCGCTCCCCATACCATGACACCTCCACCCTTGCTATGTCCAAATGATGGGCTTCCTTTCGTAGATCATGGAAAAAATAGGTGTAGCCATCGTGTCCATATAAATTGAATTTTTTTTTTCATCTGAGAATATGGCGCGATGCCACTCCATAGTCCAGCATTGCTCCTTTCAAAGTGCATTCAGTGGTGGTTTTTTTTTTTAATTTTTAACCTTTTTAAATGTTCAGCTTTCGATATTACACGCCGAATAGTGGTTAGGCTTGCGTTAAGTCCATATTTTTTCCATATTTTAACTCGTTGGCGAAGAATGCGGGTTCTTGTCGGGTTCTTTTGATCTTTTTTTGTGAATATAGCAATTGATAGACCACTGTCCTTGAAAGCTTTTATTTTGCCTTTTTTCATATCCGGTAAGGGTTTTCCTCGACCCATTTTAGTTAAATTTAATATTTAATAATTCGAACTAATCTCAAAAAGCGACTAAACAAAAATACGTGTGCACACAGCACATGTAAAAGTCTAACAAAACAAATGGTCTATTCAAGTGGCGCAATTTGTGCATGCTTTTTGAAGGATATCAAAACAAAATAGCAAAATGCATATAACGGTTTATTTACAGCGTTCCATTTTTTTTTATATATACAGTTAAATAGTCATTGAAAAAATATTCAAGAAAAAACCGTAAATTTTAATGTTAATTTATGAGTGATTTGCATTTAAACTTTACAGGATGTCTTATTCAAGTGGCGCGGAGCGTGTATACTTTATGAGGTCTGCGATGTCTCCTTTTGTGTGTTACAAGCATAGTTCCATTTGTTCTTGCAAAAGATTTAGTTGTAACATATAATACTTAGTGTAATATCCTTCACACATGATATCCCTTATTGAATACTTTCTTATGCTTAGAAACACAATAATATAGATTCATCCATATTCATCATGACAATCAAGTCATACATACGTTGCATGCAGAGGCATACTTCTCCCGAGCAGCTGCACAGAGAACAAGTAGCAGACTGGTTTCACCATCGATCCGGGAACGTACACAATTCGCCACCAGTCATGGGAACTCCGTATATTCATTCTGTAGTCTCTGCCAAGACGTTGTGGAACCCCGGAATATCTTATTCATGAGTGTTCTCGATTCCAAAAAGCGTAAAGAAGAATATATGCTCGCCTTAGATATTTCTACAATTCACTGGATATTGTAGGGCGAATATTCACTTCAACAGAGGACTGGTCATTCTTTTCTACCAAAATTGGTCACATCATCCTCTTTGTTATTCTTCTAGCTGCAATTTTTCATATTCCTGTTTCCGGTTTTTCCAATTGACATATGATTTTTCTGCTTTTTTGCCTAGCTGCCTCCATTGCCTCCAATGCATTTCTTTTCACGTTTTCTATATCCATCAGCATCGCTTAGCTTCGCCTCTATATCCTTTACTTTCACAAGTGTAACCTTAAAATAATAAGGGCTGAAAAAATATGTGTATATGGAAATTATTTCTAGAGCCTAATAGAAGTTTTAGCAAATGGAACATAAATAAAAAAGGATAATGACTGAATTCTAAGAAGTAAGGCAAGCAAAAAGGAGATCGAAATTAGTTTCCTGGTTATGGTTGTCCTTCTTCTCCTTCACCACAAGCATACATATTTGCAACTTCAGTGCCTTTCCGATTGGTCTCCTTTACAGCAATATTGGCCATTTCTTGTGTGATTAGTTTTTTGAAAACATCATTTGGCACAGTAGAAGAAATAGTTAAATCACCAGTAGAGTGAATTATATTGTGACCACGAAATCGTTAAAAAGATGGCAAATTTTTATTCCATAGAGTACCATTTTTTTCCGATGAAAGATGAAGTTTACCATCACCATCAATTCCACACCTTCAGAACTTGCACCAATTGATGGAAGTACAGTCACTTCTTCTTCAATGTTCTCATCCTCTTCTTCAACAACTACTGATGCATTTCGTGTCCTTAGATGAATGATTAACTGCAGCCGCTCTTCATTGTCACCATCTTCACTGTTTGCTTCCACAATCATATGGATCGCTATGGCCTTTATCGTCTGCTCGTTTTCGTGCAAAATAGTCAGCAAAGCTTTTGCCAACCGCTGGTGGAAGTACAGACACACAATGAAATGGACAGACTGTACAGTTTTCTAACGCATCTCGAAAAATCTTTGCTTCCTTACACACTTTCATTTTGAGTAATGTTTGGGAGGGCTAAAATAGTAGTTGATAGTTATGAGTTCGAAAAAGTTTAATCGAATCGATACAAAATGTATGGATATGCATGGGGGTCTATCAAATCCAAAGTATAAATTCCATATGCCCATATCTACACTTCTACTTAATTGTTTTTACCCGAGTGTTAAGTAGGGTTATGTTTTTCGCGCGTATCTTGTATGTACAAACATAGTTTAGTAACAGGCGGGACCCAGACGGTGCCGTTGTAGGAAAATACAAACGGCTTCCCTGCCACCGAATGCTGCTGTCAATGGTACTCTTCAGCTTTCTATTACGGACAACTGCTCCATTATCAATTCTCCAACGCGAAGACTATACAATACATCTACAAAAGTGGTAAAAGTGAGACAAGCTGGAGGTCTCATTATAAACGGAAAAAAAATAATGGGTCCCGCCAGCTAGTAAACTTAATCCGGATATTAATCTTAGGTTTTCAGCTCATAATATAGTCTGTTAAACCGAAGTAGAGTTAACTTTTTTAATAGTTTATTTAAATTTGTTTTCTATTCTCAATCTTGTTTCAGTCTTTTTAGTGGATTACTTTTAATTTGTATTTCTCTTCAATTCCTGAATACATTTAGATTTTATCAAATTTTCGTTTTATTCTTTAAATCTAGAACATTTTTAAAAATCTCCTAAATTTTGAAAAATCTACTACTTCTTTTATCTTTTCTTTTTTTTAACAGAACACTATATTTTTTAACTTTTCTCTTTTTAACAAATCTACTAGGATTTTGAAAAATCTACTACTATTTTTAAAAATTTACTATTTTTCCAAAAAACTTATTTTTTTTTATATTCAGTCATTTTTAGGAAAACCTTTAAAAATCTTAAATTTTTACCCATTTTTCATTAAAATCTTTTACTATTTCCTTCGATTTCTAAACATACATACCAAAGGCTTATTAGCAAATTTTGCTTTTGAAAAAAAAAAACTAGGCAGATGGTATCACAATTGCCATAATTGCTTAGCGTGAAAACGTTTTTTGTTATGTATCACGTAGGGTATGCGAAAATTTGAAATAAGAAGAAAAAGAGATCGCCCTTTGTGAGTGACTTGTGCAGTATATTTATTTTCATAGTCTTTGTTTATACACACATCATTGAACGGTTTGAATTTTATTCTGTTCTACTGTTATTAGCAGGATTTTCGGCCATATAGTTAGGGCCTCCATAAACATTGGATTAAAAAATTGTACAGTATATAATACTAGTGTGCACGGCGTGCTTTGCTACGCCCACTTAACACTTAAAAATAGTATATTTAAATTTAAAATATGATAAAAACCAATATGCAACTCTATTCATTATTAAAATTGGCTTAGTAAATTTGGCGGTGAAAAAATGTTAAAAATTTGGTTGAAAAAAACTGCCTGTATCTCAATAACAGCGCCACCTATCGGGTCCAATTGTAGCTTACACCCATCTAGGTGACCCCATAAGTACAACAAAAATTTCATCAAAATCGGTCCAGCCATTTAGGAGAAAAATAGTCACAAAATTTTGTACACTCGAATTATATATATAAAGATAATTCTCCGTGTTCGTTCTTTGTTGTGGCCACTCTCTAAACTTAGTCGGCAAAACTGCAGCTAATTCTTGTGCTTGCGCTGTTCACTTTTTCGATTTCATCCAAGACTTCTACGTATTTTTTACAACGACTTCCGAGCGATATGTAATTTTGGTGAAACAAATGGTTTAGAATAATACGAAATTCTACGTTCCGAAGATATTAAGTGAAACTCTTGGGTCTTGCCACAAAGCTATTGTTCATAGTTACGAGAACATTAAAAAAGCTTTTGCTGACATATAACATGACCAAGAACAGAAAGATGTCATCAAAATCGAAGCTGCTACACTTATAAAGACGATGGGACATTATAGAGCGATTCAATGCTACTAATAAAATTTTGCAACATCCTAAAATAGTGCCCGTGGAAGCTCTGAAATCACTCAGATAATTCGTAGAGTCCAAAAGAGAAACTTTTGAGGAAAACGAAAAATCAGCGCAGAAATTATCAGAAAGTGACGAATATATGTATATATATATTTTTTTTTGTTTTATTGCAACTAGTTTTAAAAGAAATTTAAGCTAACGGGCAATTTTAAGTGGGCTTAGCTAATGCTCATCATTTTGTTGGGACTCCTGATTGAAGAGATTTGGGTTACTCCAGGAGTTGATGCGGCTTTTTGCGTTACAGCCTTGTTTTCCAACCACTTGGATCTATTTATATGAACCCTTAGCCTTTCCAAATGAGACCTCGCATATTTCCGAATGGTAATTGCGACTGAATCAATGCCAAGATCACATTCAATATCGCTGCTACGGACGTACCAGGGTGCATTCATAACACATCTCAGCACTTTGTTCTGGAACCTTTGTATTGACATTATGTTGCTGGAACACGAGCAGCCCCATAACTGGATACCATAAGTCCATATAGGTCTAAGTATTTGTTACTGTAATAATATTTTGTTAACTCGCTGTAGATCAAGAAATGTTAGACTCAATCCACTAGATTATGCGTAATCATCAAAAGACCAGCTGTCACCAAGTAAAAATTTCGAGAAGGAAGTTTTATTCTAGTTATTGACCAACTTTCAGCATCCCTGAGTGACAGGATTCAAGCTTATGACGTGGTCAGTGATCGATTTTGTTTCTTGATTTAATTCAAGTATTTAAGTTTATCGGAGCTGCACAATGCTGCCGATTAGTTAGTCAAAATTTACAACGACGCTCATGACATCAGTCTTGGGAATGAATTGGCCCAGTTTGTAGCCTTGATAGATGCCTTCAAGAAGGACTACAATTTCGACAGTGAACCAAAAGAGATGTTCTTTTACAGGTTGTCAATAACTTCAGCGCTGCATTCCCTAATATTGAAATTACATTAAGAATGTATTTAGTGTTGATGGTGGCTAATTGCAGCGGAGAACGCTCATTTTCTAAAATAAAACTCATCAAGAATAGGCTTCGTACGTAGATGACGCAAAAACGACTAGCAAATCTGTCATTGCTCAGTGTAGAGAGTGATTTGCTTCGAAAAATACACTTCGGAGAAATCATTAATGATTTTGCTTTAAAAACAGCACGTTAAGTGTCTTTCGCTTGAAGCTATCAAGTAAATAACATTATTAAAATATTACAAAAAAAAAACATGTATGTTAATAATAATAATGGTTATTAGTTTCGTATTTGATCGTGCATTCGTTCGTCGTACTGTGTGTCGTCTTTAAGCACCTTAATGTATTTATTAAAATATTAAATATTTTATTAAAACAAATATAAATATTTATTTAAAACAAATAAAAAAAAATAATTAATACTAAAAGTCAAAATTTCCTAATTTTCCGGTGGATTTTCCAAAAATTGAAATTGAAAAAGAATTTTCACAAAATTTTTTGACCTTTTTGAATGCCCCTCTCTCCTCTTACATTCTTCATCACCTTCTCTATTTTCAGAATATATAAATTACTTGGCGCTACGCCTTTTGAGTCACGAGATATATGGAAAATATTGGCGACATGTTTTTGTTACATTTTAACTTTGGAATCTGCAATTCTACTTAAATAACCGAGCTCTGTACAACCCAAGTTGCACCTACAATCCTCAGCAAAAGCTAAGACTGAAATCTCTGAAGAATTGCTAGGTTCGAATTGGATACAGTACCCCAAAGCCGTGTATACCTTGAGTCCATATTTCAGTATGGCAATACAGCAGTAACATCATACAATACTTCGCAGATTGAGCTTCGAGATTGTAATGAGGAGTCAACTCATTCTTTGTAGTTTCAGGTCCAATGATTTCTTTTGATCATAATGCGTGCCAGATGATACGCATGTCTAGTGTCAATACAGAAAGTTTTTCCACATTTTCCTTACGAAACCCTAATACTTTTAAGACATAACCCTTGTGTCTACACCAACACTCCCGGGTGTGTCAGCTGTTTAAGATTGTTCCTATCTTTTTTTTCACACTTCAACAAGCGGCCGAGCTCAATACCTCTCGGCTAATGTATTTCGAACGTTTTTTGCTTCAACTCATGTGCCTGGGTCATTACAACCTTAGTTAGAGGGGAGTCCGGGGCAAATGTCGTCTTGTCTACACTTGGCACACCCGGGTGTGCACTGTATTTTGTATGTATGTCGTATGGTACAGCTTATAGAGTAAGAGATAAAGGTGGCTCCAATTTTTTATAGTTAAGTGTCGCTCTCAAAAATATGTATGCGTACGCAGTAACAAATTTCGGGGAAAGGGTTTATTGATCCGTTCAAAGTTTGCATAAGATTAAGAATAGAAATGGATGCAGAAATAGTGCAGCTAACTCTAAAATTTAAACCCCCAAATCCCCCTGTCGCAGTCAACAGAAGCAAAGACGGCATTGAAATTGAATTCGATGCATTTATGCCTTCTGTTGTTCGCTGGTTTTTCGAAAGCTAATTATGAACATACGAAAAATTTGTGGTCTTCGTTGGCTCATCTCATATATCAAGCAGCTATGTTAATACGCCGTTTTTGCCAGATGTGCAAATATATCCGTTTCGACAATGGTAATACTAGACAAGAACGCTTGGTAACAGACAAAGCTGCCCTAATATCAGAAATTTGGCTAATGCTGAACGCTAGATTACGAAATTCTTACGATGCTGGAGATAATATAACTATAGATGAGATGTTATATCCGTATCGAGCACGTACTCGTTTCACCGAATATATACCATTCAAACCAACCAGATATGGCATAAAGGTATTTCGATGTTTTCAATAGATTTATTTTTTATTTATTAGTATGTTACTGTATGTATAATACTGTATCTTTTCAGGTACGGTGGGTATGCAATGCAACTTTATCATATCCGCTGCAAGGACAAATATATACAGGTATGAGATCACATTGTAATCGTGAAAAAAAGCCAGGGTGAAAGAGTTGTTCTTGAAAATGAACTTTAATTCCTCCTGAATTTCTAGTACCATAAGGGAGATCAAGAGAAGTATGTGTGAGTGTAATTGGCTTTCGAGACAACTTTAATATGTGCTCTTACTCAACCACTACTCAACGGAAGTTGTAGGCCCTTAGAAGAAACCAACTACTTATCTATTATTGATTATAATCGCACGAGGTGTTGATAATATGAACAAGATGTTAGGAGAATACTGTTGTAAACGTCGAACGCTTAGATGGCGACTTGCATTCTTTTATAACATGTTGGATACTTCTGCTCTTGCGACGTATATAATCTTCCAAGAGAACAATGAAACTAAGAACAAAAGAGAAACAGACGTCTGTCGAAAATTTCTCCAGGAATTGGGTCGTCAGTTAGTTTTGCCAAATATCCAAATAAGAGCGAACAATACACATATTACGCGTAATTTTTGTTCGAGAATTGCTATTGAAGTATGCTACAAACAAGTGTGATATAGATAAAGGCCCATTGAATACGGTAACAAGAGACTCTGCTGGTCGCATTCCACAAAAAGGAAACGGCTATTTATATGTTAAAAAAAGACCATCACGTACAGCATTCCAACATTGCAAACGACCGGTTTGTAATGATCACAGTACAGATCATACAACCTACGCTAAATGTTAGAATACATATTTTTTACCTTTCGCTTCGTGTTCGACAAACAAAAAATAAAATAAATTGAACAAATACAAAAGCCAGATGTTTCATTCTTTTTTTTTTAAAATGGATTAACGTTGTTTATCTTTCCACTCTTATATCAATTTCCATACATTTAGTATGTGAATACAAGTTCACACCCGGGTGTGCTAGGTCTAGATGAGGAGAAAATAATTTAGGTGTAGACACAAGCGATAATAATATCCATAAAATCCCATTGTTAGCAAATCTAACTACAACTCTATACAAAATGTAAACAAAAATTGATAAACTGTCATAAGATTTGGTGGGTTAATAAATAAAAAATTAAGTGTATTTCTTTAAGCAATTTTCGTTTAATTTAAAATTAATTTAAAAAAAAAGAAACAAACAAATTTCCATTAAAATTATAATAACAAACACTTTACTTTAAATGCATTAACAATCACAATTACATAGTAGTACGCTGTATGCCCAATTGCTTAAAGCAATTTAAATATTGACAACAATTGACGCTGAAATGTATTCAGGGTATTAAAAAACTCTTCATAAGAATTGTAAATTCTAAACAAATTTTAATGATTTTTCAAAACTGTAGATGTGGATGTCATCTAGTTAAATGTATCCTAAAACCAACATACCGAATATCAGGTTTCTAATTCTATTTTTTCACCGACAATCAAACGATTAAACAGACGGACACGGCTACACCGATTCCTCTCTATATAATGATCAATATAAAACATATTTTAAATATCATATCATTTTCACAATATGATAAACCCTAATAGCCCTATGTAACTTAAACAGAAATCTTTAATATAGAAACAAAGAAAGTAATCTTAAAATTTAAGAATTCTAATTAAAATCACTCAAACTGAGCTTTAAAATCCTAATTCATATAAATGCACATTTGAAACTTATTTTAAATAAACATTTTCTTTTTAGTTTTCTCAATTTACATATTCAAATTAATTAACAAAACATAAACACAAAACAGAAACACAGACAGCTCATCCAAAATGATGATGATGTTGATAATGACAAGTAAAACTTATAAAAAATATTATATATTTATAAATGCAATAGAACAGCCTTTTGGTTAAATGTTCAATTCTAAGTTCAACTATCAGTTCAATTCAATCCAATCCAATTTAATTCAATAGAAATAATGCTGGATTCTCTAAATATTGTTTCCAAACATTGGAGAAATTAGCCATTGTTACACCATCAATAACACGATGATCTGCTGACCAGCTCACATTCATAATATAAGTCTTAATCACTTCATCTTTATCATTAAATCGAGGCAAAGCTTTAGTACGACCCATAGCACCGATTGCAACTTGTGGTGCCATTATACAAGGATGAGTATAAGTACCGCCAATCTGTAAATATCAGAATAATTAAAATCAATTAAAACACTCTATCTCTCTCTCTCTCTCTTTCTCTCTCTTATTAATCTTACAATGCCAATGTTTGAGAGTGAAAATGTTCCGTCAGCATAATCATTTGGAGTTAATGTGCCCAAACGACCACGTTCAATTAATTCATTAAGATCCTTAGCAATTTCTAAAATAGATTTCCTCTGTACATCTTTAACATTCGGCACAACCAGGCCTTGTGGCGTATCAATTGCAATGCTTATATTATGGGCACCCTTATAGATGATTGTTTCATTTGCCAAGTCCAAGGAACTATTCAATATTGGATATTTATTTAAAGCAATAGACGCGGCCTTAATACAGAATGGCATAAATGTCAATTTCGGTACACCTTCATTTTTGGCAACACTATTCAATTGATTACGGAAAGAGACCAAACGTGTCATATCGATCTCATCGCTGTACGCAAAATGTGGAATTTTCTAAACGAGATAAATAAATGGAGAATAAAAAACCCAGATATTTATTTATATCATTTATATTAAAATTAATTATAATATATTAAAAAAAAAAAAATAATAATAATAATACTATAACTAATATATAACTCAGAGCAAAAGTTGCTAGGACCTTCGACTCTTCTTAAAATGAAATAGTTATATTGAATGTAATAGGTGACAAGTTTTTATATCCTTTCAATATTTCATTCTATAACAGGATAGAGGAATGATGAGTGCTTGGAATTATTAATTAATTACTTTGTAATTTACCCCATTTATAAGACACCCGAAACGGTTTGCACTGATATCAGGGAAGGGATTGTGTTTACTGACAGTGACTGCGATACTAGCTTAGCTGCTGTGTCGGCCATTTAATTTCCGGTGATGCTTTTGTGGCTAGGTACCCAGAAAATTTTTATGGATGGAGACTTGATACAGGCGTCTCGTATTTGGCAAATTGTATGGTTCCGGTTACTGATGTTTTTGATAGCATCGACCGTTGAGAGGATGTCAGTGCAAATAACACATTTGCCTTTGGTTTTTTGAGCAATTTGCACTGCATTTAGAATGGCAATTGCTTCAGCTGAAAAGACCGAACAGTATCCTGGGAGCTTCGATTGCTCAACAAATAACAAAACAAGATTACTAGCGCAGTAAATTTCCAAACTCTGCCTCTGCTCTGCTCAGACATAGCAAACAAAAAAATAATCCAATTATTGCTTGCTTATGATCATTGCAGCGAAATCGTTCGTTGCTTAAGTTTAGAAACAGCAAACGAAAGTGTAATGAAATTATTGCTTGCTTATGTTAATAACAGCCAAACGAATATAAGCAAAAGCATAAATAAAAATTGTGGGCGACTTACTGTCGCTGCAACAGTATTTCGTTTGAAAAATTTCGCTGTTGCTGACCTGCGCAAGCTGAAAACGAAATAAGTAGTTCGTTAGTTCAGCCAAGTGATTTGATATTTCTTTTCGCATTTACTTTTTGCTTGTGCTTCGTTATTTTTCGAAGACGTAGTTAAGCAATTATAAATGCATAAAATAGTCAAGCTATTTCAGTCACTGGGGAAAAGCCTTAAATATATATTTAACCCAACCATAGCTCCATCTTTACAGCAGAAATAGTCGCTATACTGGAAGCAGCATCCTTTGCCAAAATTAATAGAGGTAAATTCGCTATTTGTTCCGACTGTCTCTCTTCAATTCAATCTATTTCTAACATCAGGATCCCAAGTCATTGCCTGATTGTTGGTAACGAAACGGCTGACAAAGTAGCCAAAGAATATTCTTTTTGAATGCCCAAAAACCCAACCAAAACGTAGTTTATACTTCCCAAACACAGAGCCCCTTTCCAATCCTTCTACACATAATATAAATCTCATTTTGCAATAACATAAAAAAATCAAACCTTTACAATCTAATCTAACATTTCTTTACGTCATCCAATTTTTTATAAACTGTACCAAAGATTAATATATGTAATTACTTTTGTAAAAAAGCTCTGTATAAACTTTTAATATTTTCATAAACAGCTTTTTGAGCTGAAGGCCTTTGTTGCTACGAGTATTGCTCTTAAATTAAACTAAGTTATTATTTATTATTATAATTTTAGTTTTAAAATAAATAGATAAACAATGGCCCACAGAGAATGTGACCTCTCTGTGACTGAAACAACGGTAGAAGTAGAAAACTAATTTATAATTATATTCACAATAATGAAAATTATGGAAAAATATTAGAGGTCGTATACATATTGTGCTCTCTGATTCCGGTGTCGATAAAACTAAGCTAATACTAAAAATTCATGTCAAAAAAACCACTGTCTGGCGCACTATTTCGAAGGCTAAACACCACTAACTTCTAAAACTGAAAAAGAAACCACCACTCAACCTTGTACATAAAGAAATACGGTTAAGTTTCTGTTGACTTAATATGGCATGGAAATATGAATGATATAATGTGGCGTTTTCTGATGAAAAAAAATTAATTTGGAGAGCCCTGGTGGCTTTAATTATTATTTCCATGATTTAAGAAAGGATACTATCAGATAGATTGTTTGAAATATTGTATATACTATTATGACACCTTCGAACTTCAATTTTTATCGCCAAAAAATGAACTCTAATTCTTTCTAAGAAGTTCTAAATCATTTGACAACCTTTTTGGTCCTTTGTCATGGATTTTATAATACAATACCTTTATACACTGACCGTATGATTAAATCGTAGTTCGAGGCGAAAAATTACACCTTTTTGAACTAGCCGGACCTTAACATAATGGGTAATGTATGCGTGTGGCTAGTTTGACAAATTTATGAGTCTGGAAAGCAGTATTTAACAAAAAACTGAAACTTTCGAGATCATCCAACGAGCCTGGACTTCAATTTCGCTTGACTTAAAAAGTGAGGTTCTGGAATTCGTTCATATTGGACATATTTGTACTTCTAGGGGATATGAACGTGTTCACAAAATATTTTGTTATTTCAGGTTTAGCTGTTAAGATATGGGGTCTATAGAATTCACCTGATTGACGAAAGGGTTCCTTTTAATGTTATTTTCAGTTTGAAGTTAATTATAATAAAATAATGAATATAATGTCTTTTATAGGAAATTGATTTTCCAATCAGATTTAATTTTTTTTTTTTTACTTCAAAATAAAGCTTAACATTTATAAAATTTACCATAAAAATTGGCACATGGTATCTCAATTAGTTTAAGAGATACATCAAAAAAAAAATTATAGCTTTGTTGTTTAAGACGCAGCTCAAGCTTTTCATTAGAATAATGAGCAGGCAACACTACTAACATCGGTCTTTTATTATATAAATGAAAGTGAAATAAAACACGGTAGCATTGAAATGATTTCAGACGATTTGAAGCTTGATACAGATACATTGTATGCTTTCCAAAAATACTACGCGAGCATCTTTTAAAAAAAGCAATAGTTGGATCGAACATTACCTTTATCACAGATGGTGCCTCACAACATTTTAAAAATAGATTCAATTTTACAAACCTATTTTGTACGTTAAAAAACAAAAAAAATTTTCTAATAAGAACATTTATTTAAGGGGTGGTTTGTATGGGAGTTACCCCCCTAGTGGTCCGACTAGGCTGATTCCGACAAATGTGCAGCGTATGGTAAAAGGAAACCTATGTATTTATATATATCAGCTCTCTAGCTCAAAAACTGAGGGACTAGTTTGCATACATACAGACAGACAGATGGACATGGCCTCGTCTCATCGAGCTGATCACAAATATATATACTTTATATGGTCTGCGATGCCTCCTTCTGTGTATTACAAACTTCATGACAAACTTATATTACTATTCACTCCCGTGAAGAGTATAAAAATTAACCCGTTAATTTTTTTTTTGAAAAATTATAGATACATATATGAAGAACACTTTGTAAAGTGGGCTATTCAAGTGAAAAGGAGTGTATCTCAGCAAACAGTCATTTCAGAGTTTTAATATCCAAAAAATTTCAACAAATAAAATCATAGAACAAAAATTAACTGTTATTCAATTAAATATGGGAGCTCAAATTCAGCTCACACGCCCAAAACGACATTCTACACGACAATTCGGGTAAAACAATGGGCTGCGCAATGTTTGCTCCACATATACGAGTACACTTAAACACTTCGTGTCATTCATTGCAGAGTGGAGTGGTCAGAAATGTTCATAACTTCATGAATACAATTGTTTATATAAATTGTGGTGCTTTAAATCCGATCCAGATACTAAGCGCCAAAGTACGTAAGTTTGGAAGTCATTTTGAAGATATTGAGACCATTCAAAGAGCTTCGATATGTCCTCTGAAGGCTATTCCATAAAATGATAGATATTATTCTTATCAAAGGTTATCTTTAGAATCGAATTTTATAGGCCTTCTCATTGAGAAAATCGACATAGATTTTCAATCAGAAGACTGGACTTTGAGGTGGCTACATCTTCAACTGAAATGGTGACTTTGCCAGCATTTAGTATTACTGGATAATATCTTTTCAATTCAGTTAAGGAAAAGAATGAGAACATCTATTCTATTTATTTATGGAACAACTTTTTGATATGTATTGGCCATTATATTTCCGCCTTCAATTTGAGAGTTGACTTGGCATGATGCGTAGAAATCCTCTTACTAGGATGCTTCCAGAATTATTTATTCACAATTGTTTGAAATTGGTTAAGCGGTGTTTGAAGCAGTAGCTTCCAACGTTGTGTCTATTTTATCACTCGATTAGGTCTTAGAGACTTTAATATATTGTGCTCTAAAATCCTTTTTCAAATAAATGATAAACAGTCAAATTTCGGTTCATTATCATCATTTGGTATATACACGTATGTCCGTGAATAGTTCAGTAAATGTTTTGCTACATAAACAGTTTTCCGGTTGTCATAAACTTCCAGGCTGGACAAGATTGAGTATGCACTTGGTTTATACAACATTGTGTGATTTTTTAAAAAAGTCAAGTTATCAACAAGCTTTCTATATTCATTACTTTAGTAGTCAGCAAAGAAGTTGATCTCACGAGATCTATACGCAGCTCAATATCTGTTGCATTGGATTAGTGATATATGTAAATGTAACTAAGCATTTCATTTTCCAGGCACATATCCAAGAGATCTACTTTCTAATGAAGTAAATTTAAACGAACGCGCTGCAATCGGTGGACAAAGTTGAACAAATTGCTACAGAAACTTAATAGAGCCATGCCGACAGAGTTTGTACCACACATTAAGTACGGACGGATGTAGTAGCACTGTCAATGAAGCAGCACCAAGTGTTTGCCATGAATGAACAGGCCGGCGTTTTATATGACAAACAAAGTATAATAGTTGACTTGATTCATGTATTTCAGAATGTCGTCATGCTTCCCACGTCGTCTAGAGGAAGTCAACTCGATTGTAATGGTTTAGTGGATATTCTGGCTATATATTTATATATCGAATTCAAAGTCGCCACATCTTACAATTGAGAATACACAGCGTGGTACTTTTTGTCAATATGATTGGTCCAAAGAACGCACTTTTCTTTAGATGACAAGACAATGCAATATTACAACATGTGTTTTACATCTGTATCAACCATTCACAATGCTCCGAATAGAAATTTTGTATTGGCAAAGTCATATATTAAAATTCTATTTTCATCACTCTATTGACTCATGTCCAGTTTCGGACATTGGTTTAACCTTAAGTGAACTAAATGAAGTACGCCATAAACATCTGTTTTGGTTGCTATCTTACCATATATACTTAATAAGTACTCTAGTTTGCACAGAAATAAACAGATATTATTAGATCGATTCACATCGCTATGCTCTATGGGATTTCTGATGCATTGCAAGCACAATAATAATGATGATTCATCATGACTATTCATTAAACTGCACAAATTTGTGAGGATATTGTAAGGGTGGATATATGTAAATCAATTTCAACTTACCAAAGATTCTGTCATTGATTTAAGCATTGCTTTTCGTATACCCTTTAAAGGTTCTATACGATCAGCAATTGGTTTTGAATTTTGGCTAATTTCTTTGGCATTTCTTGCTTTGGCAATTGTTGGATGTGGTATATTTGTGCCGGGTGGCACTTGACCAAGATATTCAAGGACATCACCTTTAAGTACACGTCCATTTTTACCAGTTGCTGGCACTTTGGATAAATTCACTTTATTCTCCATTGCAATACGACGGACAGCAGGCGTTGCCATAGTTATATGACGTCCTATATCCATATCAATACCGGTTGTTGCTGTATTAATATCATTTCCAATTTTATCCGAACTGTTTTTTCTATCTGTATCTGTATTCTTCTCTTCATCACTTCCACTTCCACTTGCAATATCATCTTCATCTTCATTAACTTCAAAGTCTAACAATGGTTTACCCACAAGTGCAACTTCATCAATTTTATGATAGATTTTCGTAATTTTACCATCATAACGACTTGTTATAGTCACAGATGCCTTATCCGATTGCACCTCACAGAGATTCTCAAATTGTTCAACAGTATCGCCAACTTTAACGAACCTAAAATTAAAAAAACAAAAATCTTAATTAATTGATCAAATTTCAAATGTTTTCTTTACCATTCCTTTACTGTAACTTCACGTATGCCTTCACCGATGTCACTTAAGTTAAAAGACACTTGTTTTTCCAGACAAGTTGTGGCATGTAGGCTACGCAGATTTAAGAAATTCTAAAAAAAAGTAAATAAATTATGTATGATTAAGTGTGATTTATTATAATTATCTATATTATATAATAGTTAATTAATCTTTTCACAACTAAATCTCTACAACAACTTCACCTACACTAGAATCTCACAAATCAGAATCACTTTGTGTTAAATTATTCGCAAAGGATTGAGAAAAATAGATAATTTCTCTCATCTTCATCAGAATAAGAAAGTTCGGTTACATTCGATTCTTTTTAGAGCGGTGGTTTGACAAAACGTGAAATAATAATGCAATAATTTTTTGCCATTAAATATGAATCGTTTGACTCTGGAGCCATCTAATATAAAAATATTTCGATGATTTCTGAAACATATGTGATGAATGACATTTTTCATTACCTAGAGGCAGAATAGACTAAATAGTATTTCTTAATGGGTGGTCTAGAAACCAACAACGCATAATCCATGAGACTTTTCTTTTTCCATGTTTTGTTTATTTATTGTATCTGCTAATAATTCAACGTATCCTTCATACAAGGTGGAGGAAGGTGTTCACTTCACACTACTGGTCTCTAACTAAACAAAAGAGATGAGTGTTTTGTACAAAGAAGAACTGTAGCTAAATTCTTCAACAATATCTTGATTCCTTATCACAGTGGTGCACCTACCTCTGAACTACCTCTCGCTTAACTGTGACAAATGTAAAACTATGTCCTATTACCGTAAAATATTCAATTGTAAATAGTTACCTTATTAATGGTCACAACCTAGAACGAGTCACACAATTCAATGATCTGATGTTTTGATGGATCCTAAGCTGCATTTCGGCATGCATATCTCTTCTATCATTAATAAAGCTAGAGGCGTTCTAGGATATATTATATATATTATTATTCATCTCTTTGGTTAGATCAATTCTTGAATATGCATCGTGTGTATGGTGTCACTTTCCTGCACAACCTTATTCTTGGTAATGTTTCTTCCCCTTCTTGTTTTCTTGTTGGATGCTGAGAAAGGTGCGACTGGTACTCACTACATGGCCTGGAGCCTAGGACGGCCAAGACTAAAAATCTGCCACTGATGTCTACTAACCCCAGTAGTTCAGTACCGAAGTCACTTGTTTTCGATAACCAGTCTTGTTCGGTTTTTAATCGACCCCAGCACGTGCGGGCTCTGGGGGGAAAGTTGCGTGGGATAGTTTAGTAGTTTATGAAGTTTATCCAAAAGTTATATTTCCATTTAAAATACTCTTTTTCTGTTTTCATTTCTGATATGCCATGGAGCGAGCGCCACCAGCAAAGGGGCCAGTGAATTACTATCGAAACGGGGAGTACACTGCCACCAAACATACTGCAGGGCAACTATGTACTTATGTACATATTTACTTGCCAGATCCTATCCTCCTCCATCATAACTTGTTGTGAGGCCATTTAGTTTAGAAATTGAATTGTGCATCCTATACAAAACTAGAATTAATATGTTGCATATACATACTTTTCTTTCTTTTTGACTATCACAAATTCGTTCTCTCTCTCTCTCTCTCTCTCTCTCTTTCACTCAATAGTATTTCTGTGTCGATCGCAAATCGCCGACTGAACTTTGTTATGCTTTTGCTATACTTATGTACTTATGTTTTTCTTGTTGCTTGTTTCGCGTATACAAAACTGATTATGTAATTATAAACGTTGTTGTTGTTTACTTGCCCCGTTCGTTTGTAAGTAATGAAAGGAACAAACATGAGTTCATGAGTTGTTATAATTTTTTTTGTACTTACCGCTTTAGCTCGTGGCAGAAAACTTTTAAATATTTTTGTTGAGAGATTATTCCTTAGAAAATTCGCAGCCATTCTTATTTGCTTATAAGAATAATGTGTTATTTTTTATATTATAAATTTTGTTAATTAAATTGCAAATCAGAAATGCAAAATGGAATGAAATGTGCGGCGCGTCCGTCTCAGCATAAAAACCGCAGACGATCAACTAATCAAATGTTGTCCTCTGTCTTATCATATGCCGCCTTAGCTGGGGGGCTGGGGTCTGGGGCCAGCACTTGTTTTTGTTATTCTTGTTATTTTTGTCATCATTAGCATTTAGTTGGTAGTCTTGCAGCACTGTGATATTTGCTATCGATCTTTTATTTAATCAAAAATCGAGACACGTATTCTTCTTCTTGTTGTTTCTTATTAATAACAAAATTGCAACCTGGCAGCACTTGGTGCGCTTGCAACAGCTGATGCTTTTTGCCATTCACATTAATTAAGAAAAAATTGCAGCTGCTCATAGAAATAAAAAAAAAGCAAACTACACACTCTCTCAACGCGAGCTTGTCACTTGTCACTGCTAAGGAAACAACTCAGACCAACAAACAAACATCAAATAAACAAAACAAACAACAATGGTGAGCCTGCAATTTGTTATTGATAATTTATTAAACTGATAAATTTTTTTTGAAGACAAATTTACGAAAGGAACTTGAAAAATGCAAACATCCGAACAGTCGCAAAACCAAAGCGCTTGGCAAGAAGGCACGACGTCAGAACAACAAACATAAACTTCGCATGGGGCATGCTATTAAAAGTAATATAATGGGAGAGAAGCTTAGCTGGTTCCTGGGACACATTGCTGAGGAACGCAAAACGCCGCTTACACCACAGGAATTTGAGGATTTGATTTTATTGTATTTTCAACGTTTTGACGAAGAGTTAGAACAGATTGCCTTAAAGCAATCGATTAGCAAAAATCGTGGCAACCAGCATGCCGCCCGCAAAGATGTTATAACTATGACATTAGAAAAGGAACGGAATGAATACAAAACTGGTGGAATGGGTGAGTCAATAATTAACTTACTTTTTGTTGTGCATAAATATATCTTCTGTTTCTTATTGAATTTTTATATATGTTTTTGTTTTGTATAATTTTGCAGAACTGTTAAATCTGTGTGATCCATTGAAATATAAGATGCTTATTGATTGGGATGGTTCCGCTTTAAGTGTTCAACATCTAAAAATTGATTTGGTTTCGGAAAATATGTTGCAACGCTTAAAAACTCAATTGCCACCAGCAGTGCCAGAAGAGTCTAGCAGCATTGACTTAGCAACGAACAGTAAATCAACAACAATGGAATCCACGATGGAAACTTCTTAAGATCTTGCAAAAGATAGATATTCATATCTTCCTTAAATTGTATTTCTTGTTGTTTGCTCCAGATTCAAAAAAGTTATGCATTTTTTTCGTTTGTAATTTAATATTTTCAAAATATGCTCTGTTCTCGATATTTGACATTCACAATAAAAGTTGACAGTTTATCAAAAAACAAAAAATCTGACATGTGCTCAGGCATCAGCTGATTTTCTGTCAATTCAATTCGAACAAATTAGAAAAATTTTTATTTGTAAACGTTATTCACACAATATTTTTTGTTGTGAAATTCACGTTCAGGCAGGTAAGGTATCAGACACCAGTATTATGTAAACAGAGTCTAATTTTCTGTGTATTGTATGTATACAGTTTCTAAATTTCCATTGAAACAACAAAGAAAAACAAAAGAAATGGGAAACGCACCAGTCAAAGAAGTTGCATCAGCAGTTGCTAGTGCCGGAGATGCCGGATTAGCAGGCGCTGCTGGTACCGGCACAGCCAAATCCAAATGCAAGGCATGTTGTGCATGCCCAGAAACAAAACGTGCACGTGATCAATGGTAAGTTGTAAATGGGGAAAATATATTTTCCAATTAAACACTTGATTTTCCTTTAAAAACACATTATTCTTATCATCATCAACACCAACAACAACAACAACACGAAATTGAATGCTGTTGCAGTATTGTGGAAAACGGTGAAGAGAACTGCTCTAAACTCATTGAAGCACACAAGAAATGTATGCGCGATGCGGGATTCAACATCTAAATGTCGCAGCGTAACTTATAGCAATCTAGTGAATGGATGACTTGGAATGCTTTCCGTTGTCCTAACAACCGATTGCATACATACGTTGAATCCCAACATTTAGAATATGTAGATTATTACCATACTATTCATTGATGTTATTTGGCTTAACCAAAATCTATGACACACACAAAAAGAAAAAAACCTTAAGTGATATATCTCTTAATTGCGTTAAGAATTATTATTTCAATATTATTCAATATTTATTTAATTAAAGAATTAGTTGTTCAATTATAAAATTTAGACTGATAACTAATTGTATTATGTACATTAAAAGAATTTATGCAAGGCCAAATTCTAAAGAAAGAAATCAGAAGCGAAAATGGACACAAAAATTTATATGAATTCCAAAGTTTCCAAAGCGACAACAGCAGCCATATAGAAGGTTATTCCCATTGTTGTAAAGAAGGCAATAATGCGTGCTGGTTGTGGTACTGGATACAGGGCATAGACAAGTGTATGAGCAACACGAGCTAATGCAGCGACACGGAATAAGATGCAGGCTAAATCACGACTGGGATTTGTACAAACATAAATCAATGCCATTATAAAGTAAGGTAGAATGTTCTCCAAATCATTGCGATGTGCACTATTAGAAGTTAATGAAATTCAATAAATTAGCAAATTGGCAATAAATTAATAGAATCATATTATATATGTACATACCGACGCACACGTTCTACATGTGGATCATCAAATTGTACTTCAAGATTTTTAAAGAACAAGTCCTCTTCATTAGCAAAAATCTACAATTACAAAATGGAGTTACAATATCATGTTGTATTTGTCTTAATAATTTGTTCTTTTATTTCTTAAGATGAAAATGATAATAATTTTGATTATGGTATACAAAATTACCTTGCGCTGTAAACTCATCGGACACAATCGTAGTATCTACTTAGAAAGTGTGTAGTATGTATTAACCAAATGCAAATAGAAGAATGCAAATGATAAAATGATGATAAAACTAACCTGATAGCGGAAACGTTGCAATCCTGTCAGCAATGACATGAGTAACATTTTGACCACCAAAACAGTGGCCCAAAAAAGATAACAGCAAAATACTGGATTATCAAGCGTCAACAATTCAACACGCTCTAAGATATGTTGTTCGTCCTTCCATTTGGTAGAATTCATAATGCAATTTTATGATGAATATGCGCAGTAGAATCAAATAGTGGAATCAAAAGTGAACTGACAACCGATTAAAACAATCAAGTACTAGTTAGTTGTATGCTGTTTAGAATTAATAGTGTTGTATTGTGTCGTGTTGTGTTGCTTACAAATTGCTGACCGATCAACAACTAAATGCAAAATGTTAAAACTTGCCGAGACAGACGAACTGATCTGATGATCTAAAGCAAAAACAACGACGACTCTTGATGAGCTAAACTAGAAATAAAACAAGCATAACTGGTTCCTAGGTGCTGAGCTCTATTTGCTAGCGGCATTGTGTATTTGTTTATTTTTTAAAAAAAAAAGCAAAGCTAAAAGCAACTACAATAACAATAACAAGTCATCATTAAATTGATTATAATCATCATCATCGTTTCCATCATATTATCATTAAGCGAGAGATCAAAGGGTAAACTATTTTTTTTTTAAATATATTTGATGCAGCAGCAAAGCACATAGAATGCTTCGAATAATGTTATGGCCAAGGTAATCATGAAGGTAAGAGCACGCGCTGGCTGTGGTATAGGCCGGAAAGCATAAACAATTGTATGTAGCAAACGTGAACTGGCGCCAAAACGTATAAGCATACGAGCGGTTAAGGCATGCGGACCAGTAGCAACATATGCCAGCGACATAATAAGAAATGGTAGTACATTTTCCAAATCATTACGATGAGCACTGTGAACAAAGAAAAGAAAAATTATAAAGAATTGTTAAATGATTTACATTGATTGACCATTACTGACCGGCGTACTCGTTCCACACTTGGATCACCAAATCGTACCTCGGTAATGCCTTTCTTTGCGCGTAAATCCTCTGGATTGGCGTAGGTTTTGGTTCTCATACGTTGAATTCCGGTTAGCAGGGACATTAGTAACATTTTGATTATAAGGATACTTGCCCAGAAGAGATAACAACAAAATACCGGATTCGATTTGGTCAATTGAGAAATACCAATTGGAATAGTACTAGGTGAATTGGTATTATTCATTGTTGAAGAAAAAATTCACTTTTAATGTTGTGTTGTTACAATTTCAACTGTTTTAAGGCGACTGACAAAGGATTCAGCATTACGTGTACAATAAAATGGCCTAACTGCCATTGACCAGATGATAATACTCTCACGCCTCAAGTACACATTGCTAACCAATGTGACGTACAGTAACCTTGACGCACATATCCACTGTAATATGTAAAACTTACGCATTTTATACTACTAAGTATTTACTGTGTGTGTGTGTTTGTGTGTTTAAGAAGGTCATCTATCCATCGTTGCTATCGTTTATTATGTCGTTGCCATTTGAACTGCACAGTTTTAACTAAGTACTTACTTATATTGTATATTGATTGATACAATAATTTTACTACTACTAATATTTTCTACAATTCACAAAACCTCCCGGTTTGCTTTGTAATATTCATGAGCTTGCTCTCTTGATGGTTGTTGACTTGACTGATGGTAAGGATTTCAAGGTATAATATAATTAACGCAATTACTCTATTATTCAATTATATCACGTGGCCAATAAATGGGGTGGGGAATTCAAAATCTATATATAATTCGATGAATTATTTAGTATTTTAGCTTATCATTTTGTGGAAGAAGCCTCTTGAGTAAAACATGTGGTGATTTGTTTTCGATTTTCTGCTTTCTGTTTTTTGCTTTCTGTATTCTTTATTTTTTTTATGTATTATTGTAGATAAAGCAATAAACCGAAAGTAACATACTATCAAAGATCAAGGTTAAGCAGCGAAATTTCAAATTTAATTAATTCGAAAATGAATTTATTCAAAACAAGACTACTTATGTATAGCAGAAGCAACTTCGGTTTTATCGAAGATTACATACCTTTCATTCAACAATCTCTTGCACTCATTTCGACCTAAGCTCTCCACATCTAAACTATGTACCTAACCAATCATTCTGCAGCAACGTTAATCCTCCATGAATGTAGTGTATACTATGCCATCTGTGGGTCATACCTGCATTGTATTCCAGAGAGCTATGTATGTTTTGATTTTGGGGCCACCAACCCATGAACTATTTGGGTTTCAAATTGGTAGTTCCTCGGGTACGAAGTCTGTCCAGAGGTTTTTTTTTTTTGTACCACGGGTGGTCAGGTGCTCACGGAACTTGTTCCGTCCTGTCCAACGGAAACGGCCCCTTTTGGGAGTAACGTGGTGGCTGTGGTTGTACCCAAATGCGAATATAGTGAGTTATACGAGCTTGACGTGGAGTTGCATTATACAACCGGGTGCTGTGACCCACAGAGTAGCAGAGTTTTAGATAGGCCTTGTTCCTGACCAAGGAATGTGTTATACGAACAATAAATATCCAAGGGGACGTAGATGGACGTTATCAATCCCTGTGCTCGGCACCGTGATATTAAGTTTCTACGACAGGTGTTCACGTAAAACCAATTGACTTTCCTACCTTTCACATAATAGAATACTTTTAAAACAAAATAGTGTATTTCATGTCATAATTCAATCATGAGTGCGTGGAGCTACAAGTTATTATTATTCATTTTATTTAACAAGTTTAAATCTATTATTTAATAAAAAAAAATTTCGAGAAAAATAGTTTGACGGTGATGGACTCTGACACCGCTTGACCGATACTATATTTTTTCATGGAGAACGTTTTTGCATACTTTTTTTTCGGACCCGCTGTTGCCGAATCGCTCACGAGATTGTGTTCCGGTTATATGGCGAATGGAATATTAAAATATGCTGTTTATTCCCGTGAATTATTAAAAAAAAACAATGATTACAAAAATAACACACTAACATGCAGAGTCGTAGCATGGCGTGCCCGGAGTGCTGTTCCCTGAAGATTTGGCAGGAGTCCAGAAAATGGTCTACGGTGACATCGACTCCGCAGAGAGGGTTTGAAGGACAGACTGAGCCATTGAGAAGGTGTTGATGGATATCCCATGTAAGTCCGATACCAGTCTCATAAAGTTGATGGGTAGTCTGGTTTTTGAACACGTCGGGTTGATGGCAGAGTATCTGTGGTTAAACTGCACCCATTCAGTGAGTTTTTTCGTTTAAAAGTGACAGACAAGAGGTTCTTTAAGTCATTGGAGCTGGCAGGTGTAAAGATGTGACACGTAGCCCATTGAATTGAATGGATGTATGTATCATATTTGTCCATTAGATCAAATGTTTTTTTTTTATGGGAACTTGGAGACTATATAATAGTGTTGTAACGGAAATTAACGGAGGTGGAGGTGGGTTTATAAAGAAAAGTTCTTTTCGAGAACTTTGAGTAGTAGTATTTATTATTTTATTATTTTTCAAATTTTTCATATTGAAACTTTTTTGTTTTTCAACCATTTTTTCATTCAGTAATCGGAGAGACTTCTTTTGAAATTACAGTTTGTTAACTAAAAATGTTTTTTTTTTATTTATTTATTCAATCCCTGTAAGAATCACAATTGATTTTCAATATTGTCCAAAGGTTTCTTAATACAAAGTTTAGCAAGCCGGGTTCGCTCGTTTAATTATAAAGGAAAAATAAAGGATCTGGAAAAACGTTAATTTATATAACACTTAAGCGAGGACACTTTGATACCCTCCGACAAAGAGGACAATTCTAAGGATAGATCTAAGAAGCACCATTACATCACATCAAGTAAATATAAGAATTTCATAATGGGTGTTGAAATTTTATTTTACAATATTTATTTTCTCTTTGATAAATTTAGCACCGGCAGAATCATGGAAACAAGTTGTTGAATAGTGGAATGGTAGACTCAGGATCAATTCGAGTATTTTGTTTTATGTGACTGTTGGCACAATCCGCCCAAACTTCAACCGCAATTAAGGGACCGAATTGAACAAAAATAAATGGGAAAAAAACATCATCCCAATGTGTTTATACTCACATACTTACTCTCACTATACATATCAACTTCGGTTTTATCAAAGATTTTATGGCATTCTTCATTTTAACATGGATTGGATAAGACATACTCTACTCAGTATTAGTTCAATTTTGTAACAATTTCAAAAATGCCAAGCTAAAATTAGATCTATCAATTTACATAGGATTTGTTTGTTCTCATAATGTCAGTAGTTTTGATTTTCAGTTGAAATTGTAAAGTTTGTATAAACTTCACAATGGAGACAAAAAAAAAAAAAAAAAAAAATTGCTTGGAAAAGAAGAAATACAATAGAAGCTTTATAACATAAGGAGGTGCAATTAACTCAAGGCTTTTGAAAATTTTTGGTTCCATTGGAAGAATCCGCAAGTGCAAAGTAAAAAAGGTCTTCCACCCTGTGATCCTCAAAAACAAAAAAAAAAAAACAACAAAGCTGCCCTGTATTTAAGCGTCTGAAATAATGTCAAGTACCAGTTTTATTTTTAATGTTGATTATGGATATCTGGAAGGTTTGGTGCGTGGCCTCAAGAACAATTTAATACAAAATATGGATTATCAAAATTTGGCACAGTGTGATAATATAGAGGATTTAAGATTACACTTACTGAGTAGCGGATATAGAAATCTGAAGCGTTATGATGAAGAACCAATTACTGTGCATAAGTTTGCCGTTAAAATGCGTCAATCATTAGCCAAAGAATTCCATTATATGCGTAAACATTCAACTGAACCATTAACGACATTTTTTGATTATATTTCCTATGCATACATGATTGATAATGTGGCGCTATTAATCACAGGTACACAAAATAAATATCCTATGGAACAGATCTTAACGTGGTGTCATCCTTTGGGTATGTTTACGGAACTCGAATCAATACAGGCGGTGACAACAATAAGTGAACTTTTCAATGCTGTTTTAGTTGACACACCAATTCATAAATTTATGTCTGATGCTATTACAGAAACTGATTTCGAAGAGATACATCCCGAATATATACGAAATATTTTACAAAAATCATATATCGAATCTTTTTATACATTTTGTGAAAAAATTGGCGGACGCACAGCCGATGTAATGTGCGATTTATTATCATTTGAAGCGGATCGAAGAGTTATTACCATAACAGCGAATTCAATGGATACGGAATTATCATTTGATGAAGTATTCAGAATGTTTCCGACTTGCGGTAAACTAAGGCCGGATGTTTTAATAACATTGGGTACCAGCTCAGATTATAATCAATTAAAAATCTTAACACATATATATCCGGAGTATTCCAAAATGTTTGATAGTCAAGATCGCCAGGTTGATTTTGCATTGGTAGAACAAAGATTCTTAAGGTTGGAGGCAAGAAAAAATTTTAATTCCTTTGGGCAACCATATCATTACGGGCTTTTTTATGGGTATATCAAACTTAAAGAGCAAGAATTTCGAAATATCCTGTGGATGGCAGAATGTATATCACAAAATTATCGCGGACGAGTCGAGGAATTCATTAATACGGTTCCGGTTTGATATCAAGAAGCTTGGAACGCATGTGTTAACTTACTCTATGTTTTATTATATAAAAAAAAAACAAAAAAGCCAAATAAAAAACAATTATTTTTATATTTTAATTAATTTAATTTTATAATTTTTATTTTTTTTTATTTTATATTTATAAAGCCTATGTGTCCACAATTTTTTATATTTTCAGCCGTTTTTTGTAATATCAGTATGATTCACTCCAGCATATTTGTATAGTTGCTTTATTATCTGATAGTCAGTCATATGGTATAGTATCTCTAGAAGTACACAAAGAAAAGTTTAGATTTTGCATAAAATAGTTCTTATATTGTGTAGGGATCTTAGGAGTATCCCTAATTTTAGTATACAAATATTTATTTACTCAATAACGAAAGTATCAGTATTATGAAAATTTTAATTGCATATTTTTAGGCTTTGAAATCAATTCAATTTCAATTTCTCTAGATTTTCTGTGACACACCTGAATATTTCCATTCAAATTCACCTATTGTCTCTGACAGAAGTCACCTATAGTTGCATCAAATAAGAAATTACGTTACGTATTTAGAAACCTAGCAATACCGCGATCGAGGTATGGTTAAAAAATCGGTCAAGTGAAAGTTGGACTCAAGTCGACGGTGACCCAACCAGGCTAGGTGCTTTGTGGAGCAAGTTTTTTATTTTCAATCATATTATATTATGATTTCGGCGTCCTCTGAAACTGCCGCCCGGGGCGGGTGCCCAAAAAAATTTTTCTAAGAAGAACATTAAAATAAATTTGGGTCTGTATCCCCTCTAAGTTTTTAGCAACATATATATTATTTTTGTTATGCACGCAATTGAATTACACGCTTTGTGAAAATTGTCAACTGTCTACCTATTACGGTTCATGAGATAGAGCTCTCTGACGGACGGATGGACGGGACTTAGTAATAGGACCCTTTGGGTACGGAACTCTAAAAATAACGAAACTAATAATAAATGATAAAACTTTCTTTTATTAAGCAGAATTAGTTAACTAACATCGTATCCGATCAGTTCTGATCGGATCACATTACCATTTTCTTCAATATTTATATGAGTTTTTGACTTCGACGGATATATTTGGGTACTTCTAAGATAAATTAAAGTATTGATTTGTCAACATTTCGAAGTATAAAATTCCATAACAATAGATTACAATTCTATATGCATTCATACATATGTAAGTCACAGACAGGAAGAAGACGGAAACTGAAAACTGGACATGTATAGTTCTTCTGAAGAAGTATTAACCTCGTGATTATATAGGCACATATAGTGTATATTGGCCAAGGATCAACAATCGGTTGCTTTTGTATGGAAATGTTTGTACTGTCGAACTTCTCTATAATGAAGTAATTGTGGCCGGACAATAACTTTGTTATAGAGATGTTTTCGATTATTAGAGGAATCCGATTTTACATACTATGCAAGTAATACTAAAGTATTCGTGTGTCCGCTAGTTTCTAAAAACCACTAACGCCTTATTTCTCATTTCTGAGATTCCCTACAGCTCCCCCGAAGCATTACTTCACAGTACTATATCTATGCATCTACATTCTTTAGTATTTTATAATGTAAAAATTGAATAAAAAAAAAAAGAAACAACAATTACAAATTTCATATTTTTGCTGTTTCATTGCGACAGAAAAAACCAACCGATAAATAGTCCAACCACATAATACAAACCATATGGTAAAAAAAAAAAAAAAATAAATTAATCTGACGTGTTGAATAAATATTTTTAACTTAGTAAGTAGATTTCTTGTTATTGTTGTTGTTGTTGTTATTGTTGCCAAGCTAAACAAAACTAACTAACCACAGCCAGAACAACAACAATTACACACAGCAACATGTGGGCCAGAACTTAGAAAAGAGCAACGATGATAATAACAAAAATATAGTAAGAGTCAAAGGCTAAGCGTTAAGCGCCCCATAGATGTATAATAATATTGCTCAATAGTTCGTTTCGGATCATTTGTAGATGATAATGAAAGGTTGTTCAATATACTATACATATAAGTTAAAAAAATTTACATATGTAGATATTTATCTGTCAGTTGCTATTCAGGCATTAAAAGGAGTCGATTAAAATAGGTAAAACAGATGAGAGAAGATAAATTTTCAACTTTATTGACATGTACCATTCATTACTAGATTAGTGGGGTATTAAGAGCTTCAATATTTTAATGCAGCATTGTCTACAATTCAAACATATCGACTCTTGTATCCGGATGTCGTTATAAGCGAATGTAAGTACAGAATATTATGGTAAGCAAGTATTATTTATTTATTTTTATTTTATTTTACCACAATACTTAATACTAGCCAATTTTTAACGAGCTCTAGCTACTGAGGCCTTCGACTCATGATTTAATTACATCTATGTCTTAAAAATTTATGTTAGAGTATTTAATGAGGTTATAAAGGTAAGCAAGTAATCCAACTTCACTATGTGACAAAAAAAAATTGAATCGCGTACCATTTAAAAGTTATGATACGTTAAAGTACCATTTATATACATTTATGTATGACGTTAATGTCAATGACCCCTATGGATTCCGAAACTACTAGACCGATTTTGATAAAAAAACTCAAGCAATGTCTGAAGAGTGTTTCTGTAAAGTTTGGTGCGGATCGGACAAGTGGATACAAGTTGTTTTTATTAATAAATTTTTTTTTTTTTTTTTTTCAAAAATAGTGCTATCAATACATTCATCATGATTTGCGTTGTCTTCTTGATTCAATTATTCATGATGTGTAGTTTTAACATGTATATAACATTTTCATTGAATGCCTTGATTACAGAGTATTTATTGTTCCAAATTGTAAGTATAGTAGAATATGACACATTGGTTTAATTGAGAGATACCATATATGGTAAAAAATCATTTCCTATTATGGCTCCTTTTTTTTCAATTGTAAATCATTTCCTTAGAGGGTACTGATTTTGATGTTGGAGTTATGTTCCATTGACTTATTTCTTTCATGAATGAAGTAATATCTTTAAAATATAACTAAAACAGAAAATAATGCTTGAATGTTACTAACCCAAAGGGACACTTAAGTGGGATAAAAGTCATCGGAAAAAACAATCGTTCATCAAATGACAAAATTCACATCATTATATCCAAACTCGTGGCCGTAACCTATGTTATTGTATCCGACTATTTTAAAATCAAACAGGGCAATAACTTTCGTCGTTATATTTTTGGAATGTCATTGTAAGCGAAGTCGTTATTTTCGAATTCTACTGTACAGCCAAAAACTATTCTACGTCTATTGCCCGCTTTAAACTAGAGAGCGAGCTTTATACTTAAGTGATCATCATATACACGGTGATGAATATAAAAAAAACGAGTTAAGTGAATGAATGAAGTGAAGAGAAGAATAGTTGAGAAGGCGAGCAGGCGAGTAGGCAGCTGGCGATCGTATGAAGGAGCAAAGTCCAAGAACTTGTGGCGTGTTTTGTTTATTTTTTTTATTGTGTCTTTCTATATATACATATACTATACTTCACAGATAATAAGAATTGGTATAGAAACTTTTTCATGATGTTTGTAATATATAAAATTATAAATATCAAAGAACCCATAAAATACGAGTAACCATTGGAAAAAATCAACCCGACGAAAACCTAGTCATGTCTATTCTAAGTACGGTCTCACTTTTAAACTATTTGACTGACGTTTATCACAGATATTTGTTATTGTTGCAATGAAAATACTGCGTCCAGTATTTCTCAAAACTATTGTAAAGAAATAATAAATTAGTATGTACTGCTGAGCAGCATTGGCAGTCTTCCAAAATATTGCAGCAAACTTAACTACCGAAGCAAATTGGTTGAAAATCACTGTTTTAGATCATCAGATTGGGCCAATATGTCATGCCCTGTAGAAGCTAATGGTACTCGTAGAACATGAAAATGAAAATGGTTTGCACATCTTTAGTAAATTTCAAATAAGATATTGATCATCAATATGCCATACAAACTGGCATTCAAATTATTGTATTATTTGTAAACAAGCAAGTTCAAAAAAGGTCTACGATCTTCGGTGAAACCGAAACTAATCTTATGCTTTGTTTTATATTTTTGTAAGGCTGTGACGAAATAAATTTAACATTAAAATATCAATGAAAGGGGCAACTCAACGACAACAACAACGATAAATATCAGCTCAATCAGATACACGTACAGACATAAGTAGTACAATACAAAGAATGTTGAACAAAATGAAAATTTTATTTAAATAATAAAAAAAATGCAACAATAATTTAAAATTAATTGAGAAAAATGAAAAAAAAAGAGTAGTATTTTACAACAGGGAACTGTCTGTCAAAGTCATTGTACGTGCGTAGCTTTGACCCATCGGACTAAGGGGACAATTGGAGGGAGCATTCCAGCCAGGCCCCTAGTCCATGGGGGCGTATCAAGGAAAGGACCACGAAACGGTTCACCATTTCTTATGAAACAAAAGGAATCGAATAAATACCAATCCTTAAAAAAATCCCCTTCAGTTTAAAGTACTAATCATATAACCATAAACCATTATCATTGACTGGGGCCATCAATTAGTTTACCGCCCCTCTTCATATGATAAGGACTCATTATATTTTATACTGCTTCATATTTACATTGAGTCTTTATTGTATTATCACCACTTTACAGTTAAAGTCCATATGTTCTCACATACTATACAACAGTTTGTAAAATTTATGTAAAATATGGCAGGGTTTTACATGAGAGGCCGCTACTACCATGTACATACGTATAACCCCAATCACATGGTACACTAACGCTCAGAGTTATTAATCGACAATCAGCGACCCCAGACCTAGCCTCAGTGAATCTAATCTAAAAAAAAACGTTTTAAACTAAGTAATATCTGCATGGAAAATTCTTGAGCACAATCAACCATTATCAGATCTCTCATAATGTAACACTGTATGTGCAACTTTTTCATTTCGTAAGGCAAACATAACATTACAAAATGATATGATGAACGTAAGTAGTATGTAGTATGTAGCTAATATACTTATTTATAAAAGAGTCAATTATTTTATAGGAAATCAACCCTTTACCAAAAGTTTTTAAACGAGGATCGATCAACAAGTCCCCTTGTTAGGATGAAGCGCAAGTTTGTCATATATTATTATCTTTTTTAATTTTGTAACCTTACCTCTTTTTAGGTCGATATAGTCCCACAGGGCCCGTCTTGTACACGCTGTATACTAGTGATATGCCTAAGCCAACAGATGAAAACACTCTAGTTGCCACTTATGCGGATGACAGTTTTTCCTTAACCAATCTAGCTGCTGCCGCTACTCAAAAAGTTCTCGACGAATTCGAAACTTGGTCTAGACGATGGAACATTAAAATTAGTAGAGTGAAATTGCAGCACTGTTTCTTTTCGTTGCGCTATAAACGCTTCTCTGAACGGCATTCAAATCCCCCCAAAAATCATCAGTAAAATATCTAGGCTTGAATTTGGATTGCCGATTTACGAATAATTGCCCGGGAAGGTTAAAAAGGCTCCACCCTTCGCATATACATTATAGATTTAGAAATTAATAATGTATTATATATTATCTAACCTAGTTTAGTTACTCTCTGTCAATGTTATCAAACCTATTCCTTAAAAGACGCTTGATAGGAATTCTCAAATAAACTCATTTGAAAAAAAGGTCGATATACATACTATCCAATTATGGGACCACTTCTATGCCCCAGGACTTATCAAGGTCCTCAATACTATTTTATGTTGATGATCATCTATGACAATCTATCATTTTTCTGGCTGACTTCATAGTCGTTGCCTTCTTCGAACTGTTTCTTAATCTCAGGTCTAATGAATCCATATTTCGTCCATGAAGCAAAAATTCATTACAAAATTACGTTGAAACATGTTCAAACATTGTTTAAAAATCGTAAAAAATCACTGTTACGTATGGTTTATTCTACCTCGTACACATATGTATAGAGAACTGTAGTGAGTAAAAATTTCGATTCGTAAGCGTCTATGAGTGTCACAATCTGAGTCACTTACAGCAGTTCTTCGATATATGTACATACATACATCTATATGAGTGGATTAGCTTGTGACACTCACGGACACTTACGAATCAAAATGTTTTTCTATAAGTGTCACAAGCTGAGTCACTTTCTGCAGTTCTCCGATATACATACATCTGTATGTATCTGGATACATGAGTGGATCAGCTTGTGACACTCATAGACGCTTACGAATACATATTCGTAGACACACTCATAGACACTCAAGAATCAAATTAATACTCACTGCAGTTCTCCATATCACGCTGATCGGGATCGATTATTTTAATAAATTTAGTTATTTATTTTAATGGAAAATACTTTATGATTAAAAAAGTTTACAGAGCTCAATGTATAATTATAAAGAGAAATTCTTTTCTTCAAAATTGGATGCTTCTTGATTGACCCTCCCTCGTAAATACATTTTAAACGATCGGATGACTATGTATTACCCCACTTAAATCATTTTCCACTAAAAAATCAAAATTTTCATTGGAAAAGCTTACATAAATGTATGTTGCCATTACTGTTCTAATTTTGATCTATTCACATATTATTGCAGATACATCGTAATAATACTTAATAAAATGCAACTTGAAGTTGACTTGTAATAATAATAATAAAAAAAAACCCATTACAATTAACAATCAATACTTAATATATTTGTAGACAAATAATAATTATAAATACAATATTAATTACAATGAAGAGTTACCCATGGATGGAGGGAGGCAGGGAGGTAGAATGGCAGGAAGGTACACAGATAGGGCGAGTGCAACGTTTGACTAAGTGCATGGCATCACACTTGAATCAAATCGAGTGGGTTGTTGTCGTTATTGTCGAGCATCTTAAGCTTACATTACAATAAAAAAGAGATGAAGAAGCAACAACCATAGTATGTAATCGTAAATTATCAGTAAAAATACAATATTATATGTATATACATTTACTAGATAGATACATACTAGTACATGCCTACAAAGTATTGTACACACATGGACTCTTATGAACATAAGCGTAGTGTGTTATGAAAAATTATATACCAACAATGCTTCCTGGTTTGTCAGGAACTCGTCGATACTCCACAACGATCTCAGCATCTCTACAGTTCTCCAAGAAATAAATTTCTTACACTCCCATTTAAATCCTTTCGCAGAATCACTAACCAGGATGGCGATTACCCCATCTTTTCTATAAATTAAATCAGTCCCTGTAAGTTTTCCAGTCCTTACACTAATATTTTATAGCTTAAGCGGTTAAATGTTCATGATGCTCCATAACAATTGATTACAAAATCCTAGGATAGACAGGTTTCTCGCTACAGGGGCGAGTGAAACCTTACTGGCTCATTGCGAAGCCTAGTTTGTATTGCTCTTAGCTTCAGTGTTCATTATCAACATAACTTAGCATAGGAAACCATACCGATAGCCTAGGCTAACACCGCTTCTCAGATCTTCTGAGTTCAGGACAAAATGCCAAATGGGGAAACTAACTAAACAACTTTTTTATCTAAGCTCATATATAGTATGTAAATATGTTAAATGATCAGGAAGCAAATATCATGTATGATATTGTATTCTTTGGACTACATGTGTCAAAATCTTCACTCTAGGTATTTTTTTTTTATTTGTTTTTTTTTTTAATTTTTGTATATAATGAAGAAATGATCATGATATTATTTAGTTGGTTTTACCTGGACACACATATAGTACAAGACCATCTACTTATGGCAAATAAATTTCAATAAATTTCAGTCTCTTGTGCAAGTAATTTCCATTCTCGAAATTAGTAAATATATGAATCATATATGGGTATATGGTAGATATATTATAATCTTAAAATATCAGTGGAAATAGTAAATTACTACTACGCCTATGATTCCCTTTTATGTTATAGAATAAATGAAAGACGCAAATGTCGTTAACCGAGAGTGGTGTTGCGTTTATTTTTGTATGCCCTCATATACTACTTAGTACGTTACGTATGTATGGACGAGTATGAATCTATTTACAGATATAGATTCAAGTCGTCTTTATATGTACAAATATGTATATGTATATACATATATAAAAATTGTATCTATAAATAGTACATACATATTTCAATATTTTTTGTGTTGTTGACATTTTTTTCGTTGTGATCAACAAAACAAATAAGTACCGCACCCACCATATTATGGACTTAGGCACTTGATCACGTCACATTATCGGCGCCATCTATAAACTTTCTTTTTGGGTTTTTCTTTTCTTTTTTTTTTTTTTTTTTTGATAATTAATTTCTAGACCAAAGGTTCTTCTCTCTGTCATAAAACAAACAAAAATACAAATGCGGTATACTATATAATTTGGTTATTGGTTATTTCTAATCTGTAGAATATGATAAGAGATTCCTGAGATCAAGTGATATAGCAAAGAAATGCCAAAATACATTGTTGATAATATGAATACCATGAAATTAAAATGAGGGCACAAATTCCACCAAAACAATAAGAAAATACATTAATTTCGGTTCTATCAGAAATTGAATACCTTTCACAACAAAGACCTAAAAGGTTCAAAATATAGAAAAAGATCTACATATAAATAGTAGTACATGTAGTTTTAGATTGGTCCTGATTAATCTATAATACTAGTCATAATATTGTTAAGATTTAATTGGGCCTTTGTACTTTTGTCCAAATTGTAGCTCCTCTGACATTCTAAAACGCATTAAATCCCATTACATACATATAGACGAAAATCCATTTGGATTCTGACAAACCTTCACTAAAAAGCAACCTACTACTACTAGGTAGACGAAGTACCCATTTGGTCTAAGCATTGGAACGTACACATCATACATCAAAAATCAATGTTGTATTCGCACTCAGACGTAGTAAATTTTGTCCAGCAGTCTAATTCAACGAAAGCAATCTACCGCAAAAAATCACCATTGCTACCTAGGTAGCAAGGTAGATAACAAAATCACCTCGGCCCATTATACTATATTAGAAGAATCCATTTAAAGACCTTTTAGACGGTCAGTTCAAATTGAACACTAAGTTTCTAATTGCACAAAACAGGGAGAAAATATATCTAAGACTTAAGACTAATGTATTTGTTCTACATATATTATTTATATGCGAAAAGTTTGATTGATTACACTTATTTCTAAAATTTAGGAATAGTCGAGCACTTCTGTCTGCTACTAATTCGACTTTTGCTTTGTGATGCAAGTCAATAGAGGAGTGGTGCCAAGGTAAATTAAAAACCATCTGTCCAAACGGGAGCCCCGTAAAAAATAACTGCTTGGAAAATGGATCTAAATAGAAACAATTTGTTTTCTATGCTAAGGTGTAAATTTTTGTTAATGATAGAGTAAATAGTACTATTAAAGTGCTAACTCTTTTCTTGGTGAAGGTTAGATTTTTGTCTAAAATTACCCCAAGATATCTAATACTATTTTCCCATTTGACGTCAGAAAGGGTGTTAATCGCCATGAATTTGGCATTATTCGAAAGATTTGGTGGTGGCTGGCGCGGAGGAAGTGCAGTCAAGAAGTCAAAATATCGATCCCGAATTTCACGAGAAAATTTTGATCATCGATGAAGCTCATTTTTGTTTGAATGAATACGTCAATAAGAAAAACTGCCGCATTTGGAATAAAGATAATCCTAACACCATTGCATCCTGAAAATGTGACTGTTTGGTGTGCTTTATAGGCCGGTGGAATCATTATGCCGGCCAGAAGGTTACAGTTAATATTAGCCGATCATGGGATCAGTGAATTTTTTTTAACACAACAAGACGGTGCAACAAAACACACAGCGCGTGCCACTATCGATTTATTGAAAGAAACGTTCGGTGAACGAATAATTTCGCGTAATGGTGGACCCATGAATTACCTCCAAGATCATGTGATTTAACACCGCTGGGGATATGTAAAGTCTCTGGTCTATGCCGATAAAAGACAGTCGATTGATGCCTTGAAAGACTCCAGATCCATTACAGCAAAAACTGATCGAAAAAGTGACTTCCTCCGAACGAGTTGAGGTGACCATATGCCGGAAATTATATTCAAATATAAATGGCAAGAAATCATATTTCGAATAATGCTGTGTTTTATTGCAATTTAAAGTTCTATACCTCTAAAAAAAAACACCCTTTATTAAGGTAGCAACCACTCAGGGTTGGGAAGTCCGCAGTATATATGTTGTAAAGGACTGGTGAAAGACAAGAACATTGTGGGCAGCCTGATCTCATATCAAAAACCTGAGATTTGGCAATACCAATATGAACAACAAACGATCTGTTGTTTAGGAAAGTTTGGATTATTTTTGTGAGTACAGGGGTGAAGTTCATTGCAAAAAGGCTATATCTGATCATTTCCAATTACGTACATACATATGTATCTGTTTGTCCCATACATTTTGACAGACTTCATGGAGTGCTTGATGTTACAAATATCGGAGCAAAATAATAACACCATTCACTCTATAGTATTGTATTTCATGTGTGAAGGGTATTAATGTATTGACAAGATGGTTTTGAAATTTTATACCATTTTTATACCAGGTTAGAATGACTGGTAGTTGTTGTTATTGTTATTATTGATTGTATTTAGTAATTCAAGTCTAAAGTTTAAAAATTGAATCAGGAGAGGAGAATATTTATGAAAAATAAAACATGAGCACGTGTTCTCTCATCTACAATACAATAGTATACTTATAATTTATAAATAATTAGTATTATAATCTCATCAACCATTAACTCACTGAGTCAACTCACTCACTCACTTACTCACTTACTCACTAAGTTCAGTTAGTCAGCCGATTTTAACGAATGAAGGGAACTTTGAGCCCTCACCCATATTATTGTACAAAAGAATTTTATTTTACATCAGACTACATCGGACGACGTTATGTTGACAATATGTACTATATATGTATGTATGTACTTATGTACGTATTTTTCTTTTTATTTTATTATTTGATTCGGGTTTTTATAAAGGCCAATTAGCTTTTTATTATCAACAACAAAAAGTCTAAAGCAAAAAATACAGATTGTCGGTTTGATAACGATGCCAATGATAAGTCATCCAATAGCATGCATTCATTGTATGTATGAAAGTAGGTACATCAGGAATGTCGGTATCAGGCAATTACAAAATTACAGAAATCTGACGCCTTGTGAAACTTGTGTGGAGGGATGTTAAAGCGCAAAGATGTCTGATAGATGTACATATGTATGTACATAAATACATACAGTATGC
Source organism: Amiota communis (assembly GCA_037043315.1). Classification (NCBI taxonomy): domain Eukaryota; kingdom Metazoa; phylum Arthropoda; class Insecta; order Diptera; family Drosophilidae; genus Amiota; species Amiota communis. Next base: position 202,344 of record JBAMAV010000198.1, on the reverse strand, counting down.
TCGTACATTATTCTTATCAATAAATGAATTACTGCATCTGTTGTTGTTGCTGCTGCTGTTGTTGTTGTTCTATGAAATCTGTCGACGCCTCCGGGCCAAAGGACAACATCATATCAGCATCACCACTTAAGGCAAATTGTATTTCCATTTTCATAATAATTTTATTTATATTATTTACGAGAGAGTATATTTCATTTTCATGATAATACCATAGAAGAAAATAATGCTCCACGATTCTAACTTGATCTGAGACACACGACGAACAAACTTTTCATAAATATGTACATTTGTATGATGATGTACACATTAGTATGTACATACTTATGTATGTATTTATGCATGTTTGTATAAGATGCACATAAAATGTAGAAGAAATAAGTGAAAAAGAGGATGGAGGGGAAAAGAAATTCAAATTTGTTGTCAAGCATAAAAAGCAGATAGATGAAATAAGATGAGATGACGATCATGTGTGCTCTTCGTGCGTCACTTCTACCGTGTGTGGTTGCTATTGTGTTTCACAATCAAAAAAGCTCAAAGTTCAAATAAGAGTGTGGCGGACATACCTACGCTAATGCATGTTTGAGGGCCGGCATCATATGTAGGAAATTACATACTCGCAAACAGCATGTGAATGTATTCATGCATACCTCTAATACACCACGATATGTATGATGGATGCTCTGCTCAGCATCCAAAAGAGCAGAGAAAGAGCCGGCAAAAGACCGAACAGAATATTCTCGTTATATCTAACACAATTACACAGATGCAAACACATAAGTATGTACATGTGGTACTTACATATAGAAATGTACAAACATATGTACAAGTATGTACTACTTGGTATGTATTGTACTTAGTATGCAATATCATTTTTATTCCATTATTTGCTTTTCTTTTGAAAACGTCACAATCTTCATATTCAAGTCCAAAGTAACAAATAGTAAATCTAAAGAGAATGGAAAATAACATTTTGTAAATTTAAGTAGTGCAATTTGCAATTGTTTTTCTGATATACATACATAAGTATATTTATCTGTATAAATACATAAGTGTGATTGTGTGACTCAGTTCAGTTAAGTAAAAAGAGTACGAACTTAAAACGAGAGTCCAAAACTCAATTGCTTCACAACTGACATACATATCTTATGTAGTCTGATTAGTTTTGCTCTGACTCTCTCACTCCTCTCTCTCTCACTCTTTTACAATGTGATGCTGCCATCTTTCAAGAGAATTTAAATAAAATATTAATATTTTATGTACATAATATTACAAATGAAATCAATTTTAGTTATATAAAAATTATATTTTTTATATTGATAGTATTTATCATTAATGCTATTTTATTTTCTAAGAAAAATTAAAATAATTTATCTATTAACTCATTGTTTGCTGATCTGGCAACACTTACACAAAATCACTTCACTCAATTCATTTTGTTTGCTCTTTGTTGTTTGCTCTCTCTCTCTCGCGATCGCTCATGTAAAGTTAAAGCCATTTGCACTCACTGGGCCTTCATTGTTATATTTAATAAACGAGTGTCGCCATCAGAAAACAGTCAGAAACTTATTGAGTGTGCTATAGTAAAGACGACAAGTGTTTCGAGGAAGGCAATTTTTCCAACAAAAAACAAAAAGAAGAGGCAGAAGAACATTTTATAAAGTTCAGTAGACACAAAAACAAAGTCAACACATATAACAGTTATACATACAATTAGTAGCAACTCTTCTCCTACTACTTAAAAAACTGCAATCATTTTTTTTTTGTCATTTACATATAATTTTTGTGTAAATTTGAATTGCATTTATTTGCCATAAAAAATTTAAAAAAAGTGCTGTATTAAAAGCAAAAAAATATAACTTAAAAATTATATATATAAAAAAAAATATAACAAAATGGACAGTGCTCAGAAAAATGTAACTGGAAACGGTACCACCGACATTGCTGCCGCTAATCACATAATTGCTGATCAACAGGCCCAGAGTCTCTTACCGCATTTGGAATCACTGGAACGCATTATAAAATTACCAGTAGTGGGTGCGGCTTGGGATAAGAGTCAGGATGTTTATGGCAAAGTGAAGGGTATGTACAATTTATCATATATAAAAATAAGTAGAATGGAAAGGTATATGCTTAACATATTACTGTAATGCGTTGTAAAGTGCATTGAACTCTTAAGATTGCTTCTAACGGTAAATGAGTAGGTGGGCGGATAGATGGAAGTTCAAACTATCGTGGATCGACCAGACAAAATGGCTTTTGTTACGATTTTTGCGCCTGTTTGGAAAAAAGCGCCGTTGCAGATTTTCTCCACCACACTTGACTCGTTAGTTTTGCTTTTGCTCTCTTTAAACATTTACTCGTTGCTTACTGGATTTTTTGATTTTGATAGAAAAAAAATTTGTAAATTTTGCATAAAAATCTGTTGATCTTGTCAAATTTGGTTGATTTAATTCTACTGAATTTGCTTTTGAGTTATGTTTGTTGTTTTTTGTTGCTCTCAGCAACTTAAATTTTTTATTGCATCAGCATTTTTTCAAGTTTTTTTTTTTTTGTTTCTTGTATCAATTTTCGTTATTTTTGTTGTTGCGCTTGCTACCAATTTTCGCCAAATTGAACTAAATTGAAGTCAATTGAAGTCATCGTCGCGTCAATAAAATTTTTTGATTAAACAATGACGATAAATTGTTGACTATGGTATAAAATGATAAGACACAAGAATTCTATAGAAAGTTGTTGACTGACTAAACTTCTAATGCATGCCAACATATTTGATAAAATAAAAAATAAATTAAATATTACATTTTCACATCAACCAAGCGCAAAGCTCATAAAACCATGACCATAGCTAATGAATTGAACAAAAGTCTTTGCGTTGTCAATTCAATGTAATGGGCAAAATGGATGAAGAGAATAAGGAGGGAGGGAGGTCAAAGAATTGTTGCAGTTTAATTGAGTGGGAGAGGTAAATTGCAAGTAAACAAATCATTAAAATCATTTAAAAAGAGCGCAACAATAATAAAATCTTCACCGGCACTTTGACCTCGACATATGTATGTATGTACATTCAACATTCATACTTATGTGTGATTAACACAATTAGAAAAAGTTACACACACACTCACACATAGCCACACACAGATAGTGAGCAAGAGTTGGAGAGTGGGAGAATTTCGCATTTGAAATAAGAGTGTAGAGTGTTGTGTTCATGTAATGAACGCCACATTAAGTACTTAAGTGATGAGAGAGAGATGGAACTTTAGAGAGAGTATAATCCAAATTATGCATGAGTCTCCCCGTCGTCTTCAATTCTTGTTGTATATATCATTAAGTTTAGTTTCAAAAAATACATGATGCAATTGAATAATCTACCAAACCAAAGTACAAAGTCCACAAAATAAATACGAAGAAGAAGGTGACAAACTTGAAAAATAACAACAATCTACAATAATAATAATAATAAAAATGAAAAAAAAATTAACATAATTTATTTTAACACACAAAACATCATCATCATCATCATCAACTATGATATGATAATTTGTATAACCTACAACACATGCCAATACCCTACATAAGTACATATGTATGTATGTATGTGTGTATAAAATAAATAAAAGTTGTCATGATTTTGAATAACAAAATACATACAACAATATCTGTACTACAGTAACAACAACAGGAAAATCACACTAGGCAACAACAAAACAAAAATTGGCTTTAGCTTGTTTTTGCTTTAAGATTTCTTTTTTTTTTCTTGTTTTTTATTATTATTGTTACTTTTGCTTTTTGATTATAAAATTGAACTTTGGACGCGACTTAATCGTCAGACTTTATTTTTTTATTTCCACATTTCATTTCATTTTATACAGTTTTGCGCTTGCTTGTTTGATAAACGATCAAAGAGCAGCAGCAGGTTGAAGAGAGAGGAGAGGAAATGAGAAGAGTACATAGATAAAGTAAAGTAAACTACTGTGGAGAGTAGAGTAGTGTAGAGTAGATTAAGCTTTTGAAGCACTGTTCATAGTGGTGGTGTGGTGTGTTGTGTTATTCTCTCTTGGAGCTTATGGTTTCATCAGTTAGCCAGCTAGAGTCAGTCATTCTATTTATCTTTGCAAAAATGGAAATGTCGTATCTATTCTAGTCTGTCCATCTTTATTTCTGTTCTTTTTTGTTGTTTTGCTTGCAATCAGTTTGTTTTTGCTTGCTCTTCTGATAATTTCAAATACATATTTTATTGCGCAGTTTTTGTTGCACTCTTGTTGGTCATTGCTTTAATCCTCTAGAGCTGCGCAGAGTAGCAGCCACCACTACAATACACTATACACCATGATAATGATAATGAATGTGCGAAAACAACGCTATCGGCGTCACACACTTCAAATCCATCATCATCATCATTATTATCATCATCATGTGAATGCATAATCTTTATTTTTATTACTTAATTTTTTATTTGTTGATTTGATTTCATTTGATTTGATTTAATTTATTCATTCTTGCTGTTGTAACAACTGGAAAATTTTACATGTATTCTCTAAAATCTGTTGATATTTATAATAATTACATTTTTTTTTTGTTGTTGTTAATATTTCAGGTCAGAATCGTGTATTTAATTGGGCTTTAAATGCTGCCGAAGATTGTGTGACACGTGCTGTAACTACAGCAGCACCAATTGTCAATAAATTGGATCGTCCAATACAATATGTTGATCAGACATTGGTCAAAGGCATTGACAAACTCGAAGTAACAGCACCAATTATTAAGGATACACCAACAGAGATCTACAATCAAGCTAAAAGTAAAGTTATTGATGTTGTACAACCGCATTTGGAACGTGTGGTTAAATTCAAAGCGGCTGGTCAACAGAAAGCTTCATCCCTTAAGGACTTGGCATGGCAAAAAGCCAATGAAGTATTGGCAACACAATATGGCAGTTTGGCAGTAAATGGTGTTGATACAACATCAGCATTAGCTGAACGTTTACTTGAATATTATTTCCCAAAAGCCGAGTCTGATACTGAAGAAGATGATAATGGTAAGTCAACACAACAATAGAGAAGAGAAATCAATAAGAATCTGTTAGTCAATCACTCCTACCAACTCCCACCAACTCAAATGCCAAATACAAATTCCTAATGCACTTAAAAATCTAAACAAACAGTTGGTGATGGTTGTGGCGTGGCGTTGGCGGGCCAGCGGCTTACTTTCTCCTTATCATCACACACAATTCCAGATAAATTAAGAATTATATGTTGTGTGTGTGTGTGATTAGATAACAAACAACCAAAACTATATAACTGTTCATGAATTTAGTTCAATTAAATTTTGAATGAAATTCTAGATTCTCTCATTTCTTTGTGCATATACAATTTTATGTCAAGGTCAAATAAATAATTCTAAGATTTGCAAACAGAAGAAAATAAAAAAAAAAATCCAAAAACACATTTGTTTTGATGATGATAATGATCATTATCAGATGTATGTATATGATTAGTTAGGTGAAACGCAATCGAGGCCGACTCGTGCGACTTAAAAAACAAATAACAAATAAAAATAGACAAACAACAAAATTTTGAGAAAAACAAACATGAATGACGACGCGCAATTTCTAGATTGTGTTTTTGTCAATACTACTACATACTAGTACATATTTCAACAGATTTCTTTCCATTTCTTTCTATTTTTCTTATCCCCATCTAAAAATCCATTTATCAAAAACACAAACTCACAACAAAACCAGAAAGAAAAAAAAAAGGAAAATTTTTGTAAATAAAATATTTTTTATGTTTCTCAGATAAAAGAAAAAAACAAAACGGTAACGTTGTGCAAAATGGCAAAATTAATGCTGAAAATGAAAATTATGATTGTAAGTTTTGCTTGCTGCTGCTGCTACTTTTTGCACGTCAACATCACTATGTCTCATTCATTTAGTCAATCAATCAATATTATTGTGGGTTAATATATGGGTGCATAATTTGTATTACTTCGAATGATAATATGATCTATGAAAAAGAAATCAATAGAGTGTCTTATGTTAAATTTTCCTTTAGCAAACTGTTCAGCGGATGCTAAACAACATTCAATCATTTATTTGTTGCCTCCTCCTCCTCCTCTGGCTTCATCTTTGCTGCGAAAATGTTATCATCATACAATTGATTTGAACCTCTTTGAACTATCAATTTCTTTAACTTGACTTTTGTTGATTGCGTGCTTGTTTGTGTGGTAGTAGAATGCGAAATGATTCAAATTCAAACCATAGATAACCCATAGGGTACATACATATTTCTATTAAATGAACGAACAAATAATTATGCACCTACCAAATAAATTATTAAATCTGTTAATTCACACAAAAATGCTACTAATCAAATAATATCATTGTTTTCCTTCATATATTTATATTATACTCGTATATATTGACTTAATAAATCTCACATATGCATGCCATATTGGTAGTACATATAAAAAAAACTCATTGGAATGATCTTCTAACAACACAACTAACACAAAATTGTTTAGCAAAATGATAAATACATTTGTCTTTCAATTCAAAATAGGAATTTTTCCTAATCTTAACATTCTGTTCTACGAACATACTGTGCGCATCATCAGATTAGCGCCCCCTTGAACAATCTTCGTTCAATAATATCTAAACCATTTGAACTATAGGCTTACAATTTTTATTCATTGGACTCTTATCCGTTCTCCTTAAAATAAAACAGCAATAGCTACTGTAACATTCAAGATACTATTTTAATAAATTTTTAAGTAAAAGCATACACAAAAAAAAAACCTAAGGAAAATTTGGTCATCAGGATAGCGCCACCTGCGGTATTTACCATTTTTGTAATTTGTCGATTAACTTTAGGGTTTTTGAATACTTATATTTTATATTTTAATTATTTTTTTTAGCAAAATTAGTAAATTGTGGTAATTGAATTGTACAGTTGTCCAATGTAGTTTAAGGAAATGGTGGATCAAGCTTGTTTAATGCCTTCGATTAACTCTGCTTCGGTTGTATATCGTTTTCTGCGCTCGTAGCCAACCATCCTCAAACGTTCTCGATGATATTTAGATCAGGCGAGTATGATGGCCACTCAAGAACATCAATCTTTTGGCTCTGAATCCAAGATTTCACAGACAAGGCAGTGTGAATTGTAGCAATATCGTGCTGTAAATGCCATTCCAGATTTCCAAATGTGTTTTGAAAGTGTTGAAAAGTTGTTTGTAGTTCCCTGCATTCATACGCCATGTTAAAAACTGCAACTCGCAGGTGCCATAGTAGGATATAGCACCCCACACCATCACACCTCCCATCCGGCTGTACAGGCGGTCCAAAAATGGCTCCTCTTTACTTATGTCATGAAAACAAATGAGTAAAAGAGTGGGCGCTAATCTGATGATGCGCACTGAATATAAGAATTCCAATTTTCCAAACAGAACATGTCAGAAAAGAGAGTTTAAACTAATATGTAATATTTTTATGAACACAGCTGTATGTACATAGGTCTGGTAGAATATGATAGTGTGAAGAGATGGCAGTTGGAAGTTTGTGAGGTGTTTGGTGATGTCTCACAACACATCTTTCTTCATATTAATTTCCAAAATTTCTGGTTATTAATTATATACAAATCAACAGTTTAAATCATTGACTGGCCTCCTCTCCTCTGCTCTCTCTCTCTATTTACAATCTATCTATCTATTACTATCTGTACTTTTTGTCTGCTCTTTTACTTATAGTTGTTGTTCACTCAAACGTCTTAGATGAGGAACAAGATCTTCTTGATCATAGATTCTTAATTGCTGCCTCTACAGTATTTCTATCAATGTCACTTAAGATTATAAATGAACTTGTTGAATACATTAGAAGAAATCCAGAGATAATAAATATTATCGAAACTGAAATCGATAATTTTTTGGTAAGCTTAAGCTTAAGCTTTCTAACTTTAGAACCACCACCCCTCTTAACATCACTCGCACATACACAAACACATACACATACAAAAACTAATGATAACCAATCGACCTTATCATAAATAATAATTATTCTTAACGGAACATGTATCAGCGATAATAATAATGATATTTATATGTATATAAATTTAAATTTATTTTTCTCTTTGTCATTTTAGTGCCAGTTGCCGCAAGCGAGGACCCGGTACTACACACAGTACAGACAGTTGGACGACTCTCAAATAAGGTCTCACGTCGCGTCTATAGAAATGTTTCCCGACAGATCAAACAAGTCCAAAAAGGAAACATCAATGACTACTTGAGTTCATTGATTGCTGCTTTGAAATTGCATCAATATATAAATTTTATAAATGCATCGATGGGCACAAATGTTGAGCAATCCACTCTATCGGATGCAACAACAACATCATCATCATCATCATCTTCATATGCTACAGCATCAACATCGTTGATTAGCAATAGTTCTGTCCAACAACAACAGCAGCAACAAGCAGCATCAAAAACAACAGCAGCAGTAGCAGCACCAGCGACAAATGTCAATAAAGCCACTGCAACAACAACAACAACTGAGGAAGGAGTACCATCATCAGCATCCAATAACAGCGGTGCTGGTAATTCTGTTTCTGGTAATAGGAAGGTTGCCAATCGTCGTCCATCACCAAAATCGGCAACAACAGAGTCGTCATCATCATCATCATCCACAGCTGCTGTTCAAGAGTGAAATAAGTAAAAATATGAAAGGAGAAGAAGGAGGCGGCAACGCTGTGTGTGGTAGGTGATTGACCACCTAACCACCTGTGGTTGCCTTATAAACACATCCATCTACTATGTATGCTGCCTGCATATTATAATTTAAAATTTTATAAGTTGCCGTTATATTGTCCCTGCCATCAGCCATTTTCTCATCTCATTTTGCAATGGAAATTTCTAAGATTCTAACAGAAGCTCAGGCTTTCTCTCTCTTCCCTCTCACTTTCTATTGATATCAACAATTCACCCAATTTACACTGAAACAAAAAAAGCCAAAATTTCCTTGCTGTATATATTTATTGAAAGAAATCAAAACAAACACATAAAAAAGAAAGAAAAAAATGTGCCGAATTATCCTTTGCTATTTATAAACATGTTTTTAAATTTTTTTTTTTTTTTTGCTTAAATCAAAGCATATTTTTTTTTTACATAAAATTACAATTATGTAATACATAAAATTATATATCTATATACACACACACACTATACAATATGTAAGATTAGTTTGTAGTTTCTCTTTTAGCTGTGCTAAATATATAAAGAAAGCAAGCGAGATACCCAAATAAGTATCTACACATAAAATCAAAAAAAATTCAAAAAATACAATACAATATAAAAATAAGTTAACCAATCATATTATGCTGATGATCATAATGCTAATAATTGTAATAATAATGAAGAATATGTGAATGAATGTTGAATTTATATACCAATACAATACATATTATTTTATACATACATACATCTATATATCTATTATATAAATATAAAATAACAAAAAAAAACAAAAATTATTAAAATTTCTTAAGAATATTAAAACAGAATTTGTTTTCATTTTAAACTAATGTTACAGATCAAGGAGAGGAGGCCATATACGAGAGTGAATCAAATATTAACCGGAATCCTTTTTTAATATTTATCGTCTTTCCTACGGCATTCTTTACTCGCCATCTTGGACTCGGGAGTGTAATGATGCACCCATGTTTCATCACATGTCATGATACGCCTCAAAAAAGACTCTCCCTCCCGCTGAAATCGATTCAGATGTCTCTTACTGATTTGCAGTCGGATGTTTTTTTGACCTTCGTTCAACAACTTTGGGACTCATCGGGCACAGATTTTTTGGAAACCAAGATGATTTTTAATGATTGTTTGAGCACTTCCATAGCTAATGCCCACCTGTAAAGCGATTTCATGAATAGTGAACCGCCTGTCACTTTCAATAAGGTCACGAACTGCACCAATGTTGTCACCAGAGACGCTTGATTTTTGACGTAGATTATGACTCACATTTTCCCCACTTTCTCGTCCACTCTTAAACTTTTTGGCCCAATCAAACATTTGAGTTTTAGACAGAGTATCATCCCCATACTGAGCCTTCAATCGAGTCAAAATTTCCCACGGCTTAACGCCTTCCTTAGTTAAAAACTTTATTATAACCCGTTGTGCAACGGACGCTGGAATCTGTTGCTCACTCATAACTGTACTGACGAATTGACTAAGTCAAACAGCTCACCAAGCGTTTCCCCCACTCCTGATACACTACACTATAAGAACCTACACTGTGAGAGCACTCGTGGTTGGCTAAGAAAAGTATTTGTAATATTCCGGTTTATATTTGATCCACCCTCGTATGTATGTATGTACAATGGATCCTCGCATTAGGAGCTATAATTTATTTAAAATCCAGAAAGAAGTTTATCATCGGCTTTGCCAAATATGTAATACTACTCTTCACGCTCCTGCTGTGAATGAGTTTGTTGGTTTGTGAATATGAATCAAACACTAATAGTGTCCAAATTTCAGTGCGATAAGTTAAAAAACAAAAAAGTTTTTCTTATAAGAACATTAATTTGAATTTGGGTTTGTGTGGGAGGTCCGATTCGTCTGATTCCAACAAATGTGCTATGTGTCTCTAGCTTTAAAAGTGAGGGACTAGTTTGCATACACACATACGGACAGGCGGACCGCTAACGTTATAAAATATTGGTGTAACTATTAACAATTACAGAACATTGAAATACTTAAATACAATTTACAGGAAGGAGCGGGTAATTTTATTATTTTTTTAACTAATTATTGGTAAGTCATCGTGGTTAATGTTTCTGCGAGAGGATTTGGGTGGGAGTGAAGTTTATCCTTGTAACGGCTAATATGGAAGTTTATTTTCAGGAGAGCAGTAGTGATGCTGCGGTTGTTGTGGAGCGTCGAGTTCCTGATTGTTCTGAGAGCTTTGTTTTGAACAACCTGAATTTTTCTGCGATTTGATGGGGATGATGTACCCCATAGTTGGATGCCTGAGTTTGCTCCCAGGTATTTCACAATTGCGGACTATGGTATCGTCAAATCACCAAGCATAATCTTTCTTCCTTAGGGCAAACGAACACATTTGTGATTCACCTGAGTTCAACTTGATTTTCCACCTTGTGAACCAGACTTACAAGCGGTTTAAATATGATTGCAAGTTTGAAAAGGCCTTTGTCAGCCACAGAATCCGCAAAAGTGGCTAAAATTGTGTATTAGAGTCCGGTTGAAAATGGCAGCTGGCGCCTTTTACATGATAATCATCGTTCGACACTTATGACTGATTTTTTGACCATAAATCACATTTCAACCGTCAACCACTTATCGGATTTTCCTAAATTTGCAACTTACGACTCCTACCTCTTCGGACAACTACATTTGGCACTGAAAGGAAAGCGCTATACCGATATTGAGACTATACAAAAGGCGTCGAATGCGATTCTGATGGACATTTCTACAGAACGGCTAAAAAATTCATTCGACATGCTAATTGATCGTGCAAAACGTTGTATCAATGCGCAAAGAGATTATTTTAAATAAAAAGATAATTTTTGGAAAAAAAAAATTGTGTGTTTTCTAAAAAAGTCTCGTTTACTTTGCGACAGACCTTGTATGACATGAAGTTTTTGTTATTTCTTTATGAGTTTCTTATTAACATACTATATATAATAAAAAAAATAAAAATATTTCAGTGGAACTTCTCTATAGTTAACTTCTATATCGTCTGCGCAGCCCACTAAGTAGCATTTGTCGGGCATTCCTATACTAACGTTCCATAAATCTGGGCTAAGAATTGAGCTCTGTGCTGCACCTGCCGTTATTTGCTTCTTTTACTGTCCTCTGCTTGTTATATTATCTCTTCATTTAATGTGACTTTAAATGAATTAAAATAAATCTAACACCAGGGCCTCCGATAGGTTAAAGACGGCCCTGCACGTTGAATTTGGCTTCATATAACATGACATACTGACTACCTTTAGCATTATCATTTAGGCATACATATGTACATATGTATGTACTTATCTATAAAAACTGTGATCCAAAGTAAACTGAATTTGAAAGACGATATGAAACCATCAAATGATTTGAAGAACCCACGAGTACGTTGATAATTATAAGTAGACTACTACTATATACATACGATGAATTGGTTTTGTGTTTAAGTTGAACTGAACTCAGTTTGATTATGCAAATGTCTGCGGTTTTTCATTTGAATCAAATTACATTTTTTATTTTATTGCCATTTACACTTTAATTTTGTACTTTGTACTTAAAGCCAATGATATTTACACCAACTTAACATATAGTACTTACCATACATACCAACCACATATGTATATATGAAGTATGTATTGTACAATATATTCTTTGAATTGTTCGTATTAGTACGAGTACTGTTATAAATATGGATGGAGTCATATCTACCGCAAACAATTGAAGTGTAGTAAGTACGTGTATTTGAGTTGTTTTCTAGAGAAAATTTCATAAAATATGAACTGCGATAAGGTGAACAACGAAACCACCGATCGAAAGGTAACTCAACTGATTGTGGTTTATAAACCATACATAAAGTATATGTATTGTATGTCTCCTTCATACTTATATGTATACCCTAGAACTTATACATAATACATACAATAATATGTACTCGTATAATGAATAATCATCTTATAAGGTTTCAAAAGTCATCAAATTATTTGAAAATATGTTACCCTGCATTGCCCTGATATTTTAAATTTTGTGTGTAAATTATAGGCTTTTTTTAAAAATCGATTCATTGACGAAACACACAATTTCTCTCTTGATCCGCACTCTCACACAGTAATTAATAAATGAGAGGAAAAATACAACCAAAACAACAACAGCACAGAATTCAAGAGCATAAACAATGAAAAAACGTACGGAAATTTTTATGCAATTTTAAAAATATTGTACAATAGTATAAATTTTTGATACCTTCGATGACATTATTGAAATTTTCGTAGGGTTATCTAATTTTCCTGAAAACAACATAGAGCCTAAGTTATTCGCTTATACTACATTATAGCTTTCTATAGGTGAAAGAATTGTTAAAATCAGTTAAATAATTGTTGAGTTTATTCATTAGAAACAAAAAAATATTCTTAATAATATTAGTATTTGGTAGACTAAATGTGTAAACTCAAAAGCTGAATTCCAAGAAATGTCCTGGCTATGACAAGATCGTTGTGAAGTAGTCAAAATCATTCTCTGGAAAAGAGAGTTATTTCTGATATGATTGTTTAATACCCATTTTCAATATCTGAAGTGCTGGAGAATCTTATCAAATCCAATAAGTCTGATTACGACTTTTTCCAAAGAATTTGGAAACGGAATATTCAGCGAGACTATCAAAATCATGGACTGGACAACTCGCTCACGATATCGTTGTTCTCTCCCGAACCAATTGTATGAAATTGTTGTTGGTCAAACGGGAGCATGGCACTTGCATGTTCAGCAAATATATGACAGATGATGGACAGAAGGCCTGCTTGATACATTAAATTTTACTTAAAAGCTAACGTTTAGATCAAATTTTTTTCTTTCTGGATGAGCCAAGGAGGTGTAAATCTTCGGAAGATCCTTGCAAACCGACCTACTAGAATGCACGATTCACCGGACAAGCAGTCTCATGTGGTGCCACCCCCTGGACTACACTGGCTCTTTTTTTAACCCTGGCGAGACCACCAATTGAGTTATTACTTCGCCAGGGAGAGCAGGTTAGACCATACTTCTGTTCAGTTCCTCATCTCTGCAGACCTGGTGCATTATTGCTACGATTATTCCGCTCGCTGTGTTCCAGGAGTCTTCATCCTTTAGCATGTAGTTAATCACGTCATTTGGTGTAAGGTTCCCACCTACCTCAGCCGCGATTAACTCTCTGATGTGTACAAACCGGGAACAATCCATGAGAACATGGCGAGCATTTTCTTGCTGGTTTCTACAAAACAGGCAATGCGGGTCATCTACATGCTTGAATTTATGCAGATATTCCCGGAAACATCCATGTCCCGTGAGGAACTGCGTGAGATTGTAGTTTAGAGTATCATGCTTCCTAGACGTCCACACACTAATGTTAGGAATTAGCTCGAACGTCCACCGCCCCTTTGTTGAGCTTTGCCAACGTTGCTGCCAGGAGTCAATTGATGTGACTCCCTGGCCATGTGTAGCAGGCTCCACCCGTCTCGCTGCATATATTGCTGTAAGCTCGTTGACGTCAATATCCACCGGCTTGCAGTTAGCAATGACATTTAATGCGTCATCTGAGACCGTTCGGAACGAACAACATATTCTGATCAAGATCAAGGTTATGGATGCCCATTCGTCAACGAGACAGCTTAGCGGTAGTTTAATGGCACTCTACTGCTAATTGTGGCTCATAGTGAACTATACGAATCAGACGCGATGACCAACCAAATAACCAAATCTTCGAACAATTTTTAAATAAATTATGATACGTGTCAAATACCAAATGCACATCCCTTGCAAGTGAAATATCAAATAAAAAATTTATTTAGATTAAATATACAAAAAAAATATTTAAAATGATAATAATAAAAATCAACAAAAAAACAACAACAGGAGAGTACAGGTTTCCCAAAGAAAGGTTCTAAAATGTGTTTCGCGGCCTCCTGGTTTGCCTGACATGTCACCTAAGGCGAGGAAGTGGTTTCAAAACGGCACTCTAGTGCTATTTATGGCTCGTACGAATCAGACGCGATGACCAACCAAATAACCAAATCTTTGAACAATTTTAAATAAATTATTATACGTGTCAAATACCAAATGCACATCCATTGCAAGTGAAATATCAAATAAAAAATTTATTTAGATTAAATTACCAAATCTTTGAACAATTTTTAAATAAATTATAATACGTTTTTTTTTTTTTTTTTTTTTTTTCGTATCGGAAGTGAAGCATCGAAAACCTTACCCGGTCTACAACCGGAGTGCGGGACTTTAATCCGCTAAACACTCCCGCCCCTCGTCCTATCGTCCTCCCGGAACTGTCATTAGATAATACGTCGGGGGGAAGGTGGAGCATTGCTGCTCAAAAGTCAATCGGTCCTAGTTTAGTAGGTCACCTATTGTGTTGTGTTGTTGTCGTACGTGGGTCGTGGCTACTCGTCAGTATTCTACGATCCCCCGTCCTTTTGGAAGGCGAGTCTGGCCGTTCTGAACTCATCTAGCCGCTGTTGGAAATTTTCACAGCTTCTTGAACGCTGCATGAGTCGTCGTGCGCGAAGACAAGCCGATCGTAGCTCCCCTAGTTCGCCATTCCACCAGTGGCATGCTGGTCTGCGTCTGACCTGGATTCTCCTAGGCAAAAAAAAAAAATTGTGTCGCCTTTAAAAAAAAGAAAAGTTGATCATTGTGAAGATATGAAAGAAGCTTTAAATGGTGGTGACATTGATGATAAAATGTCAAAGAAAGAAAACAAACCAATTGAAATGCATCACATTATAGAAAATAAGGAATCAAAACAAAGTCCTCTGGTAGCACAAAATGATGTAAAGTCTTCCAAAGTCAAAGATGATTTCATGATTTCTTCTTGTGTTCCTCAAACTAAGGAAAAAGAATTGGAAAATATTTCAAAGAAGAAGCTGGAAGAAGCGCCTCAAAAAAACCAAGTAAAACGCACAGAAAGTGAACTGGAAAAAGGCACAAAGAGTAATCAAGAAACCAAAACAACACACCCAGCAAAAGATCAAATAAAAAATTTATTTTAAAAAAAAAAAAAATTAAAAAGAATTTACATTTTATTTAATTTCCAAACAAGAAGATAAAAGATACGATTATTCAAATACAAGTATATTCACAACAAGAAAAATAAATGTCAATTATTAAAAACAAAACCAAACTAAATATCGACAAAAACAAATGTGATTTTCGTTAAAAAATAAAATATCCAATCTGTAAAAAGGAACTTTTAGATGGGAAATTATAAATAAGCATTTCAAAATGTAGAAGTAATATGGTATTTGTTGTCCATACACACAACGAATGAAAAGGAATAAATATTAAAGACGACTTGATTGATCTTACAACTGCCTATATCTGTAGTACCTACAGATTCTGTACATATTTTTATACCAACTTTAATTCAAAATAATCAAATATGTATGTATGTATGCATCGACTAAACATATATGTACTTCTAAATGGTGATTAGTCGTAGTATTAAATTAAATGCAAGAATCACAAAAGTTTTTGATGAAATATTACTTATGAGTATATTAGATCTTATTGAATATGGAATATAAAATTCATGTGCCTATCTATGCCTTGTCATTTTTGAGCTATTTTATATGAAATGAAGTTCAAATGCAATGTTTTGATCAGTGATTCCCGAATTTATACAATTTGATAGAATGGAATTATATATGTACATATTATAAAACAAAACAAACATCTGGTCGTGCGCCACAAATGATAAACATGTAAAATGGCTTAGTAATTTAAACGTTTTTGCAAAATAGTTGCCCTCAAATACGTCTTAAGTCGGCGAAGTACGGAAATATTTGAACATGTCGACCCTGGTATCGTCATTAGCAAGCACACGAACCGAGTCATTTTCAAAGCGATTTTTAAGCGATGCTTATAATTGTCGAAAACACAATACTACTTTCAAAAAAAAGTCTTCTAGTGTTTTAAATTGAAAACAATCACCACCTGAATCAATTCTTTTCGGGATCTTCTGCTGACGCGGATTCGTCAATTCAAGTTCATTACCCGCTCGAACACTTTCTTGCCACATAACATCTTACTTTGTATTACGATATTCGCTCAGAAAGTCAGTTACTACATTAATCTTTTGGTGGGATTCGATCACATAGAGCTGAGAATTTTGTAAGGCAGTGTTTAATATTTCTAAACACTACATAAATTTAAATGAATAAATATGATCAATTAATATTTATTTGAAAGCATTTGCCGTATGGGTAATTACATACTCACAAAATTCCGTGTGGGTATAACTACACACCATACCCACATTATCTGCCGGGCCTGCACCTCACAGCCAATTAACATTTTCTTTTCTTAATCGGTTTCATCATTCTGAAGCAAACGATGTCTGTTTGCTTTTCTTATTCTTGGTATAATTGATTTAAACATCTTTACTTTCATTTATGCAAAACAAACTTTGTAGTACTTATATTGCGTAACACTTTAAAAGAAAATTGATTTAATATACACAAAGAATTTGCAAAAATTTATGTTTTACAAAAGACGACTTGGTTGATACGTACATGTAAACATATGTTATGGACAGAATCGAATCTAATTTCTACAGTTTACTGTATTACTGTACTAGTTGACTTAACATACATATATTGTATGTAGGACTTTCGACTTTGCTTTATAATAATGGTTCATGTAAAACGTTTTCACAAGACAAGACAATTACGGTAGTGTAGCGATCAGTGATGCCATCAACCTATCACAAAAACAGAACAGACCGACCTCAAAAAAGTGGGAAAAAAGGGACAAAAAATATTTAAAAAAGAACAGAAAACAGGACAAAATTTGTTGCCTTATTATTTTTATTTTTATTAATTTTAAAGTTATAAATTTATTTTTTTATATTAAATGAGCTTTATTGCCTCATCTATGAGGTCATAATGCTCTTCTTTTAAGGCACTACTGTAGGAGGCACTAGTGCCAATCATGTTGAGATGTTTATTTGGATCCTCATAAGTGTAACCTACCTATAATATAATAAGTGCGTCCTACCAATAATCTTAGTAATGCTTACATCCGTCGTCTCATTGATTAGCAGACTGTATTTTGAATCACCAATATCTTTCCGAAGATCTTCTTTAAAATGTTCGGCTAACACGTTTTTAATAACCTGTGTGCATTTCGTCCGGCGCAATTGCAATTGCGATGCGCAAAATTTTTGTTGTACAAGTCACTTAAATGGGCGACTGAGCAGCATTCTGGGCAATAAACATTGCTAGCGCCGCATCCTGGACAGCAGTTTCGTACCTTGGTTTAGGTGGGAACGATAATTTATTTGGCTGTGCGAATAGCTGGGCATTAACCACATGTTTTTTTGTGGCCATGTGCGCACGTATTTGATCAATTTTAGAGTTAATCCCACACTTACAAAACTTGCAGTAAGCCTTATTGTTATCTTTTGGATCGCGGCTCACCCAACTTTTTTAATCAGGCTGATTTAGCCACGACTAGCGAAATTATTGTTTATACATTTCCTTCGGCTTGTTTGTTTATGTTGTTCTTCTTCACTTGTTTAAATTCCTTTTTTCAGAGTCCACTTGTAGTCTTGTCAACTCGAACTTGTTTTCGGGTTCCTAAAGGGCTGTCATCACTTCATCATGACTTCGGGTCATGTGCCGTTTTCGGTCATCTGATCAGCCACAATGTTAAGTTATGATATTAGTGATGAGCACAACCCAATACATGTCGACTATTTCTATTATTTGCGTAATTTTAGCATATTCACAGAATTAAAAAAAAAAAATTAAATAATACATTAAAACTAAAAAAGGATAGATTTCCGGATAGCGGATATTTGACTTTTTTCTCCGGATAGGTCAGTTAAAAAAAGGACAGATCTGTCCGGAAAAAGGCTAAAATGGCATCACTGGTAGCGATACTTCCTGTCCCGATTTTTTTTAATCATTTGGTCTTCTATTTTGAACATTGTAAAACGAAAATTGATGCTTTTTTATCGTATACATGCATAGTACAATATTATTATTATTCTTTGCTTTAATTTACTACTGCAAGTGTAAAGTAGATGGTTGTAAAACAGTTTGGGGTTCAACTTCATTAATATAACATATACATAATGACGCCAGTAGTTAAAAAACATACACATGATCGAGTTGCCGTACAGCCATTTGAAGAGGTTTGAGTAAAAATTTCAGAAATGTGCATCACTTTTTCTCATGAGTATAAAGCGGAACAGACTGACTGCACTATTTTGAAAGAAGCTGCTAGAAAACGCTTTTGCTTGGCATACTGAAAAGAGAATATCTTGCAACGGGAGATCATAAACTTAAATTGGTTATAATCTGAAAAGAAAACAATCCCAAGTACGCTTAAAAAAGAGTATATTAACTCCAAAAATACTTGGTTGACTGAATTATTCTTTAATAATTGATTTGATAAATCATTTTCACTAAAAGGCAGAAATGTAAACGATCATTTAAAATGTTTCTATTCTTCCTCAGATTTACCTCTTCCTCCAATCGTATCATATGGAATTCTTAAATTTTGAACTTATTGATCACCGGCAATTACTACATCCTTCTTATTTAAGTAATGATAAACCATCTTACAGATAGATAACGTTAGCAATTAAGTATAATTTTGTGACTCATTCATCCATTATCTAACTGGCCGATGCAATCATTTTCGAAACATTTTTAGTAAAACACTTTACTATTTTAACTGTTGTTTGGTCTCAAGAATTTAGTGGCGGATATTTTAATAATTGCAAGATATCTGACTCGTGGATGTTCATTCATCAACGAGACAGGTTAGGGTAAGTGTTACCCAAGGCAGTGTCCCGCCACCAGGCATGGTAACCTTGACTAAGTGCTTTTCAATTCGAGAAAATTATCCAATTGTGATTGAAGTCCCTCTGAGGCAATACATCATATTGCAACGCAAAGTTGTGGAAATAAGATTAGCTGCTAAGCCCAACTAGATAACTTTCTTTGTCCAATAAAAGGAACATTGACGAACAAATAGAAGCCCCGGCTTAGCTCTTCACCGTCTAAATTTATGGCATCACTGGCGCAAGCAACATCAAGAAAGAACAGGTTTTCCAAAGAAAGATTCTAAGACGTGTTTCGCGGTTTCCTGGTTTGCCTGAAACTCTTTTCTGCACACAGATATAATGATAACTCTAGAGTATTCGACAAAAGTAGTTTACTCAGCAGCCTTTACTACCAATGGCAAATGCATTGATGGTGTGTAGGGGCTCACGCGGAGAGACTGGGTATACCGTTCAGAAACCATTGTAAAAGCTGTGGAAACGTAGAGGAAGACGAGTCACTCACCCCCTTTCTATGTCAATGCACAGCACTGGCAAAGACTAGAAATAAGTTTAGTTTCTGGGCAAATACATCATTGAAAACCTCTCGGACTGTTCAGTCCACAAGCCGATCGTAGCTCCCCTAGTTCGCCATTCCACCAGTGGCATGCTGGTCTGCGTCTGACCTGGATTCTCCTAGGCAAAAAAAAAAAAAATTGTGTCGCCTTTAAAAAAAAGAAAAGTTGATCATTGTGAAGATATGAAAGAAGCTTTAAATGGTGGTGACATTGATGATAAAATGTCAAAGAAAGAAAACAAACCAATTGAAATGCATCATATTATAGAAAATAAGGAATCAAAACAAAGTCCTCTGGTAGCACAAAATGATGTAAAGTCTTCCAAAGTCAAAGATGATTTCATGATTTCTTCTTGTGTTCCTCAAACTAAGGAAAAAGAATTGGAAAATATTTCAAAGAAGAAGCTGGAAGAAGCGCCTCAAAAAAACCAAGTAAAACGCACAGAAAGTGAACTGGAAAAAGGCACAAAGAGTAATCAAGAAACCAAAACAACACACCCAGCAAAAGATCAATTGCCACCCATTCCATTGACTATAGAATATCCCAGCACAAGTGCCGCTGCTCAGAAACAACTTTTAATTAAATTCCTTGCAAGTGAAATGTCAAAAAAAAAAAAAAAAATTATTTAGATTAAATTACCAAATCTTTGAACAATTTTGAAATAAATCTTACGAGTCAAATATCAAATGCACATCCCTTGCAAGTGAAATAGCAAATAAAAAATTTTTTTAAAAAAAAAAAAAAATTAAAAAGAATTTACATTTTATTTAATTTCCAAACAAGAAGATAAAAGATACGATTATTCAAATACAAGTATATTCACAACAAGAAAAATAAATGTCAATTATTAAAAACAAAACCAAACTAAATATCGACAGAAACAAATGTGATTTTCGTTAAAAAATAAAATATCCAATCTGTAAAAAGGAACTTTTAGATGGGAAATTATAAATAAGCATTTCAAAATGTAGAAGTAATATGGTATTTGTTGTCCATACACACAACGAATGAAAAGGAATAAATATTAAAGACGACTTGATTGATCTTACAACTGCCTATATCTGTAGTACCTACAGATTCTGTACATATTTTTATACCAACTTTAATTCAAAATAATCAAATATGTATGTATGTATGCATCGACTAAACATATATGTACTTCTAAATGGTGATTAGTCGTAGTATTAAATTAAATGCAAGAATCACAAAAGTTTTTGATGAAATATTACTTATGAGTATATTAGATCTTATTGAATATGGAATATAAAATTCATGTGCCTATCTATGCCTTGTCATTTTTGAGCTATTTTATATGAAATGAAGTTCAAATGCAATGTTTTGATCAGTGATTCCCGAATTTATACAATTTGATAGAATGGAATTATATATGTACATATTATAAAACAAAACAAACATCTGGTCGTGCGCCACAAATGATAAACATGTAAAATGGCTTAGTAATTTAAACGTTTTTGCAAAATAGTTGCCCTCAAATACGTCTTAAGTCGGCGAAGTACGGAAATATTTGAACATGTCGACCCTGGTATCGTCATTAGCAAGCACACGAACCGAGTCATTTTCAAAGCGATTTTTAAGCGATGCTTATAATTGTCGAAAACACAATACTACTTTCAAAAAAAAGTCTTCTGGTGTTTTAAATTGAAAACAATCATCACCTGAATCAATTCTTTTTGGGATCTTCTGCTGACGCGGATTCGTCAATTCAAGTTCATTACCCGCTCGAACACTTTCTTGCCACATAACATCTTACTTTGTATTACGATATTCGCTCAGAAAGTCAGTTACTACATTAATCTTTTGGTGGGATTCGATCACATAGAGCTGAGAATTTTGTAAGGCAGTGTTTAATATTTCTAAACACTACATAAATTTAAATGAATAAATATGATCAATTAATATTTATTTGAAAGCATTTGCCGTATGGGTAATTACATACTCACAAAATTCCGTGTGGGTATAACTACACACCATACCCACATTATCTGCCGGGCCTGCACCTCACAGCCAATTAACATTTTCTTTTCTTAATCGGTTTCATCATTCTGAAGCAAACGATGTCTGTTTGCTTTTCTTATTCTTGGTATAATTGATTTAAACATCTTTACTTTCATTTATGCAAAACAAACTTTGTAGTACTTATATTGCGTAACACTTTAAAAGAAAATTGATTTAATATACACAAAGAATTTGCAAAAATTTATGTTTTACAAAAGACGACTTGGTTGATACGTACATGTAAACATATGTTATGGACAGAATCGAATCTAATTTCTACAGTTTACTGTATTACTGTACTAGTTGACTTAACATACATATATTGTATGTAGGACTTTCGACTTTGCTTTATAATAATGGTTCATGTAAAACGTTTTCACAAGACAAGACAATTACGGTAGTGTAGCGATCAGTGATGCCATCAACCTATCACAAAAACAGAACAGACCGACCTCAAAAAAGTGGGAAAAAAGGGACAAAAAATATTTAAAAAAGAACAGAAAACAGGACAAAATTTGTTGCCTTATTATTTTTATTTTTATTAATTTTAAAGTTATAAATTTATTTTTTTATATTAAATGAGCTTTATTGCCTCATCTATGAGGTCATAATGCTCTTCTTTTAAGGCACTACTGTAGGAGGCACTAGTGCCAATCATGTTGAGATGTTTATTTGGATCCTCATAAGTGTAACCTACCTATAATATAATAAGTGCGTCCTACCAATAATCTTAGTAATGCTTACATCCGTCGTCTCATTGATTAGCAGACTGTATTTTGAATCACCAATATCTTTCCGAAGATCTTCTTTAAAATGTTCGGCTAACACGTTTTTAATAACCTGTGTGCATTTCGTCCGGCGCAATTGCAATTGCGATGCGCAAAATTTTTGTTGTACAAGTCACTTAAATGGGCGACTGAGCAGCATTCTGGGCAATAAACATTGCTAGCGCCGCATCCTGGACAGCAGTTTCGTACCTTGGTTTAGGTGGGAACGATAATTTATTTGGCTGTGCGAATAGCTGGGCATTAACCACATGTTTTTTTGTGGCCATGTGCGCACGTATTTGATCAATTTTAGAGTTAATCCCACACTTACAAAACTTGCAGTAAGCCTTATTGTTATCTTTTGGATCGCGGCTCACCCAACTTTTTTAATCAGGCTGATTTAGCCACGACTAGCGAAATTATTGTTTATACATTTCCTTCGGCTTGTTTGTTTATGTTGTTCTTCTTCACTTGTTTAAATTCCTTTTTTCAGAGTCCACTTGTAGTCTTGTCAACTCGAACTTGTTTTCGGGTTCCTAAAGGGCTGTCATCACTTCATCATGACTTCGGGTCATGTGCCGTTTTCGGTCATCTGATCAGCCACAATGTTAAGTTATGATATTAGTGATGAGCACAACACAATACATGTCGACTATTTCTATTATTTGCGTAATTTTAGCATATTCACAGAATTAAAAAAAAAAAATTAAATAATACATTAAAACTAAAAAAGGATAGATTTCCGGATAGCGGATATTTGACTTTTTTCTCCGGATAGGTCAGTTAAAAAAAGGACAGATCTGTCCGGAAAAAGGCTAAAATGGCATCACTGGTAGCGATACTTCCTGTCCCGATTTTTTTTAATCATTTGGTCTTCTATTTTGAACATTGTAAAACGAAAATTGATGCTTTTTTATCGTATACATGCATAGTACAATATTATTATTATTCTTTGCTTTAATTTACTACTGCAAGTGTAAAGTAGATGGTTGTAAAACAGTTTGGGGTTCAACTTCATTAATATAACATATACATAATGACGCCAGTAGTTAAAAAACATACACATGATCGAGTTGCCGTACAGCCATTTGAAGAGGTTTGAGTAAAAATTTCAGAAATGTGCATCACTTTTTCTCATGAGTATAAAGCGGAACAGACTGACTGCACTATTTTGAAAGAAGCTGCTAGAAAACGCTTTTGCTTGGCATACTGAAAAGAGAATATCTTGCAACGGGAGATCATAAACTTAAATTGGTTATAATCTGAAAAGAAAACAATCCCAAGTACGCTTAAAAAAGAGTATATTAACTCCAAAAATACTTGGTTGACTGAATTATTCTTTAATAATTGATTTGATAAATCATTTTCACTAAAAGGCAGAAATGTAAACGATCATTTAAAATGTTTCTATTCTTCCTCAGATTTACCTCTTCCTCCAATCGTATCATATGGAATTCTTAAATTTTGAACTTATTGATCACCGGCAATTACTACATCCTTCTTATTTAAGTAATGATAAACCATCTTACAGATAGATAACGTTAGCAATTAAGTATAATTTTGTGACTCATTCATCCATTATCTAACTGGCCGATGCAATCATTTTCGAAACATTTTTAGTAAAACACTTTACTATTTTAACTGTTGTTTGGTCTCAAGAATTTAGTGGCGGATATTTTAATAATTGCAAGATATCTGACTCGTGGATGTTCATTCATCAACGAGACAGGTTAGGGTAAGTGTTACCCAAGGCAGTGTCCCGCCACCAGGCATGGTAACCTTGACTAAGTGCTTTTCAATTCGAGAAAATTATCCAATTGTGATTGAAGTCCCTCTGAGGCAATACATCATATTGCAACGCAAAGTTGTGGAAATAAGATTAGCTGCTAAGCCCAACTAGATAACTTTCTTTGTCCAATAAAAGGAACATTGACGAACAAATAGAAGCCCCGGCTTAGCTCTTCACCGTCTAAATTTATGGCATCACTGGCGCAAGCAACATCAAGAAAGAACAGGTTTTCCAAAGAAAGATTCTAAGACGTGTTTCGCGGTTTCCTGGTTTGCCTGAAACTCTTTTCTGCACACAGATATAATGATAACTCTAGAGTATTCGACAAAAGTAGTTTACTCAGCAGCCTTTACTACCAATGGCAAATGCATTGATGGTGTGTAGGGGCTCACGCGGAGAGACTGGGTATACCGTTCAGAAACCATTGTAAAAGCTGTGGAAATGTAGAGGAAGACGAGTCACTCACCCCCTTTCTATGTCAATGCCCAGCACTGGCAAAGACTAGAAATAAGTTTAGTTTCTGGGCAAATACATCATTGAAAACCTCTCGGACTGTTCAGTCACATGTCTACTACGGCGAGGAAGTGGTTTCAAAACTGTACTCTAGTGCTATTTGTGGCTCGTAGTGGACTATACGAATCAGACGCGATGACCAACCAAACAACCAAATCTTTGAACAATTTTTAAATAAATATTACGTGTCAAATACCAAATGCACATCCCTTGCAAGTGAAATATCAAATAAAAAATTTATTTAGATTATATATACAAAAAAAAAAAAAAATAAAAATGATAATAAAAATCAGTTAAATAAATAAATTGTATAATATTATAAGGGAAAAATAATAACGGCAATAAGAATATTCGAATCGAAACTATGGGGATTCGTTTAATTTCCTTTGAATTTGTTTCATAAAAGAATAGATAAAGCATTTATAACATCGGCTGGACCGATTTTGATGAAATTTCTTTTTGTTGTACTTATGTGGTCACTTAGATGGGTGTCAGCTACAGTGGCGCTGTTATTGAGATACAGGTCGTTTTTTTAACCAAATTTTTAACATTTTTTTACCCAGCGCAAAATGTACTAAGCCAAATTTAATAACAGCAGATGAAGTTATTTAACTGTCGTTACTACTGCTGGTCTGAATCTGCAGTAGTGTTACCATGGATTCGCAGTGAGGCTTCAATCGAGTTGCAGTTATCCAAGATCTTTCAGTTGGCATGGAGTGGCACCATATTCCGACTGTGTTAAACCCGGCTGATATTTTATCGCGAGGAGCAATGCCTACTGATATTTTTTTTAAAACAAAATATGAGTTGAATACTTATTTTTTTCATTTTTTAAAGATAAATATACTATTTTTACGTATTAAATATTTGCAAAATCACTGCAAGACCAAGCACAAAACATTTTGTACGTTTTTTCGTTGCTAATGCTTTGGTTGTTGTTATTTTTGTATTTTTCCTCTCATTTATTGAGAACGCACAATAGTATTGCGCTCTTTGTTTTTTTTACTTCTATATATGATGTTCATTGCAGTGTTGCCTATATTTCAGAAGGAAAAAATGCGGGATCATAAGTAAAAAAGCAGTATAAATAAAAAAAAAAATAAGCTAAAAAAAAAGAACTGATGTTGGTTTTGTTTTGCATGTTGTTTCAATTATTTCAAAATCTTATCTTAATTTACAAGTTCAGTGTTCGAGTCGTAAGCCTCAGTTGTGCGAACTAGGCCTAGGTAGCTGTTTGGTATTTCGTAGTCCTTACAACATTTTTCATACCGGCGCAACCCGTTTCTATAAATATTTATGTCAAGTCTAAATTAATTAACTTAAATGCTACTTCGCCGCAGAATGGGCGCGTAGATCACAGAGCTTTGCAATAGAGGCTCCGTGACATCTTTCCGAAGCCAATTCTTAAATTCCGGGTTTTGTAGCCAAGCCTCACGGTATATTTGTTGAATCGTTTTTGGCATGATTCTTTTGTTTGCCACACGATTAACACACTTTAATATGGCACTTTCAAGATAGAGATGGCCACACTGTGTTTTTAATATGGATAAATCATTAAAAGGTACGTCACATAATAAAAAAAAAGTGGAGAAAGCCGATAAAATTTTTAAAAACGGCCAGAATTCCATCTGAGGAAGCAGCTGAAGCAAAAAACCAAGGACATGAATAAATTTGAACTGCAGTATACCATTAAATATCACGAATTGCAGATTTAGTTCAAAGATTGGTTTTAAGCCTTCATCAATTTATTACTTGGCAAAGAAAATTACCTTGTAAAAGAAAGTCTACCTTAATGAAAGCTGTACTTCATTTGATAGAAGCTTAAATGTAATGTGTAATGAGTTTTGTATAGTCATAAACTATATAATCATTTATTATATGTAATTTTGTTAAAAAAAAAATGTAGACAAAATTTGTGGGCGTGTCCACACCAATACAATAACACACAGAAGGAAACATCGCAGGCCACATAAAGTGTACCTATATATTTGTGATCAGCTCTTTGAGATGAGTTGTCCGTGTCCGTCTGTCCGTCTTGTCGCAAATTAGTCCCTTAGTTTTTGAGCTAGATAGCTGAAATTTTGCACATGGGTTTCTTTTTGCCATACGCTGTTCATTCCTAGGGGTACCAGGAGGGATACCTCCCATACATACCCACATTAAATGACAAACTTATAAAAAGTAATTGTACAATGAAGTGCCACTCAAACTGTGCTCATATATGATACTCAAACTATTGTTGTTTTGAGAAGTGAAAGTGTTTTATTTGTGCTCTGTGTTCAAAATTAATTTTCGTGTGTAGTTTTGATCATAGAAATCTAAATTTCGTATAGATTGGTTTCTGAACTGATTGTGCATAACTCAATTTCATTTGTTTAATTTTGTAAATTCAATTTTAGCTTTAATTAACATTTATTTAATTAATTATTAGTTTTTGCTCTGAGCAATTTGTTTTTGTGTTATCATTTGCTCTTGTATGCAGGGGCGCACAGTGGGGAAAAAGGTACTTTTTTTAATTCAAATCACTCCACAGGTCGTAATTTTTGAGCAAAACAGATGTACTTTTTTTTAATATTCATATTTAAATTCTCTATCGATTTGTCGAGCTCGATTTTTAAGATTCTATTTATTTATATACTTTTTTTTATTAAAAAATTGTGAAAAAATTATTAAATTGTAAAAAAATTTTTTTTCATTTTTTAAAACAACAAAATGCATCAGGAAACGAATAAAAAGAATGCAGAAGGGCTTTTTATGAGCACAGTGCAGTATAAAAACTAAATAAATTATTTAAGCAAATATATGTTGCTAATTTTCTAAAATCTTGAACACAATGCTTGAAAGTTCTAGTCTTTTCTTATTGGTGCAATTTATTATGTATAAATAAAATATATGTAATTATTAAATTCACAATTGTTTAAACAATTATTAATTGTTAATTTTCCAAAATGTTGTGTATAAGGCTAGAAAGTTCTAGTTTTTTCCCAATGGCTCAGCTTTTTGTAAATAAAATAGTTTCTTATAAGAAAAAATAAATATTTATTAATTTTACAATTGTTTAAACAAATATGTATTGTTAACTTTTCAATATCTTTTATAGAGGGCTAAAGTAGTAGGAGAGTGTATGTACCAAATCGAAATGATGTGATCTGCAAAAGACTGTATGTTCCAAATCAAAATGATCGAACGCGATTGGAATGTGTGTTTACATAAGCGTAATGATTTTGGTTTGGAACATACAGCGTTTTGCAGATCACATCATTTTGATTTGGTACATACACTCTCCTACTACTGGCTAAGAAATTCCAGTTTTTTTTCGCACTGGTGTAACTTTTTATAAATGAAGCAATTAGTTAAAAGAAAATCTTATAATAATTAAGTTGAAAATTGTTTAAACAATTATTTGTACCTAATTTTCCAAAATTTTGGGTGTGAGGTTAAAAAGTTCTGGTTTTTTCTCAATGGCTCAGCTTTTTCATGAATAGAACAATTTGTTTTTAGAAAAAAAAAAAAAAATTATTATTATAATTGTTTAAACAAATACGTATTGTTAAATTTCCAATATATTTGATATAAGGCTGGAAACTTCTTTTTTATCGCACAGGTACAACTTTTTATAAATGAAGCAACTAGTTTTAAGAAAAGCTTATTATTATTAAGTTAATAATTTTTTAAACTACTTTTTGTTAATTTATTTTGATAATTTAACTGTTTGAAGGAGGTTTTCAACAATTGTAGAATGTTTGCCTCATTCAGGATATTTGAATATTTTGTTAAAATATATGTTGGGAGTTCTTTATACTCGTATTTTACCTTTGTAATTGAGATTTTTGTTAATATATAAATTTGGGATTTTATATTTAAAAGAACAATAAACTGGAAAATATTACTTTTTCTCGATTGCAATTTTCAAAACTATTCAAATATGGGCGGTGCATAACTTTTTGATTCTGTAATTTTTTATTTTTTTATAAATATTTTTCATTTCATTTTATTTTGTTTTTCTTTTGCTTTTTGTCTCAATTTTGTATTGAAAATGTATTGTTGTGTTCCGAAGTGCAGCAACAAAAAAATTACAGCTACAGTCACACTGTGGCATGTTGGCTGTGTGATAACGCGGCCCACGTAAGTTGTGCTGCAAAAAATGGGAGAGTTGCCGATATTATCGAGGAAAATATCGGTCTTCGCTGGTCTTGCCTAATTTCATTGCCTAGTTTCATTGCGCCTGTGGGGCAGTTGGAACTATCAGTGTCAAATGTGGCCGACATTCATAAGAATTCTTATGCATCTGTTGTACAGCTTGCATCGGAGGTTGTTGCATCCACTAGCTTGAATGCTCGTGCCTCAATTGAGCCAAAGCAACTTGCCGCTGTACCTCCCGTTAAATCAATTTTTGTATCTTGGTTAGCGGAAGACAATTCAGAAGTTGATATTAATCACTTCCTTTTGTCTAAACTGCCAACTATAACTAATCTGAATACTACTAAATTTAAATTTTCTTTAAAAGGTCCATTTCGTCGCCTCCTGAATACAGTAGTGAACTTATATGTCCTAACTTCTGGCCTGCCGGCTGTGTCGTGCATTAATATAAATAAAAAAAACGGGTAATCACGGTGCCAAAAAACTAATTTCTTGCCGATCTCAAGTAGACCTTCCGATGGATCCTTCTAACCTCAGTTTAATCATTCATTTTTAGAATGTCAATGGGTTAAATTACAAACTTAATAGACTTTTCTTAAATAGTTTCACTTTTCATTCAGATATTATTGTATTCGTTGAATTAATTAATAATATTAATTATTTAACTTAACGTTTAGGAAAGATCGTATTCATCGTGTTGGTGGTGGAGTTCTAATTTCCGTTAGATCTTCTTATTCTACAGACTTGCTCTCTTTAGATAACACTGATGGCATTGAGTTTATTTGCTAATTCAAATTTATTTATTACATGCTCCTATATACCTGCTTCAGATGAATCTGTTTACTTATTGCATCTAACTGCTATTAAAATAGTTTTTTCTTTTGTTAAAGACACTGATAAGATTTTAATCATGGGAGACTTCAACCTTTCGAATATTTCTTGGACGGCCTCTGTTAATTGCTATGCTGCAATATCATCAGTTAGCTGTGAGCTTATCGATTCATTCCTGGATCTGTCCTTTTAGCAAGTATACTACATAGCTAATAGCATTAACCGAATTTAAGATTTGGTTTTTACCGACAATATAAATGATGTTTCCTTGTTCAGAAGCAATCCTCTTTCCATTCCTGAGGATGCATGAAAGATTTCGGACGACGTTCTTTCTAATTTGCTACCTACATCGAAACGCGTTTTCTGTTTTAAACAAACTGATTTCTTTAAGCTTAACTCTCTGTTTATTACCACTAACTGGTCTTTTTTGTAATCCTGTGATAATATTGAACTAGCTGCACAGTTTTTTTTACACTACTACGAATAAACATATGTGTTCCGAAAATTAAATTCACACGTAAACCACATTCTCCACCAGGTTTTCTCGTGATCTAATTAAATTAAAAAATTTTAAAAAATAGATTATTTAAAAAATTTAAAAGGTCCGGTTTGTCCGTTGATTACTCTAGATACGCTACATCTCGCTATAATTTTCAACACTTAAACAATTTCTGCTATCAGTCATATGTGGCACATGTCAAAGAGGATATCAAACGAGATCCTTAAAAATTTTATAACTTTATAAATACTCAGCGCAGATTGGATATATTTCCATCCTGTATGAAATTTAACGATGTTGAATGTTATAACGATCAAGGTATTTCAAATCTTTTTGCAAACTTTTTTCAAAGCCCCTACACAAAATTCAGTAACAATTGTGATAGTTCATACCCATATCACATTCCTCATTTCAATCAATTCAACATGCCAGTTATTGGCAGTGATACAGTATTACAATACTTAAAATCTTTAAAATTAACATTTTTACCCGGTCCAGATGATGTACCAAGTTGTGTTTTAAAACGGTGCGCAGAAGCGTTGTATAGACCAGTCTGCAAATTGTTTGATTTATCCCTGAATACCTCAGTCTTACCTAATATTTGGAAGCAATCCTTTATTATCCCCCTCCACAAAAAAGGCAGTAAATCTAATATTTCAAATTACCGAGGAATAGCTAAACTTTGCGTTATTCCAAAGTTGTTTGAACATATTATCACTGATCAAGTGCAGCATTTCGTTCTTTCTTTATTAAGTACATCACAACACGGATTAACCAAGAAGCGTTCGACTACAACCAACTTGTTAGAATTTACTTCGTTGGTAAATTGTCAAATGGATGTCATATACACTGATTTTAGTAAAACTTTTGACAGCGTCTGTCACTTCTTACTCCTTAAAAAACTGGATATCTTTGGTTTCCCTGGATTACATGCTATCTAACTTCTAGAACCCAAAGAGTTATCTTTAAAACAGCTATATCTAAGACTATTCGTGTAACTTCTGGTATCCCGCAGGGTAGCCACCTTGGTCCGTTATTATTCAATATTTTTATAAATGATTTGCCATCTCCCATAAAACATTCTAGCGTCTTGATGTATGCAGATGATGTACAGTTATGCTTATCTATTGTATCTCCTATCCAAAAAAATGTTTCTTCAACAAGATCTTGATTCCTTATCACAATGGTGCACCATGAACTACCTCACGCTTAACTGTGACAAATGTAAAACTATGTCCTTTTACCGAAAAAATTTAATTGTTACCTCATTAATGGTCACACTCTGGAACATGTCACACAATTCAATGATCTGGGGATTTTGATGGATCCTAAGCTGCATTTCGGCATGCATATCTCTCATCTATCTATCATTAATAAAGCTAGAGGCGTTCTAGGATATATTAAACTTTGGTCTAAAGAGTTTAATGATCCTCTTGAATACGCATCGTGTGTGTGGGACCCACAGTTTAAAAGGTATAGTGATAATATTGAATCTGTTCAAAAACAATTCTTACTTTTTGCACTGCGTAGTTTACACATCAACCTTCCATCCTACCAAAGCCGTCTTAAGTAAATCCACCTCCCAAAAGTATCTTGTCGTAGGACGGCTCTTGGTGTCACTTTCCTGCACAACCTTATTCTTGGTAATGTTTCTTCCCCATCTTTGCTTAGAAACATAAATTTTAATGTTCCTCCTCGGATTACAAGGAATTTTTCCCCGATATTTATTGGGACCTGTAAGACCACTTATTTACAGCACGACCCAATTCGCGTTTAATGTCAATCGTACGACCTATACTTTGTCCTAGTATATAACTCTATTTCTTCCGATCAGCTAAAATTCAATCTTTTAACTTATCTTAAGACTTAGCTTCCTATTAACCGATTAACTAAATTTCATTTGTTCTCATTTTTGGTAATTTTAATGTACTAGTAAAAAGTTGAAGCTAAAGTATCTTTATTGTTCAGCCCTATGTTTTAAGTATTAAATTTATCTTTATAGTGCATACTTTAATATATGGCTGATGTATTGCATGTCTACTAACCCCAGTAGTTCAGTACCGAAGTGACTTATGGTCGATACACAGTCGTGTTCGGTTTTTAATGGACCCCAGCTCGCTCGGGCTCTGGGGGGAAAGTGGCGTGGGATAGTTTAATAGTTTAGTAATTGATACTCAAACTGTAACAGAGAGAATTTAGTGATGCTAAGAAAGGAAGGTTGGTTGCAACCCGAAGGAGCGTGAAGAGTATTACATCTTTGGCAAAGCCAATGATAGCCTTCTTTCTGGTTTTTTGTTACTATTGATGCTACGTTATTAAGCAAATCAAACCCTTCCGAGTGGTGTAATTAGTTTTGAGATGTGGGCAAGTGTTTTGCAACTACAACACCAATCTGTATAGCAATTTTACATCGATTTTTTAGGATTACCCCCTGGTATCAAAAATAAAGACGTTTTCACGTCAAATACATAAATTTTTCAATAAACAAATTTTGTTCTGAATGAAGCTTCGCTCTACACGGGTGTCTCACGACACCTTTTTCTTTTTTTTTCAATACAGTGAAACTTACATAATACTATTGAATCCTTTTGGATGTTGATAACCAATTTAATAAGAAATATGCCTAGTTTCAGATTCGACTATCAGTTTTTGCGACTAATTGCTCGAATTTTGTTTATCTCTAATTGTTCAGGCGCGTTTTGAAAAAACGTGCCTCGCACTTCAGTCACCGTTCCGTTTGATATCCCGCTACATAGCAGATTGCTGGGTAGCAACAGAGGGAAGAAGAGGACGGCAAGTGCTCGTAAAAAAGCCAATTAATGGCTCTTCCCCAAAGCAAACCCAGCAGCAATACAAGGCAACTCGGATGCCTTCAGATAAACCTCCATCGTGCCAAAGTTGCCTCAGATATACTGGCAACGAGGTTTAACGCTGAGCTCTTGGATGTAGCTTTCATCCAAGAACCATGGGCATATAACGGAGTCATCAAAGGGCTCCAAAACTCAAATGGTAGGTTGATCTATGCCACCAATAAGAATCGCCCTAGTGCGGCAATTCTGATTAGTAACCAACTAACCTTTCTTCCTTGCTCAAGGTTTATTTCTGAAGACCTAGTGGCGATTTGGGCAAAACTGCCTACCAGCAAAGGGGAGCATGAGGTCATCCTTGCCTCTGCTTATCTACCGGGAGACGCGGCTACTGCCCCAACAGAGGAAGTTCTGGCCCTAGCGGAGTACTGTCAGCAGCGTCACATCCGATGGATTCTCTCCTGCGATGCAAACGCACACCACACAACCTGGGGAAGCAACGACATTAACACAAGGGGTGAGTACCTTCTTGAATTTTTACTAAGTCATAATATTACCATATTAAACCGAGGCAACGAACCGACGTTTGTGAATGCAATAAGAGGGGAAGTTCTTAAACTCACTCTTGCTAGTCACAATGTCTCATCGGAAGTCTCAAACTGGCACGTGTCACAGGAAACATCCATGTTGGATCATATGCACATACGGTTTGATGTGGGTGCAACTGTAACACAAGCCAAAGTTTACAGAAATCCCAAGAAAACCAACTGGGATATCTTTTACCTTTATCTACAGCATGGTACTAACTGCTCAAATAAGCATATTTATTTAAAATCAGAGCTTGAATCAGAAGCTGAAGAGCTTCATTCTAACATAATCAATGCCTTTTATAAAAGTTGTCCAGAAAAAGTGCATAAGCCACGAAGGGATGTTCCTTGGTGGAATAAGACGCTTACTGAACTTCGAAGCAAGGCAAGAAGATTATTCAATAGAGCTAAACGAACGGGGGACTGGGTTTCCTATTAAGAGGCTCTAACTGCCTATAATATAGAATTGAGAAGATCTAAAAGAGCTACTTGGAGGAATCATTGTGAGAAGATCTCAAATCTTCCAGATGCGATTCGCCTTCAAAAAGCCTTAGTTAAAGATCACTCAAACGGTATTTGTACCCTGAAAAAACCTGATGGCAGTTTTACACAAAACCCGGGAGAAACCAGCAAACTGCTGCTGCTGGACACTCACTTTCCGGGTCACTCAGCTTCTAAAGAACGCCCAGTACTGGTGGAATCCACGGTATCCATCAATACTGTAGATGTTAAGCTGGCTAGTAAACTGTTCCATGAAAAACGGGTGCAATGGGCTTTATCATCATTTAGCACATACAAATCTCCAGGGCCTGATGGGATATACCCTTGTCTGCTCCAACATGGAGCCAAGTACATTGTCCCAAAATTGGCCAGTACATTCAGAGCAAGTCTTTTGCTAGGGCATATCCCTACGAAATGGGCTGAAGTCAAAGTAGTGTTCATTCCAAAGGTAGGGCAAAAGCCAGAACAGCTACCTAAATCTTATAGACCTATAAGTCTCAGCTCATTTTTCCTAAAATCAATGGAAAAAATTTTGGATCAGTATATAAGGAATAACAACCTTATAAATTTTCCTCTACAAAAACTGCAATTTGCATACCAACGTGGCAAATCAACAGAAACTGCAATACATAGCCTAACAACTATCATTGAAAAGGCTCTTGATTCCAAACAAATAGCTCTATGTGCATTTATCGACATATCAGGAGCTTTTGATAATACTTCATATGAGGCAATAGAAAATGCCCTTCTACGGAAAGAAGTACCCACACCTATTATTAAATGGATAATAGCTATGCTTGAATCTCGGACTATTAATTTACAGCTTGGAGGAGAATTAAAATCTATCACAGCCACAAGAGGTTGCCCACAAGGGGGTGTACTCTCTCCACTTCTATGGACTTTAGTGATAGATGAACTCCTCTACAAGTTTAATGGTCTAGGTTTCAATACACAAGGTTATGCAGATGACGTAGTTGTATATATTGTGGGCTGGCATGAGCAGACTATCTCTGACCGCATGCAACAAGCCCTAAAAATAATAAATAAATGGTGCAGTGAGAAAGGGCTCTCCATTAACCCATCAAAAACTGTGCTGGTACCATTCACCAGGAAGAGAAACATTACTCTCAAATGTCCTGTGTTAAATGGCATCACAATCCAATTTTCCAACGAAGCGAACTATCTAGGGGTTATCCCCTAAAAGCTAACGTGGAACCAACATCTAAATAAAGTTACAAGAAAGGCTACAAGGGCATTCTTTGCTTGCACTAGACTTTTTGGTAAAACCTGGGGTCTAAATCCCAAAATGACCTACTGGATATTCACTACGGTCATTAGACCAATAGTCACGTATGCTTCCATTGCATGGTGGCCTAAAGTCAAACAAAGGAATGCAGTAAATATACTAAGTAAACTGCATCGACTTGTTTGTGTCAGTATCACAGGGGCTATGAAAAGGAAGCTACTATTACGCCTTGAGACTGGAAGGTATTGCCGATTTAAAAGGGGGCAATATTAAGGGAAACCTAAAAATTTTAGAAAATTTTCTAGACAGTCCCATTTTGCATGGAGATGATACTCTATTGTCTAAAATCATCTTCTGCAAACTTTTTCAAATCATTATTAGTGATCGTGAAGACTGGAGAACTAATTCTATTAAATTCAAACCCGGCTCCCAGATATGGTTTACAGACGGGTCTAAACTTGAAAATGGTAGAACAGGGGCGGGAATTTATGGCCCAAAATTCAACAAATCTATCCCAATGGGTACCTACCCAACAATATTTCAAGCGGAAATGTATGCCATTGAAATCTGTGCGAGGAAATGTCTTCGCAGGAAAATGAGAGGAGTACATATTTACATACTCTCGGATAGTCAAGCGGCCTTAAAAGCCCTACAGTCGGTCACTTTCATATCGAAGATGGCATATGACTGCCTTAACCTGTTAAATGAACTGGGTAACTTTAATACTGTTGTATTAAGATGGGTACCAGGACATGACGGTCATGATGGCAATGAAAAGGCCGACTACTTAGCTAAACAAGGGGCGATCATGCCCTTTTTTGGTCCTGAGCCTTTCTGTGGTCTCTCGAAAAGCCACAAAAACGAAGCAATCAGGAAACTTGAGGAAAAGAAATTTCTAAAACACTGGGTGAACTCCACCGGACAACGCCAGGCAAAACAATTCCTCACTCTTTCAAAGGGTGTCTCGAATAAGCTTCTCTCACTCAGTAGAGTAGACTTACGCATTTTGACTGGATACTTCACGGGTCATTGCAACCAAAATAAGTTAGGTCTTTCCGACACTGACGTATGCCGATTTTGTGAAATGGATAAAGAAAGTTCAGAGCATATACTCTGCAAATATCCTGCACTCGGTAGACAAAGACTTCACCACCTCGGTGACACTCTTGTTAATCCACACAAATTTTGGAACAACAGACCCCAAGTAATGTTAAGATTCATCAAAAGTCTAAACATATAAGGTTTCTATAAAATAAGGCCATGTACAATAGATCTTATTGGTCGCATTGTTTTCGGGCCCGTTATTATTATTATTACTCGCTTCGCTTATAATGCAGCTCTCTAGAGTTGAAAGTATTTTTAAAATCATTTAACTAGTTTTTGAGTTTATTCATTACAAAAAAAAAAAAAACTTTCCTCTCTATAATATAACAACAGTATGGACAACAATAATTTGCACATTGAGATAAGATTAATTTCAAAAGGGTTATGTAAGTTAACATCTACTTCTCTGCACCTGGGTAGCGGTATTGAAAATAAACGGTACTGCAGTTGCGCCTGACAATAAGCGGTACCTCGGCAGCGCAGTCGCTGCTAATATTGTTTTATGATTGCGTGGTAGAGCAGGTGAAATATCAGTTGATCTGATTTGGTCTGAAATAAATGTTCGGAGGAGCACAACGTGTTTCTATGCTTCTGTCACCAAATTAACAATTGCAAAATCAAATAATTTAATGCACATAGTGCAGCTAGTTGCAAGGCAGCTCAGCTCCGTTAGGTCAGGTTCTATTCCAGATTCCGCTGGTAAATTCCTAATAAACCTATGCACATAGTGCATTCTGTGGTATTGAATAGTTAATTGGCACCCGAACAAGAACTAACGAGAACCCTGGAATACTCTTTGCAATAACAAATTATATTTTATGAAGTCACAGAAAGATACGTACTTTTGAGCGTTACAAAAGTGTGACCAAATTAAGATATTGTCATAATATTGTATATACAAAAATCAGTAAAAGTACTGTGTTGCCTTTCCACGCTACAAAACTTTGTACACAAATTTTAAATTTAAATTTTTTCTTAAGTAAACTTTGAATAAAATATTACATTTTTACAGGAAAATTTTAGTGTCAAAAAACAAGACATTATTTATCAAAATTTCAAATTCGATCCATTTTTGTGTAAAAAATTCTTGGTAAAAAACTTAACACAACATTTTCGGCTTAATGAATCCAAAATTAGAATCCGCTATTGTCAGTAATGGCAATGAAGTAACTGAAAAGCCCATGATTGAGAAACCATTTACTAGTTGCATGCTCAATGGACCAATTCGGTCTAAGGAAAATATGTCAACTGCGAATGCATTTAAATATTTAAATAAAAACATGCAAAAATTATCGCTATCGGACATTAACAGTAGTAACATTGATTTAAAGAATAAACATTTTATTAGGAAATTAAACAAAGAAGTCGAGTTGGAAAAGAGCAAACAAAAATCCATTAAAATTACATCCAAACATTTTCGTATGTCACCTTGTCCATTTAAATGCTGTGCTGCTGTTATTGACATGAGATCTTTATTTTCGCATTATGTGGAAAAACATTATAATCAAGAAGTACCCTTCGTGGATATGAATTGCGGAAAGCAATATTCGAGCAAATTGGTTGTAAATCTCTTAAATTTGGAAATGGATGATAATCAACTTATCGGCATACTTGCATACGAACGAGAAAAGTAAGTATAATAGAAATTAGGAAAATTTTAATATTCCATATTATTAATAACAATCGACATCTCACTATTACAGCCTTAATCCAATGGAATGCGCACGAAACACATTTTTACCTGAATCATTAGAGAAGTATTCAAAGTATACGATCATGATGTTCTTTGCTTGTCGAACTTCACGGTATTTTACCGGACATTCTAGCAAAAATGCAATAGGTCCTAAAATTAAACGAAAAGAAATTCTCATCATATGGGCTATATCACCGACACCGGATGTTCCATTGGTACTACATGCTACTATACGTGATCCGGAAAACAAACGTTACTATCGGAAATATTTTGCAATCCGTAGTATGCAAGATAATCAGATAGCAAAAGACTTCATTGATAACGATACAAATTGTATACTATGTTCCATGGATGACCTATTGCCATTAACTAATGGTCAGGAGAAAACTTTAACAATCCATATTCGCGTTCAGGAGGGAGATTTTAATAAAATGAAAATACGATTGTTCTAGTTATCTGATTTGGTTATGATTGAATAAAGTCAAAATTGCCAAGACCAGTGTTTGAGTCGAACATGAAACCGTATAAGGATTATAGAGAAGAGGAAATATGTGTTCAGGACTACACGGTGTTACAATAAAGTATCTGTAATGATCCGGAAAAATATAACTGAAACGAAATATTTGTTTTTTTTTTAAATTTAGTATTCAACAGTGATTCAAACTCGTGGTCCAACTCGTTTTGTGGAAAATCATTCATTCGGTCTCAATGTCTTCAAAGTGACTTCCACTCCGCACTTTATCACTTATTTTCTGGATCGTATCGAAAGCACCACTTTTCATCCTCTGGAACAAATTTATTCAGGTAGTTTTGATCATTTCTGGCCATCAATTAAAGATTGTGTCACTTACACAGTGTAATAATCTTTACTCAGACCTTTGTTCTACATGAATGAGACGAATTGTTTCTCTACTAATATTCAAAGCCCTTTTTCCATCATTATTAATGAAGCATTGCGGACATCTATACATCTGTTAATTGATATCATCTTAGAAAACAATACAATTAATGATGATATAAATTTATTTAGATTAGGCTTTTCCTCATTACCATACTTCTCTTACAAGATGAAAAACGGTACTGAGTTGAAATTTTTGTTAGATACCGATTCTAAAAGGGAATTTAATTGGAACCCTGTTGAAAATGACACTTGCTTCGATGCAAACTCCGTAGTTGGGAAAATTAAAATCACGCATTATGCCAATATCGATATCTTCGATCCTAAAATAGGTAAAATAAAGTTTTTCATACTTCCTGATCCGAAAATGTTTGATGGTATTATTAGTAACGATAGCTTGAAGGGACTTGGCGCTGTCATTTTCACTGAGAAAATCTATTTCACCCTTCCGTTAGACTTGCATACTTCGTATAGGAATTTATACATTTTGAATTGATCCAAGTGAAGAGTCTCATTACCGTACAGTATGTAAATTAAAAAATAGTAAGGGTAAGGAATCATTTCAAAATTAGGTGAAGGAATAATGAAAAACCATAACGGAATGGAATCTTTTTACAAGCGACCATATACTATCGCTTGGAGTCGTAAACGCAGACTAACTTAACCAATGCTGTAAGAAGACTAGGGAAGCTTAGCAAATCAATCAAACATGTTCAATGTTTGAGTAACGTTATAATTGTTATTTGCTAAAACTGTCCCTAAACCGTACCATTCAGCCGTTACGCCTTCCTACAGTATTGGGAAAAATTATTCCTTTTTTATTACTTAACTTAATTTGTGTTTTCTAGAAATTAGCTAGCGTTAGTTAAATTGAGGTTTTATCATGTGCACTATTAGAATCTACAATGGGCATTGTCCATCCTATTCAAGTGGTAATTGAGTTTACCGTGACCACTCAACATGACGGCGAAAATACCCAAGGTTTTTTTTTGACATGCTTACCCAATGGATGCCAACGGCTAATCCTAATATCTTTAAACTTATATGGTTGGTGAATATACAACAGACACTTAAAGTGCCAAATTTCAGTTCGATAAGTCAAAAAATAAAAGAAATGTTTGTATGGGAGGTACTCCTCCTGGTAATCCAAGGATCATGAAATTTACATGGTTGGTGAACATAAATCAGAGACGTATAATGTACGTATAATATTTTAGTTCGATAAGACAAAAAACACAAAAGTTTTTGTAATAAGAACATTAATTTTAATTTGGGTTTGTATGGAAGGTACACCTCCTGGTAGTTCTACGATCTTGAAATTAACATGGTTGATGAATTTAAGTATGACCGGCACTTATAGCGTCCAAATTTCAGTTCGACAAGTGAGAAAACAAGAAAGTTTTTCTAATAAGAACATTAATTTTAATTTGTCTTTGTATGGGAGATACCGCTTCTAGTAATTCTACGATTTTGAGATTTACATGGTCGGTGAACATGAGTCAGAGTCGTATAGTGTCCAGTTTGACAAAGAACAAAAAAAAAAATTCCAATAAGAACATAAATTTTAATTTGGGTTTGTATGGGAGGTACCCCTCCTGAAAGTTCTACGATCTTGAAATTAACATGGTTGATGAATATAAGTATGACCGGCACTTATAGCGTCCAAATTTCAGTTCGACAAGTGAGAAAACAAGAAAGTTTTTCTAATAAGAACATTAATTTTAATTTGTGTTTGTATGGGAGATACCCCTTCTGGTAATTCTACGATCTTGAGATTTACATGGTCGGTGAACATGAGTCAGAGACGTATATTGTCCAGTTTGATAAGACAAAAAACAAAAAAGTTCTTCCAATAAGAACATTAATTTGAATTTGGGCTTGTATAGGAGGTACTTATCCTAGTGGTCCGATTCGCTTGCTTCCGACAAATGTGCAGCATGTGGTAAAAAAAATTCGTACAAAATTTCAGCTCTCTAGCTTGTATAAATACAGACGGACAGACGAACATGGCTAAATCAACTCGTCTCATCGAGCTGACCAAGAATATATGTACTTTATGAGGTCTCCGATGTCCCCTTCTTAGTGTTACAAACTTCTTCACAAACTTATAATATTATTCACTGCGTGAAGAGTATAAAAATTAAAGGGGTCACCATACGAGAAACATGTGCTCCAAAATGCAATGCGCACAATTTTCATGTTTTGTTTCTCATTTTGGTTATTTTTTTTCTAGTAATCTTTTAGGTGCTGTTTAAATATTTCACTTTTCCGACAAAAAAAAAGCAAGAAAATTTTACATAATTTCAGACAGAGGTACAAGCTTTATTTCCAACGAATTTGCATACATAGTATTAAACCTTGTGCGGTGGTACGGAATCTTTCGTGACCAAGTCCGTTTCCCACTTGAGTGATATTTTTTTGTGTGTTAGATTTGCACGAATAACTTCGGCAAACCTGAAACTGTGTCAGATGACAATTTATAGAAGGGTTCAGGGCTATTTATTTATAGGAAATACGGATTCCATTCTAGCTAGAGCCCCTAGTATTTTTATTAGGACAATTTTTTGTCGCAGCACTTGTTATCCGACCTATCCATAAACAAAACTGTGAAGTCCAAAATAATATCAAAGTTTTTAGAGTAGAGAGATACAAAATTGCTAAGCACATTTTCCTTGCTTTGCTAATTTTAATATAATCTGACCACTGGAAATATGTGCCAACATCTTACTATATCCATAATACTCATATAATTTATGTTAGTGCGAAGTGTATACAAATTAATGATTACTTTGGGCATGTCTCTTGTCGCTTGATGTCGTTGTTCCTCTTGCAACTGCTCCTTCCATCAGTCAATTTTAATAATGATGATGTCTGGCCTTGACATTGTCCTGCAAACACCAACACAATACTAATTTAAGCTTCTACTTGCATTTCTGACTGCTTGATGCTTGACTTCGGACCATTTAAGTTCTTTAAATAAAAAATTTAAAAAAATAATCGCTAGCTTTGGTCTCACCGAAACTGATATGCGGATTGGGTACTATTATTTTGAAATTCCTGTTTTTCCACGGGATGTACTCTGTACTTCGTTATATAAAACAATTAATCGATATGTATACCCCATAGAAGATCAAAACATATTCATGAGGAGTAGAGGGCCTCGAAAACATATACCAATTGATGAAATATACTTTTTCGCTTTTAATTCAAAGTAAAAATTGAACATATCATAGTACACAAAGAGACCATGTTGCGCATATTTGCCCGATCGATCATATTTTCTACTATTTAAGAAGTAATATAGAAATTATCGTACTGTAACATATTTTTTAGTATTCTTATTCGCGGAATATCTATTTCAGTAATCAAATAATTCCAATTGATGGAATAGAATGGAGAGATAGACATACTAAGCTAAACGATTCTCCTCATTAAGCTGATCATTTCAATATACTATACAGAGTGTATAGGATCTTCGATGCTCGGTATATGTGACAAACATCATGACAAAGTTATAACATCGTTTCTCACTAGTGTGAAGGTATCAAAATTAACTTATTAGTATTCAAGTCTCATATTATTTTCATTTTAAGCTGGACTTTGAACAAAGTTTCGTCATGAAAGGTAAATCAGGAGAAAAATACTCGTACAATATTATAAGAATTCATGGCATCCTGATGAGTTGTTGTTGTTGTTGTTGTTGTTGTTGTTGGCATCTCACTTGAATTATTTGCCGCGACGAATTGTCGTGAAATGCTTAGCCACTATTACATTTTAAGAAAATGATCATGACGATGCGAATGATGATTATGATAATCATGATAATGCTCTTTGCTAAGGTAAAACAAAAACATACAACATACTCGTATACTTATAAGGTCGTCGACGATTTCATTTCGGAATTTTGTGAATATGTTTAACATTGTATGTAGTATTAAATGAATAAATAAATATTTATGAAGTATTTTTTATAATTTTTCTTAAATTCTTCATGACAAACTCAAGGATGTTGGAACTTAAAGTTAGTATTGCAAAAATAAAATATGATATCCAGAAGAAATGAAAACAAAACAACAATAAGTTAATAAGGATGGTATAGTCGGATGGGTCCTCCTTTGAAATCCCATAAAAATCATGGCCATGACCTTTCCGGCCGATAAGACCATCTTTAACTTCTTTGGAGCAGATTCACCCCGAAAAATCCATTGTTTTGACTGTCACTTGGTCTAATGGATCCAGGTTTCGACTCGACGTAAAAACCGATTGGGCCGATACCTTTTTCATGCTTGACTTATCATGTACTGGAGACCTGTCTTGCTTTGCACGGTTGCATTAGACTGTCATTTCCTATTTACATATTTAAAAGCATTCTGTTTGTTTTTCTTGTTCTACGACGTATATAAGAAGTCTTTCATTCTTGGCATAATGGAATTAAACAACTTTAATTAAATTTAAGTATTTCCAGTATATTGTGCACCACTGTATTGGACATGAAAACCTTTCGGAGAAAATTCTTTAAATGACTGTCAAAACCGTATAAAAATGCGTGGCCTAGAAGTAATCATTAAACTTTCTAGAATTTCGGCTTTGCTTTATAGTACTATGTAATGATCATATTCCTCTGCCACTTAACGCACTTCCGTTCGGCAATCAGCAAGAATCACGTCGTAGACCTTTTCAAAGATTTGCTCGTTACCCACATGAATGATTTGAAAATTTAAAACATCCGATTGGATTATACTGTGTCATACCTCATGGCGAAATTATCAGATTATGAAGCTGCAGAAAACTATTCAGACAAGTTCCAAGTTTTTAATACAGATGAAACTGCATTATAGTTGAAACGAATGCCTAAAAGAATCTTTATTTCCAAAGAAATAAATAAAGAAACTGGCTATAAGGATGCATTAAAATCAACTTATGTTACTGCTAAGTGCTTCGGGAAGGTTAAAACAAATATAATTTGCCTTTGTTTTGGAAAAGCATCAAAAAGACTATTCACCAGTGGCTTTACGATTGCTTTTTGTCCGAAATAGGTACTTTAAAACGAAATACAATAACTCTACTACTGATAGATAACGCACACAGGTCACCATTCGAATTAATGACAACATCCTTTCCTTCAAACACCTTAAATTTTGCACTATTTGTTTTACATGAAACATACCAATTAATTCACGTATTAGAGGATTGAAAGCTCTTTCCAATAAATGACTGCGCCAACTTGATTGACTTAGTTGTGCAAAATATAAAACCTTCAAATCTGAAAAACTGCTGGAAAAAATTGTGTCCAGAAGTTGTTAAGAAAACCAGCGATCCAGACACCATTTACTAC
This sequence comes from Amiota communis, assembly GCA_037043315.1. Lineage (NCBI taxonomy): Eukaryota > Metazoa > Arthropoda > Insecta > Diptera > Drosophilidae > Amiota > Amiota communis. The sequence continues at coordinate 157,485 of JBAMAV010000198.1, read as the reverse complement.
CATATTATTATATTGAGCAGCCCAATTTAGTGGTGGATAAAAGGATTTGACGTTATGCTGCAGCGTTACATCAATGAATTTTTCGAAAATGAACATGATTAAATAAAGACTATTTGCTGCAATATAGGTAGATGTATACGTCAATACGAGGGGTACTATGTATATTTCAGGATCTGGCTAATGTCAATAGCTAAAATCTGGTAACACCATAATAAAGTTTGACATTTTTTAGCATAAACGAGCTCACAACGTTTTGATGTACAAGTGCTATTTGTTTCGTTTACAGTGAGTTAAGAAAATCAATTTGGCCAAAAAATGGAAATTTCAAGAGAAGGTTTTAGTTGGATAATTTTTCACAACTTTCGACGTGAATTATCCCAACATGAATGTGTCGATGAACTCAGTTCTTTGTATGGCGATAAAGCATCATCAAAAACCACAGTATATCACTGGTATTGTGAATTTAATCGTAGTCGTAGTCGTCCAAAATCGGTTGTTGTGCAACAAAACATCGATGTAGTGCATGAACTGTTAAATCAAGATCGTCATGTGACATATCGTGAGATAGAGGCATCCTTGCACATTAGTTCCACTTCAATACATTTGATTGTTGTAAAAGAAAAGTTGTAAAAAAAATTTGCAGTCGTTGGATACCACATAATTTATCAATAGCTCAAAAAAAGGCTCGCGTCGATTGGTGTAAGGAAATGCTTAAAAAGTTCGAGCGTGGTGCTTCAAAAGACGTGAATAAAATCGTGACAGGTGACGAAATATGGATTTATGCGTAAAAACCGGAAACAAAACAGCAATCGAACGTGTGGGTGTTCCAAGACGAGCCAAATGCAACAAAAGTTGTTCGCGCTCGAATCACTGCGAGGCAAATGGTCTTCTGTATCTTCGGCCGAATGGGTCATGTGGGCACTGTTCCGACACGACAATTTGTTTGCAAGAAGTCTTCAGAGAAATTCGCAAAACCATCCGCCAAAGACGAATCATTCTCCATCATGACAATGCGAGCTCTTACACATCTCGTCAAACATGTGAATTTTAAAGCAGTCAAAACATCGAATTGATGACTCATCCTCCTAACAGTCCTGATTTGGCACCCAATGACTTCTTCTTGTTCCCGAATAACAAAGGTAAACTGCGTGGTCAACGATTTACGAGCGCCGAAGAAGCAGTTGAAGCGTTCAAAAACCATGTTTTGGAAGTGTCTCAAGAGGAATGGAAAAACTGCTATGACAAATGGTTTGAACGAATACATAAGTGTATTGATCATCATGGTGAATATTTTGAAAAACAATAAAGCCATTTTCATTTAATAATGTGTGTTACTATTTGCTATTCCCGAAATATAAATATATATACCCAGAATTTTCTTTATTAAAAAATCAAACAATCTATTAAGGCATATTCAACATTTTGGAGCCTTTGGCGAGATACCATTCCAAGCAAATAACAACATATGTGCTATCCACATTAAGAGTGAATTATGGGTGAAAATAGTCCCGTTGATTCATGTAATTTCTTAAACCTTAAGTCAAAGGCAATTTGTTACCGCCTTATAAAATTGACTGATGGCAATGGCTTTGAGGGGCTAAGAGAGGGGTGGATGAAGGCAGCCAAGATGAAGTCGAATCTTGTGAAAATTCACACAAGTTTGTTAGAAATGGATGTCGAGTGTGTTTCTGTAGAGCTATCTGAACTGCACTTCAATGTGAACTTAGCAAACACACCACTGCTCAATTTTTAGGGTGAATCCGGATGAATCGCAGCCAGTCAGTCCTCTTCATGGAAAATGGGTTGCGTTTGCCTCAGTTGGCGTTGCTGAAGTTCAATGTTGACTTTTATTCAACGTTTACCACTGTCATTGACAATGAAAGTGAACTCACTTCTGTTGAGAAATTACAGCATCTACGTTCCTGCATAAGTGGCGCTGCTCTGGATATAAGTTAACATCTACTTCTCTGCACCTGGGTAGCGGTATTGAAAATAAACGGTACTGCAGTTGCGCCTGACAATAAGCGGTACCTCGGCAGCGCAGTTGCTGCTAATATTGTTTTATGATTGCGTGGTAGAGCAGGTGAAATGTCAGTTGATCTGATTTGGTCTGAAATAAATGTTCGGAGGAGCACAACGTGTTTCTATGCTTCTGTCACCAAATTAACAATTGCAAAATCAAATAATTTAATGCACATAGTGCAGCTAGTTGAAAGGCAGCTCAGCTCCGTTAGGTCAGGTTCTATTCCAGATTCCGCTGGTAAATTCCTAATAAACCTATGCACATAGTGCATTCTGTGGTATTGAATAGTTAATTAGAACCCGAACAAGAACTAACGAGAACCCTGGAATACTCTTTGCAATAACAAATTATATTTTATGAAGTCACAGAAAGATACGTACTATTGAGCGTTACAAAAGTGTGACCAAATTAAGATATTGCCATAATATTGTATATACAAAAATCAGTAAAAGTACGTTTCCACGCTACAAATTTTTCCGCAAAACTTTTTGTGGTGTTGCCTTTCCACGCTACAAAACTTTGTACACAAATTTTAAATTTAAATTTTTTCTTAAGTAAACTTTGAATAAAATATTACATTTTTACAGGAAAATTTTAGTGTCAAAAAACAAGACATTATTTATCAAAATTTCAAATTCGATCCATTTTTGTGTAAAAAATTCTTGGTAAAAAACTTAACACAACATTTTCGGCTTAATGAATCCAAAATTAGAATCCGCTATTGTCAGTAACGGCAATGAAGTAACTGAAAAGCCCATGATTGAGAAACCATTTACTAGTTGCATGCTCAATGGACCAATTCGGTCTAAGGAAAATATGTCAACTGCGAATGCATTTAAATATTTAAATAAAAACATGAAAAAATTATCGCTATCGGACATTAACAGTAGTAACATTGATTTAAAGAATAAACATTTTATTAGGAAATTAAACAAAGAAGTCGAGTTGGAAAAGAGCAAACAAAAATCCATTAAAATTACATCCAAACATTTTCGTATGTCACCTTGTCCATTTAAATGCTGTTCTGCTGTTATTGACATGAGATCTTTATTTTCGCATTATGTGGAAAAACATTATAATCAAGAAGTACCCTTCGTGGATATGAATTGCGGAAAGCAATATTCGAGCAAATTGGTTGTAAATCTCTTAAATTTGGAAATGGATGATAATCAACTTATCGGCATACTTGCATACGAACGAGAAAAGTAAGTATAATAGAAATTAGGAAAATTTTAATAAATAATTCCTTATAATTAATCACAATCGACATCTCACTATTACAGCCTTAATCCAATGGAATGCGCACGAAACACATTTTTACCTGTATCATTAGAGAAGTATTCAAAGTATACGATCATGATGTTCTTTGCTTGTCGAACTTCACGGTATTTTACCGGACATTCCAGCAAAAAAGATCTTAAAATTAAACGAAAAGAAATTCTCATCATATGGGCTATATCACCGACACCGGATGTTCCATTGGTACTACATGCTACTATACGTGATCCGGAAAACAAACGGTACTATCGCAAATATTTTGCAATCCGTAGTATGCAAGATAATCAGATAGCAAAAGACTTCATTGATAACGATACAAATTGTATACTATGTTCCATGGATGACCTATTGCCATTAACTAATGGTCAGGAGAAAACTTTAACAATCCATATTCGCGTTCAGGAGGGAGATTTTAATAAAATGAAAATACGATTGTTCTAGTTATCTGATTTGGTTATGATTGAATAAAGTCAAAATTGCCAAGATCAGTGTTTGAGTCGAACATGAAACCGTATAAAGATTATAGAGAAGAGGAAATATGTGTTTAGGACTACACGGTGTTACAATAAAGTATCTGTAATGGTCCGGAAAAATATAACTGAAACGAAATAGTTGGTTTTTTTTTTTAAATTTAGCAGTGATTCAACAGTGATTCAAACTCGTGGTCGAACTCGTTTTGTGGAAAATCATTCATTCGGTCTCAATATCTTCAAAGTGACTTCCACTCCGCACTTAATCACTTATTTTCTGGATCGTCTTTACTCAGACCTTTGTTCTACAGAAATCCCATGTAAGAATGAGACGAATTGTTTCTCTACTAATATTCAAAACCCTTTTTCCATCATTATTAATGAAGCATTGCGGACATCTATAATTGATATCATCTAAGAAAACAATACAAATAATGATGATATAAATTTATTTAGATTAGGCTTTTCCTCATTACCATACTTCTCTTACAAGATGAAAAACGGTAATGAGTTGAAATTTTTGTTAGATATCGGTTCTAATAAAAATTATATTAAAAGGGAATTTAATTGGAACCCTGTTGAAAATGACACTTGCTTCGATGCAAACTCAATAGTTATCGATATCTTCTATCCTACAATAGGTAAAATAAAGTTTTTCATACTTCCTGATTCGAAAATGGTTGATGGTATTATTGGTAACGATAGCTTGTTAATAGTAGATAGAATTCGTAAATAGTATTGAGCTACGCCTGGACCATTTAGAAGAAAAGGACAGAAACATTCTAAAAGCAATAATATACCAATGTCCAATACTTTTTGCATAACCAAACAAAAAACTTACTTTCCTGACTAATGTTCTGGGCGAAATTAGAACAGGAAATACCAGAGCTATCTACTCAAAATCATATCCCTACCCAATGGCTTTAAAATCTGAAATTGATGTCCAAATAAACGAATTGTTGAGAGATGGCATTACTCGCCATTCACGGTCCCCTTTCAACTCCCCGGTATGGATTGTGCCAAAAAAATAAGATGGATCTGGTATAAAAAAATATCGCATGGTGATAGATTACAGAAAGTTAAATGAAAACACTATTCCTGATTGCTATCCTGTGCCAGATACTAATTCCATTTTAGCAAACCTTGGAGATTGTAAATTCTTCACAACTCTAGACCTAAAAAGCGGATTCCATGAAATCTGTCCGAAGGGAATTGATATTGAGAAAACCGCCTTCTCAATTAACAAACGAAAGTATGAATCACACTCTTCCAATTGGTCTTCGAAATGCTCCGCAATTTTCCAACGAGCGCTCGACGTTATTTTACGAGAACATATTGGAAACAAATGTTATATGTGTGTCGATGATATTATAATATTCGGTAAAACCAAGGAAGAACATATCCCTAACCTTTAAATAATACTTAAGACCCTTGAATATGCGAATATTAAGATCCAGTTGGATAAGTGTGAATTTATTAAAGAAAAGTTATAGTTTCTAGGATTTGAGTGGAGGAGGAATAATAATGAATCCAAAAAAAGTTGATTCATGATGTTAAATCGTTTCTTGGAACTACCGGCACTATCGTAGGTTCTTACAGGGGTACGCAGAGATAGCTTAACCTTTGACATCTATTCATCGAGGCGAATTGGGCAGAATACGAAAGTCAATGTCAAAGAAAATCTTCATTAACCGTAACCCAGAGCAAATCAAGAACTGCCTAATTTCGGATGAGGTAATACTTTTCTATCCTGATTTTAATAAGAATTTCGAGGTAACCACTGATGCAACGAATTATGCGCTTGGAGCTGTTCTTTCTCAGGATGGTCGGCCAATAACGTTCATTTCAAGAACATTGGGTCGACAAGAAAAAAACTATGCCATTGGCTTTGGGAAACCTTCGCAATTTTTTGTATGGCATATGGCAGTAGGAAGGTTGAAATTTGTACCGACCACCATTAACTTATACACTTAGTAACAAAACTTCAAATGCAAAAAGAGGAATATAATTATGAACTTCTTTACAAGCCTGGTAGCAAGGCTACCACAATCTAATGTTAATTCTTTAACTGCTACTGTCCATTCTGGTGACAGTCTATCTAAAAACCTTTTTCCGTTGATTGAAACTCCCATCAATGCAATCAGAAATCAGTTATTCTTTAACATTTCTGACAGTACTCCTTCATACGAGCACAAAACTGTATTTTCCACATGTCATCGCCATATTATGAATGAAACAAGTTATAGTTATTCGAAGTTAATTGACTTGTTGAGCCGTTATCTTAATCCTTCGGTTATCAACTGTATTAAAACTTCCGAACATTTTATGTTAAAAATTCAGCAAATTTATGCCGCGCATTTTGGAAATTTTAAAAAACGTTTCACTTAGTTAGAGGTGGAAGATGAACCCGATCAAGAAGAAGAAATAACCCATGGTTAGGTAATACTCCAATACCACCAATGTCCAGGACACACAATACACATTGACAGTTTGCTACTGATAAATTTAAGGTATTGACTTTGATTGACAAGTTTACAAAAAGTCGATTGAAAATAAACGTAAGCCACTCTGGAAATAGTGTTCTATTTTGGTGTTCCAAATTGGAAATTTTTAAAATGAGAAATCCTTCAATTCGAAAGCTATAAAATCTATGCTACAAAATGAATTTGGTATTCAAAACCGCAAAAAAGCGAAGTAAATGGTCAAGATGAACGTTTTCATTTAACACTTACTGAAATTATGAGGTGCTTAAAGCAAGACCATCCTACAAGAACTTTTCAAGAGTTATTAGAATCTGCTGTAAACGAATATAATTATTCAGTTCATTCTACCTTTGAGAAAAAAACCAGTTGATCTTTTTTTTTTGGGAGACCCTCATTATATGGCTCTGAGAATTATGAAGAGATCAGATTGAACAATTATGAAAGTTTGGTTCGAAAACAGGGAAGGGACATAAATGATCATAATCAGAGAAAACAGCCAATAAAACAGTATAAAACAGGTGGTGTAATTTATGTAAGACAAAATAAATATAAATGTTTTAATTACTATTGTGGACGTGGAATGGCTTAAAACCTATTGAAAAAATTAGTTGTGATTCCCCTAATTGTATTTTGCTATGAAGAAGTACGCAAATTTTTACTACTTTTTTCTGTTGACTATAATTCAGAGAATAGCGAATCAAGTGATTCTGAGACAGAAAGAGTACAAATCAGCTTTTGCTTATTACCAAAAACAAAATGGTATGGAGTATCACTTCATTACCTCAACCAATTGGAACTGCGGCTGAGAATATTATCTCAACACAAGCAGGACCAACTCCAGATGCGTTGACATGATGCCAGCCTTTTTGTTGTTTTGTATAGAGCATATATTGCCTTACGCATTCTTGCAGGCATATGTTGGTGCTGCAACTTTTGTTCGCCTCATTTTCAGATCCATGATGTTTGAGGGTAATTTTCACATGATTATAAATGCGCTCCATTTCTGTCAAGTTTCATGTCGAATAAAAATGCATAGCAACGATAAATTTGCTGTTATTCGTGAACTATAGGACCATTGAAAACTCTTTCTTGCAATGTTTTACATTTACCACGAAAATATGACCAAAAGATGAAATTATTTGAAACGAAAATTACATAGTATATGGGGCTCTTTCTTTAGCTAAGCCGCATTTGATGAAGCGAACTAGATTCCCTAAACAACAATTCTCAGCACAGACTAAGATACGAACACCATCCTCAGCTTCAGTGGCCTCTTTCATTAATGCTAATTCTAATTCAGCGAGATTTGTAGTTGTTGACACCAAATGGTCCCTTAATACAAAATAAGTAATTTTTAATTATCTCATCCCTGCAAAGGGAGTAATGTTCTTGTTGATGCTTTTTAACGTTATGATTTCGCTTCCACCACTTCCCCTATCAAAGGCAGTGTGCTGTGATTGGTATGATACGGAAACCTGTCAGGCCGGAGAACCTTGTTGCGTCAATATCGACCGATAGGTTTGCTGCCGGTTATCTTCAAGATATTCTAAAGAATATTTCTTCAACGAATGCTGGCAGTAAGTGGCGTCCAGAGTGCCTTACCTGAATTACCAGTTTGGCTTTTGGCATCTTCATGGTGCACCAGAACAGGTCCATCGAGTTGTGCAGCATGTCCTCGAGACCTTTGAGAACAAACAATATAGCTCTGTCATCTTTCTGGATATTCAGCAACCGTTCGATCGGATCTGGCATGCAGGCCTCCTTTATAAGCTGAAGTCCTTCCTCCCAGGTCTTAAAGTAATAGCAGGGCTATTAATGTACGCTCCGCGCCACTTGAATAGGACGTCCTGTAAACCGTCAGTATAAATGCAAATCACTCAAAAATTAACATTACAATTAACGGTTTTTTCTTGAGTGTTTTTTCAATGAATATTTAGCTGTCTATATGAAAAAAAATTGAGCGCTGGAAATAAACCGTTTTATTTATTTTGCTATTTTGTTTTGATATCCATCAAAAACCATGCACAAATTTTTGCGCCACTTGAATAGAACATGTGTTTAGTAAGACTTCTACATGTGCTGTGTGCACACGTTTTTTTGTTTAATCGCTTTTTGAGATTAGTTCGAATTATTACATATCAAATTTAACTAAAATGGGTCGAGGAAAAGCTTTAACGGAGATAGAAAAAGGAAAAATAAAAGCTTTCAAGGACAGTGGTCTATCTATTGCCACAATCGCAAGAAAATCGAAAGAACCCGCAAGTGGTGTCCGCATTCTTTGCCAACGAGTTAAAATATGGAAAAAACATGAAAGGCCGTACTAAAAGTGTCCTCTCTGATGCGGACAGACGTTTTATTTTCAGAAAAGCCTCAAACTCTCACGACTCAATATCCAAAATCAAGGCAAAATGTGGACTTAACGAAAGCCTAACCACTATTCGGCGTGTAATATCGAAAGCTGAACATTTAAAAAGGTTAAAAATAAAAAAAACCAACACTGAATGGAGTAACGCCTTTGTTTTTGCCGTAACCATATGAGCTGGACTATGGAGTGACAACGTGTCGTATTCTCAGATGAAAACCAGAAAGAAGACTACCATTGGCTATGCCAAAGATGTAATACTCTTCACGCTCCTCCGGGTTGCATCCAACCTTCCTTTATTAGCATCACATCAGTTTGAGTGGCAATTTTATTGTACATTTATTCTTTAATAGTTTGCATTTAATTTGGGTTTGTATGGGAGGTACCTCTTCTGGCAACCCTAGAATCATGAAATACATATTTGATGAATATAGATCAGAAACTTATAGGGTTCAAATTTCAGTTCGATACGTTAAAAAACAAAAAACTTTTTCTAACAAGAACATTAATTTAAGGGGGGGTTTGTATGGGAGGTACCCGACCTGGTAGACCTAGGATCATGAAATGTACAATACTGATGGCCATAGATTTCTTAATTATTTCCTAATGAATTTAATAAACTTGATTAAGTATTATTTCTGATCATAACTTGACTCTTAGTGTAAGTCAACTAAAACTCAGCTTTTGGAAATTATCACACGATATCTAATGTCTAGTAGAAGCTCACAAACAATATTCTATGTATAATATAATTCTCGGAATCTGGAATCTTCCAGTTAGGATATTAGAACCAAGAGAGATGTGAAAGTATTAAACGCTTTGAAATTGCAATAGGGCGTTTTCATTATCGCGGGTGCAGACGTTTATAAAGTCTCATAACAATAAAATAAAACACATTTTTAACGAAATTATTCTTGGAAGGGCTACATATTAACATGTTCTTTTTTGATTAATTTATAAAAATTGTAATGAACTATTTAAAAAGTCAGGAGAGAGGTTAAAAGTGCTATCGCGGGTATAATAAAGTTGGCCCTTACGCTCTAGATTATGATACAAAAACAAAAAAGTCTGTTAATTGCGGGTGCAACACGTCTAATTTTAATGAATATAATCGTCAATAAAAGCTTATACTCGTACAGGAACGAAAAAAGTGATGAAACAATGTTTATTACTAATCAGTACTGTTCTTCGTCATTTATGTTAATACTTTCTTTTCAAATACGTCAATTCGCCGAAAATTGTATTGCTAATTTTGAGGCAGATTTATCATTTGAAGATTCATCATTCATCATAGTATATAGTGATCCAATTTTCAGTTTCTTATAGTGTCCAAATTTCAGTTCGATACGTCAAAAAACAAAAAACTTTTTTTAATAAGAACTTTTATTTAAAGGTGGTCCGATTCGGCTGATTCCGACAAATGTGCTGCGTATGGTAGGTACGTAGGGACTAGTTTGCATACATACATACAGACAGACGGACAAACGGAAATGGCTAAATTAACTCGTCTCATCGAGCTGATCACAAATATATATACTTTATGTGGGCTGCGATGTCTCCTTCTGTGTGTTACAAACTTCATGACAAACTTCACTCCCGTGAAGAGTATAAAAAATTCAATTTAGATGGATCCGAAGGCTACACTTATTATTTCCATGACCTACGAAAGGAAGCCCATCATTTGGACCGCTTACATAGCAAGGGTGGAGGTGTCATGGTATGGAGAGCGATCTCGTATTACAGCACCTGTGAATTACAATTTTTGACAACAAAAATGAATGCGATGGCATACAATGGTGTCTTAAAAAGATGCATTACCACTCTTCCACAACCTTTATGGACCCGTGCAATGGACATATCAAACATGACAATACATCAATCCATACTGCCCGAACCGTCAAATCCTATATTGAAAGCCAGAAGGTAGCTCTTTTAAGCTGGCCACCTTACTCACCGGATTTAAACATCATCGAAAATGTATGGGGATGATTAACACGGAAACTGTATGGGGCTGGAAAGCAATATGGAACCATACCTGAACTAATAGAAGCCATCAAACTAGCTTAGAGTTCAATACCACTCAATTATTTAGCCCAGTTGTACGAATCAATTCCAAGAAGGATCTGTGAAGTTTTGGAGCAAAAAGGGGGCACAACCCACTACTAAAAAAATTTCAAATGCTTTTGACAATAATTAAATGTACTCCAAAAGAAGAATTACGAATGTTTGAAACATACGAATTTTAATAAAATGCTTTTTTGAAGAGGTGTTCTATTCAAATGGCGCATAAATCTGCGTGTTTTTTTATAGTTACTTTACCAAAAAAATTGTAACAAATTAACTGTATCAGTTACAAAAACAAATCCTTCCGAATTTGATTTGGAATTAATTATAGTTTCATTAATAATTAAAAAAATAAATGGTATTTTTTTTGGATCTGCAAAATTATGCTTTAAAAAAAAAGTTTGATAGGTGTCCTATTCAAGTGGCGAAGAGTGTACAACGGTTTGCGGTTCGCCCACTCGATTTTACTTAGTACTTCTTTTAGCTGCTTCTATGTAACTTAAAAAATAATTGAATGAAATAAAATAATAATACATAGTATTATGATTAATTTTTATTGTAGATAGATAACATTTAATACTTTATAGAATATTTTAAAATTATTATTTCTCTCATAGAATTTTCATTTTAATTGTATGTGTATGATTGATTCCTGTATATGGTATTATAGTATTATTAATACATATACATACATACAAAGTTTTAACAAAATAATATATAAAATATAAATAAGCGACGAAAAGGACAAAAAATGAAATCAAATTTGATGTGAGAAACCAAATGAATGAATGCAATCAGTTGATATTAACTCAAATCAAATGTTAGCACCATCATATTCTAAAAAAAACTCATTTTAGTACAATTGACATACATACACATAAATTATTGACATTTGACAATATACAATTATAAGATTCTGTATACAATTATGTATGTATTTCTTGAGTATCGTGCCTACTTTGTTTCTGATTACAAATTTTGTATAATTTCTTCTATATATCACACCATTATAATAAAGTAGTATCACAATTTGATTTGATTTCTCTGAAAATTCAAGTTGGTTGGCGGTAATTAGATAACACAGTTGATCTTAAATCATACGTATGATACACATGTAAGCACATGTAAAAATAAAAATAAAAAAAATAAAATATAAATTAAATCATAATTTAAATAATAATAAACATCTTTGACATCTACATCTACATATATATGATAAATTTTGTATAATTTAAACAATTATTGGATTATCACTACTTCATGATAGTCATGATAGTGATGTTATTGGTGGTGGTGTTTGTTAGTGGTGGTTAAATCTTGGATAGAACTTGATTTGGCTTTATTTTAATTTATTTCTATAAATTACATTTAATTTTTAATAAATTAAAAAAAAAAAAATATTTTTATTTTCAAATACAAAACTTGAAAAACAAAAAGAAAAAAATCAACAAAAAATTAAATTTTTATTTGTGCAATTCTTTTTGAAATTCTCTTGTTTGTTGTTTTATTTCTTTAACAATGTTAATGTAATTTATATTTATAAGAAAGTTTGCCAAATTCTTAAATAGAAAGAGAAAGGGCGATAGTAAAACAGAGAGAGAGAGAGTGAGTGAAAGTGTATTTGTGTAATGTGTGTGTGTGTGTGTATATGTGTGTGTGTGTGGATGAGTGTGTGGATGAGTGATGGTTTCTTTGATTGGTTTCCCAGATCTGTTCGTTTTAGTATTTTAAAGAATTAATTCATTGAAATTCTTTCCTGGTATTAATTAATTAATTTAAATCTCATAGAACTTTGTTCTATGTATTTTGTAATATGACTTCATGACTCTCACACGCACACACACACACGAGCACATGAGAATTTTGTGTTTCTTTTGTGGGAGTTGGGTGGAAAAGGACAAATAATAATATTATTATAATAAGAAGAAGGTTGTGTCCATAACACCCAAATAGAAATATGGTTATGAGCTTGATTAGTTTTCAACTGGTTTTGATGAGGTGTTAGTGGTATTAATGGTGGTGTTAGCATCTTTTGATGTAGTTGGTTGGTCAACACCATCATCTATTGCTAACTGTTTCTGTTGTTCATGTTTCTTGTTAAGCAACTCCACGAAGTATTCACCAAAAACTGAATGGTTATAGGATATAATAAGTCTGTAGTTGGATACAAAGCTAAAAAGTTCAGCATAATATTCTTTGTAGCCGGGTAATTCAGCTGGCATAGCCAATTGAGGTTTAAGTAAAGTAAAGCGTACCAAAGTAGTAAGACGTTTCCCTGTTAAGAAAGGAAGGAAAAGTTATACATACAATTATTTTGAAATGATTTTAAAATGATACAACTTACACATGAGTGCGCGCACTGGTGATGTTTTATTGGCCAATTGAAGCAATTGTTGTTTGAGCTGTTCATCTACACTATCGCTCATCGGTGGTGCCTTTTCTTTTTCTAGAGCTTCGTTTATAAAGTTTTTGATGTGAATGTAGACGTTTTCCATAACTTCGGAAATGGATCTGAAAAAACAACAAATGAAAATGCATTTCAATTGTATTTAAAAAAAGTCAGTGGTGCTCAGTCAGAAAGGTTTATCGGAATCCTTTGTACTCATTAGAATCTTAGCTTAAGATAGGGGAAACAAAAGATGATTATGACTTTTGGGAGTTGGTTTTTCTATTCGATTATGGCTCTAAAAGGAAGAGCATAGATAGAAAACCCCTGAACTGGTATAGATGGATTGGATATATTGTTTTCTTAAAAACAAAATCCATTGGAATGTAGACCTACCTAACCCGTTGACTCTTAATGAAATATAACACGAAAATAAAAACCAGAAAGAAGGTTATAATTGGCTATGCCAAAGTTGTAACACGCTTCATGCTCCTCCGGTTTGCATTCAACCGAACGGCGACAAATGCCAGATATCAGATATGCTTCCATTCTTAGCATTTCTATATTCTCTCTATTACAGTTTGGGTATCAATAAAGAACACAGTTTGAGTGGTACTATACCGTTACTTATTTAATTTGAGTTTTTATGGGAGATACCCATCCTCGTAACCCTAGGATTTTGAAATTTACATGGTTGGTAGAAATAAACTAGAAACTTATTTCAGTTCGATAAGTCAAAAAACAAAAAAGTTTTTCTAATAAGAACTTTTAAATTGAATTTTGGTTTGTATGGGAGCTACCCCCCTTAATGGTTCGATGATGCCGACAAATGTGCAGCGTATGGTAAAAAGAAACCTATGTGCAAAATTCAGCTCTCTAGCTAAAAAACTGAGGGACTTGTTTGCATACATACAGACGGACATGGCTTAATCAACTCGTCTCATCGAGCTGATTAATAATATATATACTTTATGGGGTCTGCGATGTCTCCTTCTGTGTGTTACAAACTTCATGACAAACTTATAATACCGTGAAGAGTATATGTTGGCATCAGAAAAAATTAATACGCGGACGAACCGGACAAAAAGATCTACAATATCTTGTCTAATCACATCAGATAAATTCGACAAACATTCTTGAACAAACAATCAGACTTGTTACAACACATCTCAATCTGGTACCAAATCAAATCATTCGAAATCCACAGAGTCCCCAAAAAAAGAAAAAACAAACAAAATTACGCCTTTTCCTCTTAACAACCGACAATCAATGTAAATATTGCCATCTCAACATCACAATTTCCATAAATCATATTCTAAACGAATGCACAAAATTTCGAAATCTACGAAACAATATTTCACAAAATAACAAACTACTTATCTGTATTCTTTACCCCCCATAAGCCCCAAATCCTAATTATCCACTCATTATAAAATTATATTTTTAACCCAAATCATGTTGTACGTATGCGGCTGAAGTTTGTGCCGATTGTGCCTTAAAACAAAATACTAAAAATGATCCTGAATCTACCATTCCATTATTTAACAATTTGTTCGCATCATTTAGCCGGTGCTAAATTTATCACAGAAGAAAAAATCATTATAAAATCAAATTTTAATATCCATTATTAAATTCTTGGAGGTGCATGATGCGTTTCTAATAGCCTCTCTGCACAAATGTCATCCTCAACCTTCTCATGGTGCCCCCTGTTTTTCACTAATGAGGAAATAGCGACCGAGCACACAGCGGTATAACTGCACAACATCAGCATTCTAGGGGAAATCCTAGATGCTCGCCTCACGGTTTAGGCAAGTCTGGAAGCCTAATCGTAGTAAACACGGCTATGAAGGTAGAACACCTGCCGCCAGACTAGGGCGCCTTGATCCAATCAATCAACTTCGTCCGAATTTTATTGATTCGTGTATTCACAAGAAGATTAGCATCGGACAACAATTCTTCAACGTTGACGACTTATCATAGAAGCCTTAAAAATTGGTCTTAAAATCAACTGCGCAAAAACGAAAAGTTTGCGGGTAAACCCCACTAATACAAGCGCCTTTAGTATCGACCACTTGCACATTGGAAACGTTGACAAATTCGAGTATCTTAGAAGCCAAATTACATCATCCGGAGGAGCACTGGACGATTTAGACTGCAGAATTCGTAAAGCCAGAGCTGCTTTTGGACAATTAAATAGATTCTGGCGAGAACCGAATATCCGACGAAAAACCAAAATACGAGTCTTCTATGCAGGCATAAAGTCGGTTTTGTTATACGGTTGTGAGACATGGTTCATTACCAGTATCATTGTCAAGAAGCTCCAAACATTTGTTAATCGATGTCTCAGAAGCGTATTACCTCCTCAATATCTCATAATAATCAACAAATTCTTTAAATCAGCCAAAATGAATACATATTTATAGATCTAAGCCTCAAAATTGATTCTTGTAAGAAGACACATATGCACATATCACGTAAATTCTAAAATTCATTAATATAATTTAAGACACATAGGTTAAAAATAAAACATTCCCCATGTGAAATCAGCTGAAAGCCCTAGAAGCTATAGTTGGAAGTCTGATTCCGATATATTATTGTATATACAGCCGTTGACAACTAATTGAAAACAACATACGACATTGCCTGTATTATTCATATTTTTTTTCATTTTATTTCCAATCCGCACCAGATAATCTATGTATAATATTAATTTGCTGGTTTCACAATGGGCCATACTCTCTTTTCTGTGCCTAAGTGAGCCTCTTATCTGAGGGCTGCAACCTAACCTAACCTATTATGAACTTAAAAAAAAAATTAAAATTGGATTCAAATTCATAGCTTAAAAAAGTTTTGTAGGTTATTTACTTCTCACACTGCACATTTTGTCAAAATTAACTTGAGTTTGTAATTGTAAGAATATTTTTTGATAGAATTTGCTTGTTAGAACAACTTTAAAAATGGGAAATTGCAAAAGTTGTATGTCAATTTTTGATATTCGAAAGACTGGCATGACATATTAAGGAATTGCACCCCAGCTAAATTGCTCTAAAAAGAAGGTATTCAATGCCCTTGACCATTTCCAAAAGTATGACTTAACAGAAAACGTTGCACATAAAAAGAGACTGCGTAAAACTTCAGTATACACGGATTACGGATCGACTGATTATACACAAGTCAAAATTTGATTCTAGCTTGAGTACTGCAGACATGTAGGGCGAATCAATGAATCAAATCGGTGTAAATATTTCAAATAGAACTGTTGCAAGTAATTTGGTTAAGGCTGGCATCCATGGGCTAATTTCACAAAAGAAACCAAAAAACGAAGCGTACAATTCGCAAAGACACATACCGATTATACGCTCAATAGATAGAAGTATGCGGTATGGAGTGACGAAACGATGATAAACCGGCTTGGTTCAGATGGTAGAAGGCATGTTAGGCCTCCCTATGTTCGGGTCAACTATGGTTAAGAATGGCGGAGCCAAAATCAAGGTCTGGGGATGTTTTACTTGGAATGAAGTTGGTTCAATACACCGCATTGAAGAATATCTCACCATAAAAAAATATGTCGACAATTTGCGCAAAGTGTTACTGCCTTGGGCATATGAAAATATGACTGTCATTTGGACTTATCAGCACGACAATAACCCAAAGCATACTGTGGGCCTAACAAAACAATTTTTGGAATAAAATTCTGTCACCGATCTTGAATGGCCGTCGTCCAATCCAGACCTCAATACCATCGAACATTTATGGAACAACATTAAAAAAGTGATTGTTGGACAGAACATAGCAAATTTGGATATGTTTTTTGACAAAGTCAAAGAAGCCTAGAATGCAATATCTGTGGACAGGTGCCAGCACCTAATAATGTATATGCAACGTCAATGTAACGCTGTGTTCCAACAGAAAGGTTTTCCCACCACATATTGACATGATTACAAAATAAAAATATCGTTTTTGTAACATTTAAGTTTGTTTTTAGTTTTTTACAATATTATTGCTATGTTTCCAATTAGTTGGCACAGCCAATCCTGAGGTCTGGGAAGTAAATCATCTTATAGGTGACTTATTTAAGCTATGAATTTGAATCCAATTTTAATGTACCTTTTGATGAAATGATGAATAATAAAGGCAATACATTCGTTTCCAATTAGTTGTCAACGGCGTATGTAAATAACACAAAAAGACATATCTGTATAACATTGAAGGTAAATTGATTCTTTTCATTACACTGATGAGTTTGATATAGATATATGTATGGATATATTTATAGGTAAGTATTGTTGTATATGTACGATTCTATGTTTCACAAACATAAAGAAAAAGAAGATAATATTTAGTTTTTGCCGTTGTTTTAAACTTGAATATTCCGCTTTCAAACACATTCTCGACACTTTCGTGTTTTTGCTTTTAATCAATGTTATAAGACCGCAAAAGCTTCTCTTGACATTTGCGCTCTAGTACATGGAGACAATGTCATAGAACCATTCAAAAATAGAAATTTTGACTTCAATGACGCACCTTGTTCTGTCCGCACAGTTGAGTTCGATGAAGAACGGTAAAAGTATTTCGATTTTTGCACAAAATTTCGCATCAAACTAGACTAGGGAACTGGCAGAGAAAATGAAATGTTTCCATATTCAGAAGGGTGGATGATGGAGCATGGATTCTGCATGCTTTAAGTGACAACAACAAAAAACAACGAGCCACAATCTCCGTTAGTTTATTTGCTTGTCATCGCTCAACTCATGGACACAAGTAATGAGGTCCTTAACGAATTACCACTGGCAATGAAAAAATGGTGCTTGTACACAAGGAATGGTTTGTAAACCCTATATATTATTACACGTATTCCATGTATTCAATTTTTATTATCCTCCTTCACCTTTTGCGGTGTATCATTGTTTTTAATGTACTATTGGCGAATGTTTGTTTGATTCGGGCTTATATTGTAATAATAAATCCATAAATTCAAACACAACAAAATATATAAGCAAAAGGACCGTTTACTATTATATGTTTCAATCTTTCTTTGATAGACTCATCTAGCTAAGATTAATTTCTTCCATTTGTTTTGATCTATATTTTCATAACTCTTATCACAATGATGACGATAACCGCAGAAATGAACTGTTACAATTGTGGTTAGAAATTTTTTAGCCCACGCTAGATAAGAGAAGTTATATAGATCGATTTGATCTGACATCTAGTTAATCAGGATAAGGAAGCCCTCTTATACTACTACAAGTTTTTACATACATATATCTGTATATGTATAATATATCATTGGGTTAAATTGGAACTAAGCATAAAATCACTGCTAAAGCGACAATGACCAAATTTGAAATGAACTTGTTTTAAAATTGAAATATATAATGAAATATACATAATACAAGTATGTATTTATATCTGATCCGATTTTGTTTATACAACTAAATAATCATTGAGAGAGGGGGAGAGCTTGCATCATAAGTCAGAATTGGTTGGTATTGGATTAGATCAAATTACTTACACATTATTAAGCTCTGTAGCCTGCAGCAATATCATAATATGTTTGGCTAAAGCTGCACGATTATCGGAACGTTGGGAAATGATGGGCACAGCCTGAGCAACTGACATAATCGAAGCGGCTAAAGACAAACGTTTACCACGATTGGCTAAGGGTAAAATGCGATCCTTATCCATGGACAGAACTTCGGGAAATTCATCAGATTGTGGCCAATCAATGAGTTCCATATATGCATTATAAATTGCCTCGGTATCGCTGCATGGTTGATTTTGATCATTATAGATGCGATTGCGCTTTAACCAATTCTCAGTATTTGGGAAGCCCACTGTAAAATAATTTTTTTATTATACTGGACAATTTGATGATGATCACGATCACTTACTTTTATAGTATTCCAAATATTCTTTGAATTTCTCCTTTTCATATTCTACTGAATGATTCATAATATCATTACGTGACAAATCCAATAAATAATTGGCCATATCGAGTTTCATTAATGTCATGGCCTCGAGTATGCCACGGAATGTATCCACTACATCGGTGATCTGTGTCAGACTCTGGACAATCTCATCACGTGCTGGTGCACATGATTTGGCCATAATTTGTATGACAAAATCTGCATATGCCTTGAAATCAAGTACACCACGTTCAGCTTGCTGTTTGATGACAGCATCATCAAGTACCTCATTGATGAATTCCAAGGTTCTTTTATTGTTTAATGTTAGAATTTGTGGAAAGAATTCCTTAATATCGGAGAGTAATTGTATGGCAGAATCATAGCATGGTGGATCATGAGAGAGTTGTTCACGCAACAAATCCCAAAAGGCCTTATGAACCATATCCTTAACGCGACGTTCAAGACTATACAATATATACGAAATCAAAAGATTTTTATAATAATCAACAATTGTTAAAAACTGTTAGTTAGATCATCGAACGTACCTGTCTGGTGGTGGTTCATATGGTTGTAATTTGAACTCAGGATTTAGGGCAATCTCATGAGCTAAAGTCATATTTTGTAAATTTTTGAACACATGCTTTACCTCATCCATGGTGACCACCTTTGGGGGGCTGCCATCCATGCTTGGCAGTATAAAGCTAGTATTAGCTGGCGAGGTACTAAGCATCTCTGATAGATGATCGTTGATTTTCTCGGAGCTCGAATCCGTGTTATTGTTACTGAATGAATTAAAATGAATGATATTATTATGAAAGGTTGCACATGATAATATTGAATATTTACTTATTTGCTTTATCAGCTGGCATTTTGGTTGTTTTTTTTCGTGAATGTCCTTTGAAGTATTACTTATGTTCTTAGCTGAAGGAATCTGTAAAGATATTTAAATGTTATTCATTTTAATAATGCATAAACGACGATATATTAAATAGAGATGGAGGTACACAACCTATATGGAAAGATTAGGCAAGAAGCTACTACTATTGGATGCAACTATATGTTTGGGTCGGTTTGCTAAGACAACACAGTGTGTAATAAATGTTGTCTGAGAGGCTTATAAGTTTCTTGTAGGACTAGAGGATATAATACGATATAAGCACGATCTTAACTGAGCTAAGGTAGTTCGAGTGCTACGATGAGGGCTCATTTTATTATCATCAACTGGTGTCCATAGTCTGATATTACACGATGGATCACGACAGCAGAACACTCTCTCTCAATTTTCCTTTGTAGAGAAGGGAAGGGCGTGGGTCAATCAGTCGCTGTGTCCATTGTACGAAGAACAAAAACAAAGCGCTGCCGACAAAGAAGAATTTTTCTGATCCATCGTGCAATACCCGTAATAGCACAACACCATCATTCTCTCTGGTGGGGGCAACTTTATTGCATATTGAAGTGCTCTCCGATGAATCGAAACTCTTTGTGACCCCACTTATAGTGACTATTATCAAGAGTATCACCTATTAAAAAGTCTATCTTCCTTCTAATGTCAGGCGAGAATAATACCCATAAAAGTGATGTAATTGTGAAGCCAACAGATACTTTTAAGAAATCATTTCAATAAACTGGCGGACCAATAATACTCTTGCTTCCTACTTCAGTTGCAAAATATTGGCTATTTAAAAGCAATACAACCGGCCGGTGGGCGTTGTTTTGTCTAGATAGCAAGTATCCTCATTGAGTATCATTGAAAAAAGGATTCAAAAAAGGAGAGGCATAATTCAGGACACAAAGTTCTATTGCCTTGTAGTTGATAACTAAAGCCTCCTTCTTCTCTTAACGCAGGAAGTTCGTACTAGGGTCTAAAGTACCTAAGTCTTTGTCATGGATTTATAGTCTTTGATTAGAACTTGAAAGAATGTAGACAGCAAGCAAGTGTACAGGCATTGTTTATGGTACATTGACACTCACTCGGTCTCCAAGTTTTTTGCAACATTAAACATTGACAACAAAGTCAATAATAATCATGATTATGATCAAGTCAACTTTACAAACATGACATACCGATATATTCTAGAAAAAGATCCTAAACTATGAACTGTGAATAGTGTGAACGGGGCTTACACAACCCGGAACTGACTAAGAGCAGCAATCAGTCAGCCAAGGATCACAAAATTGTTTTGCATTTTTATTTCCGTATATTTACTTGCATTCTCTTGTCCTCCCTTTCCATTTAACATTCATTCAATTCAGTTACTTTGGTCATGGGTTGAACTTGTTTGCAAATTGAAACAAAGACAAACAAAACAAAGCATTACTTCACTTATGCGATTCGTGAGTTAATTTATTATTGTTAAATTCTTTATAACTGGTTTTAACCAAATAAGGCTTAATGCGTTTTAATATTACACTGTTTGTTGCTGGACTTTCTTTCTTCTTTGTTCTTAACTTTTTAGCCTTTGTCATATTGTTTAGCTGAACTTTCTGGATACACAAAAGCATAGATTGATGAGAGAGTCACAAAGTCTGTGATGATGATGAAGCTTTGATGATTCAATTCATTTTTTAATTTTCGAGAATAAGAGTTAAACTTAATGATATTCATAATAAAAAAACAAAGAAATAAAGAAAGATTTGAAACACTTTGTGACCTCGTCAGTTACATATTTTTCTCGCCACACAATTCCAACACAAGCAACCCAAAGTCGTCACTCCAATTTAAATGTTTTTCAATATTTCCTCACACTAGCATACTTATTTTGTTTTTACTTTTATTTTATTGCGTATTTACGAGTGTGTGTGTGTGTGCGTGTGTGTGTGCGCATAAACGAAATGTGAACATAAACAAAAGCCAAAAGAAATGATGAAATGAAAACAGAAACTTAGAAAAACTGCGCATTTAAAGAGAAATACATAGCACAAAGCATGATAATAAAGGAGAGTGAGAGTGGGAGAATGGCCAAAATAACCCAACCAAAAGCAAATTGTAATTATAAGTTAGTTAATTGTGGTGGTCGCTGTTGTTGCAACATTTAATACAAGGACAAGTTATGTGGGCTTTTGTTCGTGTTGTCCGTAGACATGGAAAATTTTTGATGTAAAAAATCTAATGTTCAGCGATGCTGCCAAGCAAAGTGGAGCAAACACACACACACACACACAGAATCTAATAAGAAGACACAAAACCAATATTGCAACATCGCATTTGACATAGTTTAAATGTTTAAAAATAATCAAAATTATACACTAGCACACATACGCGTCCACACAGATACGGGGTTATTTCTTTGCTGCGTTTGTAATTTAATCATTATCATTTATGTATGTATGTCATTCTAGATTTTTATCTAATTTAATTTTTTCCTATTTAAATTAATTTATTGAGATCTTTCTTACCTTAAGACATGTCACACATACACACACACACACACGATAAACAGGGAATTAGATTAAAATTTTGTTATAATAAATTTATTAATTCCAAGAATTTAATTTTTTTATTAAGTTTTTGTCCCGAAAAAAAAGGTCCATAAGTTTCCAGAATATTTGATGCCACAAATCAGACCGAACTATATCTCTCTGTTGTCTTCTTTGTTGTGTTTTGTGTTTTTGGATTTTTTAGTCTGTGGTTGCTTTGATATACATATGCATTCTGCAACAAAAACAAATGATTTTTGCCATTCACAACGAATTTCAACTCCATTCCAACTAGGTGGCAACATATGACACAATTGCACAGTCTGGCAATGTCATTTCACAGCTGTGATGACGTTTTGGCGCTCTTCTTCTTCTTCTCATGTGTGCATGTGTCAAGTATTTTTGATGATTGGCCGCCGGCAGCAATAAATACATAGTTTTAAAATTGAATTCAAAAATTTTTATTCTTTTTGAATTGAATTGAATTTATAAAATAATAATAATTGTTTTATACGCTACAGCATACACGTACGTGTAAGTTTGGATAAGTTTGTGTTATGAATTGAAAGTGCAGCTTGACAGAAACATTCGCATCCATGCATACATACTTATGTGAGGTTATGTGTTGCACGTAGATATTTTGTTGTTTTTTTCTTTTTACTGTGTCCAAAAATAGTAACTTACATATTTATATGTATATCTATTCTATCTATTTAATATATACCATTTATATTCAATACAGACAGACAGGACAGTATACAGAGGCACATCACATTCATCACTCACCTTTAGCTACTAGCAACATAAGCAAAACGATTCAGAAAAAAAATGCCACCTAAGAAGCAAGAGGAACACGAACGTAAACCACTGATCGGTCGTATTGGCACCAATTTACGTATTGGCATTGTCGGTGTGCCCAATGTGGGCAAGTCAACGTTCTTCAATGTACTGACCAAAAGTGCTGCTCCAGCTGAGAATTTCCCATTCTGCACTATCGCACCAAATGAGAATAAGTATTCCAATTATATTCTTGATGTTTTGCTTTTTAACTTGGTTTCTGTTACACTTAAATTCTCGCGAATCAACAGATTTTTTGTTGCAGTCGCGCCATGGTTTGCTGACAATTTTGAAATCTCTGATAGTCGCCCGTTTCATACTTATATATAATTGCTGCACGCCTTTAGGAGAGAATCTCGACTCCTATGTTGACTTGCTGACTTCAACATCTTCAAACTGTTGGCTTATACTCTATTATATTCGGACGCTGGCAATTTGTGATTTAATCATTACAATTGATATACATTTTTTGTGGCCAGTAGCCGCAGGAGTTAACCATGCCACAGACACAAGCACATCACAAATTTATGTTGTTGGCTGGATGGCTGGCTGGCTCACACTGACTGACTCACTTAACCTATGCGAAATTCCTTCTTGCTATTTACAACTAATTTCAAATTATTACTTTTTTTTTTCGCTAAATTATGCCATTTTTCTAAGTTTTTTGTTCCATGAAGCTGCAAGTGCTTTGCTCTGTTTTTATACAACATATCACACACATATTTTGAAGAGCTGGTATTATCATTTTGTCATGATGTTTGTAACGCACAGAGAGTCCGAGCATCATAGATCTCGTTTTATCACACTGAAGTTTACTATAAACACATGGTAATCAATGTTATCCGTTTATTGGAAGGGGTGGGGTATGGAGTTCATTGAAAAACCAAAACTATATGCTTTCTTTCACTTTAAATGAATCTCTCTTTATAAATTTAATATTTTTTAAGTTTTTCACATCGAAACAAAATTATTTGAAAAGACAATTTACAGAACATAATGCAAAATTCAATTGATCGTACAAATTACTAATATATATGGCATATACTCTGCTCTACTCTACAGAATGTGTGAAACTGATCAAGTTCAACAGTTTTTTGGGGTATTGTGAAAGGTATACAAGCTTCGGTGAACCGAAGTTAATGCTCTGCATTGATCTGTTAAAGCGGCAGCATTTTGTTTTTGGTTTTTTGGAGGAAACGGCCGTGCCCTGGTCAGGCTGCCGTTGGCCACAGTGAGCAACAATGGGCGTTACAACAATTTTGCTTCATTTTCAGTTGGCCTCTGTGTCTCATTTAAAACGAAATTTTTTTCAAAAAGAAAAAGGCACATTTCATATGCAAATTATAGGTAACTTAATTTGATCGACTTCATTTTGCATGCGTCGCTTATTCGTTTGCTTGGTTCGTCGTTGGTTGTTCGGTTGGTTGGTTGCCGGATTGCTTGGCTGATCAACAACAACAACTACAAGAGCACAAGTGTAGAAAAAAAGGAGTAAGCAAGCATAGCCATATTGGAGCAACGGCGAGTGTTCAGGTTGACCGATGATGATGATGGCTGCCATCATGGCTGGCGGCATTTGTGATTGCACAAAATTATAGAAAATTGCAATGATTGGCTTCGAACGATTCAACCGATCGAGCGGTCGATCGATCGATTTATTCGAATCGTTGATGGTTTGTTCGATCGTTAGCCACATGCAAACTCAATTTTAAAGATGCCAAACGTGTTGATTTCTTTTTTTTTTTATATATATATATATATTTTTGATAAATGCCCACTTGTTAACCTTTTTATCAGAGTTTCAAGTTTCTCGCTCGATCTAATCCTATATATTCAGATACCTACATATTATTATATCTGCAATAGTATTATAATTTTGAAATCATAGCGCTGTGTTACAATTTAAACATAGAGCACTTGCCTACCTGCCTATCCCCAGAGGGTAGATATGTACTATTGTACTAGTAGGCGCCAGTTTGACAAAAAATACGCTAACCTATTCGCTTCCGTGTTTGTGTTTTTGTTCCAGCACGTCGGGTACCAGTACCAGATGATCGGTTCGACTTTCTTTGTGATTATCATAAGCCAGTCAGGTTAGTTTCTTTCCTTTTTCTAATCAAGTTTCCTATTTTATTAAACTTTTAACATTTACCTTGTTTCATTTCATTTGTTTGTTTGTTTACAGCAAAGTGCCTGCATATCTAAATGTCGTTGATATTGCTGGTCTTGTAAAGGGTGCTGCTGAAGGAGCAGGTTTGGGAAATGATTTCTTATCGCACATTAGTGCATGTGATGCAATTTTCCACTTGTGTCGTGCCTTCGAAGATCCAGATGTAACACACGTTGAAGGAGAAGTAGATCCAGTACGTGATCTTGATATCATTTCAGAGGAATTACGTCTTAAAGACGAAGAAAAATTACATCAAGCATTGGATAAACTTGAGAAGGTTGTGGCACGCGGTGGCGATAAAAAACTAAAGCCAGAATATGATTCTATGCTCAAGATCAAGGGTATACTAGTTGATGAGAAGAAACAATTACGGTTTTCCGATTGGAGTGCACATGATGTAAGTTGATTTCATTTAAAAAAAAAAACCCCCACATATGTCACTAAATTAACTAAACAACAATTCCCTTTATCTTACTAATTTTGTTTATAATTTTGTGCTCTTTAAAACTGTTTAGATTGAAGCGCTGAACAAATATTTATTCCTGACCTCAAAACCTGTTATTTACTTGGTAAACCTCTCCGATAAGGATTTCATACGAAAGAAGAACAAATGGTTGCCAAAAATTAAAGAATGGGTTGATAAACATGATCCTGGAGCAACGATTATACCATTTTCTGGTGCTTTTGAGCATCAACTGGACGAAAAGGATGAACTTGAACGCAAAGCCTATGAAGACGAAGTCAAATGTAAGAGTCAACTGGATAAAATCATTGTTACTGGCTATAAGGCTTTACAATTGGAGTATTTCTTTACTGCCGGTCCCGATGAGGTCAAAGCTTGGACCATTCAAAAGGGTACAAAAGCACCACAAGCGGCTGGCCGCATACATACAGACTTCGAGAAAGGCTTCATTATGGCCGAAGTAATGCACTTTAAAGACTTCAAGGAGGAGGGCTCAGAGACTGCGGCAAAGGCCGCTGGTAAATATCGCCAACAGGGACGCAACTATACTGTCGAAGATGGTGATATTATTTTCTTTAAATTTAATGCCGGCGCCGGTCTAAAGGATCCCAAGAAGAAATGATATTACTATCATATGACAATCATACTATGCGCAATTTTCTATATGAATATGATTTTCTACTCTCAATGCTTTCGATTTTCATAATTTAATTCACAAAAATGTCTACAATGTTTTTCATACTCTCAATACATTACAATCCAATCCAGCATGATGTCAAACACCCATGTGTTGTAGATGATGTTGGGGCTGTAGATGTAGAATGATGAACGAAAGCATTTCTTTTTTTTTTTTTTTGTATTTTACACTTAATTTTTTCACGCTTGATTCACCACACAATTGATTGGTAATAAACTTACAATAATGTATAAATTTATAGAAATTTTGTTAACTTTAGAATAATATAATACTGTACTTAGTTCGGAAACAAAGATACATACATATGTATTTGGATGTCCAAGTTGTACTAAGTGATTCCAAAAGAAACCGCATTCTTTTGCAATGCTGAAGAATTTTAAGGTCAACAACGCTATCTCATCTCTCTATTGACTCTTTAATCGCCTCATCGATTCGTCCATTCATTGCTTTATTGATTGATTGATTGAATACATGACTGATTATTATCGATAATTTTGTTGCTTTGTTGTTGTTCTTCAGTTGTCGCGGCACGTACAGCTATTTATTTGAGAGTGAAAGCACATTGAACGCGTTCTTCATGATGATGACGATGACGACTAGGATGGTGGTTGGAT
This sequence comes from Amiota communis, assembly GCA_037043315.1. NCBI lineage: Eukaryota > Metazoa > Arthropoda > Insecta > Diptera > Drosophilidae > Amiota > Amiota communis. The sequence goes on along the minus strand of JBAMAV010000198.1, from coordinate 130,312 downwards.
GGATGGATGAGGAAGAACTTATATATTTTGGGTTTGTTGTCAAGGTCGATTGGTTTGTTGTTAGTTTGACCGAACAAACGAACGATCAGATCGATTATATGAAAAGGACAACAACTCAAGGTGCAGCACGTAGAAGCAATTTTGTGGTAATTTGTTTAGCGGGCGGCAACGAAGCAACCGATCTGATCGGGAGTGCGGGGGTGCAAAAAACAACAACAACAACAAAAAATCAGCCGAAACAACAGTAAAATTAATTTGATCAATTGATGATTTAATGATTTTAAATACAACCACATAACAGAAGAAAGAAACAAATTCTCTGAATTATGATAATCTTAATATTGGTATTAAAAACATACAACATACTACTTATATTGTATTCTTCATCTTTATCATCTTCTCATTTAAACACATGCAATTAAAGAACGCCGTTATGCCGTTATAAGTATGTAATTTGATTCTTTATCGCACTCGCTGATCGATGGTGCTGAGTGAGCGAGATACAAATAAATAACATTTCACCATTCACGTTTTTTCTAAACACACCACCAAGAAATACAACAAAAAATTACAACAGAGTGCGCTTTCTTGCATCCACAAGATGACACCCTTAAATTTCCCACCCAAACTGATAAACATTGTGCAAAGCAGTTCAAATTGGCCTAAGCCAATAAATAATATATTATAAATGGTCATTGCCTGTACTCAAAAAACTGCATGCAGGGGTCGTGCCTATCCCTTTTAATCTATAATATCCCTAAATACTTCCCATTTTTCTATGGTTGTTGCCAGTGGCAGACTTTACACATTTGCCGCCAGTAGGCTTTTCAAATATTGTCACCCCTACCGACCTCTACAATTCGATTTGATTTGTGCATCTTCGTCCTAATTACACAGCCTTCTTCCCGTATTTATTGGGTGTGTGCCACCGTCATTTCCGTTTTTTTCCATTAAATTCAAAATTTATTAATTATATGTAGATCAAACATTAATCGATTATGTATTGGCCGTTTTGTTCGAACACTTTTGCCAATTTTTCTGGTAGTTTCATTAATCCGTCCTAGTAGATCTTCTGATCCTTATGGGCAAAAAAATATGTCAAGTGGTTTTTGACAGCCTCATCAGCATTGAATGTTTCACCACTCAAAGAGTTTTGAAAATAGCGGAATAAATGGAAATCTAATGGTGCAAGGTCTATACGGTAGATGTGCCATCACTTCCCAAACCAGCTCCGATAATTTTTGCGATTAACCAAAGATGTATACGGTCGAGCGTTGTCATGGTGGAAAATGATTCCTTTTCGATTGGCTAGTCCGGGGTGCTTCTTTTTGAAGAACACATCCGAATTGATGGTTTCATTACGTGGCAGCAGCTCAAAGTGAACGATACCTGCCCAATTCCACCAAACGGACAGCATAACTTTCCTCTGGTGAATATCGGCCTTTGATGTGGTTACAGGTGGTTCATATTTCTTGCTCCATAATCGTTTTCGGTTCACGTTATTGTACACAACCCATTATGATTCGCTTTGAAAATGGTTCATTTTCGTTACGTTTGAGCAATGAACCGCAAACATTGATCCGCTTAGTTAGGTGAATTTCTTTCAACTCATGCGGAACCCAGATATCAAGCTTGTGCACGTATCCAAGTTTTTAAGGTGTCTTTCCACTGTTGTACATGATACGTTAATCCTTTCTGCAATATTATGTGTTGAATAATGGCAGGTTTCATCAATCATTGCCTTGATTTAGTCGTCATCAGGCTCTAACATCTTTATCAATCTGGATATGCAGTAAATTGTCGAGTCGGACATCAATCTAACTTCTAACTATCATACTAAGGATATTATATTTGTGACGCGCAGTGTTTTCATGCTGAGCAACTCGGTGTGCTGCATTTTTCCAGTCAAACTGAGTCTTATTTTCCAATGGACCGAATGCCAAACAGGCAAATCTTAGAAAGATACTCACTGGCATAAACGACACTGATCAGAATATATTTTTTCACTTTTAGAGTAATCACAAGACTGGTTGTGATTGAAACCGTACCTTGAGATAATCTCCCTTAAGGTATCGTTGATATCCCATAAAGCTGGATCTTTGTTTAGATTTACTGCTGTTTGCACATGGTCATTAATTAACATCAGATTCAGAGACAAATCATCAATTATTATACATATTGATAATTCTCTCTATCACTCTCAAGTGAGAACAACAAGGTTAAACATGAGAGCGATGAAGCCAAGGAAAGGATAGCTCTTTTTTTTTTTTGAAACTTTCTTCAATGCGATTGTTGTCTTCTCTGCACACCTCTGGATAGTTGTACGAAAATTAGAAAATCAACATGCAAAGAAGTTTTCAGTTTCAAAAATTTTGGGATCAAATTTGCTGCTCCTTAATTCTGCTGCGCTAGGCTCCAGCCTACTCAGCCTTCTGGTAAATCTACCACTGGTTGTTGCACTGCCTTTATTTTCGATTATATGCTATGGGCAATTGGCATGCTATTAAATTGCAGGTTGCTTTTGACATCCTTCATGACTGCTTTACTAAATAATGGAAGAGTAATCCGGACAAAAATCAAGCCATCTACTTGATTAGGAAACGAAAAGACATATTCAAACAATCCAGCCATATAAAAATCCAAAACTCTGATGTCTACTGGGAACAAAGCGTTATATACCTGGCAGTTGTCTTAAATTATATCATTAATACGATAAACTGCCTCATTAGAATTTTGTATTCCTTTATAAACAGAAACTTTCGCTTGAATATTGAAAACAAAATACTGTTCAGATCAGTCTTTCAAACTGCCATATGTACTTATAATCTACTATGGGATCTGATATTACTCGAAGCCATTTAATCAAACTATAGGTAATACAAAAACCAATAGCTAAAATTGAATTTTGGTCTACCATGACTTGCGCAGGCAAACCAATGTTGAAATGATCGTTCACAGGCTCATCCGACTCATAAACATTCTCGGTGAGATTTTTGACAAATGTTTTTCCATCATCATTATATGATCATACAATATTATTAAAATGATTGTAGAAACTACACTTACACTAACCCCTTATATGGTATATAGCTAAGTTGTGTTATTACAATCTTATTATGTAATAAATTGAATTGTTTTGAATCTATGAACATTAATACCAATTTAACTACAAAAAGGATACCCATTACATAACGAAACATAAGAAGTGCATGCATGCATACATATACTTTTGTATATATTGATATTTCAGTTTCAAAGTTATAATAGAACACAATATGAATTCATTAAAAGTTTAAGGCCAAATAAAGATATAATTTAAGAGAGTCCTTTTTGGTTGTATGACTGCTTTCACGCATCTTAACCGGAAAATTGTTTCATTCTACTTTAAAGGCTGCTTTACCAAGAATTGAAATCAGTTAACTCCGGTATCAGGTATCAAGCATATGGGGACACTTGTAGAGCAACCAACTACTCAATACATAAGCTTTGTGTCTCAGGTCGTTGTCTTGATAAAAAATAATATCTTCGTTTTCTATTTTAAGTTTTCGAGGGCTCTCTTGTACATTTCCCTTTAAAAGCTTTAGGTATAATAATACACATATAGTATGTCCATATTTCACTCGATGATATGTAAATTTCCTGGTTCAAGCAACAGATATTGCACACCATACAATTAAAGAATCTAGACCGTTCTTAATTGTAGGACTGAGGTTGATATTCTTAAGCTGAAACATAGCCAGATCAAGTCCATTTGACCGGAAAATATTGAATTTACTATCATCAATAAATTTCAATTTTTTCTAGAATGAAAAATATGTATCTTCGGAAATCAGTTTTTTCAACATACGCTTTGCTTATGAAAGGCTTTTTCTATCTACTCGTCCATGGCATTGTTGTTTTCTATGCACATTTCTTTCTAACTGTTTCAGGTTTGGTTTTTTTCTAAGATAAGTTTATGCTTGTGATGTTAATTTCTGAAGAATTGTCATGTGGATTTTTCTTGATAGTTTGAAGTAATCAACGTCATCCCACTCGACTTATTTTCAAAGTTTGTGATATTTTTGTACCGTTTGATGATATTGAAAACAGATGTTGATACTCGATTAACAATTTCACTTATACAAAAGAAGTCATCCGATGTTGTTTGGCTCTTATTTTTTTTCTAAATGAAAAACTTCGATTCTGATTTGATTTTTGATTATGTTTATTTAGACCTTTAGAATTAATTGTGTTAAGTCGAGAAGATGAAATCGGACAAATGGGCGCCGCCACAATTGATTGCCATACGGGCTCGTTTTATGGCATTTTCCATCACTTCGGCGAGCGTTTCGGGCGATAAATTCTCGCATTCGTGTCCTTGAGGGCTTCCAAGGTCTCAGGCTTGTTGATGTAAACACGGGACTTCAAAAAACCCCATGAAAAGAAGTCCGGGACCGTTAAATCAGGCGATCTGGCGGGCCAGTGCAAATCGACGAATTGTTACGCAAAAAAATAGACACAATTATTCCGCGTTCTTGGGGAGTGTATCGCTCCATGGCTTATTCACTTGTATTCTGTATCTGTCTAGTCCACAAATGTCAAAACAGATTTGACATTGGCGGCCATTTGCAAAAATGAGAGCATCTTCCAATAGGGTGATGTCTTTTGTGCCACCTTGTACTAGTATCTCGTACAGTTTTTACCCACTTTTAATAGTCGAATTATGTTTTCCCTCTGGTCAACCGATGTCTGCTTAGTGTGTTGCAAGTCAGAAAAATAAAACAAAGACACACAAAAATGTTTTTTTAATTCATTTATTACTAGAAACCCGCCCTGCTTTGCACGGGTGCAATTTACAATTTTATTTAAAAAATTTGGAAAATAGCAAGAAATTGTATTTATTTATTTTATAAACTTTGTTTACAATATTTCTTTGTACACACACTGTCTCTCTCTCTCTCTCTCTTGCTACGCTCTCAGTGAATATCATCATCATAATGCAGAACACAATAATTCAGTGGACCAAGCAACGAATGTTGAGCGGGCGTGCGTTTAAACTATCGCAAACGGGCTCAGAAACGGGCGTTTTGCGGACAAAATACGGACTTTGCTTGAACATTCACTTTATGTCCGCTAACGTGCTTGTTAAACATAGTTGTGCGGGTATAAATATGATGAATAAGAAACAATAGGCAAAATAAATGGAAAACGGTTTTTATGACCACGAGAAACACACATAAAAACACTGTCGCAAACAGTCCAAATAGTATCTATTAAACTATCGTAAATGATAGACTTGCTGCCATAAACTGACCGACAGATGATTCATTCGCTTATCGTTTTCGGATCCGACTGCGATAGTTTTGTTCGCAAAAGATCAGCAAAACTATTGCAAACGTATCGTTTATAATAGTTTTTGTCCACTGGGAAATGAGAGGAATAAATACAACAACACACAAATTTCATGAGGAAGCTTAAGCAATTTTTTATGAGTGGTTTTGCAAAAACTTATAGGTATGATGATTGAAAATGAATAAAATATTTTTATTGTTGAATCAATTATTTATGTAAATCAGTGATGCCATCTACCTATCACAAATAGGACAGATTATTTTGTAAATTTTATCTTATAAATTTATTTTTATAAATTAGATGAGTTTTATTGCCTCATCTATCAGGTCATAATCCTCTTCATCTGCGGTACTTACAAAATTTGCAGTAGCCTTATAGTTGCCCTTTGGATCGAAGGAAATATCTGTCCGGAAAAAAGGCTAAAATGGCATCACTGATGTACATGAAAACCTTTCTATGAAAATACTTTAAATGACAGTTAAACCCGTATTAAAATCCACTGCGAGGCTTAGAAGTACTTAGTATCCACACTTCATGAAATTTCAACTTTGCTTTATACTATATAATGATGATCAAATAAAATTATTAAGACTTCACTTATTCAATAACATCATGTTGACCCCAAGTATAACATTATCCTGACATACATTTTCAACCTCATAACAGTTAGTAAGAATTAGAATAAATAAATAAATACAACAAACATATACATACATATGTAAAATTGTCTGTTAAGACAGTCTATCATCTCTCTTTAGCTTTGTAAATGAGTTGTTTGAGTATATGAGATTGTATTTGATGCACTTGTATTCTGTCTGGTTCTGAAATAATTGAAATAGACAATTGTGGTTTTCTAAAGATACTACTACTTACCATTTATTGCTTGTGGTGTTTTTTTCTTTCAAGCTTTTTGGATATGATGAACCAAGAACTTCAAATATCTTAGCAATCAACTGTGCGAAGTTAACATTGCGCTCCATTCAATTTGGGTTAGCATTAGTCTTATAGTACATCCCGCCTGGATTATCAATAAAACAAAATGTATGTAAAAATAATATGTACTGTATTTGGAAGAATTTTTATACCATTCGTAACTAATAGAACCTTGTATCGAAGTAACATATGTCTTGCTTAAAATACGAATGAGGGGTATCGTAAGGAAGACAGTGTGATATCTTACAGTGTAGAGTTCTTTCAAAATGCATTTTTATTGTTATATAATATACTAATGTTTGGCAGCTTCACACTTCGATATAGAAAATTCAGAGTGACTGCATCAATTAGCAAATCCTAGACACTCTAGCTGCCCAATTCAACAATTTGTTCAACACAGAACAGTAAGTGATAATTTTACATAGAGTCCCAGCATTATCAACTCGACAAGATGGTCAAGAAGTGGTAATTATCAGAAGTTATTGTGATATGATTCTTCACTTGATTGTGTTTTAATTGTAAGATGTGGGTGGGGACAACATGTAAGTAAAAGCTTTAACAAAATGGTGTCATATGATATACAACCCGAGAAACAAATCTATGCATGAGTTGGGCTTCTTTAAAAAATTGCAAGAATTATGTCAAGAAACTCACGACCGCTCGCGGCTTGAAGGAGGAAATTGAGCGCTATGTTAAAGAAATTCAACAGCTACATTTATGCAAATATATAAATTTCGACAAAAGATTAGCATGTCACCGCAAAACTAAAGAAACCATTTATCTAATAAGCTTGTAAGCTTTGTTAAAATCAAACTTAACTAGTATTTCATGACAATTTGCACATAACATGCAAACCTGGGCTGCCATAAAAACATATGATCAATTATGGGTTTTTGTTCGGAAAACTTCGTAATGTGTTCAAAAGTAACTACACAAGTTGGTTTAAAATGATATTTTACAAGCATAGAATATACTTAAGTAGTAGTACAAAAGTTGGGATGGTGAAATAAAGTACTTAAGTAAGTAAGTAAAGCATTGGTGAAGTGAAGTTAATGTTCTGTGTGTCTTGTTGTTGTAGCATTTCTTCAAAGGTTTTGTTTATGTATTGCGTTTTGTCTTAATTTTTTTTGTGGTTTTGATATTTAAAAATGCATTTTGTGAGAAACGCACAAACCACATCGATAAATGTCGTCTACAAGGACAACTACAACTATAATCCATACTAAAGACTAACAGGACACGGAAAGGCAACTTCTCGGGCAACTGTTCTTATTATTTTATTTTATTTTTTTTTTTTCATCTTCTTTATGGTCTTCTTTGTAGACAAAAGTAAAGTAATTTTGTGGTCAATTGCATGTCACCGGAACGGTTTACACTCGAATAGTTTTTTGTCAATGAAAAACATGCAGTTTGTTGTTTGAGTCTTTTGTTTTATAGACCGACAACAGACAATCGTCAACCCTTGTGTCATTGACATGACATATGAGAGTAATGGCTGCGTTCACTGGAACAAAGAAAATACACATTTTTACTGCATAGAGTATAAAGAGAAGAAGATACAATAGAATTAAATTAAAATCTTTCACTTAATTGTATTTTTGTTTAGTTTATAAAGTATTCAATTTGGATATATTAATTAACTTTTTGCCAGTCCAGTTGGAGCTTTCAAATGTCAAGAAATCCTTTATAATCAATACCCAAACAATGCCAGTATATGTTAAATTCTGAGTGGCGACACTAGATCACCACAAGCCTCGGTTCGCTATTGTACTAAGTGGCAACTCATAACTTTAACTTCCTCCACAAATCGATTTAATCTTGTATGATAATATATGCTACATCGATGATTGTCCTTATTCGAACCGTGATTTTTGGCGTTAAAGACTCCTTAAATTTATACATGAAATGTATTCACTTTTCTCCGTCAGTGCCAATTTTATGCAAAACCAACCAAATAAATTTGTTTGTGTCTGAGATAAAACAAATCACCAAATTTTCTTTTCCTATTAGGTACTGATTTTAATGTTGAGGCTCAAGTTCAATCAAGTATCAGAAATATGAAAAATACTCTACATGTTTTATGTACTGGGCGATTCCGCTAGAGACCATTCCCGGCATAATTTTGAAATCTCAATATTTGTTATTTTTTTTCGATATGAGTGCAAAGAAGAAAGTTTAAATTTAATAAAAAATAAATAAAAAAAAAATTAACTTAATATTTAAATTTTGGGGGCGCTTGAAAAAGTTATCATTCGAAAAGTTGGCATACATTAAAAAATAACATCTGACAGGACTTGCGCGAAACAGCTTTAACGAATAGTTTATGATTTTATTTTACTGGCTACTGTGTAGTGCCAATATTCATTTATTCGTATGTGCCAAAAGATTTAAGTAATTGTTGTTATTTATTAAGCATTATTTACTACAAGGTTACATTGTCAGCTTGTTGCACCCGATAAATAAATAAACTAACTGTTGAAAGACAATTCCGACCTTAGGTCAAAAAAGAAAGGAACAGGTGTAACGGCGCACATAAAAACCGTTCACTTAACACTAGATGAACTATAAAACTGCACTGCTAAATTCAAGCTGCACTCTTTTTTTAAAAGTTCGGTCCGATTACTTTCAAAATGCAAGACAAGACCTGACCAGTGATGAAGCTATTGTACTAATAGACTTTGCCGAGAATTATGAGCTGATCAATCAAGATATGTAAATACAATCAGCACATTGGTTTCATGGGCATGTTACACTTTTCAATGCTGTATTTGAACTACCTATAAACTTCATTAGTGATGAATTAAGCCACAATAAATATACTTTTTTACAAAAAGTAATTGAGTACATCGAGTCAATCTCTGATGACATTACATTTTTGTATATCTTCAGCGATTATTGCGCTGCTCAATTCAAGAATCGGTATATATAGGCAAGCATTAATGTATTCAAAGCAAAATACCGATTCACTCACCTCGATGGAACTTTTTTGCCGCCTCACATGGCAAAGGTGCCGTAGATGGTATTGGTGGAAGTATCAATAGATCAGTATGTAAGCATAGTCAACAGTGCTCAAGCATTCTACGCAGTCTCTCTAATAATATTTAACTTATGTTCGTTTCAAAAGAAGAAATTAAAGAACGGATGGCCATATTGGATTATGAATGGCAAGGGCTGAAAATTATGCCAGGCATTCAATCAACAGCATCGCGCGCATCTCACTGTCTCATATCAAGTGCACCACTGAAACAGATAGTGTTTGGGACAACGACGATATGGAAGCTCTTGTAAATCATGAAACACGTAAAGAAATTACGGGTCCTGATGAACCTGCATCTACAGCATCGGATCAGGGTGAAACCTTCTTCCCATCTACAAGAATCTTTTGGAATTCCCATGTATAAAATAAATAAAATGATGAATCTTCCCTCAAAATTAACAGTACATTTTCGGCGAATTGACGTATTTGAAAAGAAATAATTAACATAAATGACAAAGAACAGTACTGATTAGTAATAAACATTGTTTCATCAATTTTTTCGCTCCTCTATAAGTTTTTATTGACGATTATATTCACTTAAATTAGACGTGTTGCACCCGCAATTTTTATAAATGCATCAAAACAGAACATGTTAGCCATTCCAAGAATGATATCATAAAAACAAAAAATGCATGGGCTGCTTGGGTCATACTCATAACTAAGCCTAGAAAGTAGTTTCAGTTAGTTTGCGTACGATATATGTATTATAAATCAGAAGAACGGTCTTGTAGTTATAGTAGAAATCAAGATTATCTTCTACAAAGTGATGCTGAAACCGGTATGGATAGTGGCAGATTATCCTCTAGGCAAATAATGCACTTGCCTAGTGGTGCGAGGTTACAAAAGGGAGCGCGAGGAACTTTTTAAACTAAAAAAAATAAGTGAGTACCTTCTTATAAAAATTCATTCTTTCTATAGAAATGTAGAGCTTCCGAAGCGTGCCCCGTCTACTTAATTTCTCCTACATTGCCATCGTTAAAAAAAAAATAAAACTACTGTCAAAAGTTCATCTGAAACGTGCTGGTCGAGATCAAAAACCGTTCAGTTCATATAAAGCTAAAGGCATAAGAATGAAATTAGAATGATTAGAAACTGCGACAAATTTGTTTTTAAGCAATTAATTTTAAAGCTGGAAAAATGTATTCATCTACGTTCTTATTTAACAGACATAGATCAAGATAGAGAAGTGCCACGAACAACAAACGCGATTCTAAAGGTTCTAAGAAATAAAGAACTTGAAATAATTAACCAAAACATTGTCATATGTATATTTACAAAAATGTCCGTATCAACGGCAGCCAGCAATTACAGCGGTGAGCTTTACTGTATACAATATTTACAGTTAACTAGCTACACATCTGTTTCATGAAGAGAGAAAGGGAGACTACGAATTTCCACATTCTATCCCTTTTGCTTTCTTCACCATCATCACATTTTTCATTCACGTCCACCTTTTAAGGGGATACGTGTTAAAGCCTACTTTATTATTTTGCAAAATATGTGGCCGCCAAAGAGGCGCCTATGAGGAGCTTGCCTAGGGCGCTCTCAACATTTAACATCTAAGTACAATAGCAAAAAAAAGGTATCAAAATAAAGCACTCAGAAGAATGATCAATTGGTACGTGACAAACTAGGTTGTTCAGAAAGATAACAACATACCTTTTGTTTCAAACGAAATAGACAAAAATATAAATATAAAATCATGCCAATAAATTAGCCATTAACCTAGTTGACAACAGCGAGACTGTCAGAAGATGTCCATATCCTTTATTACCGATAAATTTTCAATAAAACAAGATGATTTGATCTCTTTATCTAATTGGATTTCTTCTTTTTTGTTGCAAATTATAAGAGAAAAATTGATATGCAGAATATGTTTTATAATCATTCAAAGGTTTTTCGTATTTGATCTTCATGTTTGAAAGATACTATACAATATTAAACTCAAACATTCAGCTTCAATTCAGAAGTTTTTTATTATAATAACTTCCTTCCTTCCTTTCTGGACATCTATTTATTGTAAATTTGCAATTTAACATTTCTTTTTACCCACAAAACTAAAATTATTGGGTTTTTCGAGAAGTCGACGCGTTTTTCAATAGATGGCATTGTCCACTGATGATTATTTGTATCTAAGCTTTATAAGCAATGATCACAAAACATTAAACGAGTACTCGTATGTTCTCCATTGTGGGTGGAATCAACATGGTGATATGTTATTGTATTTTGCGATTCATAATGAATGAAAAAATTCTTGCATTTCATTGAAGAAAACGAAACATCATAAAACTGCTTATTAAATATTTTTTTCTTATTTTATTTAACATAATATGTGCTACTCGTAATTTTCTATTTTATTCTACACAAAACATACTACACATATTTTATTCATACATTTTTTTATTGCCATATAATAGGGCATATTTAAATATCATAAATTCATTATGCATGCGTTGTTGATTAAAGTGAAATTATGAAATAAAGTTTTTTTTTGTTATTTCTTATAATTTTTATTTCTTTTTTTGCGTTTGCTTTATTCTTTTTGTATCCAATTATCAAATGTCGGCATTTTTATTATTATTCTTTATGTTTTGTTTAGCTTCTTACGCATGCTAAAATGAAAACTGGGCGTTCTTATGGCTGCCATTACATTAAGCAGGTGAATGAGAGAGTTTTCCATATTTAACATATGTATATGTGTTAGCAGGGGTAGTTTGAAAAATTTACAGCCTCAAATAACAACACAATTTTTGTTAACATTTAAATGCCTAACATGTATGTATGTATCTTTGATATTATCAAATTGTAGTTGATCTATCTATCTATCTATAATAATATAAAGATTATGTTTGCTTGTAATAATTTTGAACATTTTCATCTTAAGCTTTTTAAGTCATGATAAGCGTTCTTGAAGATAATCAATATTCTATATTCATCCTTTGTGCAGCATATTCAATTGTTGCACTCTAAATGAGACAGCTAATCATCATATCATTGCGGACTCAATTGGCCATATTCTAACATATGAATACCAATCTTTGAGAATTCTAAGATTCTGAGATTCTGTTTTCTTTAAACATTGATTGCCTAGGTTGTTACACTCAATTGACTGTTTGGTGTCTCAACAGAAACTTAGAAATGTTCTTTTGTATTGCATTTAATGCTGAAAACTTATTAGGCAATCCTCGATTGAGAGAGTATCCGCCTTTGTCATCGCACCCCCATCTTTTGACACGTCTACTGCTACGTACAATGGCTGGATGGATGGCTTGGCCAATTAATGAATTAATGAGAAATACAATAGTTTTTATCATACTTATGTATGTGTATGTTAATTTTAATATGCTTCAGTTTTTCTTGATGTTGTACATAGTTACTGATATAACTCATTTTTATTGCCACTAATTACAGTGAGAAAATGTTGCTCAAATTATTCGTATACCCATAGTATTTGGTTTTGTTCATTTTATTACAATATTATTTAAATTTATATACTTGTTTAACTGAGAAACAACCAAAATTTGTGTAACAATACAATTGATTTTGATGTTCATTGCGATTAAAATTGTTTAATAAAATACCAGCAATTTAAGAACTTAAAGAACTTCAAAAGTTTTGAAGAAAATAAATGTTTAAAACAGAAATGCACCATTAACCCAAAAGCTGTAAAACAATCTCTAATAATCGTCTTAAACAGCAACTCAATGACTTTAAGTAACTCAGTAGAATATATACATTTTTATTACGTTTCTCTACATTATGAAACTGCAGTATATATGTACATAACTCTGATTAATGCAAAGAATATATGTTATATATAATGCCAAAAATTGGCTATTGGTAAGGGATTCCCTTAAACAGTGCAAAATTGACGTTTATTCAACTTGAATAAACTTTACTGCACTCAATGCACAGTGTGGAGTTTGGCTTTAATACTGTAATTTCACATTGAAAGTAATACCTACTTGTGTAGGTGTAAGTATTTTTTTAATTTTAACGTAAATTGCTTTAAATATGTTTAGTTGAAAAATATTTATTAATTAACATGCCTACCACATAGCAGTTCGACGTAGCATCAATGCCTTTCCCGACTTTGCCAACACACTGTGCATTTTGGCAGAGGCTGGCCTGCCGTCAAATTAACTGAAACTTCGGCAAAACTCATTCCTAAATTAATTTTCAATCGAAATAAGCCACTGCAAAATGTTTTTCGAAACATATTTAACCAAAAGAAAAATTATAAAGTGCCATCTACATTGCACCGCAGAGAGTTTGACATTCCGCTAACAACAAAAACGCTTACTGTAACATCAACACTATGGCTTCTGCGTCTTTCTTCAATTATCAGCACACTACGGCAATTTCCGAAATATGACACAAGGTGAAGTCTTTCGGAATCTTTTTACCGAAGAGGTAACCAGGTTAAAGCTCAATAAAAGGAAATGGTTGTATACAGCCTTCGCTTGTGACGGTTCACTTATTACAACAGAATGACTCCCAGGATACTATTCGGTCTTTTCAGTTAAAGCAATTGCCATCCTAAATGCAGTGTAAATTGCGCAACAAACTAGAGGCGTATGTGTTTTTTGCACTGACAGCATCTCATTGGTCGATGCTATCAGAAACATCAGCAACCGGAACCATATGATTTGCCAAATACGGGACGCCATAAAAATATTCTGGGATCATCGGAAATGAAATGGCCGACGCATCAGATAAGCTAGTATAGCAGTCACCGCCAGTCACCACAATCCCTTCCAACGAAACAGACATGCATAACAATCATAGACAACCTGCTGGCTGGCTTTTCAACACGGATATAAAATCGCAAAAACACAAAGATGTAATATGCACCCTTCTTGGTGGTAATACTCCCCGTTTTGATAGTGTTTCACTAGCCCTTTTTTTGTATTACTGGTAGCTAGTGAGCTCAGTAGTTGTTGTTGGTAATGCAGAGGCGAAACCCTAATATTACAACAACTAACAACTTTCATACTAAGTACATATTAACATATTATGTACATACCAACACAATAAAATTGATGAGACTAAGATTGGATCACACCAATCGAATCCTCAGCTTTATCATAACCAAAACCCCGCCACCAAACTGCAAAAACTGCTACACAAAACTTAATTCCTTAAATCATCAATAAAAGAAATTACTATATAAGTTAAGGTACTCCTTTATCATTTATTTAACTTCTTTATACTCTTTCTCTTTGTTTAATATTTAATCTTTATCGATTTATGATTGAAAATGACTTAAAAATTAAAATTATTACAACACCACCTTATAAAAATGAGGTGAATGGCCAGGTGGAACGATTTCACTCAACTCTTACTGAAATAATGAGGTGTTTGAAACAAGAGTATCCATTGAAAGATTTTGGGAAGTTACTTGAATTTGCAGTAAATGAATATAATCATTCGATATACTCTAAGTGAACAAAAGACCTGTAGATTTATTTTTTGGTAGAGTAGCAACTTTTGGACCCGATAATTATGAAAGATCTAGGCAAAATAATCTCCAGCGACTTCTGGATAGGCAGCAAAGGGACATAGCATATCACAATAGGGATAGGTTGGAGCCGAAAGAATATCAACCGGGTCAACAAGTTTATGTTAGGCAGAATAAAAGATTACAGATTAAATTATCTAAGCGTTACAAGGAGGAAATAGTAAAAGTTAATGGGCATTTTTTGGACAATTGTAACAGAGTCAGGGAAAGTAGTTCATAAAAGGCACATTAGGAAATAGGTGGGTTCATTACATATTCAATCGAAAACGGAGTTAAGGCACTCCTTTATCATTTATTTAACTTCTTTATACTCTTTATCTTTTCTTCTCTTTGTTTACTCTTGGACTTGTGTCTTATATTGAAGCTTCTGAGTCTTATAGATTAAGTAGAAAAAACATTTATAAGTATAAGCTTAAGTAAGGCCTGTGTCGCTATATTAGCTTAATATACAAATTACATGCAATTTTTAATTGCACCGTAATTTCTATTTAATAATACAAATAACAGTAATAACACACATACTACTCGTACTTATGTATATTTCGGTACTTCAAAGTTATTTACATAGTTTTCACTGTGAGACATTTTTCTGTCTTCATGAATGGGAGAAAATCAAACAGCAAACAAATTTGTGCTGGATTATCCTGAGGTTCAGTGCTAACAACATCTATACATACATATGCATGTATGATATCAATTTCTTAGTATTTATATTAATCTCTGTTGCAATTTACTGCTCATGTGCTAATTTTGCTTCTGTTAAGAACAGGGTTGGCCCAACTGAGGTCTGAATTCGTGCAAGACGTGGCCAAAATGACAACGGAGAAGAAACAAAATTTCTTTGACCCGATGTTCTGGAAGTCTTTTTTTTCCTCGCCACTGAAGCACACTGGCGACCCAACTCATTGCTGATTCTTCTAAAGGTTAGACAGTAGAAAAGAGTAACAAAATAATTTGCATCTATTACCCTTGCATCATAACGAAAGTATACTTTATCTATTCATAATGACATGATTAGACGAACTTTGTACCTACAATTCTATATGGCTTCATTATCTAGGGCGGGTGTAATAAGTCACAAAAATAAATTATCTATAAACGGCTCAAAATAATATTTATAAATAAAGTAAAATCTTAAGATTATACTAAAACCCCCATATTCTTTTTCAACAGATTGTGTGCAAGAATAAGCAAATGATATCCATGCACTTGACTGATTCTTTAATCCTTAAAATCGCTTCAAAATCGGTCTAGTAGTACTATTTTAAGTAGGTTAAATTTTGTCTAAATTTTCATCTGTTGCTTTTTCTAAGTTTTCTAGTATAAAAAAGTCAAATAAATAGATAATAATTAATTATAATAAATTTAAAATTAGACAGATAAACGTTTTATTCTTCATTACTAAGAGGTCCCACGTTGAGCATTTAGATACTAGATCTTAAGAAATTCAATTAACAAAAATTGTAAGCAATACGAATATTTTTTTATATTCAAAAACTGTATCAATTGTATAACCTCCTTTTTAGAAACCTTAGCATTATTGTTACTTATAAATGACACTCTTTGTAATTCAGAAGTTAGTCAATACGATTCTATCAATCAAAGAACACAGTCAATAAATAAATATTAAAGTCAAAAGATTTTGTCATTACCAGTCGGCTAAATCGATATAAGTTTTGCGGTTTGGTGCAGATCAGGGCTGTCCAATCTTTTTGGTTTAGAAAACGCCGTGATGAGTTGAATCGAAGATGCAAAGAAAAATTGGCGAAAACAAAGAGCATTCAGCAGCGGGCCAAATAAATTTCAGGTGCATTGGGCCGCACTCAGACTGCACTTGGGTCGAAGGTTGGACTTAGCCCTGGGTTAGTAAATACGTTTGTTTAAACAAAAAAAGTTTTTAAATGTTAATGCAGATAGCTGTCTTGCGACATTAAACAAATTTTAAAAGCATTGTCACTTAACATATTTTCACATGACGACAATAATTATTATTAATTATAATTAACAAAAGTTGATGAATAAGGACATTTAACAATTACTATTAAGACTTAACAAGTATTAATGTTTACACAAGAATCTGCAAGGGAGATTGTGTAAGCCATTGTTATCCAGTAAATTGATTGCGAAAAGATTGATATGATTCTATAATCTGTTTACATAATTTATGAACTTAGGGAGAGAGCTAATTTGCCACAAGAACTGCTAAAACTTGAAGAATGTCCATCTCTAAATTTAAGAAATAGTTATGACATCCTTCTGGATGAGGCCATATAGTCCATAATTTAGAAAGTTTATTTAAAAGATCGAAAATTTACACGAAAGGGAATTTCATTGGATGTGTTCTAGAGAATGACACCGTCAACGAAATAAACAATTTGTTCATACAAAATGTTTGCATCCATGTCAAAAATTATAAATCGATCTACATCGTAACTAATATCCAGCACACAGTGAATTACCCACAGGAATTTTTAAATTCACTTCACCCTTCTGGACTGCCACCTCATGAATTAAAATTAAAAATCGGAAAGCCAATCATGCTTTTGAGAAATTTAAGCATTTGCAATGGGACGAAGCTCCTTTTAAATGAATTAAAGGACATTTTAATTGTAGTGACCATTATTAGCGGTCTTCTTATTCCTGGAATACCGATGATCCCTAGCGATTTGCCAAATCCCTTCAAACGACTTCAATTTCCGGTGAAAACATCTTCTGCTTTAACAATTAACAAGTACCAAGTCCAAACCTTCGATTTAATAGGGATTGACCTTCGAAAAGAATGCTTTACTTATGGCCAACTGTGCCGGATCTCCCGAAAAGCAATTTATTTTGCTACCACAAAATAAAACGTCATCAAATATTGTTAACAGGGAAGCTCTAAGCCACTAAACTTTAGTGGCTTATGTTCTCATAAATAAAACATTATTTTTGTAAAATAACCTTGACTTACCTGTCCAGCTGTAGAGCTGCTGGTGGGGTGGTTCCTACAAAAAAAAATTATAGTGTAAAATTGTTGTACTAATTTATATTTCTGCGTATGTTTGTTACAAACCATGGCGCATTTAAAATTTGAGGAGTTCGAAATCTTTGCACGATTTCTATCTTTGTACTACTTGTTATTCCCCACAGTTGGATTCAAACAAACTACTTGCTTCCTTATAGTTAAAAAAAAAGTAAGAAAAAATGAGCAAGCCTCTTTGAACTCTTGGGAAACAAACAATTACTAACAATACCATATACATATTTATTTTTTTTTAATTGCAACTGTCGTCAAGACGACAACCAGCAAATTTTATCGATACAGATAGTCGCTTTGAGCAGGTTTGGATGAATTAAGTATTCATCCAGAATGCGGAATGGAAGATCTAGTGGGTGGTGCCATTTCAGGCATCGCGTTTGTCTGCTGTTGTCCAACAAGATCATTGCCTGGTGATTTTCATGGGCCTCCAACCTTATGACGTGTCTGTTGCTGTACTTGACGATTTCCTCCTTTATCATTGGTATCTGCAGGTCTCGGTGGATAACCGATTTCCGGACAAACCACTGCGCGCTTAAAATCCTTCGTAGTAGCTTGGACTGAAACCTCTGCAGTATTTCCGGGTTATATATTTCTAATAACAAAAAAAAAAAAACAATTTAACAAAGGTTTACAAATATGTATCTCAAAATCTAAAAGGTAGGTCCAGGATATGTTATCTCTTCAAACGTCTCACGACGTCATTCCTATTTAGAAGGTTGCTAGCTAATTCATTGTCATGGCCACTCACTCTCCAAATGTTTCTTAGTCACTCTGATTATTTCTTTCTTAACAAAAGGAATGTTGAGATCTTTTTGTATGACAAAGTTTGTGACATACCATGGTGCGTTGACAATGGTTCGCAATAGTTTATTTTGATAGCGTTGTAAAATTTCAATGTTTGAGTTACTCAAAGTTGCACGGCATATGACCAAACAGGTTTTAACATTTCTTTATACAATAATATTTTATTTTCCATACTTAACTAGGAGTTGGTACCAAGAAGCTAGTACATCCTACGCGTTCTTAGTGTAAGCTGGGTCTTTTTCGCTTTAAAATGTGCTTTCCACGTTAACATTCGGTCCAGATGTAATCCTAGGTATTTGACTGTATTACCATTCAGCAAGACCTGTTAAGCGAGAATGTCACTTGGATAGATTCTTGAGCATTAACTTGTATTTTCCAATTTTGAAGCCAAACCTCTAACAAGTTAAGCTGTTGTTGAAGATATTGTGATGCTAAAACTGAGTCGCCACTTGTAGCTACAAACGCCGTGTCATCAGTATAGGTTGCTACATTTACATCATCAAGGACTGGCATATATGCAGCGAATCTATATATAGAAAAATAGTTTGTTTCAGGCTTATATGGTTCTTGTATCATTATAACCTATGAACATTTCCATTGAATTGGATAGTAATCTTACCTCAATAATATTTGATAATGCAAAAATCTATAAGTCCGATCAACTTAATGTTTGTCTTATTTATAGGGCAATAACTGTACTAGCAGAAGCCCCACTTTTTATATTTACAACTATGTATTTTAACATTTTAAGATTGGAATATCGAAAAATCATTCAAAATTATAGTTGGAATTCGGTCTCAGTTATGTTCCAAAGGTTTCGTGTAGAGGATATTGTTGACCGAACTTTAACTGCAAAATTATTAGAATCAAGCTTAAAAGGGTCGTTCGGCATTCCCCAGTAATTATTTTAGGCACGTACACGTTGGTAAGGTTTTGCCCAAAACAGATAAAAGATACAACATTAATATATTATTTTTATACTCTTCACAAGACTATTATGTATTGTATATGCAATTAATCATGCAATAATAGGAATAAAAATACAAAGATTTTATAGTCAGTTGGATTGCATGGATGTGAAGGAAGTTATGAAACGATAAATGAATTAATGACAGAATGAATGACTGAATAAATGATTAGGATGCATATAAAATTTAAGTAAAAGTTGTATGGAGGAACGAATGAGCGCTTAAACCGAAAGTAGGCGTTGCATATACCGCGCCTCTTTCAGGGTGTACAATATAACATACATATACAATATTATTGAGGCCTAAGCAGCTTGCTTTATCTTGCCTACCTTTGCTTGGTCTGTGGCCTTACCTCGTTTTGGTCTATCTAGTCTCCTATCTATCTGTCATTCAATACCAGAACATCCTGCCGCCGTAGCACACATACTCAGACGCATTGCATGCATTAGTTGCATTCTTTTGAATTAGAAAAACAAATGGAAATCGTCATAAGAGAAACAAAAAGAAACAAAACGGAAAAAATAGCGAGGCATTAAGGACATCATTTGAAAATATGAAAAAAAAACAACCTACCCTTACATCCTGGCTGTTGTACTTCCTATTTTTGTTGCTGTTCTTATGCATTTGCGTGCTCAAAAGCGGCGTATCCTTTTTGCCTTTCACATTTTTTGTTTTTTTTTTGTTTTCATATTTTTTAGTTTCTTACACATATAAGTAAATTATAGATATCGATGTATATGTGTGTGTGTATATCCTTTTGAAAGGATATTAATATAAGGCAACTTCAATATCATCATGCACATACATACAATATTTTTTTATTTATTTTTTTCAGGGTTTTGGTTTCATATTTTGTTTCCCTTCATAGTGCACAATACTTTAAAAATTTAAGGGAAGTTTTGCAGGCACAGCATCCTCGGCAGATCTGCATGTCTGTCCTGTGTATGTATGTATGTTTGAAAGTGTTAGTTACTTATCAAAAAGGTGTTAGTTTTAACACGTGTTTGATTGGCGCAACCACATATTTTTGGTAGAGGAAAAAAAAAATTAAGAGAAATGAAACTAAAACATTTCTCATCATTATCAACCGTATGAACAGCAGTAGCAGCAACAACACATGGTTGGGGGTTATATTATATAAAATAACAGACTTTATTTATATAATATAATAGTACAACTCATTGCTTATATAATAACATGAGAAACATCGAGGGGCGAATTAATCTAGTCTATCACGTTTTGTGCTTTTGTTATTCAGTGTAATGGAATATTACATAGTTACTGTTTGTTAGTTCTTTGTGTTAGATCTTATTTTGCTTCATAGTTATTACAGGATTTCTTGTAAAGATTCCACGCCTGGACCAAGCATTCGAACATTGGAATAAATGCAGAGAAATTGGCGTGTGGCCAGTTGTCAACTATGACTACAGTATGATCCAGCAAGTAGATCAAAGTCCGTTACCTAGGACTGATCATGGACAAGCGCCCCAAATGGCGAGCTCACTTTAAAGCTGCTATGCAAAGTTACATAGGCCTTGTTACGTTGCTTCGGTCGACCAGTAAATTGTCGCTCAACAACAAGAGGACAATTTACAGACAATTAGTAGTCCCTGTTTGGTATTAAGCGATACAAATATGGGTTATCGCTACAAGCATCAACATTCAGCAAGTCCAAGGCGCTTCGCATAACATCAATAGATTTTTCAGGAAAACAAGACATGGTTTCGCGGCTCATGTGAATTCTGGCATTGTCTAATTAGAATGTCCATTTTGTTTCCGGATATTGTCTAATAAATGGTACTAGGCTCATTCCAAGGACAATAATGTAGTCGCTGATCTTCATTTTCGAGGATACGTATTAAATTTCCCGACAGCCTAATGCAGAAAAAACTGCCCAAGTCATAAGGCTTCCTCCTCAAAAGTTTTGCTTTGAAAACACCAACGGCTCCTTGCTGATATTATACCAATAAACTCAGAAACCGTCTACACCATCCAAGTTCTAATTGTTTTCATCTTAAGCAGGGAAAATTATCAAAATTTTACTTGGCTAAGTGCAACTTTAAGTTCTGTCATCGTTATGTCTTTTTCTAGATGTAATGCCTCATGGGAAGGACTATATGTAGGATGACTTACATTTGATTTGTTGTGTCGGAATGTTGGGTGGAAATTATCGTATTGCGCAGCGTTTGACCAATTGGTGGATAGCGTATTTACAATGAAAATTTAAATTAACCTCGTAATTCAGTCCTTCTTCTCCTTTTTCTACTAATTTGAACTAATCATATTTGGTAGTAGTAGTAGAAAGTCATTGCATAATGAAGGCGTTCAGTTTACTATTCACGTAACATTGACCAGAGGTCTGTCTGCTTAATAATTAGCGCAATTGAAGCTGAGTTGGCCTGAACATTTACTTATGTAACATTCTATTACGAAGTGTGTGTGAAGGCATTGATTGGTAGCGTATTTAGTAATTTGCAAATTAAGCGACATTTGTGCATGCATCATTGTAATGACTACGATGACCACGATGACTATGAAAACTACGTGAACAATGCAACATTCATGGGCTAATGACGACATTACCATCCTTATCGTTATTATCATTATGATGATTTGTATGCTTGAAATGTAAAATTGTTGATTGCAGAGAAGTGTTGTCACCAGAGACCATCCATTCATCTCTTATTGAAATATAGAAACTGTTCAAATTGAAAGTTATGTAGTACTTGTAGTATGAAGATTTGACTATAATCTGCCCATTCCTTGCGTCCGCCTGCCCCTTAAATTACAACCCTTTTAACTACTATCCGTGGTCTTGTGATTCAATGGCACGAGCTAAAAAAAAAATAGAAATGTTTAACACAGCTGGATACTAATCAAGGTGGAATTACAATATTATTAATGCGATTTCAAAAGCATCATCAAAATCCAAGGGTTGTCCGTTAATATTGTTCCTGTTGATATTTTTACATTATTCTTACTTATGATGTTTTTGTTCTCTGACTGTAAATAACAGTCAGTAAGTACATATATTTACAATTAGTTAGAATATGACAATATAGATAATAGAAAGATGGCAAATTTTTTAGCCTTAAGGAAACCTGAAAGGTAGGTCCAGGGAGTGACTCCTCTTAAGTCGGCGTAAGTTGTTACCAATGACAAGTAGGCCTGAGGTGTACTTCAAGACGGGATACATATTTTCTGGTGAATCTTCCAATTTCTTCTTAGATCTATGAACTGTTTTATGTATTTCTGACATACGAAGGTGCATTCATTATTCTCCAATGAAGCTTTGATTGTAGTTTTCGGAGTATCTCAATATTAGAATGCGAAGCAGAGCCCACAGTGTATTCCATATATCCAAATAACATTATATCTTCTTTATAAAAACTATTTCACAGGCAAAGATAGATTTACATTCGCCTTACATATGTCATTTTTCATCTCAACAATTCATTCATTTCATTTGGAAATTGGTTTGTAAAATTTTAATGGAATATCTTAAGAAATGCAAAAGTTCTTCATTGACAGAGATACTTGCCATTAATAAAAGCATCATAAGATTATAAAATAGTGAAAATACAACTACATATTGTATATGAGGTTCTCGGTCTGCCTATAAACTTAAGAATCTGCATATGTGATGATGAAACCACCACAGTTCTTGGTAAAGGAGTAAGGTTAAAATGACAAACATACATATTGTATTAAACATTGATAGGAAATTAATTTGTATTTGGGATATCGGTTTGTAGTCTTAGTTAGTATTGTATATTTTGGGGCCACGAGTATTTGTGCCTATGCCTACAAACATCACGATGAAAAGATTAATAAAAAAATAAAGGAAACATTTAAAATTTAAGATATTGTTTTGTAGATTAAGCCAACAACAATGACATTCAGCCACTAAAGTCATTTCCTTTGTTATTTATGTTTATATTTCATTTTATGTGTTGTATGCGAGAAGAAATTGTAAATTATGGTAGTCCATACATATACATAATAAAACAAAATCGGGTTAGTCACACGATTTATAACTCAAGCACGGCTAAACCGCTTTTTATGATTTTTGATTTGTTATTTGATGATATCTCGAGTACGGATTGACTGATTTCGATGCATCGAGAAGTTTCCCACGGCTTGGTAAAGTAGGTAGTAGTCACAATAAATATTTAAATCCATATACAACGTTTTGTCTGATACATGACAGATCGGCCAAGAGGGAGTCGGGCTCGCACACGCAGTTGCATGCAAATTTGTTAAACGTAAACCTTGTACCCCTGTCCGAAGTTATGTATAATTAATTTCCTTTTGTTTTTTGTCACAAATGTGCAACAGAAAGCAGTGTGGCAGTGATACACTGTTTTGATTATTTGAAAAAACTATGGAAATTCAAACTTTTCCGGACGATTTTCCAAAAATATTACTGGGTGTTGTAATAGCGGCAATAGAAATATATACTCTGTGGAAATTTGACCTCTCCACCTACTACGGTTCATGAGAAACAGCTCACTGACTGACGGACGGACGGAGTAGTAGGGAACCCTAAAAATAAACATGTCGTTATACTATATTGGTGCCGGTAATGCCAGTAGATGGCGT
Source organism: Amiota communis (assembly GCA_037043315.1). NCBI lineage: Eukaryota > Metazoa > Arthropoda > Insecta > Diptera > Drosophilidae > Amiota > Amiota communis. The sequence goes on along the minus strand of JBAMAV010000198.1, from coordinate 106,097 downwards.
TGTATGCATTATTATTTCATAGTCAATAAATAAAGTAAATACTCTGAATTAAGTTTCTATTAAATTTTATTGTTTAAATCACATATTTCTGACTGTAAAGTAATGCAAATATACTTTTCTGTTCTGGTGACCATTACTGAAAATTAAAAATACAATATCATCACGACATGTACACTTTATAAGCGATGCCATCACCACAACTTAGCCAGAAAACATCAGTTTGTTGGACTACAATAGCTTTTGACAGAACGAGCTGTCGGATCAACTAGTTATTAATTATTAAGAGGCCTTATGGAACCTTAACAAAATCATGGTTCCATCGAGTTTGTTTTACAAACTTTAGTGATAAAAATATAAGACTATATAATGTCAATGTGAAGTGTACAAGGAACAACTACTCGTATGTAATACTCGTAGCATAAGTAAGCAAAAATAAATAAAAAAAAAATGCTGCAAAAACCAAATTGTCTTAAATTTGAAATTCTGATGCCAACGATGCCGCAACTACTCGTACTATAAAGCCAATTATCAATAATAATATTGTTATAGCAACAGCAACAACAACAATAACAACAATCGGAACAACAAATGCTATATATACAATAATCTGGGGACTTGGAGAAGAAAGAAAGAAATAAACAACTTCAACAATAACAAAACAAGCAGCAGAAAAAATTAAAAAAAAAAATGAAGCAAATTTAATAGTTTTGCATTTTATGAAAACCTTTTAATGCAGTAAAAAATGAAGAAAGAAAGAAAGAAATAAGGAAAAATGTGAAGCAAATTATTTTTTACTTGAAACAAAGCAACAACAATAAAATGAAGCAAGGACCAAGAAAACAAAACAAAACAAAACACAAAAAAAAAAAAAAAACAAAAGAATATCTTTACTAAGCGCAGCCATAATTGCAGGTGGAGTATAAAAACAACAACCAAACTAACCAAACACCCCACCATCATCACATCCCATGGCATCCCTACATCATCATCATCATCATCATTCTCACTGCCGACCATCATCCAACTATCATTGGATCAAGTGATGTTGAATTGGCTTTAGTAGCCTCTGTTGACAGACAAGTGGCTCGACTCGGTTCGGTTCGGGTCGTTGTAGTTGCGTTTGGAGCAGCAACTTATTGTGGCGTCCATCAAACATAAAAGAAAAAAGCAAAACAAAACAAAACAAAACAAAAAGAAAAGAACTGACAAAAACCAAAACGAAAAGAAATGAAATGAAAAATAAGTTAAAAATGGCCAACGAACGAAATGCAAGGTTGATTCATTGCATTAGGCTGTTACTACACATACGAGGGTGGGCTGAAAAGCTTCTAACCTTGACACACATATTTTTCTTTTAAATTAATAGAATACTCGTTTAAACACCACTCAAGAACTCCAACTCTAAATGCGACAAGTGGTGTCAAGAGAGGAGTGTATCGGTTTGTTAGCGGAGAATATAGAAAATTTTGAGTATCCTTATGGCTAATAAACAAAGAAATTTGAATTACCAAATGTAAGAAGCCTATTTTGATTATTTCTGTATGCCTTGTCTATTGACAAGGTTTTGAAAAATGTTTAGTTTTGTTTTTGCTTCCAGCAGAAGTTGTCACTTTCTGTATTTATAAAATTGCATATATGTATGTGCTTATGTATGTTCCCAATGAATTCCGAAACTGGTAGATCGATTTTGAAGAAATTTTCAGGGAAACTCTAGTATAGTTCGGGGAGTGTTCTTGTAAAGTTTGGTATGAATCGGATATGCTATTGTGAATCAAGTGGTCTTTGTAAAACATCTGTTTTTTTATGTATGATCCTAATTAAATTGATTTGTTTCACAGAAATTCAAGGAAAGATTCACTTGACCGTGTGACTCCGGACTGGGTGCATACAATTTTTGTATAAAAAAATAGAAGTCAGTAAACTCATAGACTATTTGACAGATTACAATGATAATTACAATATCCATGAATTTTTTCATGGAGAAGTTTTCTATGCTATGTACATTGTTGTAACTTGCCACTAGATGGCACTGAACAGATCTCTTTCTATACCGTGAATCCGATAACGATATATCCTTAAACTGTTTTTAATAGAATAAAATATTTGTAAGTACAAATATCACGTCGGAGGCGTAAAAAAGCACGCCGGGTTCGCTGGTATTTTATAGTAATTGATGAACAAGTTTAATTAGCATTAAATCCCTAAGCTAGGACTAGGAAAAGTAGTCTTTTGATACCATACAAATTATATCAAATACATGTTCCTCAATATTATGCTCCTGGTGGTAATTCTCGATTTTTCCAATCCTTATGTTTGAAAGTAGAAAATAGTCACACGATGTACCACAATATTCTCACAATATGTAGTCACAAATGCTAACAGAGTCATAAATAGGCAGTTAAGTGACTGTTAATGTCACCTTTGGTATAACAAGGAAGGCTCTTTCTGTTACTTTCAGTTGTTTAACAGTTGTGACTTTTTTGAGAATAGGTCCATTACACTCCAATATTGGATGATGTAAAGATATTCGGAGCGTATCATGATTTCTTGATTTTCTTTTAAAATTACAACAGTTGTTGGCCATTGGTCATTGAAAAACTAACCTATTTTAGTATGGTTGTGTTTAAAATATTTGACATATGGCCGGCAGTATTGCACTGACTTCAAATACGGGTGCTTGTTGTTGTTTGTTGGGCCTTGTTATTTCTCTGATTCTGGTTGGAAGTTTTTGCAACCACCCTCGTATGTAGGAGCAAAAGCAAGTGAGTGAATAAATGAGAAAGAATGAATGAATGAATAAATTACAAAAGAGGGCGAGGAGAACAAATGCATTTGAGAAAAGAACCGGTAGCTCCTCCATTTAAATGAGTGCGCCAATGAAAAAGAGAAAGAGAAAAATGTAGCAGAAAAAGAAACAAATTATGGTTTTAATGGTTGATAAAGATATAGAATGGAATGGAGTTGAGTGAAGTAGAGTGGGATGGGATGAGGTTGGGTGGTGTAGGGTTGAGTAAGGCAGAAAAGGTAAAAAAAAAGAAAGGCAACGGATTGAGAGCAAAGTAGTTTGAATGAAGTAAAATTATATGAAGTCGTCGTCGCTTGGTCGGTCGGTCAGTCGGTGGGTCGACAATATAGTAGTGATGGTGGCCACTTTGCAATTTAATTTGTTGCTGTTGTTGTTATTATTATTGTGAGCTTTTTATTCTTCTTCTTGTTGGTGTAGTTGTTTTGCTAATTACTTTCTTAGAAAACACGCGCATTACCTTGTTTTTCTTTAGAGTTTTTCCATTTTTTTTTTTTTTTTATTATTATTTTTTGTTTGCATTGAAATGCGGACGCCATTTTGCTAATATTTTTAGTTGTTTTATTGCTGCTACTAACTGCTACTGCTACTGCTATTCCCAATGTTATTTTTGTTGCTGTGGCATAACCCAAAATTACGATATTTGTTGGCCATTTCATTTTGATTATGATTTTGGTATTTGGTATTTGCTGTGCCTGCAATACGAGTATTATTTAAAGGTTCATTTCGTGGTTTGTCTTCATTATAATGTATTTTCTTTTCGTCTTTCATCCAAGATATGAAATTTCTTTTACTCTTCTTGGTATGTATGTATATATATTGTATAATAATACTTATAATGATGACGACTTCTCTTTCTTAATCATGATAAATTTCAAAAATAATCGCACGCGAGTTCGTGTTTACAATACTGTTGATACTACAATATTACTTCTATTGCTTTAACCACATGTTCATTAATAAAATATGAGTATTCCAATGATTTTGGAACAAATCAACGTAGTTACAAGCAAATTAAAAATACTACTACCCTCCTTAACATCCTCAGAACAATCACTTCTTATATTGTATTATATGTATGCATGAATGTGTGCCAAAAAAGGTGGAAATCTTCAAAATAAACTAACTAATAGCCCTGGCACGATCCGGCATCTGCTTATGTACTGACCTTCCTATGAATACAATAATATGGATTAACTTGAAATGCCCCAACTAGTACACTGATTCTGCCACAATTTGACGTATTACTTCGCTTTGGCTATGTGTGTGACGCTTCTTATTAACTTTTATATTATTTTGCACCTATTAATTGAGTGTAAGACACACCCCAATCTGTACCCATTTCATTTTGTGCTCTAGAAACATCTCAATCAAATTCAAAGAAACACTAATAAGTCGGTAATTAGTTGTTGCTAACAAATCCTTAGGATGCTTACATCTGAAAAATATTGCATTCTTAATACTCATACTTGTTTTTTCAAATCTTTTATCTATCAAGTTAAATTATCAAAACAAACACATAGATATACTTTTTTTTTTAAATTTACGTTTTACTCAACCATGCTGTTGACATTGCCTCTTAAGCCTTATAGGCTCAATTGAAATGATATACTCATGTTAGCATTTGAATTATAATTTTCATAAAGTTTCCAATTAGTATCGACATTTGTTCAATTATTATATTATATAACATAATATTGAATATTAAAGTATAGGGATAGGCGGACTCCTGGCAAGAGTCACGGCCTTGACCTTAAGACAATGGAAGAGTGCTCTTAATCATAATCTATGAAGTAATATAAAAAGCAGTTCCGGAGTAGGCATACTGCCCAGAGGACGAGGAAGGAGGTTTAGTGGAGACACCATTCTTCACAAACCAAAAAAAAAAATTAAAATTAAACATATTAAGTTTAGAAATTGTCGTTTTAACATTCCAAAAGAGTTTTGTCCAAATTATTGAACCCTTGATACTTTCACATTATTTATTATAATACTAATTATTTGATTATTGGAGCACTAGAATCAAGGCCTTCAGCTATGTTAATTTTTCCATATGATCGCATTAAGAATATTTACTTGAATCTATCTTAGTGTCAATAATTTGGGGATTTCCATATATTACGTCACACGTTAAGGGCAAAGGAGGAGGCCAACAAAGTGTCACATTATTTAAGAAGGGATGCAAGTAGTCATAATCTTCGTGACGTCACACGTCAAAATCTAAAGTATTAAAACCGAATCTTTGTGACCTCTTTGGAGCCCCAATATGAAACCTAACTGGTGAACATTAGATTAGATTCAATATTAAAATGTAAAGAAAACAACTTATCGATCACGTTATAAGGGAAGGGAGCTGTTAATTAAGAGGTCCGGTGACTAGGGAAATATGAAACAAAGGAACAGCTATTTGAACGTCAGCGTAAAATTTAACATGTTAAGAAGTACGGAAAAAACGATAGAAAGTACTATTTTTATGAATATGGTAGGGAGGCAAATATAATTATATGTAGTGAATTACCCAATTAATTTTAATAATCTGAAATTAGTATTGTTTGATTAACTATTAATGACGTAACATATTTGTTGCATAACTTATGTTATGAATTTAACTGAATGGAAGAAAGCCCGTCGCCAAATGGTGTTTGCTGTACCCATGATTTGGACCGAACCAAGACATCACGTTTCGGATTGCTATTTTTGTCTTACAGATATAAGAAGTATTAATTTCAAGAAAAAACACACGGTTAGTAACCCTAACTTGAAGTCAGCTAAAAGATCAGTAGTGCATAGTGGAAACAATTTGCCTATACTCGTTGAGATTAAAGAATCACAGCGTCCCACTCCGAGCCAATCCCGGAGCGTTAATGAAGACGATGACTCTGAGTTTGAAGAAATGTCAACCAAGCCACACTTAGAGACCTAAACGCGACTTGAATTTGTCAAGAAAGTAGTCAAAACTCTTAGGATCTCGATTAAAAGAATACATCATGAAACTTAAATAAGCCTTTTCGAAATCGTGAGTTTCGAGTTTGTTAGCGAGCGAACATGTCACTCAAGATTCATTTTTTAGACTTTCATCTGTATTTTTTTTTCCTGAGAATTTGGGAGCTGTGAGTGATGTGGGGTGACAGGGAAAGGTTCCATTAGGATATTTCACAAATGAAAAAGCACTATAAGGGCAAATGAAACCCAACGATGTTGGCCGATTACTGCTGGACGTTGAAAAGGGACCAACCAGGAGCTTAATATGCTGAAACATCTCAAATCATAAATTCATAATAGAACTTTTTTACTCCTTTTGTATCAGACGATCATTATTTTTTGAAATACGTAAATTAAATCAAATCAAATCATCAACCAAAAAGATTTTAAACATTAGTATCATCAGTTTTGGGAATAGTCACGTGTGCTTAGAAGAAAGTGATATCTAAGGTATATATGATCTCTTTATGGGGAGGTCGTTGGGGTGAAGTCGTTTTAACCATCGTGGAGTTCTGTTGTGTATTAGGGCCCTTGTTTGCCTGCGGTTGGGGTGTTGAAGCAGTCGATCTTTATAACGGTTGCTCAAGTATCGTTGGCATTTTCATGTCCCGATGTAAGGTCGAATTGCTAACGAACCATGGTGCACCCGTTTTACGTCACAGGGCTTTATTTAGCATTGCTTGAATTTTACTTATGTTGTATAGAGCAGTCGTCCCCGAGATTTGCATGCCATATAGCTTGTCTGTATATAAAATTGCTTTGATTAAAGTAAAAATAAAATGGTTGCCATTCAGCATGAGTAATAGAAAAAACTTAATAAATTAACTGAAAAAAAATACGCAGTAAAGAAATTATTTAAATTGGACAAAAAAAAAAATAAAAAACAAAAAGTGGGAATCAAACGAATGAAAGAAAAAAAAAACATAAAAATTATGCAAATGACTATAAACAATACAAAAGAAAAAAAAAATGTAACAAAAGGAAGAGCAAAAAGCAACGAATTGAAGTAAAAACAATGTTAAATTAAAAAAATGTGTGAGGCACCAAGGCAAGAGGCAAATTAAAGCAACGTTTTGCGATTGGAAGAAGCAAAGTTGAAACAAAACTACGCCTACCTTACTTCCATTCAATGTCTGACTGACAGACTTGCTGACTGACTGACTGATTGACTGACTGACAGTCGTCTGACTGACAGTCGTCTGACTTACAAACTGACTGACGGTCTTACTGATTGCTTCTTGGCACGCAATGCAATCCAAGCAATGCCATTGCGTTAAAATTGAGAGACCCATGAGAGAGGGAGATAGAGAGTAGCAACCAGCAACCGACTTCAATAATAACAACAACCAGTTAAAATTTAAGTCTTAAGAGTCCAAGTAAAACTACGAGTATTTACAACAATCAACCGAACGCCTCACTGCACAACCAACCAACCAACCAACCAACGAACCAAGCAACCGCCAGCTTCTGGGTCGGTTGGTAGATCGGATGGTCACTTACCAGCCCCGGCTCAGCTCGATCGATCGTTTTAAAGTTATATGTATGTGTGTTGCGAGAGAAAGAGTGTTGCCCGAGTTAAAGTCATGCTAATGATGATAATGATGATGAAGACGACTGCAGCGAAGACTCATGTTGGTTGGTTTGATACTGCTTAGAGAAAGGGAAAGGAAGAGTATGAGTATATCCCAAGCTAAAGCCATGCTGATGATGATAATGATGATGAAAACGACTGCAACGATGACGATTCAAGTTAGTTGGTCTAATACTAGTTGAGGGAGGTAGGAAGGAATGCAGGAACAAAGAGGTGGAGGAGGCAGTTGTAGTACCAGCGGTTGCAAGTTGTTTGCACACCATTGCGCAGAAGCTGCTATTGTTACTTTTGGTGTTTTTTTTCTGTTTTTTTGTTGTTCAGCAACTTTGTGGTTGCTACGAAAATATTTCAAATGAAATGAAATGAAATAAACAAAAAAACAGAACAGAGAAAATTATAATGAAATCAACGAACGAATCTAATAAGCGCAATGGCCGCCGTTGCCGGCAAAGTTTAGTTTAGTATCTTGTGCGTGTCTTGTTTTACTTGTTTGTATCTTTTACTCTTTTATTTGCTGCAGGCATGCGATCATTGCTAAGCCTTGCCAGGCCACGCCATGCCACGCCACGCCACTTGATACGCAGCAATTGGCAATTTGGCAAGTGTTATTAGTGTTGTTGTTGTTGTTGTTGGTGTTATTGGTGTTACGTTGCCACTTCTCATTTTGATTTTAGTGGTTAATAGCAATCTTTGTGCTTCACTGGCTCTGGCACTGGCATTGGCACTGGCGCTACTTGAAATCACCGCCTTGTTGTAGATGTAGAAAAAAAGCATCTGCATTGCCTAGAGAAATACTCATCGCCTTTGGATGCAACGCATTGTAATAAGTGAGTGAGTGAGGACTCCTTTCTTCCTGCAAGATAGCAACTTGCAACACTGAAAAATAATAATAATAACCAACCATTGATTTTGTGTTGTTGTCGAGCGACTTCTGTTGTTACCCATTTCAATTTCAAGTTTCATATAATAATTTTCCCATTTTTTGTTGTATGATAATTTCCTGCTTCAATTGCTGCAACGAAGAAGCAGGAGCAGTAGCAATTGCTATTATTGTTGTTGCTTTTTTTCCATGGCTCCGAACATTATTATTAAGCGCATCTTATCTACAGGAAGCGATCATCGCACATTTGTTGTTATTTTGAAATAAATTTCATTTTGGTTTCTTAAATCTGTGTTCACTTAATTTAAGTTTCTTTTTTCATCCATCTATCAACCAACAATAATATGAATTACCACTCAAAATGCTTTTGCTAGAGAGTAAGAATTAAATAGAAAATATATTACATGGAATTATTGGATAAGATGGCATTCTATGATATACGAAAGACCATTAATCCCTGTAGCGTTACCATTCTGATTTAAAGTCAAAAAGGCAAACAATAGAATGAAAGCAGACAAGTACACCTGTCGAAAAGAAATTCAGAAAGTAAGTAATGACAAGCCTACATGACCGTCTCTTGGGTTGTCCAAGGTGTTTTTTATGATTGTTTGGAAGCTCAGAGTCTATTTCTCCAACAAACAAATAAACAAAGTTATGCCAGAAATGAAGAAAATCGTTGCGAATTATATAGAAAATAGCATGATTATCGCCCTTACAATGCCCTTAACTTACTTAAGAAATCATTGAAAAAATTAATTTGCTTACTACTGATTTTCATTTGTTTGGTTCCCATGAGGATGCATTATGTTGAGAATAGGTCCAAAAATGTGTCAAAAAGAAAATATTATACATATTATAGTTCAAACTACTTATTTGCACAAAGTATCGGAATTTATTAATGGTACGTCAGGAACTGGAGCTTGCATAAAGTTAAGAACTTGCGTTGGTAGAAGACCAGATCACCCTACACACAAGCCGATATAACAACCGTCTGCTGGCTTACAACAAACGCTTGCTGATCAATGCAACCCCTATCCGGAGGTTCAAAAGGCTGCATTTTGAATTTGTTCTACAGGGTGGCTGACGAATTTTGCTACATTAAAAAACTCAAATAACTTTATTTTTAGTGTATGGAATTCATTTTTATTTTTTTCAAGTTGAAGGTAATTAAATTTTATTAAATACAGCTTAATTAGTTTTAAAAAGAATTGAATTTAAATGCCCCCCTGCTCGTTGACACATGTGCGGCATCTTAGTAAAAAAGTGGTTCATTGCTGCTTGGAGAGTTGCGACAGGAATAGCCGCAATTGTTGCAAGAATGGATTTAGTTCATCCAAATTGGTTTCTGTGGGTTAGAAGTACTCCATATTCGACAATTTTGTTTGTTTACATTGCCGTTTAAATCAAAATGGGCCTCATCAGACATGAAAAGACAGTTTAACATATTTTGGTCTTCTTCTACCATTTGAAGGATCTTCTGGCAAAATTCCAAGCGAATCGGCAAGTCTGCTGCATTCAGTTTGTGGACCATTTCAATTTTGTAGGGAAATAAATTTAAATCGATCGTTTCCTCTGTCCGAGCTGAGGGGTTTCGATGATAAGGCCTTCTTGCGACTGTTCCTTGCTCAGCAAAATTATTCACCAGTCTCATTATGGTCCATCTGCTCGGGGGATCGCCGCTAAACATCCGCCTGTACTCTCTCTGAACCAAAACTACTGAGTCCAGTGCGTGATAGCGGCGGACTATCCAAATTCTTGTTTCGGAGTCCCAGTTATCCATTTTAACAAATTCTAAAGATCAATCTGCAAAATAAAACAAAAAAGGAGCAGATAACTTAAAAAGAAAAAAAGTTATTCAATTTTTTTTGGTAGCGGTTTTCATCAGCCACCCTGTACAATGGAGCAGACAACGCATTGGGTGAACCAGGCAACTTTTCGGCCTCCCCAGGCCATAAGTAACCACGTTGAATACTTAATTTATTTTATAATGTATTAAGTTATTATAGGCCAGTATGGAACCAGGCATTATACAATTAGGCGCTCCCGCTGGCCTTGGTAGACTAATTTCGTTTAATCTAATGTTTGACATACATCTGGCTCAATACTGGCTATTTCACACCGAATGTAAGGCTTTTGACAATAATTGTGCTGGAGGCATTATGATAGACGAGCCATTTAGCGTAATCCCAAAGGAAAAGGTGTAAGGTTTCCATTTTTTTAGTGTACTATCTCGGTGATCCGCCGATGTCTTCGAAGCATGAAATCACAAGGCCAGGCCATCATATTGTAAGAACTTTATTGCTCTTCTGGGAATTTTACGAGTTTTAATCAAGCCCTCTGTGCTTAAAACTCTATTCAAGACGAAAGATTAATATTGTTCACTCATCATTTGTGAACCGAGCTATCCTGTATAAGTTGGCTGAATACCATAGGGGCTACCAACCAATGTACTGTTTAGAGTGCAAATTGGTAGTACCTTCGGGTACGAAGTCTGACCAGAGGCTGTGCCTGGTACCAAGGTAAGGCGTTTTATGGGAGTATCTTGGTGGCTGTAGTTTAACATCTAAATATTGGTAGAGTGAGAGCATGGAGTTGCGTTATACAACCTTGTGCGGTGACCCACTAAGCAGCAGAGGCTTTGGATAGACCTTTTTCCCGAACAAGGTAAGATTTACCAAAACAAGTATGGCTCGGAAATTGGTACCTGCGAAGATATATCCAAGGGGACGTTTGAGCCAATGAACTTTTTCTGTAAGAACTTCCATTTCTTCGCACTTAGACCACAACAAGCCGGTGATTATAGTACAGTATCGTTTGCCGTTGATAAAAAGTAATTAATCGTTCACAACGAAGAAATGAGAGTATAATCACGCCATCAACAAATTAATAAATCATATGCTTTACCCGGCAAAAAGTTGTTCCCCGAATCCAGCCATATGATGATCCAAAGCATGAAGCGCATAAAACCCAAATTTAGCTGTCAGAGTCAACATATTAGAGGAAGGAGCGGATGGCTCAAAGCCCAGACCTCAATCCTAGCGAAAATCTGGGGTCATTGGAGAAGTGAAGGCTTTCAAAATGAAATAGAGTGCTCTCTGTGGAATATTAACTTTTGGGGAGAATACAGTTTAAATGGAATAATATTACCAGAACCCACATTCATAAACTGGTAGAAAATATGCCTAAAATTGTGTACTGATATAAAAATCTAGGGATTTTGGACCAAAATTTAAAATAAAACAAAATTTAGTCAATTTGTGCGAAACATGCAAAACTGAGCAAGTACAGGTAGTTCTGGTTTTTCATTTTTTAGTATCTCTTCCACTTTAATTTTTGCTAAAGCGATTTTAAAAATCTGTCACTTATGATCTAAGGGATTCCTGTTATTTGTTTTCATAGTTTTGTATTGATCCTTTGCCTCCTACAAATCAAACTGTTCAAAAGTGATCATCATTTACTCAGTTTTGCTCGTTACTGTATGTATGTATATTTTTCTATAAATACTATGATTAAATTAAGCAAATTAATGATTGTCCAACTCTGGGATTGATGGTAAATATAGAAAAAAAATATATATTGTTACAAAAATGATTGATAACTATTGATCATTTCCAGGACACTCTGGCAGCACTTTAATAAATGCGGGTAGAAGAAGAGGAATTAATAAAAAATGAGAAGTCAATGACATTAAGAAAAAGATTAGCAGAATTTGAATAACTGGACTAAGGAAAAACCTCCATATTGGATTTTTAGACGAGAACAAAGAGAGAAGTTTTGGGTGTTTGGCATGGCCTGTTGCTGCTGGATCACCACATCGTGCTGCAAGTCGCCGTTGGATTACTACGTCGCCACTTGCCTCCGTTGGATAACCACGTCGAGCTGCAAGTCACCGTTGGATCACCACGTCGCCACTTGCCTCCGTCAGATCGTTGCACACGCCGCATCATCCTCACACCACACCAATTGGAAGCCGCTCGCCAACTGACAGCAGATTTCTAGTTTGCGTTATTTTAAAACTGTCAGACAAATTGGAAATTTATAACAATATATACATATATGTATATATGTACATATCATATCATATTATACAATATTATATCATACATATCTGTGGCAATAAGTTAAAGTAGCTTAAATCGTAAATTGAGTTTGAATGTTATCATTATTAACTGCTTCAGAACTCGTATTTCGACTAAAGAATTTTCGAAACATAAGGCTTTGAACCATAGCTATATCATTTTACTCTAGAGTATTTGTGATAGATAGATTTTCGACTTAGGCTACTATAGCTTACATATATGTACGCAGTGTTTAAAATAATAGGAGTGCCGTTACAATTAGTTTTTAAGCTCCCTTTTTGATCTTGTAGGAGCTTTTAAAGAACTTTTTTCTCCAAACTGTAGTTTTAACGGGAATTTTGAGGCAAACACCTGCAATTCCGTTGTGATTGCAAATATTTTAGCTATGTTATTCTGGTATTTAAGAGTTTGACTCAAATATGAGCTGTTCATAATAATAGTCTTGCCAGGCAGACCACACATTAAACGTTACTTTTATAAAAATTACTCAAAGAAATTAAAAAGTAAATATCGTAAAACAATTGTGAATATTTTTACAAGTTATTTTCATTTAATTCTTGGGCATAAATTTGTATAGTGGAACGAGGAAAGCAGCAAGAATAATCCTTTAGCGTCCTCTAATAAAATCCAACAGGAGCTGAGCCTCTCCATAAGTACAGTGACCATTTGTAGACGATTACTGGAGAACAAATTACATGCAAGAATTCTACGGAAAGTACCATTGCTGACAAAAAAGCATATAGAGGCTCGCCTACAGTATGCCCAAAACTCACGTCGAATGGCCAGCAGAAAAATGGTGCAATATATTATGGACTGACGAAAGTAAAATCGTCCTGTTTGGTTGAATAGGGTCGAGGCAATATGTCAGACGTCCACCTAATACTGAATATAAACCCCAGTACACCATAAAGACTGTGAAACAAAAGTTATGGCTGTATTTCATACAGCGGAGTTGGCCCTATTCAGCAAATTTAAGAAACGATGGACCAGCGAATCTATGTACACATATTGGATCAAGTAATGATGCCATACGCGAATGGAATATGCCTCTCAAATGGATTTTCCAACAGGATAACGACCCCAAACACACAAGTAAGTCTGCAAAAGAATGGTTTCGCGCTAATAGAGTTGAGGTCATGGCGTGGCCTGATCAGTCGCCTGACCTTAACCCGATTGAAAATCTATGGGCAGATGTGAAGAAAAGTGTGTCGGAGCGTAGACCATCAAATGCAAAACATTTGTGGGCCACGATACAATAAATATGGCGAAGTATCCCATTGAAGCGCTGTCAGGACCTTGTGAATTCAATGTAGCGAAGATGTGCGGCAGTTATCAAAAATCACGGTTTTTCAACAAAATATTAGAAAAGAAATGTCTTATTTCTTCATTAACTAATAGTTTCATAACTTTTTTGCCTTAATAAATGTAGGATATTAAGCCAAAATCAAACACTTCTATTATTTTGAACAGGGCCTTACGAAAAGTTATTAATTTTTATGTATTACTCGCTTTAAGAAAAAAAGTAAAAATGAGAAAAATCACACAATTGAGTTAACAAACATTTTCCCAAGAAAAACTGAATAAAAATAATTTCGTTTCTTTATAATATCAAAATTTCTGTATCTACAAACGTCACTCCTATTTTTTTGAGCACCACTGTATATGGCGATCAGCCTGTCTATTCCACCATGATAAACTAAGTTTGAGAATCACTGGTTTAAAGGTTCGAATTCGAATTCATGGTCGCTTATTAAAATAATTTGTTGTGTTATTTGCTTCTACATATTGTATTTGTTGTTGTTGTTATCGTATTATTATTATTTTTATTATTGTTCACTTGCTACCCTTTAATATTTGTTGCTTTCTTGGAAATTATTATACGAGTACAAATGTTTTCATTTTGCTGTGATTATTTTTTATTGGAATTGTTTTATTTATTTACGAGTATACATATACACATATCTACATATGTATGTTGTTATTGGTATTACTACTTGCAATGGCATTGATATTCATATAATATAACAGATAAGTACATACATATGTTGTACATACATATGTTTAGTATATTGTTATAACTAAGATTAAGTACAATTTATCATCATTATCATTGTCATTTCAAATTCAATTAATTGCTTTTTTGCATTTTATTTTAATATTATTATTTTGTTTTTTGTTTTTTTTTTTTTGTGGTTTTAATAAATCATTTGCTTTTCACAATTAACAGTTCAATAAGAAATTTAAACTTTCAATATATGAGATGCAATTTTAAAATAACTAGAACCACTCATCAAAAAAACAAAAAGAGTTTTGTGTAAAAGTTTGCCATGATGGGGTGAGACTATTATGTTCTGGGGGTTAATTTCGTTTAATGGCTTGGGTGACTTGGTTCCCATTAACGGTTCAATGAATTAATGACAATATTTGAGCATATTGAATGATCATGCATTCCCTCAGGTCATAGGTTAATCGGAGAGGCATTCGTTCTTCAACAGGACAACGCATCTTTGCCATACGAGCCAAATTGCAACACAACATTCTTGCCAGATGATTGGGGCCGAAACGTTGAATTGGCCACCCCAAAGCCCGGATTTGAATGTAATTGAAAATGCTTGGGCATACCTTAAATAAAAGAGATCCGCCGATCTAACAGGAACGACACAAGAAACTATCACAAAGGTCACAAAGGGCTGAAACGCGATTCCGGTACACTTTCTATTGAATCCCTCATAGCATTCCAATCCAAATCGACTCCAGAAAGTAATAAATTCTAAAGGTGGATACATCTTTTGTTAATACTAACATATTTTATCAAAATTCAACAAAATTTAAAGGAAGCCTTTATTGTTACGATCCTAAGCAAAAACATGTCAAAATACTTATGCCATTCATTGATTTCTCTTTTTAAATCTATAAAATATATAAAAGAACATATGAATTGCGTAAATTTGATTTTTCAGTGAAAACACTACCGACGATACACTTGTTTATAAATTTTTGCATTAGATAAATTTGAAATAAATCGAATAAAAGTCGAATTTGTGATATATCAAAATATATATATATGCTTCAAAATCGTACGACTAACCGCCATATATGTACAATATAATATTCTATTTAAATAGTACATCATAGTTGGATTTTTCAGCAATATGTTGAGTTGATCAAACAAAAAAAAACATACTCACATTGTTAAGGTCTAATTTATTTATTTATTCAATGACAAAAAAACTGTCAGCTTAAAACTAAACACAAGAGATTTAAAATCAAACAATTACAATAATATAAAACATAATATAAAACAGCAGCCTCTGACCCATTGGGGGAAGTTTATTTGCAACACTTGTGAGCTATGCCCCTACTCATGAGCCATGTATGGTCAGAGGCACATAAGCTACACAGACGGTACAGCTGATCAGCAAAATCCAGTGCATCCAGCCAGTGAGGTCATGAATCCCGTAGGCAACGAAGAATGATTGCATTAATTGATTCCGGAGATAATTCAGGAGAGAGAACATGATAGAACTTATTAGAATATGAGCATAAAACTCTGAAAGGAACATGAAGGGCAAAGTTGGTAGTGCATCTATTTAACACTAAAGGGACAAAATTTCTCGTAGGACGCCTAGGGATAGAAAAGTTCAAAAGATTTAAAAGCTGTGGAGAGTCAATGTTTCCGATTAAGGGAAATCCCTAGAGCAATTCTACGATGCGCCAAAGATGGAAGACTGATAAGTAGGAGTCTATCAGGATAAGATGGCAATCGGGAATTAGGATTTCAGTTGATGCCACGAAGAGCAAACAGAAGGAATTGTTTCTGTACAGACTCGATTCGATCTTAATCTTTTAAATATTGCGGTGACCAAATTAAAGAGCAATACTCGAGAATTGGACGCACAACAGACACAAAAAGAATCTTAGTGGTATAAGGGTCATTAAGTTCAATAGACCCTTCGCTTTGTTTACAACAGAAGAGTCGTGATGGTTAAAACACAGCTTAGGATTGCTAAATTAAAACCAATAACACGACCATAATGATACCACCGCAAATTCTGAAGTGTAGCCCAGAGCTCCAATGCTTGCAGAAGAATGGCAACGATTAAAACACATTGAGATTGGCTATCCAGTAACGTCACTGCAAAGCAGTGTTGCCAATTTAGTCATTTTACGGATAAATCTGTCCTTTTTTTAACTGACTTGGCCGGAAAAAAAAATGTCAAACGTCCCCTATCCGGAATTCTATCCTTTTTTTTTGGTTTAAACGTATTTATTATTTTTTTTACAATAATTTTTGTGAATATGGTCAAATTCGCGAGTCAGTTGTGTACGTGTTGATTAACATGAATAATTAATCTTTTTTGATTTTTGTAGTGACTAGTGACAATATGAATAATAATTTCTAATTTTTAAGGTAACTCCAAGTAATGAGCAAACCTTTTATGAAATATCGCTAACTGGATTAAAATGTTTCACTGCACTGCTCCAAAACCCCATCATCATCATCATCATCATTATTACTGTTTTCAAGCCAATATAGAAAACATATTCTTAATTTAATATAATAGAAAATAGAAATATATAAGCAAAAGTTTGATCTGAAAAATTGGATGAGCCACGATCAATAAGGCAATAAGGCTTACAGCATATTCTGCAAATGTACTTAGTATCAATTCGAAAATTCATCAAATACGTGCGCATACACACGTGTTTAATGCCATGCCCTTATATACAATATTTATTACAATTAACTTTTTATTATATTTGGATTGCAACGGCACAGCGCATGCTGTAACATATGAGGTGACGGAAAAATATTTACATATATGTATTTATAATGTGTGATTGGTTCTATACTTAAGTATTTCTCTTAAAATAAATATATAAAATAAAAATGATTAAAAATAAAAATTAATAAGGCATCAAAATTTGTCTTGTTTATTGTCCATTTTTTAAATTTGTTTGTCCCATTTTTAAGGGACGATTTGTGTAATTTTTGCAATAGGTAGATAGCAACACTGCTGCAGAGACGTTTGCAAACAGTACGAGTATAGTAGATGCCCGTGGACGAAATAAACAAGTATTAAATTAAGATTTTCTTTAATTTTTAATGTTTTGTTTTATCATTTTTTTGTCCTTAACTTTCGTACGTAGATTTTTATAATTACGAAATTTGTTATATTTTAAATACTCATATTAAATTCCCCATGTCTTTTACTGACAGGCAGCAGCACATAAGCAATGCGGAAGATAACTTTGGCAGGCGCAGCAAGGATTTGTCGACGAAATTGGTGCTTGTCTGCGCTGATCATCATCATCATCACAATCATCATCATTATCAATATAGCAACATGTAAACGTATGAGTATGAAACATGAAACAATTGAGTGTCTACTACTACAAGCCTGGCAATGTCAAACATTTGCATTTCTATACCAACTCTCAACTCGATTTAACTGAATGATATGTCCTGCCTGCCTGCTCTGTACATATTATTATTTTGTTACAGCTACAATATAGTACATTCTTTTGTTACGTATAATACTACTTAACGTATACATGAAGGAGTAAATACTATTCTCTGATTTTGACCACAAGAATGACAATCAAGGACGATAACAACGTCAATTGATTGATATAAAATGAAAATCATATGGCCAACTTTTTCTCTGATTATCGAACACCGATGTACCAAAAAACCGCGGAAACTTTTTTATAAAAAAAATTAAATTACCAAAAATAATAAGCAAAAATAAAAGACACGGCCATCTGCTTTGCGTGAATACATCTTTGTGTGTTATAATCATTTTTGAATTCTAAAGAGTCCTTCGGATTTCATGTTTTATTTGTGATGACCACATTTTCCTTTTGTTAGGTTCAGACTAAGTAAACAAATAATTACTGTTATAATATTATTAATAACTAGTAAACCCGGCTTGCTACCCTACGCCCCCCACGTGATATTAGTGCGTGATGCTTTTCTCTTTTTAATTGTAGTAAATTGCGCATTGCAAAATCAGACGAATCAAATATCAATATTGACATAATTGTCGGATATGTTTGTCATAGACGACTTGATTGATTTTGAATTGAGTCTCTTAGCTTGACATGCAAAATTTTATCCACCAATTTCTCGACAACAGCGAGACCGATCCTAGAAAGAAGTATGCCACTCGATTCCTCAGCACAATTGTAGGATTTTAAAAAAGAAATTATTAAAATTGGTTCAGTATAGTTTGAGTGAAAGCGTTACATTCAAAGCCCATATTAGTAATTATATATAAATTGACGTAGTCAAGTGATTTTACATAACCCAAAAGAAAATAATCCAATATGATTAAATCACACGATCCTGGTGGCCAATTAATAGGACCATAACGTGGTATTATTCGTTCATCAGAAGATGCTTTGAGTAAATTATGCGTGCGCTGTGGTTCTTCACTCCAAATGCGACAATTTTGCTTATTACGTAACCCATTCAACCAAAAATGAGCTCATCAATCAAGAGCAATATCAAAATCAATTTGTACTTCACCCCATTGGCCGAATTGGCGGCGCATACGATGGTCGTTTGGCTTTAACTTCTGCACAAGTTAAATCTTAAAAGCTTTTAAGCTAAGATCCTTTCGTAAAATCTTCCATAAAGTGGATGGACACAATCCCATTTGCGACGAATTGATAAATTTGCAATATTGATTGATGTTAACAGTTAATACTCAAAAAAAAGAATTTGTTCTTTGGGAATTTTCGAAACGAAACGAATTAGGCAATACTGCATTAACTAAAAGAAACTCATATTTAACATAATTGGTCAAAAACACTGCTCTCCGAAACAGAAAAATATTGATACAGTCTGTGCCATGTCGCCTACAAACAGTCAAAGACAGCTAGGGTAATTCAACAAAGTATTGACAGGCCCTTATGGTATTGTTGAAAATTAAATAAATTTTATTATTTCCAGATCATTTTTGGATGTGTAATTGTAACGTTATCATCGATCTAGTTGGCATCGCATTGAGTGTCCCACTCCGCTTTTGCTAACGCTTTGTCTGGCAAGGCGGACAAATAAGAAAATTTGACAAAAAGCATTTGCAGCAGACGCAACAATCGAGTGGAATAGTCTGGAGGGAATAAAAAACCAGCGAGGGGAAGAAGATACACGCGTGGCTATAATGAAATTTAATTTTAGTTTGTTGATCTGTTATAATGGCAAAAAGTTAATATATTTTTGTTATTAATTAAAAATGAAATGAAATAAAACTGCATATTTATAATTTTGATTAATTGTTTATTATTCTTTAAAATTAAAAAAAAAAAATTTCTTTCGGATTTTTCAGATGGTGAATTACAATTTGCATACATGCTGTTGCTAAACCAATCGATTCGTCTTTCGTCTTTAATATACATTTCTTTTCGTTCGTTGTGCATGGACAACGAATACCATA
Source organism: Amiota communis (assembly GCA_037043315.1). NCBI lineage: Eukaryota > Metazoa > Arthropoda > Insecta > Diptera > Drosophilidae > Amiota > Amiota communis. The sequence continues at coordinate 86,320 of JBAMAV010000198.1, read as the reverse complement.
TTGCATCTGCATTTTTAAATGCTAATTAAAATTTCCCATCTAGAAGTTCATTTTTGCTTAATGCATATTTTATTTTTTAACATTTTTATTTGTTTGGTTTTGGTATTAATAATTGAAATTTATTTTATTTTGTTTTATCTGTACTTGAATAATTGTGAATATTTTGTATTATCTTTTTATTTATTTTCGATATTTTATCTCACAAAGCATCTTAACCATAGTTTACATTTTTTTTTGTATTTTATTTTCTTAAACTCCTTAACCATATTCTTTACTTTATTTTATTTTTTTTTTAATTTCATTCGGGTATAAAATATGTGTATATTAATTGAAATATGAAATTGTTTTTTTATATTGATTTATTGAATTTTTATTCATTATTTTTGTATGTAATCGCAACAGTTGGGTTTTAATATAAAATATAGTTGAATGTTTCTGCGATTCATTAGAAGTATTATATAAGTTATTTATTTAACTGTTTTTTTATTTTTTATTATTATTATCTTGTTTTGAGTATATTCGTATTTGAATAATCGTGTAATTCTTTTTTATTATTTTTTATTTGGAAATTAGTCTTTATAAAAAGTCTCTTTACCATAATATTCTTATTATTTTACATATGTATACAAATATTTTTTTTTTCTTCTTTTAATTTCAATGGGGTATTAATATAAAATATATGTGTTCCGTTTGAAATTATGATGATTCTTTTTTTTGGAAATTATATAAAATGTAAATTCTATTTATTTATTTAGTTTTTTCTTTTAATTTCAATATGTGTAATCTTTTAAATGTTTTGTACTTCTTATGAAACAAATTCGAAGGAAATTTAAGGAATTCTCGTAGTTTCGATTCGAATATTCTTATCGCCATTATTAATTTTTCCGTTTTATGAGTTCAATTTTATTAAAGACATTCCATTTTTAGTTTTTTTTTTGTTTTAATGATAATTCAAATTTTTTTGATATATTGTACATTTTATTCTGATTTATCTAATGTGGCATAGAGTTTGGAAGTCATTTTATAATCAAATTGTTAGTTGGGATTTAAACATGGTACAATAATACAAGGTACCGCCACTAGGGCCTTTTACTCTCTTGAAATTTACTCACTCTCAATTGTTGACGTCATTCGCATATCAGTGTATAGCGAAAACAACAACATGCAAGAAAACAACAACGTGAAAAAATAAACACACTAACATGCTGTTTTTGTTAGTAGCAAAAAATTAAACAGATGTGCGTGGACAAAATGAGAGCGAGTAAGGAACAATGACTTCATAAATCACGCACTAACATCACGACGGTGCCGTAGCAATGCGCTGTCTACGCTAGTATTGTGTATGGTATCTCGCTATATAACTGTTTGTCTTACAATGGTAGGGTATGCGTAGTTCTTCGGTAGAAGGATCAACACCATTATTTCACGATCACCCCAAAGAGTTTGAATTTTGGGCATATTTGTATTTGTTGTTGTTGTTATTGTTATTGTGATTACTAATACTACTAATAATATCAACTCATATCACGTGTATAATGTCAATAATTTATTGACAAATAATATGTTTGAGAAGGCAAAACAATCACAATACACTACCATATGATTTAGGCATCTTTAGTACAATAAACTTATTTTCCCAGTAGCGCGATATTGAAATTTTTATAAATAACTACGCTTATATAAGCTAAGTTGTGAATGAGATATTACTAGTATCATCACAATAAACTTGTGATTTTGTGATTTATGAATAAATTTCGTTAATACAATATATATACTTTCCTTTTTAATGGGCTCAAAGGATAAAAAACAGTTTGGTTTGTATTGATTGTTTTTCTAAAACAATGTTGTTTCTCATACAAGTATGAATGAGGCCTTGTTCTTGAATAAAGAATATAAATTATACTCGTAGTTATTGATAGATAAACCATTCAATCATTCATCAAGTGAAGATTTAAACAAATATTATGATAGATCATTTATTCGCTTAGAAATCTTTTCTTTTTTTGGCCACCATAATTATTGGGAATATTTTTAATAATTCTTGCTAATCAATCATGCTGTCCTCTAATAGATTCAAAATTGGGTTTCTGTGCTATAAAATAAGATAAACAGCTTGAACTGTGTTTAGAATAGAAAAGAAAGAAAAAGTCCTGGTCCTTGCGCAACAATCAAACACTTGAATGGCGCGAGCCAACAATAAAATCAGAGTTCTGCGCATCTGGTAAATGGTATACACAGGACAAGGTAGGGTAGGCTAGGCTAGGGCAAAGAACTAAGAGCTATGACGACAGCGATAACATTGACAGGATGCATTCTGGATGTGAAAAACGATACTTTTCTGGATATAATTATAGACTTGGGTGCATAATCAAAAGAAAAAACTTGTATTCGCAGAGGTTTCCTTTTATTATATTTTTTTTTTTTTTTGGTGATGTGTGGATTGAATTGAATTGTTGTTATTGCGCAAGCGCAAATTGTATTAAATTCGTGCATCCATCATCATCGTCGTCATCATTCTTATGAACACTTCCGCTCAACAGGAGTTCCATTCAGTTATTAAAGGATCTTTTTTGCCAATGTCGCGCAATGATGCAGAGCTTTTGGTTAAATAAAATGAAAGGATTTCATTTTTATTCACCCCGAGCATTGATTTGCTGTTGCTACTGCTGCTTTTATTATATTGTTCTTCTTGATGATGAGAATAACGCATGGGTGCTCTGAAAGGACTTCCGGTCGCTGATGGAGTCTATAATTACATTAAAGCAAAAAACAGCAGCAGCAGCAGCATTCAAACCAGGTTTTTCTACATAAGTACAATATTTTGAAACAACAAGAGATAGAGAGGGGGAGAGAGAGAGGGAGAGACTGTAGAAAAAGAAGGGATCCGTCTATCACCCAATAAAATATGAAATTCTTAATGTTGCAAATAAATAAAAAATCCTGTTAGAATATTGTCGAAATTTGAAAATGTCAACTCAACTTAATGCATGCCATATAAATGTCATTAATAGTTTTATAGCATATTTCTCATCTTCAATCTTCTTTGCCTTAACAATAATCATTTTTTTTCATTTCTCTTACAAACGCATTATTGAAGTTGAAGTTAGGATCGAAGAACATAAGCGAGCGTATCTGATTTACGCCCACAACATTTAACTCATAACAAAATATGGGTTTTTTTTTTCTTTTTGTACTTCCGGTTTGACATGTGACAAATTTAGCCCTAACCCACCAACCGGAGTCCTTTCTTCTTCCTTGTTTTAGCATCTAAAAATTTGGCTCTTTGCTTTGGTCTTCATCGGTCGGTCGGTCGATGGCTGCTTTGCTATGTCGTGCGCCTGAAACGCGGTGTTTGTTGTATTATTGCCTTTGACAGGGCGTTGCAATACACACGCCCCAGAAATGAAATCGCTGCAGTCTGTGTCACCCGCTCAACAGTACAACTCTCCGCTCTCCTTTCTCTCTTCACTTTGTGCACCTTTTCGAAAAAGTCTTTGTTTTTCTTTTTAATACAATAAAAATTTCAAAAAATTCGCACAACAACAAAACAATTTGCACAAATAAAAGAAATAAAGAAATTTTCCTATATTAAAAGAATATCGAAACAAATAAATGAAATTTATGTATGAATGTGTTTCGGTGTGTGTGACTCTGTGTGTGTGTGTCAGAAATGGGACGTTCTTAATACTACCACACAAGCAATGTCTGCTGCTACTAGGCGTTTCCAGCTGCTGGCTGGCTGCCTGACTCGAGTGAATAAGCGTGCGGCCGCAGTTAGTTCGCCACCTTATAGTCATCGTCATCGTCATATTATTATTGCTGCTTCTACTACTCCTGCTACTGCTGCTGTTGCTGCTGTTACTTCTGCGCGATGATGCCAGCCTCTAGGCCAGCCTCCGCTGCCGCCTACTGGCCTTACACTAATCATCATTATGAACATCATCTTTGTTTTGCATTCATCAAAAGTGTTTGGCTGTGTTTCATCAAATGTCACCTCATGTTCATAATTGTTCCTACCCAACCAACTTAGTATGAAATTCTGATGCCAAGCCAAGCCAATCCAATCCATTCCTTTCTTTTCCTTTGCTTTACTTTGTCTTCTTATGTCGTTTTATTTTAGGTATTATTGAAGAAGAATACTATTCACTTACTTTCATCCTTTGATTTTGCTTTTGTTTTTGTCAATTTGTAAATTATGTATTCTTAAATTTTATTCCCTCCTTTTATCCCACTGTTCGTTCATTTGGAACGTGCCTTTACGCCTATGCATTTGTTCACACATAAACGTTGATCCCCTCCCTGATTTGGTAATCCTTATAATCCTTTTTTCTATTCTATTTCTTTTATTTCCATTGCACATCATCACGATGATGATGATGATGATGATGATGATGCTGATAATTTGTCAAATCAATTGAATTGTGGGAGTGGAACACACAATACTTAATTATGTGGGCGACACTCTCCTGCTGCTGCTGTTGCTATTGTTGATGAATGAGTGAGTGCTATTTAGTACTAGTATATTGTAATCCCATTTAGTGCATTTAACGGAAATATAAAATATTTGAAGTTTATTATGAAAATTCTAAGATTTAAAATTTGATTGACAAAAAAAAAAAACCGAAATAAATACTTAAGGGCGTTTTCAACAATTGCATTTTATGAAAATAGAAATAGATGAATGGAATCAGTTTAACAAACATACAAACGTGTCATTATGTACTTACATTCATGCTATTTCTGAGACTTTGACAAATGTTCCTTGGATATCCGAATAATGGAAAAAGTCCAGAAATTTAAAATTACAAGTAAATATTGTAATTTCTTTCTCGATACATATATGGTATTATTCTAAATAAGCTATTCTTCTAGACTGTCGCAAACATGCCTGCCACCTTTCCTGGTGTTCTTTATGAGTTTTAAATAATGATGATGATTATGAACCGTGGCTGATTAAAACTAAAATGCAACCATAAGCAAAAGTAAAAGACTGAATATATAAGGTAGTTTTTGGAATCAGTGAAGGTCGACCTAAAACAGCTGTTACGCCCGAAAACAGCAATGCTGTGCGTAGACTAATAATGGAAGATCAGCATGTGACATACCGTGAGATTAAGGCAACTGTGGGTATCATTCCACCTCAATACATACAATATTGCATGAACACTTAGCTGTGAGTGAGCTAGTTTCGCGTTGGATCCCGCATAATTTGACAATCACTCAAAAAAAGGATCGCGTCGATTGGAGCAAAGAAATGATTACAAAATTATGATCGTGGTACTTCAAAAGACGTATTTAAGATGGTAACATGTGGATCTATGCATATAAGCCGGAAAGTAAACAGCAATCGATGACAAATGGTGGCCAGTTTCTTTGGAATAACCGGATATATCACAACCATGCTACAAGTGAAACGTGAAATGGTCAATTCTGAGTGGTACAGGACCATCTGTTTGTCAGAAGTTTTGGTGAAATGAGGAAAACAAACGGTGGATGTCGAATCATTGTTCATCATGAAAGAAGATACAAAACATTGAATTGATGAATCATCCGGATGGTACAGCCCCGATTTAGCACCGAATAATTTCTTTTTGTTTCCAACAGTAAAGAACACATTACATGGTCAACGATTTTCAACACCAGAAGAAGCGGTTGATGCATGTTTTGGAGTTACCTCAATCGGAGTTGAAAAAGTACTTTGAAAATTGATTTAAGCGTATACAAAAGTATATTGATCTTCATGGAGAATACTTTGAAAAACAAAAAAGCTATTTTTAAATCCAAACAATACGTATTTACTTCCCATTGCAAAACTTTTGTAGGCCCCTACATACTATATGCTATGTAAGCGTTACTCTTCTTATCTCACTTATAACTCACTTAACATATAAGACCATTTTAATACATGTACTTATAACAGAATACTTAAACTATGGGTAGACAAAAGTGGCACTAATACTATATACAATACATCACATAACATATATAATAAATTTACAGAATACCTAAACTAATAGAGGAAAACTTATTTAGGCAAAAGTGACTTAAACATGGCGACCGCTTTGCCGTGGACAATTTATTACTTGGTATGCTCTCGACTAAGAGCTGGGTTGACGATCAGCTGTATCCCATTGTGTTGGCTTAACGAAGGGTCGGCTTATAATACCAGAGACGAGGTACGGATGTCCACAATGCGCACCAGACTGTCAGATCCAGGAAACGATTTCACAGTCCTACCCATCTTCCAATCAGATGGAGATAGCAATTCGTCTTTAATTACAACAAAGTCGTTTGGATGCATCCACAAGATACCAACGTATTCTAAATTCATGATTGAGCCTCTTCAGCTTTTCCCATCTATTCTATTGGATCGCTACTTAGTGGGGAAAGTGGTCTTGAGTTTAGATCAGAGTAGCAAATTCCTCAAAAGTGAACTGAGGGAAAGCACAGGCTTTTAAAACTCAAGCACAGTATTCGGGAAGCAACCTCCCGATATAATAACATCATTGTCATGAACAACTGCAATGGCAGTGTTGGTTATATTATTGGAGCCGTTTGTATAAAGCTATTTTCGGTCAGAAAGGCATGTTTTGCCTGGAAAAGTTGGGTCTAAAACTTTTTTGTATTGCTGCAGCTTTAAAATAAAAGACGACTTTAGAAGTAACCATGATGGAGAGATGAGTTTACTCTTTGTTGCTTGAGATTAAAGGGAGATGTTGAGATGCTGAACCAGCAGAGTAGACTTCGGTAACAGTTGAAGTGTTGTATGAGTTAATTTCGTTATAAACTATAAATACCTGTCTAAGATTTTTAATTTAAATGGCAAAAAGCACAAGGGTGTAGTAATTCTAGTAATCCCATAGATGTGAAATCTTATGTATTTTGATCAACACAGGATGTCATTCTCAATCTGGCAACGGTGGGCACGAAGCGCCCTGTACTGCGGGCCATAGTACCATCCTATAAGAAGTGGGGTTACTGAAGTGGAATTACAATTTTTTGCTATCAGGCAAGACGAGCTTTCGTTCTCTACAAACGGCTCTAAGACGCAGATGCTACTGGTGCTGGCATCTTCTCAGAAAAGCTAACAGCTCAGCTATTGTGCCATCTGTCAGACTGGAGCTGTGTTTTCCATTCAGAGATCTATGTGTTCTGACTGACAGCAGGGCTAATGAAAGCTATGGTAGAGACCCCTACACACATATCCATTTATGTTGACATCCAAGCTGCTATCAAGGATCTGTCGGCTCAGAGCATCAAGAGTAAAACTATCCGTAGTAATGTGTGCTCTTAATCAAGCTCGACACCGCTCAATTACGCTATTTTGGGTGCTTGGCCATTCTGGTGTCATAGGTAATGAAATGACAGATGAGTAAGCTAGGAAAGGTTCGCCATTGCTTGTTTCTCTAGCAGTGGCCGATATTCATAGATCTTTGCAAGACATCCATTTAGGACTGGAAGCAAAAACCAGGGAGCTAGCAGGCATGAGGTGGTCGAATCAGCCTGGATGCACTGTCGCTAGTACACCCTGGTTTTGCTACCAACCAAAATGGACCTTCAAGCTTCTAAACTTTAACAAAAAAAATATGCAGAGGGCTACAGTACAAATCGGCTGATGGCCAAAAGATGCACTTTCCAGAATATGATTCTGTAGTAGCTTCTATGTGACTAATTTGCTCTTCTTGGTAGATGAAACCATTTTTTCATGAAATCATTTTTCGATGAGTTGGGTAGATTAGTAAAATATCCACTGGAGGACCAGGCATCATAATGAGCCGCATATCTTAGTTCATAGCATACTATTTCTATTGCTATTAGGTTTTTAGGAATTGCTATAGTTGAGATTGGGTTTTTTTTTTCATTATGCAGGCCTAACTTTGTTAACCTTTTGAGTTCCAATGAGGGAATTAAATGTATCCTTTGGCTCATCTCATCTGTTAAGTTTGACTTTTTCAAAATAGACAATAAGTAAGTCAGATTGTGTGATATTTTTTTGGTTAATTGTTTTGACAGTAGCAAGAATAACAACAACAATAATGACCGATAAAGGAAACTCATGATGCACGCATATAAGAAATTTTAATGAAAAAATTATTATTTTTAATGTTTTTCAATTTGCAGCTAAATATTAGGTTAGCATGATCTCAGCCATTCACACACATTGAATCCATGATTGCATGCATGCATGCATGCAAGCACGACAATGACAACAATTGGTACAGTGCGTGCGTGTGCAAGTGTCTATGAGATACATAGTAGGTACTTTGTGTATGTATGTAAGTATTTATGTACATTTAAACATTTATGGAGTCATTCAATTGTACAACCGCAAAATAAACGTTAAAATGCCATGACAAATTTATGAATGGCAACAACAACAACAACAATGTCAATAATGAAATGTTGAACTTTGTTGAAGTAGGGACAGACAAACAAAAGGTAAAAAATAAATAAATGTATTGTAATAAAAAACCATTTGTCGTGCAACCGATATTTGCGAACAGTGAACAATGAAAAAACGGTGTTTTTGATGCATGCAAATACTCAAACATACAATACAAAGAATGTTACTGTAGATACTACAATAAAACAACATGGCAATAATTACTTTAACAAGCCCCAAGTAGCTTCTTCTTTTTGGTTTTGGTTTTGGTTGTCCACCATTTGTCAATTGTCATTATTGTTACCATTGCTACCAATGCTTCTGCTTATGGTGCTGTTGCTGCCCCCGCACTAACATTAAAATGAAGCCAATCGGAACGAATGAACTAAACGGTATACGGCAAAACGACAGTTAAGTTCAACATGCCATGCCCCTTTCTATACTATTTTTTTTGCTTTTTCCTTTTCCACTTTTCTTTTTCTTTTGTTTGCTTGCTATATTTTACTTTTGTTTTTATTTGTAAATATTTTTTCCATACATTCTCTTCGAGTATTTGTACACTTTGTGTCCAATTGGGCAGCAATTGGGCGGCAACGACATAACCAGCAACAACAACAATAATAATAATGACTGCGCATTTCAACACAATCAAAGGGAAGTTGGCGGCGGGGGGGGGGAATGGTTGAATGTAAACTCATTTAAACGAAGCAACGATACGACGAATAACAGCAACAACAATAATAGCAACCGCATTAAAAAGTATCTATACTTTTCTGTATGGAAAAAATGTATCTTTTATTAAACAAAAAAATAATAAAAAAATATCATATCCATTATTAACTTAACCATCTAATTATAACGAGTGAATACACTAAGTAAACGCCCACCCGCCACAATACACGCCCCTTTGTCAAAGCATCTACAGAAAATAAAAAATACAATGTATAGAAAAAAAAATATGGAGGAAATTACTATATAAAATAAATTGTAAATAAAAAAAAAAATAAATAAAATAAACATAAACTCAACTAAAGAGTTATCGCGTTTATGGTGGTTGTCAGTTTTGTTGTAGGTCACATTTTAAAGTGGTATCAAGTGTAGATACATATGTGTGATATGAAGTAATAATAATATACACATACTATACTTGAAAACAAATATGTGTGTATATAAAATAATAACAAAATGATTTAACTTTTGTCTCATTAAAACTGACATACCATACACTTCACAAAACACTAAAAAAATATTGTTTAACATTTTCAACTATTATACGAGTATCAAAAAATTTAGAGACCTCATGAGCAGATCACAGTCACAGAAATATAGGATCTATACTAGAGTGCCTAAAATCTTAATGCCAACTAGATCGAGTATGGCATGAAGGTTTGATTCACACAATTAAATGTTTTCTTCCCCAAAATCTGCATAAAATCCTGCAATCCTACATAACAAATAGAGTGTTTGTCGAAAGACAGAAAAACTTCATAACAATTGAAATTATGATAAAAGCAGGCGTTCTCCATGGCAGTGGAGACCAAATTTATATGCATGTATTATTTACTGCTGACATTCCAACAAGTACTCAAATTGTCACATCGAATTTTGACGATGAAAATGCCATAATCAGCCGCTCCCGTTGCCTAGGTAAAGCTTCTACAGTCCTGGATAATCACCTTAAAATCCTCCAAGAGTAGTTATCTAACTGGAGAATTACAGTCAATGAGGGGAAATGTAAGCACATTACATTTACTTTGAATTGTCGGACATGCTCTCCAGTAACGCTACATGGTGCTATAAATCCTCAAACTCAAGAGGTAACTTATCTTGGCGTTCATGTGGACAGACTTTTCACCTGGAGGAAACATATACACATATGTTAAAAAGACGTTTATAAAACTAAGGGCATGAAGTCTTCATTGGCTAATTAACTCTAAATCTGGTCTGTGAATTGTGGACCAATGTGGACTTATGGTTCTGAATTGTGGGGTACCGCAACGCGAGTAACATCGAAGTTATAAAAGAGAGCACAATCCAAAATACTTAGAACAATTACAGGAGCTCCATGGTATATCAGGAATGAAGACATTCAAAAAGACGTGGATCACTAGTAAAAGATGAGTGTCCTAAGTGTAAAGGTCTTTATATGGAAAAGCTAGTTAATCCATTAGCCAGAGCTCTTGCTCTATACAAGGAACTCATCTTGTTTGAATCGCAATGATCGACCAGCCCTTTTGCTTACTTAGAGGCTCATAGTCCTTCATAAAATATATAGGAGGTGCAATAAATTTTAAAAATTAAAAAAATAACTAGATTTCGCAAAATAACACACGAATTATTGGGGTATTCGGATAAACTCAGGTATTCGGATAAACTCAGGTTTCTTGACAGGTCATTACAGATGATAGGTAATGAAACACCTACATAACATGCGGATCAGTCACAGTGATCTGTGTAGACTATGTTATGAATAGGAGGAGTCAGCAGAGCATGTGCTATGTCACTGCGAGGGCCTTATCTGCACCAAACTCTGCCACCTTGGAAACCAATAATTGGAAAAAGTTGAAATTGCAGGTTTTATCTCCGAAGAGGATCTTGGAATTTTTGATGATAACCAGAATCTCGGAGAAACTGTGATTAAGGGGTTTGTCACAATAGGCCCACTTGCAGCCGCAGTGACGAGGTGTACTGGTTACCGCCCTTTCCCTAATCTAATCTTTTCAACTTATTTGTACTGATAATTTTGAATCATTAGTTTAGGTAAAGTATAAAAAAAGGAAGAATGCATCTTTCTGTCCACTCATCTAAGATTGACCATAGTAAAAAAACTCATTTGATTCATTTTAAATATAAATTTAAACTCGTTCCGTCACATCATTGAAATGATGATTATAAAGATTTTACTATTTCAACTAATGAATCGAAGGAAAATTTTATACAAAATTTTAGAATGTTCCAATAGTTTAGAATTTGATAACAAATGTCCATATACAATATATATACATATGTCACTTATGGACTCCGAAACTACTGAACCGATCTTGATGAAATTTATTTATACCCATGTAATTTGATCCAACTTAAATGATAGGATAGTTTCTATCTCGATTAATGAGCTCAATATTTTTTAATTTCAAATATAATTTTTTTTTTTGTAAGTTCTAACAAGCTTTCCAGGTAAAGAGGTTATTTTAAAATTTTTTTTTGTGGATGAACCTCAAAAATCTTCACTTTTTATCGATCAACCAAATAGACTCAAGGTCTTAAAAAGTAATATAAATGACAAAATCTTCCAAAAAGTTAATGTGAATTCATATTTTATAATGTTTTAAGGTTAATTAATAATGTGTATAGTCACCTTTATTGGAAATGCCAGTCATTTAATCGTAAAGGGACTTTAGAAGATCCAATGATAGATCGCTCCTGGCGCTCCTAATGACATTTGTTAATATTTCGATATTTTCAAATTGTCTGCAAGATTGATAGAAAATCATCCCCATACGTTCTCGATGATTTTAAGATCAGGAGATCACGGAGGTCAGGTTTGGAGGTAACGTTTTGGTCGTTAATGCACTCCTTTACAACTTGGGTTTTATGTATTGGGGCATTATCATGTTGAAATGTCCAAGGTAATGGCCCAAAAATGTTAGAGAAGTGTGGAAATGCCTCTTTGAGTAGCTCTCTGTAGTGTGTGGCATTCATTTTAGATAAAACGAATTGGATTACGAATGAGCTACCATTATGCCCGCCTCACGACTATGGTGACGGGTCAAATAGTCCCTTCCTTATGTCATGGAAGTAGTAGCTAAAACCATCTGGTCCATTCAAATTAAAGCGTGTTTCATCAGAAAAACGATTCGATGCTATTCGCTATTCCATGACATGTGGTTTCGAGCAAAAAGAAAGCGAGCATGCTTATGAGCGTCTGTAAGAGGTAGTTTTTTTTTTTAATTTTAATCCCTTGAGATGTTGTACTTTCCTTATCACTCACCGGTACGGTAGCTGCACTTGCATTTACACTCAATTTCAATCGAATTTTGGTGAATCTGTGATGTGCGTTACAAACATCAGACTAAAGTTGCAATTACAATAAATTTTTATATTGTCAAGTGTACAAAAACCACACGCATTTGATGATGATGATAGCATGTTTGTTTAATATTTTTTTAAATAATAAAAACAAAATCAACAACAAAATACCAAACAACCAAATGCTTTTCTTCCTATTAACAACATCAAAAAAAAAAGAAAAAACTTAAAAATCAAACGAATAAAGATGTATGTAGATGAGTGAATGGTGAATTGACTTTTTGTTTGAATTTATTGTACAATACGAGTATGTGAGAAGCAAATTGCGAACATAATCAAGTAAATCCACGCCCAATTTGAAGCGTTTTGTTTAACATTTTGCAAAACATTTAATTTATATTAGTTGAAAATTATATGTTGTTGTTGCTGATATTGTTGTTATTAATGTTGTTCCTTTCCTTTGTGTATTTTATTTGCAAACAACTTTCCTACTATTTAATATTGAATTCAATTTAAATTATAGTTTAAATGACAAGCACAAAGCCTACAAATACTTCGCATAGGTGAAGGTGAGCTATTAAATAACAAGACTATTAATGTTTAGTTACCATCTGATATATGGTAGGTAATACTATTTTATTGTATTTATTCCTACAGTGCTTCATGCGAATTTTCCTTTAATCAAATCAATGCCGAATGTCTTGTATTATTCTTTGCTTTAGTCATTTACAGGTGTGAAGTAGATGGTACTAAAATAGTTTCGGGTTCAATTTCATTAGTAGGTATGTATATATGATTAGTTGATTCCGTATAGCCATCTACTTATTGAAGAGGCGTGCTTAAAAATTTCAGAAATATCCATCACATTTTCTCAAGTGTATCATGCGAAAGTAACTGACTGCATTATTTTGGAAGAAGCTGCTAGAAAATGCTTTTGCTTGGTATATTGAAAAGCATACCTCTTGCAACGGGAGATCATAAACTTATGTAAATTGCCAAATTTACCAAAGAAAGCACTTAAACTGCCTGATAATATTGTATAATTTGTCATTCTCATTATTATCAGTTATTGACAAGCATATTTGTAAGCATAAAAAATGGAAATTTAAAATGTGAAACTATCTACGATACGCTAGTGTGATAAGCTCTGGGGAGACTGTTAAAATGGGCCACATCTTTTCAACAAGGCCAAGTACCTGGGAGTTATGCTGGACGCAAAATTAAATTGGAAATCCAATATAGAGCTACTGGCTACGAAAGCCTCTGTAGCCTATTACTCTTGCAGAAGATTGCTTGGAAAGAGATGTGGCCTATGCCCTAAAATAACAGCATGGATAAACGCAGCGATAGTTCGTTGCGGGGCAATTGTTTGGTGGCCAGCTAGGAAAAAGCTGTATAGTGTACAAACTAAGCGGTGTGCAGAGGTCGGCATGTGTAGTAATCACAGGAATTCATGCGAACGTGCCCCACGGCAGCACTGAATGTACTGCTATATCTTCTCCCAATTGACCTCCATATCAAAAACATGGTCTGCAACAGCGCGGGAAGGTTAAAAGAAACCGGCTGCTGTGCAGATGAACATATGGACATAGTAAAATACTAGGAGTGGTTAATAATCCTATGTTCAAGAGAACGATAGACTATATAGTAGCGCACAATAGCTTTGCGAGCGACTTCAAGGTAAAATTTCCTACCAGGATGGAATGGAAAGAGAACAGTTTTCAGAGCGATTTTGACATTTCAATCTTTACGGATGGGTCGAAGATGGAATGCGGTGTAGGAGCAGGGTTGCACTCACCACAAATAAGCTTAGACCACTCTTTCCGGCTACCCGACAAGGCCATAGTCTTTCAGGCGGAGGTGCTTGCCATTAGGGAAGCAAGTCGGCTGGCCAGAAATAACGTACCGGAAGGTCGTCGGCACTCAAAGCACTGCAATCCACCACTGTGAAGTCAAAGCTCGTTAAGGAATGCAGATCGACGATGAGCGAGCTAAGTTTTCAAGCTGATATCACTCTCTTATGGGTTCCCGGCCATAGGAACATAGAGGGGAATGAGAAGAATGATGTATCGCTTGCGGAACAGGTCTCGATTCCCCTGGAGGTCGTCAAGGGGAGTAACTTCCTGTTTTTCCGCCAGCTGGCTAACAGACGGCGGAAAGATCTTGAATCTTTCAGAGCGGCACGTGCTACCTGGCCTTGTTACAACGAAAATAGATCTTTAAGACTCATTAACAGAAGACGCTCGGATACCGCAAGGCTCACAGCGGTTTTTACCGGTCACTGGTGTGTAGGGATGCTCGCGGAGAGACTAGGTATTCCGTTTAGAAGCCATTGTAGGAGCTGCGGAAACGAAGAGGAAGAGGAGTCATTCACCCACTTTCTATGTCAATGCCCAGCCTTGGCAAAGACTAGAAATAAGTTTCTGGGCAAATACTTCATCGACAATCTCTCGGTCTGTTCAGTCACATGCCCGGGTGATTTACTCAAATACATAAATTCGACAGGTTGGATTTAGTAATACTGATTGCGTTCGTCGAGGAAGTGGTATCAAAACGGCACTCTAGTGCTAATTGTGGCTCGTAGTGGACTATACGACCCAGCCTCGGAAACCAAGCAACCAACCATCTACGATACGCAGTTTTCTAGACGAAGAAATTAAAATATTTGTGCATTGAGTTGTGATTGCTGATGTACGAGTAATATATATGACTATAAGCCAGGAAAATCAGCTGAAATTATTACTAAATATTTCCAGGAATTAGGAATGCAAAGCATCTGTCGGGATTGGAGAAGATGAGCAGTTCGTGAAAAATAGCTAGAATTGCAGACAGGGCAACCCATTCAAAATTGATTTCAACTCATTGATTTCTTTGATATTCGAAGTTCAAAGTACCATGAAATCAATCAAATGTCCATGTCGCTGGATGATCAATAAAACATACTATACATTTGATAGGAACATTTTTCTTCAAATTTTTTAAAGGACAATTCGTGGATTTCACACAATGTCTTTATCATGTGTTTCCAATCGAACTCACAGCTTATGTTGCTTGAACCAGACCTTAATTTTATTGGTATTGTGAGAAAACTATTTTCATTCTTTTGAAATGCATAGAGCTGACGACTGCTCTGGTAATATCTCGAGCATTGAACGATATAAAACAGATGAGATTGCATCTCATTAATTTTTTTAAGGTTTAAGATTCACCAATTTGCTTTATTCGCCATTTATATTTTGATTGCTAATTTTGCTTAAATCTAGCAGAGATTAGACTTACTGAACATTTTGGTTTAATTGATAATTTGCATTAGTGTATTTACATTAAAATTACCCAATTATAGGCTTTAACAACTTCTGTTAAAATGTTTCAGGTCAGTTCAGTTAATTGTTATCACTGAAATTCACTAGACTTTTCTTCCCCTGATTTACCTTTTCCCCCAATCGAGTCCTTGTCGCGTTACTTGATAATCTCATTTCATATGGACTTTTTAAATTATGTACATATCGATCACCGACAATTGCTACAATATTCAACACTTCCTTCTTATTTAAGTAATGATAATTCATTTTACGTAATTACGTTAACAATTAAGTATAATTTTGTGACTCATTCATCCATTATCTCACTGGCCGATACAATCATTTTCGAAGCATTTTTAGTAAAACACTTTACTATTTTAACTGTTGTTTGGCCTCAAGAATTTAGTGGCGGATATATTAATGAACGCAACATACCTGACACATTGATGTCCATTCACAAAGAGACATATTAGGGCTAGACTGTGACCCAAGGCACTATTCCGCCACCAGGCCTTGACCAAGCGCTTTTCAATTCAAGAAACTCATGCAATTGTGACTTCACTCTGACGCAGTACATCCAATATCAGATAGCAACGCAAAAGTGCGAAAATAAGATAAACTGCCGCGTCCAACTAGCAAACATTCTTTGTCCAACGAAAGGAACATTGACAACCAAATAGTATCCCACACACAAGTGGCACGTTGTGGCAAAAGTTGAGAAATTAAAATTGATAATTTGAGATAAGTACATGATTTAGAACAAAATGCAGTGTATGCAGATCCCATTTTTATTCTTGCCACATATTATATTGCAATTTTAAGAAAAATAATGCAGTTTCAAATAATTACAGTTATTTGCTTTTATCATCAGCAGTTTTCTCATGTAAAAAGTTGGAAACTATGGCCAAGACTTTCGAACACTACTGCAGACTGACCATTCTAAAAGTTGCGTTAATGTTCTCTCTATTTTAGACAAAACTCAGACTCGTGTCTAATGCGGAAACAACAACCCCACAATTTCTTCATTTTCCCCTGTGGTTGTTGTTAGGGACATATTTTTCATAATCTGTGAATTCTATTCAATGGCGCATATTCATAGTCATGTTATTAAGTTAATACTCACAAACCCACAACTTAACTTTAAGTCCCATGGTGTAAGAAATAGAGGTGGCGCCATTAGTTTACAGTTATGTGTCGTTCTCAATTTTTGACGTCATTCGCATGTATAGAACGCTGAAATAATGCATTTAGTGTTGAACATGATTTGAAAATGCATTGAAAATTGAAAAATTTGAAGGATATCAGTGTATAGAACGCTGAAATAATGCATTAAGTGTTGAACGTGATTTGAAAATGCATTGAAAATTGAAGAATTTTCATAGCACTGCTTCTTCAACTATCAATTCATTTTCAATTTATGTTCAACACTAAATGCATTATTTCAGCGTTCTATACACTGATATGCGAATGACGTCAACAATAGAGAGTGAGTAAATTTCAAGAGAGTAAAAGGCCCTAGTGGCGGTACCTTGTATTATTGTACCATGTTTAAATCCCAACTAACAATTTGATTATAAAATGACTTCCAAACTCTATGCCACATTAGATAAATCAGAATAAAATGTACAATATATCAACAAAATTTGAATTATCATTAAAACAAAAAAAAAACTAAAAATGGAATGTCTTTAATAAAATTGAACTCATAAAACGGAAAAATTAATAATGGCGATAAGAATATTCGAATCGAAACTACGAGAATTCCTTAAATTTCCTTCGAATTTGTTTCATAAGAAGTACAAAACATTTAAAAGATTACACATATTGAAATTAAAAGAAAAAACTAAATAAATAAATAGAAATTACATTTTATTTAATTTCCAAAAAAAAAGAATCATCATAATTTCAAACGGAACACATATATTTTATATATATATACCCCATTGAAATTAAAAGAAGAAAAAAAAATATGTGTATATAGTAACATATGTAAAATAATAAGAATATTATGGTAAAGAGACTTTTTATAAAGACTAATTTCCAAATAAAAAATAATAAAAAAGAATGACGATTATTCAAATACGAATATACTCAAAACAAGATAATAATAATAAAAAATAAAAAAACAGTTAAATAAATAACTTATATAATACTTCTAATGAATCGCAAAAACATTCAACTATATTTTATATTAAAAACCCAACTGTTGCGATTACATACAAAAATAATGAATAAAAATTCAATAATTCAATGTAAAAAAAAAAAATTTCATATTAATTCGTGGGAGCCGCAGGAGTATTTAATATCCATATATTTTATACCCGAATGAAATTAAAAGAAAAAAATAAAGTAAAGAATTTGGTTAAGTATCTCAAGAGAATAAAATACAAAAAAAATATACACTATGGTTAAGATGCTTTGTGAGATAATATATCGAAAATAAAAAAAAAGATTATACAAAAGATTCACAATTATTCAAGTACAGATAAAACAAAACAAAATAAATTTCAATTATTAATACCAAAACCAAACAAATAAAAATGTTAAAAAATAAAATATGCATTAAGCAAAAATGAACTTCTAGATGGGAAATTTTAATTAGCATTTAAAAATGCAGATGCAATATGGTATTCGTTGTCCATGCACAACGAACGAAAAGAAATGTATAAATATAAAATCTGTTTCGGAGAGCAATGTTTCTGATCAAGCTTTAATATAAGAGTTTCTCTTAGAAAATCCTTGCTAGTTAATGCAGTATTGCCTAATTCGTTTCGTTTCAAAAATTCCCAACGAACAATTTCTTATTTGGAGTATTAACTTTTAATATCAATCAATATTGCAATAATATTATAATTAATGGAAATAAATTACAGAGTTAATATTGTTTACAATATGGTGTTTTTTTTTTAGATTCACAAATTTGAGTTGGCAACACTGCTTCATTTAATAACCGATTTACTAGCTGATAGGTGTTTTTTGTTTAGTTGGTTTGGCATTTCATTATGGATAGACTTTAACCAGAGAAACGCTTGCAAATTGTTGAAAGTTTTCCATAAAAATAATGGTTCTGTTCATCAAACTTATCGTGCACTTCGTCCATTTTATGATCATCATAATCGTCCATCAGAGCGGCTAATTCGAATAACTATAGATCGTTTTAGCACCACGTTTACACTTAATGGAGTGCATCCCGTACGACGCCGAACAGTGCGCACCGAACAAGCTATAGCCGCTGTACGGCAAAGCATTGAAGAAGACCCAAATGAATCAATTCGTCGCAAATGGGGTTGTGTCCATCCACTTTATGGAAGATTTTACGATAGGATCTTAGCTTAACTGCTTTTAAGATTCAACTTGTGCAGAAGTTATAGCCAAACGACTATCGTATGCGCCGCCAATTCGGTCAATGGGGTGAAGCACAAATGGATTTTGATATTGATCTTGATTTTCCATACAAAATTTTGTTCATCGATGAATGGGTACGTAAATAAGCAAAACTGTCGCATTTGGAGTGAAGATAATCTACAAGCTTTTGTCGAAACAACATTACATCCACAGAAAATTACTGTTTGGTGCGCTTCATGGGCCGACGGAGTCATTGGTCCATGTGTCTTCAAATACGATGATGGCTAGAATGTTAATGTCAACGGTGAACGATACAGAGACATGAAGTTTTTAGAAGTTTTTTCGTACCTCAATTAGTTGGCATTAATCTTGCTGACATGTGGTTCCAACAGGACGGAGCGACATGCCACACACAGCGCACGCACGTTTCACTCAAAGAATCTTTTGATGAACGAATAGTATCATCAAAATTATGGTCCTATTAATTGGCCACCAAGATCGTGTGATGCTACGAAAAGTGTATGAAAATTGGTCTTCCAGATTGCGCCTTGTACGCACCAGCTTTGGCAGCCAAATGGCCCAAATTTTAAGTATTTAATCATTAATGTCATAAAATTATCTATCCAATGAAGCCAGTTTAATTGATATTAAAAATATTTTTATTTCTTATATTTTAATTTTAAGTTGTGTAACTCTAAAAGTGGAGTGGAGTCTTTTAAGTCGTCTGCGACAGTTATGATTGAGAAGTTTCTTAACAATTGTATTGAGGTGAGAGATTAGCAGATGCTTGTACCTATTAATTTCTTCCCAAACTGAAGTGTTTTTTTTTTTTTGACAAACCATGGCACATCTGGACGGACGACATTCACGAATGGAACATAGAGGCCTGAGGTCGTCTATTGGGAGTCACGATTTTAATGATATCTGTGGCAATAAGTCGAAGTCAAAAATCTATAAGCCGTATTTTTTTTTAAATTCTTTAGTTAAAATACGTGTATTGAAGCAGTTAAACTCAATTTTCGACTTAAGCTACTTTGAGTTATTGCCACAGATATAATGCCAGGCAATATCTATGGTTCGCGTGGATGGGAGGATTGAAGTATCTGTGAAAATATGAGCAACCCTGGGTGACATTATAATGCTTCTTATTTTTCTTTGGCAATTTCGCTTCAACTTCTGGATTCGGATTTTCTTCTTTTGGGTTTTCTAGTTCTGTTTTCTTGATATCAATCTTATATTCTTTTTTCTTCAATTTTAGGAATCTCTTTCTCGACTTCTTGCACTATTTATTCTTCCTCAAGAACTTCTACAGGTTGTTCTATTGGTGCTACTTCAACAATGGTCAGTTTCAACTGCCACTTCTTTGGGTTTTTTCTTAAACTTATTGGTCTTAATTGCAGCAATTTTTGTAACCTTTTCTATTTGCTTAATTTCTTTAATAACGTACTCGGCTTTTGGCTCTTCTGTAGTCTTAAATGTATCTTGAGGTTTCTTTCAACAGAGATTCGGTAACTTGGATTGTAAATTCTTGTGGAATTTCTTCAATAATAACAAGGACTATTTCAACTTCTTCAACAACATCAGGAGCAACAATTTCAATTACATATACTTTAAGCTCTGCAGCAGCTTCTTCTTTTTTCGGTTTTTCTTTTTTTTAATTTTGTCTGTTTAACTCCGACGATTTCTTAAACAACTTCCATTGGTTTAGGCTTATTAAGCACAACTTCTGCCTCAAACTCTTCAGGTTGCTCTTCGGTAAACGTTGGCTCAATTTTGTATACTGCTTGCATAGGAGTTTCTTCTTCTGCTTCCTTTACTTCAACAGGAACTTCTTCTGTAACGAAAATTGGTTTTTCTTCTTTGACATCAGCTATCTTCGCATTTTAAGGCTTTTTAGATTTTGTTTCTTGTGAAGTTTCTTCAATGACTTCCACAACTTTTTCAAGTGAAAATAATCGATGGAAAAGATGATCTCTCTTTACTTTACAAAAGAAAAAATGCCATGTATGTATGTATGTTGATGAAAAGACAGTTGGACGGATTAATATGACAGTTACTCATTGTTGATCATTAAAGGTTGGTGAATCTGTGATGTGTATTACAAACATCAGACTAAAGTTGCAACAATAATAATTTTTATTTTTTTCTTACATTGTCACATGCATTTTGTTGAAAAGCATTTGATGATGATGATGATGGCATATTTGTTTAATATTTTTTTTAAATAATAAAAACAAAATCTCACAACAAAATAACAAACAACCAAATGTTTTACTTGCTATTAACAACTTCAAAAAAAAAATAGTTAATAAATCAAACTAGAATCACTGATTGAATGAATGAACAGAGATAGATTTAGATAAGTGAATGGTGAGTTGGTTTTTTCGAATTTATTGTACAATACTATGTATATACGAGTATGTGTAGAAGCAAACTCTGAACGACAGCGATTTGGTTAGCGAACATAATCAAGTATATCCACGCCCAATCTGAAGCGTTTTGTTTAACATTTTGCAAAACATTTAATTTATATTAGTTGAAAACTATATGTTGTTGTTGCTGTTATTCTTATTCCCTTTGTGTATTTTATTTGCAATCAACTTTTCTACTATTTAATATTTAATTCAATTTAAATTATAGTTTAAATGACAAACACGAAGCCTACAAATACTTCACATATGTAAAGGTGAACAAAAAAAATAGCAAAATTATTACTATCTCGTATAATACTATGCTATTGTTCTATATTGTATATATGATATATGAAAACTCCTTTATTCCTAAAATTCTCCATGCGGATTTTCCTATAATCGAAACAATGCCTTTTGGTTGTAATGTCTTCCGTTTCATCTGTCTGAAATCTTCTTCCCTTCAATGCAATGACTTGATTTTCTGAAATTCGGGTCATTGTTTTTCATAATAATATTGATTGTTTTACAGTCAGGAGAACAGTGAATGTAAAATAGTCATAATCATCTTAAATTAATTACACAGCATCTGAAACAATTTATCTTATTTTCCACAATACTGTAAATAAAGCCTTAGCAATACTTTATTAGACCGCTCTCATATATCGGCTCACATAACAATATTTTTGAAAACACAAAATGCCAAATTGTTGGGTCCATTCCTAGTCAGGTATAGTCAGTGGTTCACCTGGAAAACTTGGAAGTTTGAGAAGGAAACACTGGACGTGTTCATTTCTGAATTTGAGGTAGCGATAGGTAATGCGACAAGGATGTGTAATGGGTCAATGCCTAGGAAGATACCTCACTTCTGGTGGTCTGATGAGATTGCAGAACATCGCTCGCAGTGTCGCAGAAGATTCGAGTGTAACTCGCTTGAGATTCTACTCCTCCCCGACGAATTCATGCAAAGGAAGTCTCAACTCAGCAAGAAGATCTTCTAATGAATGCGCTAGCTTTGCTGGAGATTCAGTACTATTTAATCTGGCTAGTGGTTTCTTAATTTAGTAAGAGAAAATTATTCTGTGACTAGGAGGGAGGCACTATGCCATACAAGATATTCGGAGTTCTTCCATAAGGATGCGTATTGGATCTAATACTGTGGAATGTCATGTATGAAACGACGCTAAGTGTACATCCAATGTACAAGGTGGCGCAAAAGAAATCACCCTATTGGAAGATGCTCTCATTTTTGCAAATGGCCGCCAATGTCAAATCTGTTTTGACATAAACCATGGAGCGATGCACTCCCCAAGAACGCGGAATAATTGTGTCTATTTTTTTGCGTAACAATTCATCCGTTGTGTTGGCGCAGCGTGAATTCCGTGAAGAGTATGGGACCACACGAGACGTTGCCAAGAGTGGCCGGCCCCGGAGCGCCCGTTCTGCCGTGAATATCGCCGCTGTAGCCGAGGACGTCGAAATGAGCCCCGAAACATCGACCAGACGACGTGCCACGCAATTGGGCCTCAGCCGGCGGTCCCTGCAACGAATTTTGGTGAAAGATTTGAACATGTTCCCCTACAAAGTTCAGTCCGTGCATCAGCTGCTGCCTGCCGACCGCCAAACGCGCGTAACTTATGCCCAAGCTATCCTCAATCTCGACACCGAAGTGGACGATTTTTCGACCAAAATCATAATGAGCGATGAGGCTCATTTTCACCTCAGCGGGTACGTGAACAAGCAAAATTATCGCTTCTGGGGAACCGAAAATCCGCGAGTGATGCACGAGGAGCCATTACACCCGCTCAAAGTGACTGCGTGGTGCGCTGTTCACGCTGGAGGAGTCATCGGGCCATTTTTTTTCGAGAACGCCGCGGGTCAAACGACAACAGTGGACGGTGCGCGCTATAGGGCAATGTTGACCGAGTTTTTTCTGCCCGAACTGGACGAATTAGGACTGGTGGACATGTGGTTCCAACAGGACGGAGCAACAGCACACACTGCACGAGCCACAACCGACATTCTGAAGGACGCGTTTCCGGGTCGCTTAATTTCGCGTTTGGGCGATTTGCACTGGCCCGCCAGATCGCCTGATTTAACGGTCCCGGACTTCTTTTTATGGGGTTTTTTGAAGTCCCGTGTTTACATCAACAAGCCTGAGACCTTGGAAGCCCTCAAGGAAAATATCCGACACGAATGCGAGAATTTATCGCCCGAAACGCTCGCCGAAGTGATGGAAAATGTCATAAAACGAGCCCGTATGGCAATCAATTGTGACGGCGCCCATTTGTCCGATATCATCTTCTCGACTTAACACAATTAATTCTAAAGGTCTAAATAAACATAATCAAAAAACAGAATCGAAGTTTTTAAGAGCCAAACAACATCGGATGACTTCTTTTGTGCCACCTTGTATAAGAAACAATTGGAGCTTCAAGGAAATGGCTTAGGCAGAATCACCTTTCCCTGGTGGAACACACCACCGAGTTGGTTCTCATTAGCTCTAGAAAAAAGTTGGAAAAACTCTCAGTGAGTGTGGGGAACCACATCATCGAATCGAGTACCTGGGTGTACTTTTGGACCACCGGCTGTGCTTTAAGTGCCACCTAAGTGAGTCAGGCAAAAAACAGCGGCCGCTACACAGAAATTGATTAAGTTCTTCCGAACTTAGCGGGATCTAGACAACAAACACGGGTTCAACTAAGTTCGGTGAGTAGATTCATAGTGCTTAATGCATATCCAATTTGGGTAGAGGCACTGGGAACCAAGTCGTACCTGCGAAGCATAAAGAGTGCTCACGGGGTTGCTAACTTGAGAGAGCCTATTGGACAGTTGCAGACGATGCGGCAGTTGCACTTGCAGGCGACTTCCAATAGATTTTGAAGCTCTGGCTGCAAAAAAGCATATTTCGCAAGAGTAACTTCTCAGACTAGTAAAAGTGAGATTAGGACCAGGTACATAAACATATGGCAACACAGGTGGAGCAATACAGAGCCATGGAAGATCCACGAGCTCATCCCAAGTATTGCTGACAGGCTTAAGCGTCGATCATGGGATGTAGTGCTCGAATTTATCGCAACTGGCAATGGAAGTTTTAGGCAATATCTGCACAGATTTGGGCACGCTGTGGATCCATACTATAGTAAAAAATTGTAAATAAAATTTTAATTAACCACAAAAAAGACCAGAACTTATCCCGTGACCTAATAGGATCTTATTAATAATTAAAAACTTCCAAGAAGTTTAATCTATTCACATATGTATGTAATTACAGATTCGACAAAAGAATATAAATATTTTTAACAATGTTAGAATGATACAAAAGATTATCTAAAACTACATACTACTAGAATAGCACAATAAAAAAGAAAAAACCATAAAGAAATCTATGGAACAAAGTGAGTGAGGTAATCCTAATAAAGACTTCCAGGAAGTCAAATTCACTGTGTAAAATGTGCTTAATAAAAACAAACACAAAAACATAGAAAAGAAAAACAGAGGAAAATAGAAATTGCGACATGCTAAGAACTAAGAAGGTAGAGAGAGGATTTGTCCACAGAATGACCGCAAACAAACAATGAAAATCATAAATTGGCAAAAATTGACATACAAAGAGACACACAAAAAACCGTATAGCGAAAAGCGAAGGTTGCAAAAGGCAGTTAACAAGAGAAAAACATGACTACAGGACAAAATGGCAAGGACGAACTACTGGCTATTGTGTGACGATGGCACACAAAAGAAACCTTTGGGTATCTGGAACCAGAGGGAAAGTTGAAAAAAATTGAACGAATAATACAACAAAGGAGAGAAGAGCAATCAAATCAATAAAAAAGAATAAAAATTGCATAAAAGTGAATTGTTTGTCAAAAGTCATTGATGCTTTGTGTGTGATATTGACGATATTGGTAGCATGGTGGATGCACATAAATGTCAACTGAGGAGCGATTCATACACACTGACTTAGTCACGAGAATGCGGTCAACGGCCAGAGGAAACACATACAGTATGAACAGCAGCAGGAATTATTCAATCCAATTCAATGAATGGAAGAATGAAGTAGCATTGCAAAAGGAGCAAAATAGAATGAGTCAATGAGTGAGTGACTGACTGACTGACATATCCAAGTAACCCGGCCCAGCATGTGAGGGTAATTTATCAATTAAGAAAGGCCAAAAATAGAAGTGATCGTAAACTTTTGTTATCTTCGGATATGTTACCTAATTACCACTATAATGTTTTTCCATGTCAGTTTTTTGAAAGATGTAAAAGTATCTATGTATTGTGTGTACAAATTTATCTATCTATCTTGAGAGAGCAACACTAATTCTATCTATTGACAAATTGTTTTTCAAAATAGGGAAACAGTCAAGGGATGGATGAATGAATGAACAACTACAAAAACAATGACATGCTTCTGTGCAAAATGTTTGCTCAGCACTTTGCCTTGGCTATTGTCATTGCCGCATTACTGACAAGAAGTCCTATCATCATCATTATCATCATGATTTTTATTGTCATCATGATCATGACGATGTCAGTGCTTTAAGGGTAATAATGCAACGGCTGCGGATAGTTTTATTCAATTGTGGTGACAATTGAGCGGCAAAAATGAATCTTTTCTTTTACCATATTAACGTAATTTACTCCCAAGGAGAGTGAGAGTGCCATATGGAGCCATGCATGTGTTTATTGTTTATTATGAATCATGAATGAATGAATGAAACACAAAGGACAAAACTATTGTATATATTCCTACATTCATACCCTACCATAAGTTATAACCTATGCCTATGCTTTATGTCCTACCCTCTTACACATTTGTCAGAATGTTCCACAGACCAAAATATAAATTTTGCATTGTTATTGTCACTCATGCAGCGGGTTAACCGCCAAATGTGACAATGCAACAATAGCGCCACAGCATGTGGTACCCAAAAGATACTTCATCATCACCATACCATACCATACCATACCATATTTTAATTATAATCATTTAGTAAACGTTATTACAATAAACACGAATCATAATCAATAATTTTGATGCTGCATGAACTACGAGTAGTTACGAGGTGCAATGGTGACAACCATCTCATCTTTTTGGTTTGAAACACAGAAGCACTCTCAATCTGGGGACTAGCTCCTAAGTTTACTATCAACCGAATTCTGACTTTGGAGAATAAAGCCCTTATCCACATCAATGGTGACCCTTAGTAATACACCGTGACCTTGGCATCGTTTCCATCAAAAGAGTAAATTAACTGCCACACTAGTCATTCCAATGATGATCTACATACGCATTGCAATCCTCTCGCTATTGCCCAAGAATGCTAAAAATCGTCCACCCTCCTATATGTTACAGGAAGTCTGGTACAATACACCAGTGAACATCGAATTCAAATCGGTTAAGTCATGTCTGAGATTAGCGTGCACAGCCAACAAGATTTTATCATCTATATATTGTATAAGTATAAAAACCAATTCCTTTGTATAAGTTCTGCATAAGCTCGAGAATGGTTCCACAAATTTCCAGTTAAGTGCTCTGATAGATCTTTAATGCAGATGAAACTGACTTGTTTTATAAATGTCTGACAGATCCAACGTATTGGTAAGCAAAGTTGAGAGCGAGTTACTTTAGTATTTGCTGTAGTACTTCTAATTTAACTTAATACTATTTGGTATGTTGATCCATATTCTCTAGGCATACAATACTTGGTGCATTTTATTTAGTCAAAAATTAATTATTTAATCATGTTTTGTTACACAGTATTCTCAAAAGTTGAAGTTGTGATATACAATACTCGTAATACAAACAAATGAATCAATCTTATCAAAGCACATTTTTGATTATGTTTATAGAACATTATTTCATTGTCATACAATTCTCATTGGTGTGAAATTAAAAAATTATGAAAATACAATAATGTTTGTAACGACACGTAGTACAACCGAGTATCATAGTTCCGATTTTCAATTGATTTGATAAGCATGGCGAGGGAATTGAATTAAGCCATCTTTTATCGCGTGTTCGTCTTGTCTGCATTGTCTGCAGGAAACTAGTCCCACAGTTTTTGAAAATGTGAACCTCTTAATAACTGCAGTAGTTTAGTCTTGGTGTTTGGCGGAACTGTCAGAATCACAATAAATATCGTTCAAACCAGACATCTATGAAATTAAAGCCTTCTTTAAAATGATGTCCGACATCATATCATCATTTTACATGGTATAAAGCAAAATCGAAATACCAGATTGTTTGGATACTGATAACTTCTAAACGAGGCAACGGATTTTGATAAGGTTTTCACCGTCATTTAAAGATATTTTTACGAAGGTTTTCATGTACATAAATAATTGATTCAACAATAAACATTTTGTATTTCTTTTTCAGTCATCATTTTCGTTGTTTTTGCTTTGCTGCTTCTTGAATGTTGTGTTATTGTTGTTATTTTTGTATTTTTTCCTCTCATTTACTAATATTCGCTCTTTTCTTTCTGTATTAGAGAGAGGAAGAGAGTGTGTGTGTGTGTGTGTGTTGATGTTATTGTATATCTTGCTCTTATTGTGTTGGCTCTCAAAGTTAATGTTGTTGTTGTTGTTGCATATAATTTAGGTTCAATCGAAAACCATTGATGTATTAAATTCTTCTTCGCTCGTTTACAATAATTTGTTTTTCTCCGTGATTCCTTGCTAAACAATGATATAGATGAAGAGTATTATTGGTAAAATGATGAATTTATATGGAACTCGGTTTTATATACCTTAATTATCCAAGTATAAGATATTTGGAGGAATAAGATATTGATAGATGGGTAAGCCAAGCAGTTAGGAATCTTCGAAATATGTCGCTCATATCAAATCGTAGTTTTCAATGGATGCATAGTAGTAGTAGCCAATAGATTCAAACAATATTCAACCAATCTATTATAAAGGATGACAATGAAACAATGCGGATGAAAATCTTTATAAGCAATTCAGTTTTATAAGTTCTTTACTTCACTTTCACTTACCTTGCGAGCCAAATTCATTGACATGAATTGCCATTGCCATCTTCAACTTCCATTGCAACAAATAACAACAAAACAACTATCAAACCTCAAAATATCTCCTGCACATCCACCTTCTACAATCCTTTAGAAATACAAACCTCTTCCACTCGAACAACTATTACACATGGGTTCCCTGTTCGTCACAAGACTTCAAATCGTTTGTCGCTTATAGAAGCAGAAGAGTTACCACCATAACTACAACTTTAACAATTAAAAGATTAAAACTGCACATATATTTGAACAGATAAACTACAACTAAATATAACTAACCAACTAAACTGCCTATAACGGTATATCCTGAAACACCGTTTTTCTCAGACCTCATAAGAGGTAATACTACCCAAATTTGGTTTGTACAATCCTAATATCATAAGTACTTGAGTTGAAATTTTGCATTAAATTGTTTTATTTCTATTCAAAGTAAATCAGTATATGGTTATGTCAGTATATGAAAGGCGAGATCATCTTTATAAGGATATCTATGGCATATACATAATATATACTTATATTGTATGCAACTCGCGTCTGAATTTAAAAACAATGCGGGGGCAAGAAGCAAGATTCCTATTCCTATCGAAAGATATGAATAGTTTTAAGCATATTTATAATCTCGTGTTACGGTGTTCGTGCATGAACTCCTCCGAAACGGCTCGTATGAGAATAGGTCGTAAGGTATTTTTCAATCTCCTTCCTTTCTTTTATTTTTATTACTTCACACAATATTCAAGTAAAGTAATGACAACCAAAAAAATAAAATATAAACAACCTTCATCTATCTATAAAAATTAATATTTATATGTGGTACAAGTTTAAGGAAGCTTTTTGCTGATGATATAATAAAATCTGATAAATTTAAGCAAGAGAAAAAAGATAATTTGTTCGGTAATCAGAAAAAGGATCTAATAAAGCAATCGTTTTTAGGGCTGAGGCACAATTCAAAATTTCAACTATTGATAATTTTGAAACTTCTAAGAAGGTACCTGACATTAATCCCCCAAAAAATGGGCAGGTCTAATACTTGAAAATAGTTTCATTTTCCCTGTTGTTTTAGCATTCACGAAATGTAGCATTGAATGGTCAGTGTGAAATAGCTACAAATTTAATGAAATCAACTTTAGAAACTCTTTCACAATTTAGTTCAAACACTGGATACATTTAAATAAGCATTTATAACAAAAATATAAGCGTATCTATTAAAATAATAATATTGTACAACTGCAAAGAACCTTCTACTTGAGAGGGAGAATTATACTTGATTAAAGATTATTCCAAAGAAAGTTCTCAACTATCAGTTTTTAATCTTTTGTATAGTTTATATCTAAAAACCACATTCACCGATGTATGAATATAGCATATGAGAAAGGTTTTGTTGAAATTCAAACCAATAATATGAAAAACAAGATTGAAGACTAAACATTAGATAATATTAAATCGAAAGAAAATGGATACAAATTTAGAATTTTGATTACGAAAAAAGAATATATATAATAATAATAATAGAAATACGGCTAATAATTCCATTTGAATTCCCTGGATTTTTTAAAAAGTTTCTAAAATACTAAGTAATGTATACATTTCAATAAGTATTTAAGTAGGGTTAAGGAACTTTGTAAAGCACTTGGAGTACTAGAAAGGACAAGCCTTTGAATAATTTTTAATTAATATATACTAGTTTTTAAAAAATATATTTATAAAAATTAAATTTTAAATCACAATTAAAAACAAAAAAAACCAACAAACAAAAGAATATATTTCAAATCAAGGATTTCTTTCTTTCTTCTTCTTTCTATTTCCATTGAATTGAAAAAAAAAAAAATATAGTAACATTTCAATAAATAGAATAAGTATGGTTAATGTTTGCCAACTGCTAATTATGCTTGGATCGCAAGATGGTTCTACAAGCGAGGACCAATGATTCAGAAAGGTATAAAAATAGATGATAATACCATGGACAAAAACAATATTGTGAATGGAAGATTTTTGATTTAAGGAAAAAGAAGATTTAAAAAAAAAACATTGGAAAAGGTTAAAATAAAAATAATAAATAATTTTCAAAAATTGTTGTTATTTTAATATTTTGGAATTTGGAAAATTGAAAATAAAGAATGTAGAAAATAAACCCTAGGTCCATTAGTCCACGCTTCCAGACCCATCAAGCGATCGCACGTGGACTGAGACAATTATTTAGAAAGGAACGCAAGGCATGGCGTAAAGACCATCCATCCATTTTGGATTTGTTGCACGTCCTGATGATGACACACTTAATTTGATGATCTGGGAATGTACTCATATTGCTAATTTTTTCAATAGGAAATACGTTTAAAAATTAATAACAATAATAAGTAATTAAATAAAAAAAAAAAAAAAATTTGGATAATATTAAATTAATATAAAGGAAAAGGATTAAAAAAATTAAATATAAGGACATAAAAATACCAAACTAAAATTGAATGCTCAAATAATAAATTTGAAAAAGGGAGACCAGGAGGGAGTGTAGATAACAAACTGTGCCAAATCCCAATAGCCTCTGAGTGATGTTAATAGGTACATATTTTCGAAAACTATTAATATTCTATTTTTTATATGAATAAAATTTATAAAAAAAGAAATCAAAGAATATAAGAATTTACACATCAGATAAAAATTTAACAGAATATATTTTTGACCTTAACTTAATTTTTATTATTTTATAAAAACAAAATTGGAGAATGGACACTAAATTGGCTGTGCTCCTGGTGTCCATTATACATGTCGTTCTACGTGTATCGTTTTTGAAAGTTTTGTAGACAAAATGTTTGTACGAGAAACCCGTAAATAATATAATATCAAGGCAGAAACAAATTTTAAATCGTAAAATCAACAAAACAAAACAAAATAACAAAAATAGAAAATTGTAATATATGAATTGTTTGCCAACTGTTAATTATGCTTGGATCGCAAGATGGTTCTACAAACGAGGACCAATGATCCAGAAAGGTATAAAAATATATGAAAATAACACCAAGATCCATTCCTTTCTGGGCCATTAGTCCACGCTTCCAGACCCATCAAGCGATCGCAGCATAATTTACAATTGGCAACCAATTCAAAAATAAGTAAATTTAATTTAAAAAAGAAAATATTCAGGATGAAAATCACAAGTTACAATTTCCAAGCTGGGTCAATGCAACTATAGAAGCCAAGAATATGGAACCCATAATTGATGATGTAACAATTTTAGTAAAATACTGAAATTTAATTAATAAATTCAATTGAAAAAAGAATACATTGAGGATGAAAGTCATAAACTGCAATTTCCAAGCTATGTACATGATATGTTGTTAAACCCATAAATAAGAAAGAAATATTGAAAAGTAAAAATAAATAAAAAAAAAACTAAATAGTAACAAAATTGCTTAACAAAAATAGGAAATTGTAATATATGAATTGTAAATTATGCTTGGATCGCAAGATGGTTCTACAAGCAAGGACCAATGATCCAGAAAGGTATAAAAATAGATGAAAATAACACCAAGATCCATTCCCATCAAGCGATCACTACACAATGTACAATTGGCAATCAAACTCGAAGATTACTTAAACTTATGCAAACTTCCCTATTGCAAAAAGATGATCTAAAAATCAACATCAAACATCAGAAAATAAATACAACTCTAAAACATATGAAGTCAAATTACACGAAAATATTATAAAAATTGCATTTAAATGGAAACATTCTCAAAAATAAAAAATTACCGAAATCCAAATAACTGAAAATTTTCAAAATAGTTGACATGAGTTAAGAGAGATCGATCAAATACACTACATATTGATTGACTATGAATGAAATAAAATAATTTAATTAAAGCAAATTTGTTATCTGCAACTAAGAGTTATGCAACCACTAATTAAATCTAGGCCGTTATTGCCTATAATCTTATCTAGTTATCTGTCTGTTTGTCTGTCTGTCAGTCATTACTCATTAATTCTTAAAAAAAAATCTAACTATAACGGAAATAAATAAAAAAAAAATAAAAAATGGAAGCAACGCGAAAGGATTCTATTAAATTGGAGATTATCCTGAAATAAAAAAGGAAAAGGTCCACAACATAAATCAATTATAGACAAAATTGAAGTGCAAACACTTACCCGCAATATGTACAATGGGCTGAGGTGAGGTTGCGTAATTAAGTACTACTTCCTTTGCTTGTTGTTTGTTGTTTGTTGACTATTTGCTTTTATTAATTCTGAAATTATTAATTAATTATTTAATTATTCTTTGCTTTCAATAATAAAATACAATATATTAAAAATAAAAAATATATTTTTAATGTTTCCATTATAATTGACAATAACAAAAATATTTATGGTCATTGAAAATTTTCACAATTTGTATATTGCTTGATTTTAACAAAAAAAAAGAATTCGTTTTTATAACATCTGATTTCTTTTTTTTTTGTATAAACTAAAATATGACAGATTCAGTAATCAAAGCATACTTATCGAAACAATGTTTGTGATTTATTTTTAAAACAATTGGTGGTAACATTGACCAGAAGAAACTAAGCAACCCTTAGCTGAAAAAATTATGACAGAAAAATGGAATTTCGTTAGGAAACTTAGTTGGTTCGATCGACGGACGAAAGTACGAAGAAAGCTTCACGAATTATTCTGTAAACTTTATTTGTTTTATTTTATTTGTTTATACACCAAATTACCGGTGCCCGTGGCGAGAAACAAAATACACTTACCCGAATTAAAAGGAGGACACCACTTGGTTAAAGGATTGCTTTTGTTTTTCCTGAAAATATTAAAGGAAAATCAATTTATTAGTATTTTTTTATTTTTAAAATCTCAATAGACAACAGCAGATAAAGAGTAGAATTGTAGGTAAAACACACAACAATTACACTTTATAAAATTATTTATAATTTTCAATTGCTTTTTGCTTTTAATAAAATAAATATTTTTTTTTAATTGTTCCACTGCACGTGACAAAAATTAAGTTGAAGGTGTTCTTGCTTAGCAAATAATGGTAGATTACTTACCGTTTTCTTTGTTTTCTTTCCATTGAGATTATCAAAATTTTATTTTTTTATTTTTTTTGCGTTTTTTAGATGTGCTCTCCTTGAGCTATTTTAATAAACTGAAATAAAATACGAAAGTTGTGACAAGGAAAACATTTTTCAAAATCAAAGCCTACTTTGTTCTAATAAAATAAAAAATAAATAAATCTTAATTCTATTTTCTGTCTTCTTCTTCCATATACATATAGGTATCAGGCTTGCCAACTCCGAAAAATATTTATCCCTAAAACAAAGTCGAAAGCCCCATAAAAAATTCCTAAATGATGAACAATATATGGTTAGAAAATACCACTAAAAAACACTGGAAAAATCCTAAAACATCAGCTAAATTAAAATTATTATTGTGTGTACAAGCAATTCTTAGTAGCTTTCACTAGCAGGAAGACCTTATACGAGACGTTATTTTTCATTATGCGAACAATTAAAAACTAATTGGATAATAACGGCTAGGAAGTTTTATCGCACCCACTATATTTACCTGACCTCGCCCCATCTAATTCCTTCGATTTGCTTGGACCAAGGACCATTCATGCATTGATTTCTTTTTATCTAAAGAATCTGCTAAATTGCAAGATGCAATTTTCTCTGAAATATGTGTAAATTTTTAATCTTCTTTCTTTTATGGGTTTTAAAATCTTTCCAGTAATGATGGGTATTGGATAGATACCTTATAGACGAAGATCCCAGAGCTGCCAGACACTACTTATTGTCTCATGGACAAAATGTGTAAAATTGAGCAGTGTTAGTATGTACTATCTTGACCAGACGGCCATTTTCCAGGTATCAGGTCATCTAAGCACATAAAAAAATTATTAATCTCACTTATTTTCTCATCGCTGATTTTCACTCTTAAACTGTGGACCAATCCTGAAAATAAAGTGAATTGATGCATTTCATTTTATATTAGAATAATCTTAAAAATAAGTCAACAACAACAAACTTACAGCCAAAACATTTCTTTGAATCCTACCTGATGAATTTAGGAGGCTGGACATTATCAAGTACATCAAGCATAACATAACATATGTGAAGGTAATACCCAGTAATACTATTCCAATGCTAATTATAACCCATAATTGTTACTTAATTGAAACAAAAAGCTCAAGTCTCAATCATTTTCTTTTCGAATCCCCAAAAACTCAACTAATTGCAAACGCAAATCCCCTTTCCACTCTTTTCAATCCGATGACAAATAATATGAAACTCAACAAAATCAAATCTATACAATCTAAGCCTGTAATGCTATGTTTTAGTCAACCATTGTTTTCTGTATTAGTCCTTAAATAAATTATTACTCTTTGTCTACTAAAAAATAATGTAAATAGAATCTTGCTCGCAAGTTTAATTAAGTAATAAAATAAAATTTTAATATTAGTTCTAAATAAAGAAATAAATAATTATTTAGATAAAATTCATAATTTCTTTTTATTACACATAAGTTGGTCTCTGCATTTTCTTTTCAAAACAAATCTTTATAATGTATTTATGTATGACAAATAAATGTAAAATACTAAACTTAATTTATAAAATTACATAAAAAAAATACAAAATAATGCTTATTACAAAATTAATAAGTTAAAATCCGTCTCTGACCCGGTGGGGGAAATTTATTTGCTCAGCAGCTAGCTATGCCCCTACTCATAGCCATGTGTGGTCAGAGACATATACACTCTACATATACACTCTACATAGTATAAATGATTAATTACATTTGTTGATAATACTATTGTCTGCCATTGGCAATGATTTGTGTCTTCTTGAAATCCATCCATTTACATATGTAAGTATATTTGTCGATGTCTTTAAAACAAAATAATAGTGAATGAGCCATTAACCGAAACAACTGGCTATCGGAGGGAGTCAAGTGTGGTGAATAAACCGATTGGAGTTAATGTTATGTCAAATTGATCAACATCTGGAACAACGTTACTTAATGTCAGGATATCTTCATCTTTAAATTAGTTTGCTGGTCCAATACTTCTCAACAATCTTCTCTTTAAATCGTTGAAATTATTAATTTTGTGTGATAGATCTCGATCCAAGTCATAATCAATTGATCTAAATAAAAAATTAAAACGATAATTTTTATTACCATTCAGATTTTTAAAATTTATCACTTTTACTTACCTTGAGAGCCACAACTTTTCATCTGAGCCACATCAAATTGTCAGATACGCAGTTAACATACCATACTTTTGGATGATGGTCAAATACAATATCTAAGAAACCTCAAAGAAATAATGGTACGAAAAAATAAACAAAAGCCCCCTTATAAAAATAAAAAATAAAAATTAAACACTAAGGTAGAGAGAAATTCAAAACAACATAATGAATTGAAATCTTTTCTGAACATATAAATATAGATAAAGATGACCCACCACCAACTCCCAATTACAATATTATATCTGAATTCATAAGAGGTAGAACTATTAAATGTTGGTTTGTACAATTTATGTAAAGTTGCGCTCCTAATAATTACAAATTTGCTAAACTTAAATAGTTTTGTTGATCATACATATATCAATCTCTCATATAAATTTACTGCGAAATATGCCAGCAATTACAAAAAAGATAGTAAATTTAAAAAAATGTATTTCAATCTTAAGAAATAAAGAAAGGTTCCATTCTTCATTGGAACCAACCAACTTTCTTCTATCTAAACCAAATTTGATTCACTCGTTTTAGACATTACAAAAGGGGAGACTAAAAAAAAAATACTATAAAAATTAACTAAACGCAGAATTTAAAAACAATCGAGATCTCTCTAATTAGTAAGAATAAAAAAATTGAACATGGCAAACAAATCAGAATTATACATTTACCAATCTTCTAAAACCAATAATAAAAAAATACGATTGCATATGCGTATTGTAACCCAACTAAAATTAAATGCTTCAAAGAAAAAAATTTGAAAAAGGGAGACCAGGAGAGAGTGCCAAATATCAATTAAATTTATAATATAACATCAAAGAAGAATGAATTAGTAATATCAAATAACTAAATTACGTAACAAATAATTTAGACCACAAGAAATTTCAACAAACATAGAACACAAACACGATCTACTCTCCCCTTAAGAATATGTTATCCCGTCGATTCTAATAAAATCCACACATGAATGAAAGGATTAAGGAAAGTTAAAAAAGTGCAACTAATAGACATTCGTGCGAAAACCTTCCATAAAATCATACACTGCAGATTGTAAAAAAGGATTCGATTCCCACCTCAAAAAACAAAAATAACAATAATAATAATAAATTTTAAATTGAAGTAATAAATTAAAAAGTAAAAATAAATAAACCAAAAACTAAATAGTAACAAAATTGCATAACAAAAATAGAAAATTGTAGTATGTGAATTGTTTGCCAACTGTTAATTATGCTTGGATCGCAAGATGGTTCAACAAGCAAGGACCAATGACCCAGAAAGGTATAGTTGCGGTCTCTTCTGAAAAAAAGAGCCAAGAGAGCCATTCATGAGGCATTAGAATGTTACGGAATCCCATTAGATCTAAATAAAACTATGGGTCACTATTCAATTTGTTTAATAATTTGTATAAATCAATTTAAAGAGCATCAAAAGTTTCTACAGTAATAAATATAAAAAATGAAATAAGTTAAAATACAAATAATTAAAATACACTGCTAAGTAAAATGTGAATTCTTTACCAACTGTAAATTATGCTGTGATCGCAAGATGGTTCTACAAGCAAGGACCAATGACCCAGAAAGGTATAAAAATGGATGAAGAAATCACCAAGATCCATTCCATTAGTCCACGCTTCCAGACCCATCAAGCGATCACAGCACAACTTACAGTTGGCAAAGAATTCAAAGATAAATAAAAACAATGTAAAATTTAAAAAGAAAACATTGAAGAGGACAAAAAAAAAGACATATCTCTGCACCATCCAAACTTATGGCACCACTGGAGCAAACAACATCAGGAAAGTACAAGTTTTCTCACTCTCATGCAATTATAATTAATCTGAACAATTTATTTTACTCCTCCATTCATTCATTTCTATTCAATTTGTTTAATATTTTGTATAAATCAATTTAAAGAGCATCAAAAGTATCTAAAATAATAAATTTACAAAAAATATATAAAAATACACTGAACCACAACAAGAAATTTTTTACATTTTACATATTTTTACACAAAAACCAAACAAAATTAAATAACTAAGTTTATGACTTATGACTACCGATCGCACGTGAACTGAGACAATTATTTAGAAAGAAACGCAATACATGGCGTAAAGACCATCCAATCCATTTTGGATTTGTTGCACGTCCTGATGATGGCACACTTAATTTGATGATCTGGGAATGTACTACTCTCATATTGCTAATTTTTTCAATAGGAAATACGTTTAAAAATTAATAACAATAATAAGTAATTAAATAAAAAAAAAAATAATAATTATAAATAATAATTATATTTATAAAAAAAGAAATCAAAGAATATAAGAATTTACACATCAGATAAAAATTTAACAGAATATATTTTTGACCTTAACTTAATTTTTATTATTTTATAAAAACAAAATTGAAGAATGGACACTACATTGGCTGTGCTCCTGGTGTCCATTATACATGGCGTTCTACGTCTATCGATTTTTATACATCAACCAAATAATAAGTGTTCGCGTGCTCCAGCAATAACGACAAGAAATACGAATACTAATCGAAGTTTTCAAAAGCAAAATTTATAGTGACATTTCAATAAGTGGGGTTAAGGAACTATGTGAAAAAGACGATTTTAAAACAAAAGAAAATACGAAAGAAAAATCATTTCAGAAAAAAATCTATATAAATTTTATAACCGATTGAAATTAAAAGAAAAAAAAAAAATATAGAATAATATATAGTGATATATATATATAATTATACATTGTTTGCCAACTGCCACTTATGCTTGGATCGCAAGATATTTAATTATATATACTTGATTCGTCTGATTTTTCAAAAGTATTTCAATTAATGCGCAATGTACTACATTAAAAAAAAAAAAAAACCTTTGAATAATTTTTAATTAATATATACTAGTTTAACGTTATGTACGAAATTATTTGCAAATAAAAAATATATTTATAAAAATTAAATTATAAATCAAAATTAAAAAAAAACAAAACCAACAAAAAACGAATATATTTCAAATCAAGGATTTCCTTCTTTCTTCTTCTTTCTATTTCCATTGAATTAAAAAAAAAAAAAAAAGTAACATTTCAATATAAAGAATAAGTATGGTTAATGTTTGCCAACTGCTAATTATGCTTGGATCGCAAGATGGTTCTACAAGCGAGGACCAATGATCCAGAAAGGTATAAAAATAGATGAAAATAACACTAGGATCCATTCCTTTCTAGACCATTAGTCCACGCTTCCAGACCCATCAAGCAATCGCAGCATAATTTACAATTGGCAACCAATTCAAAAATAAGTAAATTTAATTTTAAAAAGAAAATATTCAGGATGAAAATCATAAGTTACAATTTCCAAGCTGGGTCAATGCAACTATAGAAGCCAAGAATATGGAACCCATAATTGATAATGTAACAATTTTAGTAAAATACTGAAATTTAATTAATAAATTCAATTGAAAAAAGAATACATTGAGGATGAAAGTCATAAACTGCAATTTCCAAGCTATGTACATGATATGTTGTTAAACCCATAAATAAGAAAGAAATATTGAAAAGTAAAAATAAATAAAAAAAAAACTAAATAGTAACAAAATTGCTTAACAAAAATAGGAAATTGTAATATATGAATTGTAAATTATGCTTGGATCGCAAGATGGTTCTACAAGCAAGGACCAATGATCCAGAAAGGTATAAAAATAGATGAAAATAACACCAAGATCCATTCCCATCAAGCGATCACTACACAATGTACAATTGGCAATCAAACTCGAAGATTACTTAAACTTATGCAAACTTCCCTATTGCAAAAAGATGATCTAAAAATCAACATCAAACATCAGAAAATAAATACAACTCTAAAACATATGAAGTCAAATTACACGAAAATACTATAAAAATTGCATTTAAATGGAAACATTCTCAAAAATAAAAAATTACCGAAATCCAAATAACTGAAAATTTTCAAAATAGTTGACATGAGTTAAGAGAGATCGATCAAATACACTACATATTGATTGACTATGAATGAAATAAAATAATTTAATTAAAGCAAATTTGTTATCTGCAACTAAGAGTTACGCAACCACTAATTAAATCTAGGCCGTTATTGCCTATAATCTTATCTAGTTATCTGTCTGTTTGTCTGTCTGTCAGTCATTACTCATTAATTCTTAAAAAAAAATCTAACTATAACGGAAATAAATAAAAAAAAAATAAAAAATGGAAGCAACGCGAAAGGATTCTATTAAATTGGAGATTATCCTGAAATAAAAAAGGAAAAGGTCCACAACATAAATCAAT
Organism: Amiota communis; assembly: GCA_037043315.1. NCBI lineage: Eukaryota > Metazoa > Arthropoda > Insecta > Diptera > Drosophilidae > Amiota > Amiota communis. The sequence continues at coordinate 46,293 of JBAMAV010000198.1, read as the reverse complement.
TATAGACCAAATCGAAGTGCAAACACTTACCCGCAATATTGAGAAACGCTGAGGTGAGGTTGCGTATTTAAGTACTACTTCCTTTGCTTGTTGTTTGTTGTTTGTTGACTATTTGCTTTTATTAATTCTGAAATTATTAATTAATTATTTAATTATTCTTTGCTTTCAATAATAAAATACAATATATTAAAAATAAAAAATATATTTTTAATGTTTCCATTATAATTGACAATAAAAAAATATTTATGGTCATTGAAAATTTTCACAAATTGTATATTGCTTGATTTTAACAAAAAAAAGAATTCGTTTTTATAACATCTGATTTCTTTTTTTTTTTGTATAAACTAAAATATGACAGATTCAGTAATCAAAGCATACTTATCGAAACAATGTTTGTGATTTATTTTTAAAACAATTGGTGGTAACCTTGACCAGAAGAAACTAAGCAACCCTTAGCTGAAAAAATTATGACAGAAATATATCTTTCCTCACAAACTATAAACTATATATATTTTATTTGTTTATACACCAAATTACCGGTGCCCATGGCAAAAAACAAAATACACTTACCCGAATTAAGAGGAGGACACCACTTGGTTAAAGGATTGCTTTTGCTTTTCCTGAAAATATTAAAGGAAAATCAATTTATTAGTATTTTTTTATTTTTAAAATCTCAATAGACAACAGCAGATAAAGAGTAGAATTGCAGGTAAAACACACAACAATTACACTTTATAAAATTATTTATAATTTTCAATTGCTTTTTGCTTTTAATAAAATAAATATTTTTTTTTTAATTGTTCCACTGCACGTGACAAAAATTAAGTTGAAGGTGTTCTTGCTTAGCAAATAATGGTAGATTACTTACCGTTTTCTTTGTTTTCTTTCCATTGAGATTATCAAAATTTTATTTTTTTATTTTTTTTGCGTTTTTTAGATGTGCTCTCCTCGAGCTATTTTAATAAACTGAAATAAAATACGAAAGTTGTGACAAGGAAAACATTTTTCAAAATCAAAGCCTACTTTGTTGTAATAAAATAAAAAATAAATAAATCTTAATTCTATTTTCTGTCTTCTTCTTCCATATACATATAGGTATCAGGCTTGCCAACTCCGAAAAACAAAGTCGAAAGCCCCATAAAAAATTCCTAAATGATGAACAATATATGGTTAGAAAATACCACTAAAAAAACACTAGAAAAATCCTAAAAAATCAGCTAAATTAAAATTATTATTGTATGTAAAAGCAATTCTTAGTAGCTTTTCACTAGCAGGAAGACCTTATACGAGACGTTATTTTTCATTATGCGAACAATTAAAAACTAATTGGATAATGTCGGCTAGGAAGTTTTACCGCACCCCCTATATTTACCTGACCTCGCATTGATTTGTTTCTATCTACTGAATCAGTTGAATTGCAAGATGCAATTTTCTCTGAAATATGTGTAAATTTTTAATCTTCTTTCTTTTATGGGTTTTAAAATCTTTCCAGTAATGATGGGTATTGGATAGATAGCTTATAGACGAAGATCCCAGAGCTGCCAGACACTACTTATTGTCTCATGGACAAAATGTGTAAAATTGAGCAGTGTTAGTATGTACTATCTTGACCAGACGGCCATTTTCCAGGTATCAGGTCATCTAAGCACATAAAAAAATTATTAATCTCACTTATTTTCTCATCGCTGATTTTCACTCTTAAACTGTGGACCAATCCTGAAAATAAAGTGAATTGATGCATTTCATTTTATATTAGAATAATCTTAAAAATAAGTCAACAACAACAAACTTACAGCCAAAACATTTCTTTGAATCCTACCTGATGAATTTAGGAGGCTGGACATTATCAAGTACATCAAGCATAACATAACATATGTGAAGTTAATACCCAGTAATACTATTCCAATGCTAATTATAACCCATAATTGTTACTAAATTGAAACAAAAAGCTCAAGTCTCAATCATTTTCTTTTCGAATGCCCAAAAACTCAACTCAACTAATTGCAAACGCAAATCCCCTTTCCAATCTTTTCAATCCGATGACAAATAATATGAAACTCAACAAAATCAAATCTATACAATCTAAGCCTGTAATGCTATGTTTTAGTCAACCATTGTTTTCTGTATTAGTCCTTAAATAAATTATTACTCTTTGTCTACTAAAAAATAATGTAAATAGAATCTTGCTCGCAAGTTTAATTAAGTAATAAAATAAAATTTTAATATTAGTTCTAAATAAAGAAATAAATAATTATTTAGATAAAATTCATAATTTCTTTTTATTACACATAAGTTGGTCTCTGCATTTTCTTTTCAAAACAAATCTTTATAATGTATTTATGTATGACAAATAAATGTAAAATACTAAACTTAATTTATAAAATTACATAAAAAAAATACAAAATAATGCTTATTACAAAATTAATAAGTTAAAATCCGTCTCTGACCCGGTGGGGGAAATTTATTTGCTCAGCAGCTAGCTATGCCCCTACTCATAGCCATGTGTGGTCAGAGACATATACACTCTACATATACACTCTACATAGTATAAATGATTAATTACATTTGTTGATAATACTATTGTCTGACATATGTAAGTATATTTGTCGATGTCTTTAAAACAAAATACTAGTGAATGAGCCATTAACCGAAACAACAGGCTATCGGAGGGAGTCAAGTGTGGTGAATAAACCGATTGGAGTTAATGTTATGTCAAATTGATCAACATCTGGAACAACGTTACTTAATGTCAGGATATCTTCATCTTTAAATTAGTTTGCTGGTCCAATACTTCTCAACAATCTTCTCTTTAAATCGTTGAAATTATTAATTTTGTGTGATAGATCTCGATCCAAGTCATAATCAATTGATCTAAATAAAAAATTAAAACGATAATTTTTATTACCATTCAGATTTTTAAAATTTATCACTTTTACTTACCTTGAGAGCCACAACTTTTCATCTGAGCCACATCAAATTGTCAGATACGCAGTTAACATACCATACTTTTGGATGATGGTCAAATACAATATCTAAGAAACCTCAAAGAAATAATGGTACGAAAAAATAAACAAAAGCCCCCTTATAAAAATAAAAAATAATAAAAAATAAAAATTAAACACTAAGGTAGAGAGAAATTCAAAACAACATAATGAATTGAAATCTTTTCTGAACATATAAATATAGATAAAGATGACCCACCACCAACTCCCAATTACAATATTATATCTGAATTCATAAGAGGTAGAACTATTAAATGTTGGTTTGTACAATTTATGTAAAGTTGCGCTCCTAATAATTACAAATTTGCTAAACTTAAATAGTTTTGTTGATCATACATATATCAATATCTCATATAAATTTACTGCGAAATATGCCAGCAATTACAAAAAAAGATAGTAAATTTAAAAAAATGTATTTCAATCTTAAGAAATAAAGAAAGGTTCCATTCTTCATTGGAACCAACCAACTTTCTTCTATCTAAACCAAATTTGATTCACTCGTTTTAGACATTAAAAAAGGGGAGACTAAAAAAAAATACTATAAAAATTAACTAAACGCAGAATTTAAAAACAATCGAGATCTCTCTAATTAGTAAGAATAAAAAAATTGAACATGGCAAACAAATCAGAATTATACATTTACCAATCTTCTAAAACCAATAATAAAAAAATACGATTGTATATGCGTATTGTAACCCAACTAAAATTAAATGCTTCAAAGAAAAAAATTTGAAAAAGGGAGACCAGGAGAGAGTGCCAAATATCAATTAAATTTATAATATAACATCAAAGAAGAATGAATTAGTAATATCAAATAACTAAATTACGTAACAAATAATTTAGACCACAAGAAATTTCAACAAACATAGAACACAAACACGATCTACTCTCCCCTTAAGAATATGTTATCCCGTCGATTCTAATAACATCAACACATGAATGAAAGGATTAAGGAAAGTTAAAAAAGTGCAACTAATAGACATTCGTGCGAAAACCTTCCATAAAATCATACACTGCAGATTGTAAAAAAGGATTCGATTCCCACCTCAAAAAACAAAAATAACAATAATAATAATAAATTTTAAATTGAAGTAATAAATTAAAAAGTAAAAATAAATAAACCAAAAACTAAATAGTAACAAAATTGCATAACAAAAATAGAAAATTGTAGTATGTGAATTGTTTGCCAACTGTTAATTATGCTTGGATCGCAAGATGGTTCAACAAGCAAGGACCAATGACCCAGAAAGGTATAGTTGCGGTCTCTTCTGAAAAAAAGAGCCAAGAGAGCCATTCATGAGGCATTAGAATGTTACGGAATCCCATTAGATCTAAATAAAACTATGGGTCACTATTCAATTTGTTTAATAATTTGTATAAATCAATTTAAAGAGCATCAAAAGTTTCTACAGTAATAAATATAAAAAATGAAATAAGTTAAAATACAAATAATTAAAATACACTGCTAAGTAAAATGTGAATTCTTTACCAACTGTAAATTATGCTGTGATCGCAAGATGGTTCTACAAGCAAGGACCAATGACCCAGAAAGGTATAAAAATGGATGAAGAAATCACCAAGATCCATTCCATTAGTCCACGCTTCCAGACCCATCAAGCGATCACAGCACAACTTACAGTTGGCAAAAAATTCAAAGATAAATAAAAACAATGTAAAATTTAAAAAGAAAACATTGAAGAGGACAAAAAAACTTTCTTTATCCAACAAAAGGAACATTGTTAAGCAAATGTAGCCCCGACATATCTCTGCACCATCCAAACTTATGGCACCACTGGAACAAACAACATCAGGAAAGTACAATTTTTACAAATAAAGGTTCTAAGACGTGTTACTACCAGTGGCAAATGCAATGACGGGGGTTCTCACTCTCATGCAATTATAATTAATCTGAACAATTTATTTTACTCCTCCATTCAATCATTTCTATTCAATTTGTTTAATATTTTGTAGAAATCAATTTAAAGAGCATCAAAAGTATCTAAAATAATAAATTTACAAAAAATATATAAAAATACATTGAACCACAACAAGAAATTTTTTACATTTTACATATTTTTACACAAAAACCAAACAAAATTAAATAACTAAGTTTATAACTGTAGAGAAGCTCAGGCAAATGTGGACAATCAATAATATTAAGGACAATATAAAATAATAATATTGTAATAAAAATACTGTTGAATTCAAAAATTGAATGCGACAAACAATAAATTAGGAAAATTGGAGACCATATGGGAGTGTAAATTTAAGGAAAAAATATGATTACAGTTTTCTCCATATGTTCAACTGTCTACTTGTTCCAAATGTTTATAGCCTCTGAGTGAAGTTAATGCAATAACATTTTTGAAAATGTTAAGACTGATTGCAATAAAATTGGAGTTTTGCTTAGGGACCAATGACCCAGAAAGGTATAAAAATAGATGATAATACTATGGACAAAAACAATATTGTGAATGGAAGATTTTTGATTTAAGGAAAAGGAAGATTAAAAAAAAAAACATTGGAAAAGGACAAACTAAATAATTTTCAAAAATTGTTGTTATTTTAATATTTTGGAATTTGGAAAATTGAAAATAAAGAATAAACCCTAGGTCCATTAGTCCACGCTTCCAGACCCATCAAGCGATCGCACGTGGACTGAGACAATTATTTAGAAAGGAACGCAAGGCATGGCGTAAAGACCATCCATCCATTTTGGATTTTGATGATGGCACACTTAATTTGATGATCTGGGAATGTACTCATAGTGCTAATTTTTTCATTAGGAAATACGTTTAAAAATTAATAACAATAATAAGTAATTAAATAAAAAAAAAAAAAATTGGATAATATTAAATTAATTTAAAGGAAAAGGATTAAAAAAATTAAATATAAGGACATAAAAATACCAAAATAAAATTGAAAAGGGAGACCAGGAGGGAGTGTAGATAACAAACTGTGCCAAATCCCAATAGCCTCTGAGTGATGTTAATAGGTACATATTTTCGAAAACTATTAATATTCTATTTTTTATATGAATAAAATTTATAAAAAAAGAAAACAAAGAATATAAGAATTTACACATCAGATAAAAATTTAACAGAATATATTTTTGACCTTAACTTAATTTTTATTATTTTATGAAAACAAAATTGAAGAATGGACACTAAATTGGCTGTGCTCCTGGTGTCCATTATACATGTCGTTCTACGTGTACCGTTTTTGAAAGTTTTGTAGACAATATGTTTGTACGAGAAACCCGTAAATAATATAATATCAAGGCAGAAACAAATTTTAAATCGTAAAATCAATTAAAAAATTAAAATAACTAAATTGCGTAACAAAAATAGAAAATTGTAATATATGAATTGTTTGCCAACTGTTATTTATGCTTGGATCGCAAGATGGTTCTACAAGCGAGGACCAATGATCCAGAAAGGTATAAAAATAGATGAAAATAACACTAGGATCCATTCCTTTCTAGACCATTAGTCCACGCTTCCAGACCCATCAAGCAATCGCAGCATAATTTACAATTGGCAACCAATTCAAAAATAAGTAAATTTAATTTTAAAAAGAAAATATTCAGGATGAAAATCATAAGTTACAATTTTCAAGCTGGGTCAATGCAACTATAGAAGCCAAGAATATGGAACCCATAATTGATAATGTAACAATTTTAGTAAAATACTGAAATTTAATTAATAAATTCAATTGAAAAAAGAATACATTGAGGATGAAAGTCATAAACTGCAATTTCCAAGCTATGTACATGATATGTTGTTAAACCCATAAATAAGAAAGAAATATTGAAAAGTAAAAATAAATAAAAAAAAAACTAAATAGTAACAAAATTGCTTAACAAAAATAGGAAATTGTAATATATGAATTGTAAATTATGCTTGGATCGCAAGATGGTTCTACAAGCAAGGACCAATGATCCAGAAAGGTATAAAAATAGATGAAAATAACACCAAGATCCATTCCCATCAAGCGATCACTACACAATGTACAATTGGCAATCAAACTCGAAGATTACTTAAACTTATGCAAACTTCCCTATTGCAAAAAGATGATCTAAAAATCAACATCAAACATCAGAAAATAAATACAACTCTAAAACATATGAAGTCAAATTACACGAAAATATTATAAAAATTGCATTTAAATGGAAACATTCTCAAAAATAAAAAATTACCGAAATCCAAATAACTGAAAATTTTCAAAATAGTTGACATGAGTTAAGAGAGATCGATCAAATACACTACATATTGATTGACTATGAATGAAATAAAATAATTTAATTAAAGCAAATTTGTTATCTGCAACTAAGAGTTACGCAACCACTAATTAAATCTAGGCCGTTATTGCCTATAATCTTATCTAGTTATCTGTCTGTTTGTCTGTCTGTCAGTCATTACTCATTAATTCTTAAAAAAAAATCTAACTATAACGGAAATAAATAAAAAAAAAATAAAAAATGGAAGCAACGCGAAAGGATTCTATTAAATTGGAGATTATCCTGAAATAAAAAAGGAAAAGGTCCACAACATAAATCAATTATAGACCAAATCGAAGTGCAAACACTTACCCGCAATATTGACTAAGGCTGAGGTGAGGTTGCGTATTTGAGTACTACTTCCTTGGCTTGTTGTTTGTTGACTTGCTTTTATTATTTCTGAAATTATTAATTAATTATTTAATTATTCTTTGCTTTCAATAATAAAATACAATATATTAAAAATAAAAAATATATTTTTAATGTTTCCATTATAATTGACAATAACAAAAATATTTATGGTCATTGAAAATTTTCACAATTTGTATATTGCTTGATTTTAACAAAAAAAAGAATTCGTTTTTATAACATCTGATTTCTTTTTTTTTTTGTATAAACTAAAATATGACAGATTCAGTAATCAAAGCATACTTATCGAAACAATGTTTGTGATTTATTTTTAAAACAATTGGTGGTAACCTTGACCAGAAGAAACTAAGCAACCCTTAGCTGAAAAAATTATGACAGAAATATATCTTTCCTCACAAACTATAAACTATATATATTTTATTTGTTTATACACCAAATTACCGGTGCCCATGGCAAAAAACAAAATACACTTACCCGAATTAAGAGGAGGACACCACTTGGTTAAAGGATTGCTTTTGCTTTTCCTGAAAATATTAAAGGAAAATCAATTTATTAGTATTTTTTTATTTTTAAAATCTCAATAGACAACAGCAGATAAAGAGTAGAATTGCAGGTAAAACACACAACAATTACACTTTATAAAATTATTTATAATTTTCAATTGCTTTTTGCTTTTAATAAAATAAATATTTTTTTTTTAATTGTTCCACTGCACGTGACAAAAATTAAGTTGAAGGTGTTCTTGCTTAGCAAATAATGGTAGATTACTTACCGTTTTCTTTGTTTTCTTTCCATTGAGATTATCAAAATTTTATTTTTTTATTTTTTTTGCGTTTTTTAGATGTGCTCTCCTCGAGCTATTTTAATAAACTGAAATAAAATACGAAAGTTGTGACAAGGAAAACATTTTTTTAAAATCAAAGCCTACTTTGTTGTAATAAAATAAAAAATAAATAAATCTTAATTCTATTTTCTGTCTTCTTCTTCCATATACATATAGGTATCAGGCTTGCCAACTCCGAAAAACAAAGTCGAAAGCCCCATAAAAAATTCCTAAATGATGAACAATATATGGTTAGAAAATACCACTAAAAAAACACTAGAAAAATCCTAAAAAATCAGCTAAATTAAAATTATTATTGTATGTAAAAGCAATTCTTAGTAGCTTTTCACTAGCAGGAAGACCTTATACGAGACGTTATTTTTCATTATGCGAACAATTAAAAACTAATTGGATAATGTCGGCTAGGAAGTTTTACCGCACCCCCTATATTTACCTGACCTCGCATTGATTTGTTTCTATCTACTGAATCAGTTGAATTGCAAGATGCAATTTTCTCTGAAATATGTGTAAATTTTTAATCTTCTTTCTTTTATGGGTTTTAAAATCTTTCCAGTAATGATGGGTATTGGATAGATAGCTTATAGACGAAGATCCCAGAGCTGCCAGACACTACTTATTGTCTCATGGACAAAATGTGTAAAATTGAGCAGTGTTAGTATGTACTATCTTGACCAGACGGCCATTTTCCAGGTATCAGGTCATCTAAGCACATAAAAAAATTATTAATCTCACTTATTTTCTCATCGCTGATTTTCACTCTTAAACTGTGGACCAATCCTGAAAATAAAGTGAATTGATGCATTTCATTTTATATTAGAATAATCTTAAAAATAAGTCAACAACAACAAACTTACAGCCAAAACATTTCTTTGAATCCTACCTGATGAATTTAGGAGGCTGGACATTATCAAGTACATCAAGCATAACATAACATATGTGAAGTTAATACCCAGTAATACTATTCCAATGCTAATTATAACCCATAATTGTTACTAAATTGAAACAAAAAGCTCAAGTCTCAATCATTTTCTTTTCGAATGCCCAAAAACTCAACTCAACTAATTGCAAACGCAAATCCCCTTTCCAATCTTTTCAATCCGATGACAAATAATATGAAACTCAACAAAATCAAATCTATACAATCTAAGCCTGTAATGCTATGTTTTAGTCAACCATTGTTTTCTGTATTAGTCCTTAAATAAATTATTACTCTTTGTCTACTAAAAAATAATGTAAATAGAATCTTGCTCGCAAGTTTAATTAAGTAATAAAATAAAATTTTAATATTAGTTCTAAATAAAGAAATAAATAATTATTTAGATAAAATTCATAATTTCTTTTTATTACACATAAGTTGGTCTCTGCATTTTCTTTTCAAAACAAATCTTTATAATGTATTTATGTATGACAAATAAATGTAAAATACTAAACTTAATTTATAAAATTACATAAAAAAAATACAAAATAATGCTTATTACAAAATTAATAAGTTAAAATCCGTCTCTGACCCGGTGGGGGAAATTTATTTGCTCAGCAGCTAGCTATGCCCCTACTCATAGCCATGTGTGGTCAGAGACATATACACTCTACATATACACTCTACATAGTATAAATGATTAATTACATTTGTTGATAATACTATTGTCTGCCATTGGCAATGATTTGTGTCTTCTTGAAATCCATCCATTTACATATGTAAGTATATTTGTCGATGTCTTTAAAACAAAATACTAGTGAATGAGCCATTAACCGAAACAACAGGCTATCGGAGGGAGTCAAGTGTGGTGAATAAACCGATTGGAGTTAATGTTATGTCAAATTGATCAACATCTGGAACAACGTTACTTAATGTCAGGATATCTTCATCTTTAAATTAGTTTGCTGGTCCAATACTTCTCAACAATCTTCTCTTTAAATCGTTGAAATTATTAATTTTGTGTGATAGATCTCGATCCAAGTCATAATCAATTGATCTAAATAAAAAATTAAAACGATAATTTTTATTACCATTCAGATTTTTAAAATTTATCACTTTTACTTACCTTGAGAGCCACAACTTTTCATCTGAGCCACATCAAATTGTCAGATACGCAGTTAACATACCATACTTTTGGATGATGGTCAAATACAATATCTAAGAAACCTCAAAGAAATAATGGTACGAAAAAATAAACAAAAGCCCCCTTATAAAAATAAAAAATAATAAAAAATAAAAATTAAACACTAAGGTAGAGAGAAATTCAAAACAACATAATGAATTGAAATCTTTTCTGAACATATAAATATAGATAAAGATGACCCACCACCAACTCCCAATTACAATATTATATCTGAATTCATAAGAGGTAGAACTATTAAATGTTGGTTTGTACAATTTATGTAAAGTTGCGCTCCTAATAATTACAAATTTGCTAAACTTAAATAGTTTTGTTGATCATACATATATCAATATCTCATATAAATTTACTGCGAAATATGCCAGCAATTACAAAAAAGATAGTAAATTTAAAAAAATGTATTTCAATCTTAAGAAATAAAGAAAGGTTCCATTCTTCATTGGAACCAACCAACTTTCTTCTATCTAAACCAAATTTGATTCACTCGTTTTAGACATTACAAAAGGGGAGACTAAAAAAAAAAATACTATAAAAATTAACTAAACGCAGAATTTAAAAACAATCGAGATCTCTCTAATTAGTAAGAATAAAAAAATTGAACATGGCAAACAAATCAGAATTATACATTTACCAATCTTCTAAAACCAATAATAAAAAAATACGATTGCATATGCGTATTGTAAACCAACTAAAATTAAATGCTTCAAAGAAAAAAATTTGAAAAAGGGAGACCAGGAGAGAGTGCCAAATATCAATTAAATTTATAATATAACATCAAAGAAGAATAAATTAGTAATATCAAATAACTAAATTACGTAACAAAAATACAAAAAAAATTAACTAAAAAAAAACACTTGAATAATTTAGACCAAAAGAAATTTCAACAAACATAGAACACAAACACGATCTACTCTCCCCTTAAGAATATGTTATCCCGTCGATTCTAATAACATCCACACATGAATGAAAGGATTAAGGAAAGTTAAAAAAGTGCAACTAATAGACATTCGTGCGAAAACCTTCCATAAAATCATATACTGCAGATTGTAAAAAAGGATTCGGATTCCCACCTCAAAAAGAAAAATAACAATAATAATAATAAATTTTAAATTGAAGTAATTAATTAAAAAGTAAAAATAAATAAACCAAAATCTAAATAGTAACAAAATTGCATAACAAAAATAGAAAATTGTAGTATGTGAATTGTTTGCCAACTGTTAATTATGCTTGGATCGCAAGATGGTTCAACAAGCAAGGACCAATGACCCAGAAAGGTATAGTTGCGGTCTCTTCTGAAAAAAAGAGCCAAGAGAGCCATTCATGAGGCATTGGAATCTTACGGAATCCCATTAGATCTAAATAAAACTATGGGTCACGATTCAATTTGTTTAATAATTTGTATAAATCAATTTAAAGAGCATCAAAAGTTTCTACAGTAATAAATATAAAAAATGAAATAAGTTAAAATACACTGCTAAGTAAAATGTGAATTCTTTACCAACTGTAAGTTATGCTGTGATCGCAAGATGGTTCTACAAGCAAGGACCAATGACCCAGAAAGGTATAAAAATGGATGAAGAAATCACCAAGATCCATTCCATTAGTCCACGCTTCCAGACCCATCAAGCGATCACAGCACAACTTACAGTTGGCAAAAAATTCAAAGATAAATAAAAACAATGTAAAATTTAAAAAGAAAACATTGAAGAGGACAAAAAAAAAAGAACATTGTTAGGCAAATGTAGCCCCGACATATCTCTGCACCATCCAAACTTATGGCACCACTGGAGCAAACAACATCAGGAAAGTACAAGTTTTACAAATAAAGGTTCTAAGACGTGTTACTACCAGTGGCAAATGCAATGACGGGGGTTCTCACTCTCATGCAATTATAATTAATCTGAACAATTTATTTTACTCCTCCATTCAATCATTTCTATTCAATTTGTTTAATATTTTGTATAAATCAATTTAAAGAGCATCAAAAGTATCTAAAATAATAAATTTACAAAAAATATATAAAAATACACTGAACCACAACAAGAAATTTTTTACATTTTACATATTTTTACACAAAAACCAAACAAAATTAAATAACTAAGTTTATGACTTATGACTAGCGATCGCACGTGGACTAAGACAATTATTTAGAAAGAAACGCAATGCATGGCGTAAAGACCATCCAATCCATTTTGGATTTGTTGCACGTCCTGATGATGGCACACTTAATTTGATGATCTGGGAATGTACTCATATCGCTAATTTTTTCATTCGGAAATACGTTTAAAAATTAATAACAATAATAAGTAATTAAATAAATAAAAAAAAAAAAATTTGGATAATATTAAATTAAAATAAAGGAAAAGGATTAAAAAAATTAAATATAAGGACATAAAAATACCAAACAAAAATTGAATGCTTCAAATAATAAATTTGAAAAAGGGAGACCAGGAGGGAGTGTAGATAACAAACTGTGCCAAATACCAATAGCCTCTGAGTGATGTTAATAGATACATATTTTCGAAAACTATTAATATTCTATTTTTTATATGAATAAAATTTATAAAAAAAAAAATCAAAGAATATAAGAATTTACACATCAGATAAAAATTTAACAGAATATATATTTTTGACCTTAACTTAATTTTTATTATTTTATAAAAACAAAATTGAAGAATGGACACTAAATTGGCTATGCTCCTGGTGTCCATTATAAATGTCGTTCTACGTGTATCGACCAACCAAATAATAAGTGTTCGCGTGCTCCAGCAATAACGACGTTTTGTAGATAATATGTTTGTACGAGAAACCCGTAAATAATAGAATATCAAGGCAGAAACAAATTTTAAATCGTAAAATCAATTAAAAAATTAAAATAACTAAATTGCGTAACAAAAATAGAAAATTGTAATATATGAATTGTTTGCCAACTGTTAATTATGCTTGGATCGCAAGATGGTTCTACAAACGAGGACCAATGATCCAGAAAGGTATAAAAATATATGAAAATAACACCAAGATCCATTCCTTTCTGGGCCATTAGTCCACGCTTCCAGACCCATCAAGCGATCGCACGTGGACTGAGACAATTATTTAGAAAGGAACGCAAGGCATGGCATAAAGACCACCCATCCATTTTGGATTTGTTGCACGTCCTGATGATGGCACACTTAATTTGATGATCTGGGAATGTACTACTCTCATATTGCTAATTTTTTCATTAGGAAATACGTTTAAAAATTAATAACAATAATAAGTAATTAAATAAAAAAAAAAATAAAAAAATTGGATAATATTAAATTAATACAAAGGCAAAGGATTAAAAAAATTAAATATTAGGACATAAAAATACCAAACTAAAATTGAATGCTTCAAATAATAAATTTGAAAAAGGGAGACCAGGAGGGAGTGTAGATAACAAACTGTGCCAAATACCAATAGCCTCTGAGTGATGTTAATAGATACATATTTTCGAAAACTATTAATATTCTATTTTTTATATGAATAAAATTTATAAAAAAATAAATCAAAGAATATAAGAATTTACACATCAGATAAAAATTTAACAGAATATATTTTTGACCTTAACTTAATTTTTATTATTTTATAAAAACAAAATTAAAGAATGGACACTAAATTGGCTATGCTCCTGGTGTCCATTATAAATGTCGTTCTACGTGTATCGACCAACCAAATAATAAGTGTTCGCGTGCTCCAGCAATAACGACAAGAAATACGAATACTAATCGAAGTTTTCAAAAGCAAAATTTATAGTGACATTTCAATAAGTGGGGTTAAGGAACTATGTGAAAAAGACGATTTTAAAACAAAAGAAAATACGAAAGAAAAATCATTTCAGAAAAAAATCTATATAAATTTTATAACCGATTGAAATTAAAAGAAAAAAAAAAAATATAGAATAATATATAGTGATATATATATATAATTATACATTGTTTGCCAACTGCCACTTATGCTTTGATCGCAAGATATTTGATATATACTTGATTCGTCTGATGAAAAGCTAGTAAATAATATATTGTCAATGATGAAAGAAACATTGAAGAGTAAAAATAAATAAAAAAAACTAGAGTAACAAAAATGCATAACAAAAATAGGAAATTGTACAATACAGAACAAAAAGAAATAGGAGAAAAATTCAACGACTAACGAATTCAAACCTCCCCCTTAAGAATGTATTATTCCTTCGATTCCAAAAAGCCAACATTTGAATTCCCAGGACTTTTTAAAAAGTTTCTAAAATAATAAGTAATGTATACATTTCAATAAGTAAAATCAGTAGGGTTAATGAACTTAGTAAAACACTTAGAGTACTGGAAAGAACAAGCCTTTGAATAATTTTTAATTAATATATACTAGTTTAACGTTATGTACGAAATTATTTGCAAATAAAAAATATATTTATAAAAATTAAATTATAAATCAAAATTAAAAAAAAACAAAACCAACAAAAAACGAATATATTTCAAATCAAGGATTTCCTTCTTTCTTCTTCTTTCTATTTCCATTGAATTAAAAAAAAAAATAAAGTAACATTTCAATATAAAGAATAAGTATGGTTAATGTTTGCCAACTGCTAATTATGCTTGGATCGCAAGATGGTTCTACAAGCGAGGACCAATGATCCAGAAAGGTATAAAAATAGATGAAAATAACACTAGGATCCATTCCTTTCTAGACCATTAGTCCACGCTTCCAGACCCATCAAGCAATCGCAGCATAATTTACAATTGGCAACCAATTCAAAAATAAGTAAATTTAATTTTAAAAAGAAAATATTCAGGATGAAAATCATAAGTTACAATTTCCAAGCTGGGTCAATGCAACTATAGAAGCCAAGAATATGGAACCCATAATTGATAATGTAACAATTTTAGTAAAATACTGAAATTTAATTAATAAATTCAATTGAAAAAAGAATACATTGAGGATGAAAGTCATAAACTGCAATTTCCAAGCTATGTACATGATATGTTGTTAAACCCATAAATAAGAAAGAAATATTGAAAAGTAAAAATAAATAAAAAAAAAACTAAATAGTAACAAAATTGCTTAACAAAAATAGGAAATTGTAATATATGAATTGTAAATTATGCTTGGATCGCAAGATGGTTCTACAAGCAAGGACCAATGATCCAGAAAGGTATAAAAATAGATGAAAATAACACCAAGATCCATTCCCATCAAGCGATCACTACACAATGTACAATTGGCAATCAAACTCGAAGATTACTTAAACTTATGCAAACTTCCCTATTGCAAAAAGATGATCTAAAAATCAACATCAAACATCAGAAAATAAATACAACTCTAAAACATATGAAGTCAAATTACACGAAAATACTATAAAAATTGCATTTAAATGGAAACATTCTCAAAAATAAAAAATTACCGAAATCCAAATAACTGAAAATTTTCAAAATAGTTGACATGAGTTAAGAGAGATCGATCAAATACACTACATATTGATTGACTATGAATGAAATAAAATAATTTAATTAAAGCAAATTTGTTATCTGCAACTAAGAGTTACGCAACCACTAATTAAATCTAGGCCGTTATTGCCTATAATCTTATCTAGTTATCTGTCTGTTTGTCTGTCTGTCAGTCATTACTCATTAATTCTTAAAAAAAAATCTAACTATAACGGAAATAAATAAAAAAAAAATAAAAAATGGAAGCAACGCGAAAGGATTCTATTAAATTGGAGATTATCCTGAAATAAAAAAGGAAAAGGTCCACAACATAAATCAATTATAGACCAAATCGAAGTGCAAACACTTACCCGCAATATTGACTAAGGCTGAGGTGAGGTTGCGTATTTGAGTACTACTTCCTTGGCTTGTTGTTTGTTGACTTGCTTTTATTATTTCTGAAATTATTAATTAATTATTTAATTATTCTTTGCTTTCAATAATAAAATACAATATATTAAAAATAAAAAATATATTTTTAATGTTTCCATTATAATTGACAATAACAAAAATATTTATGGTCATTGAAAATTTTCACAATTTGTATATTGCTTGATTTTAACAAAAAAAAGAATTCGTTTTTATAACATCTGATTTCTTTTTTTTTTTTGTATAAACTAAAATATGACAGATTCAGTAATCAAAGCATACTTATCGAAACAATGTTTGTGATTTATTTTTAAAACAATTGGTGGTAACCTTGACCAGAAGAAACTAAGCAACCCTTAGCTGAAAAAATTATGACAGAAATATATCTTTCCTCACAAACTATAAACTATATATATTTTATTTGTTTATACACCAAATTACCGGTGCCCATGGCAAAAAACAAAATACACTTACCCGAATTAAGAGGAGGACACCACTTGGTTAAAGGATTGCTTTTGTTTTTCCTGAAAATATTAAAGGAAAATCAATTTATTAGTATTTTTTTATTTTTAAAATCTCAATAGACAACAGCAGATAAAGAGTAGAATTGTAGGTAAAACACACAACAATTACACTTTATAAAATTATTTATAATTTTCAATTGCTTTTTGCTTTTAATAAAATAAATATTTTGTTTTTAATTATTCCACTGCACGTGACAAAAATTAAGTTGAATGTGTTCTTGCTTAGCAAATAATGGTAGATTACTTACCGTTTTCTTTGTTTTCTTTCCATTGAGATTATCAAAATTTTATTTTTTTATTTTTTTTGCGTTTTTTAGATGTGCTCTCCTTGAGCTATTTTAATAAACTGAAATAAAATACGAAAGTTGTGACAAGGAAAACATTTTTCAAAATCAAAGCCTACTTTGTTGATATAAAATAAAAAATAAAGAAATCTATGTATATAAAAATGTGTGTGTGTATGTATGCATGTGTTTAATTTTTTTTTGTGTTGCTGGATGGCATGGAGGTGGGAATCTTCTAAAGATGCGGTTGCCAAGTTAACCGTCAAAAAGCTTTGCTCTCTTCAACAACGTCTGCAAATTTCATCTAGCTCTTTCTAGACGACGCAGCTCTAGCTGGATAGCTGTCTTACTCTCACAAATCAGGTTCCAGTTGGCTGAAGATGCTAACATGAACTCCAACGTGCCTGCTGGTACATGTGGACTGGCTACCGGAACAGGAAACCGTGCAACCGTTACACAGTGGACAACTTGGTGTGTTTTCGTGCCCAAATCTGTACAGGTACCACCTGTATCCGCCATGCCCAGGCAAGAACTGGGTGTATGTATGTTTGTATGTGGTTTCAGGAAAGTTTGGTGCAGATCGGCCTTGTTGTTGTCGAGAAATTGTGGGATTCAATTTTACATACAAAGCTTACAGACATATGTATTTTGAAATTAATCACCTTTGTCAAATATATCAGATAATTATAATTCTGCGCAATGTACTACAATTAAAAAGAGAACAGCATCACGTGCTAATATCACGTCGGGGGCACAGCGTAGCAAGCCTGGTTCGCCAGTTATTATATAAATATTTTGGTGTACAGTCATTGTTTGGGGAATTCTAGCCCAATGCAAACCCACTCCAATGAATTTGCATTATTGAACAACAATATGAGGAAGTTCGGTTTAGTGATATTTGCTTGTTTATCAAACGCTTTTAGAATTGAAATTTAAAAATTTTCTTATTGGTTTTGGGCGGACGGATAATGCTACGAATAAGTAAGACTATGTTTTCAATCCCAATTCAGCTATTCTTATTAAACCCATCGAACAATGAGTTACATCAAGCTTGAAGGCATATTCTTTGCAGTGGATATTGCGAAAGTAAGTCGAAAGAACACTGCAGCAAGAATGAATGCAGTATAGTAATGTTGAGTCTCAATCAATGATGATTTAAATGAGAGGATAGAAATTTGGACACTATTAAGAACCAATTAATCATTGTCCATTGTCCATGGTGTCTTACATGAACAATAGTACTTATCCCACTTGTATGAAAACTATAAACATTTTTCACTTTCACTAATCACTGATCTACGTAGTTTCATTTAACAAACGGAGTATGTTGATGAACCCCCACATTATACACTGTCGCTTACTTGAACAAGGACACAACTAGTTTTATGCTGTTTATGTTCTTGCAGTATATTGTTGTTCTTTCTCATTTTATCTTTAAAGTTAAAATTTTAGATAAATAATAACAAGTATTTAATATTATTTATTTATTTATTTACCATATTTAAGTAATGCGTGCATCCTGCTTTGTTTAAAATTACCTCTTAGAGACGATGGTCGAAGGAATCATAAAGACCTTTAAGATAATTATGGAAATCGTTAGACCAGGTAGCTTTAATGGCATTTATCATTTGAAGTCTGATGAATACGAAATCCAAGTTTTAACTACTCTGGCTGTATGGAATCGTGTATCAACATATTGGAAACATTGTTTCCAAAGGCCAAACACATTCCCGAACTCTGGTAATGCCTTTGAAGCAGCTGGAAAGTCAGATGTCGAAAATTGTAGCTCGCAGATTCCATAATAGGAATGCGCCCTCCAGACCATAACAATACGCAGTCTTATCAACTGTGGTGACAATACATTAAATATTGTATAAAGGGTTAAGTGTATATACTAAGTACAATATAATCATTATCAATTATTTGAATAAAAATACTATTCTACTATAAATTTCATACTGTGAACACAAACTTTGGTGTTATACTCGTACATAAGTAAGCGTTTTCTTTTCTATTTGCAATTATAAAAATCGCGCCTCATGTGTGATTTGTGCGTTAATTTGTTGTCGCATTTGTTTTGATTTTATTGTTGTTATTATTGTTCCAATCAATTGCATTCATTTGCATTATTTCTCTTTTTGTTTTCATTCAACATGTATAATTGCTTAAGCGTTTCCTTTTAATGTCGAAAAACAAAAGTAAATCGAATTTTTCGCTCGAATGCATTTGAATATGATTTTTTTTATATTATTTTTCTTTTTTTCTTTCATTTGTTTGTTGGTTTTTTTTTTTTTTTACAGAAATTAATAACACATGAACGCATTTTAATTACATTTAATTTTGATTTTATTTATTTGTATGAATGTCGATTGAATTATTATATTAAACTACATTAGAGACTTTGATTGACATCAGCGAAACGTTAAACTCGAAAATAAACTCCTTTTTGAATGACTTAGAATAAATTTATTCCCAATCCAGAGATATTTGTTAGGGGATAGGTAGGTTCAATTGAAACTTGAATCAAAAATTGGCACTGAAAAAATCAAAATTTGCATAAGTTTAAGATACATTTTATCTAACTACTTACATTATTATTATACGTATTCTAAAACTTAGTTGAATAAGAGATTATCAGAATCTAAAATCAATTATCCGAATTGATTTTATACGATATTTTAGACGTGTGTTTTAAAGACCACTTTTTTGTGGTCAATGCTCTCACAGTCTTTACTTAAACTCCTTTTTAAATACACGAACTAATTAATTATAAAGGATAAATTTATTCCAGGTCCAGAGTTATTTGTTAAGGGATACGGGTTCAATCGAAACTTGCATCAAGAATTGCCACTGAAAAAAAAAAAGAATTTCTATAAGTTTAAGTGATAATTAGATACATTTTATCATACTACTTACAATACGTATATTGTATAAGAGAATATCAGAATCAAATATCAATTATTCCAATTGATTCCACTTTTTTGTGGTCAATGCCGACACACAATTGATTGCGCTCAAGGTCTTCAATTAAGACACTACTATCATTCTAACAGGTAAACGAGTTTTCAAACGTTTGCAACTCATTTTCTAATTAAATCATTATATATTTGTATTTAATATAATAATTCTATATCTCTATTCTGTATATGCGTTGTACATATGGACGACCACGATACTCTGAACCTTAGACTCATTGAACCCAAACCAGAAACCAATACAAAATTCAAATGAATCGATTGATTGGATTCTCTTAGCAATTCTGAAAAAAAAAAAAAACAAAACAAATGTTTATATACAATAGTACACAACAATATTTATGAATTCAATACTGACAATACTGACGAACTGATTGTGACTAGCAGTAGCAGTAGCCAGTAGTAGACGAGAAAAGGTTTGAAAAGTTTAAGTTCAGCATACTGCAATACCATTCAAGTGGGTGACGACAGTCCTTGAATTCAAGAACGCATTCATTTCAACTCCCTTTTTGTTGAATTGTTCATTGCATAGAAAATACATGGTATACTACAATACATAGTATTAATTATTAATAAACGCTTCACTTTGTTGATTCCATTGTATATACTTACTTATTGAATGACATGCGAAAAAACTACTGCAAGGATACGCAATTTATTATGTAAGCATAAGACACCGCCGCTTACATATGGAAAAATTACCCGCACCTTTGGTATAAATTGCTACCAAGACAGGGACTCCTCGGATTCGATTGCAATTCTTATTGAATAGAATTCAATTCGTTAGCAAATTATTTAATTAGCGCTTGATCTAAGGAATGAGTTAGACATCATTTTCAAATAGAAGTATCCAGCAATACAAGAGCATAATACATACAATACTTAGCAAAGAGAAAGAAATCTTATAAAGTCAAATTACTTCTGACAAATTGAAAATTCAATTTACTCTCTCCCTCTTTTTACGCTTGAATTTTGCCATAAGTACCGAGCACCGAGTCCCATGTTACTTTTGCGCCTCTTATGTTCTTATAGTATTTGCAGCATTTACTTGCCTTTTGTCCGTACCTATATGTTATGTTCTTGCCGGTATATGAGTGAGTGTGACTTGTTTCGCTATGTGAAACTATTAGAATTTAATAGAAAAGCCGATAATTTTGAACGTGCAAACTGGATGGTAAAAAAGAAATTTGTTTAGTTATTTTTTGAATAAATCTTTTATTCGAATGGGAATAGCTTTATAATTACCGAAAAATTTCAATTATAGGCACTGATTATAACTGTATGATATACTATTGTTTAAGTATTATGTTAAGTCCTTGCCGGTTTAAGAGTGTGTGTGTGATTTGTTTTACAATGTGAATCTATTAAAATTTACTAAAAAAGCCGAAAATTTTGCACGTGCAAACTGGACGGTAATAAAGAAATTTGTTTGATTATTTTTTGAGCAATTCATTCATTCGTATAGGAATAGATTCATACTTACAAAAAAATTTCAATTATGGACAAAGTACAACTGAATGATATACTATTGTTTAAGACGTCGTTGGGTGTGTGAGATATCCGAATCTTGTAAATGAAAAGCAGTAAATTTTTTGTTAGATTTTAAAACAAGAAAATAAATAGAATGCATTTGTCGACTCGTATATATTTGTAGATATTTAGAAAAAGATATAAGATATATAAATTATATTGTAATATGGTAAAAATCCAATTAAACAAATAGTTATAACTTTTAGTGAATCTTAGACAATTAAAGTACCTAGTACCATTGAAAAGAACATACAAAATTGAGAGACAATGAATTATATGACCTTATACAATATAATTTCATATAATTTTGTAAGATGTATTATGGTACTTACATGGAAATACCCTTCTACTTATGGTCTTTGTTACACTTCTTCTTGGGTTTGACTTTTTCATGTATTGAGATATCAGATGATGATGAGGTTGAGCATGTATCACATTCGCCATTCGATGAGAATGAGCTACTAAGTCCACAGCTCGAGCAAGTACACGAAGAAAGCGAGTCTGTGTACGAATAAGTGTAACGAGCAGAACCCAACTTTGAGCTTGTATTTTTCTTTGTTGTTTTTTTATCTATTTTACTATCTTTTGTGGTTGCCTCTTGTTCGTTTTTATTACTACCACTTTTCACGTACTTCCTGAGTTTATCTTTGCGCATTAGCTTATACTCTGGCAGCTTGTACTGGCTTCTGACATCGGATCGTTTAGTTTGTAATTCATCTGATTCTGATTTATCTGCGAAACCTGAAGTTGTGGACGCAGTAGCTTTATTGTTAGGTTCCTTAAAACTGTGTGTCGAAGCTAAATACACCGATACGTGAGAGCCAGTCGGCAACTGTTCATTGCTTGGTAGTTGATGAGATGGATTCATGAGAGGATCCACCTCATCGTTGTCATTGTCGAAAACGATTAATTTACGAGTTGGTCTGCAAAAAAACAAAAATAAACAAAATCTTGTTAGATTAAATTTAAAGATAGTCTAGTTGAAAATAAAAATCCTGTCTTTAAACAAAAAAGAATTCAAAGAAAAAGAGGGAGGGAGTAAAAAAAGGCCTTTTCCTCGGTGTGCTTCAGTGGCAGAGCAGCGGGCCAAAGAAATTTCTGTTACTTTTCTATTCTCACTTCGACCGCGTCTGGGGCCGTCTGCCACAATGCATGTACACATCAGCGATAATCACTATGACATTGTTTTCACGTAGCCCTTCTGCGACTGCATCCTCTCTCACCACTTTTGTTTGTTGACAAGGGGAAGACGGCAAACGACGAGGTAGCCGAGCTGCTTGTACTAGCAGCACATCGTCGTTCAGCTAGCGTTTTTCTTTGTCTTCTTTCGCGTCTTTCGTTGTTTGTTAAAAAAAAAAAAGCTAGCGTTCTAACGCTAAGTGCAATCAACAAATAGCTTTACCAATGCAGAATCAACGAAACGAGCTGCTAGCATGATGCTACGTGAAAACAAGGTCTATACAGCAACGGAGATGATGATCGCTGTCCTGTAAAAATTGGTTATACGCGCTTACATTATATTCGCGGATACGGCACGGTTATTCACATGTTTGCAATTTTGTTTGAATGTGTTTTTGCTTGGCAAATATACATACATATGTATGTATATGCTATCGCAATTCCATTCTAGTAATTTACTTACCGTTTTCCTTGCTTTCTATCCATATCGTATTAATTGAAATTATATTTTTCACTAGAAAATTTTTTTAATGTTCCTTGTTCAGGTTCTGAAACTATACTGAAATAAAATACGAAAGTCGTTACAAGGAAAACATTTTTCGATATCAAAGCCAACTTCGGTGATATAAAATAAAAATTAAATAAATTATTTTGTAAATATTTTGATTTGCAGTAATTTTTCGTGGAATTCTAACCCAATTAGCGACACAGTACATACTTAGCGTATTGATTTGTGCTTTGTGATGATGGCAATGGATGCGGCAACACGTCCTCGCATCGACTGTGTAGTATAATACTAGCGTATAGTATTCCGCAAAGAAAAGAATGCAGGACCATGGAATCTTATGGCCCATACACGCAATTTAACGACGAACATGCACGATCGATCTGCTCGCAGAATTTGAAATTCTTCACCAACATTGGCTCGTGAACAGCACCACACACGGCGAAAAATACCGCCAACACGAGCAGATCGAACGTACATGTCCGTCGTGGATGGCCAGCTTAAACCACGGAACAAAATACCCTTGGTCGCCCTAATGCGGATATCTTATCGTTGCCACTGGGAAAGGTTGGCGATATGTTCAAACGCATATATCGAAAATACCACTCGCACTTTAGCCAACATCCCGTGGACATTCGCCGCTTGATGTTTCACATGCAGCGGGTAAAACTGCTGCCAGGAGGCGGTAGTTTTGTGGTCACATGAAATTGTTAGCATGCGGTTTTGCTTTGGCGCATTAAAATTACGTAACACAACATTAGCCACAGAAGTGGCTGTGTCCCTTCTTATTCAACTACATGTGTATGTAAATTGACTTTGATTGCCTGTCCGGTGTTTCATCTCATCTAAATCAATTTCTTTTTCAGCTGACAATGTTGTCGAAAATCCACTTTCTCTTACCTGTGGCCTTGCACTTCAAGAATTGTTCGCTTTCTTTATATGGTGCCCATCTATTGCCAATAAGCATTCAGTTGACAATGTTGTCGAGAATCCAGTTTTCATTGCCTGTGGCCTTCCGTTTCAAGAATATTGCGTTTTCTTCATACATATGGAGCTCATCTATCCTTTCGACGTTTTGAAGCATCCAATGTACTACTTATACAATTATATTTTTTGAGCTTAGAACTAAGGGATTAATGAAAAGAATATGTATGTACCTGCATATGCGTGTAGAACTGTCAAGTGTCGAATTTAATGATAAATAAATAATGATTTTTCATTTACATTATTTCGATAATTATTTGCCTTTAGAACAGTGATAATGATTCTCTGTGATGCTGGCTAATGTTGGTGAAGCTGATGATGATGATGATGATGCTGATGACGACGACTTTGGTTTGAATTACACATTGTGGAGAGGTAGAAGCACAAGGCACGTGTTTCAAATTTCAAAATTAGCTGCCAGTGTCCTCGGTCTCAGTTCTTAAATCGCGCAAATTAACTGCATCAACAATACGATTACTATTACTAGTATGAACACCATCCATTCCAATTTGAACAATAATATTTGGTATGTCGTAGGTGAGTGAGATGTGAGACCATGCTACATGACACAACCAAAAAACGGAAGCTAAATGTTGTCGCCCATGCGTGTGTGTTAAATTATTTCAGTTCAATGAACGTTTACACAAAAATTCGACTCAAAATTACATTTACGATAACTGGAACTGATTGGGACGCACCGTGCACTTACAACTCACCACATTCATACACTTATACACAGTGGTATACATACATGTTCACATGTTCGCACACATATTTATAGTAACCTAACATCATGTCTTTTTGTAATGTAAAATTTGCAGATTTATTTTATGTATTTTTTTTTAAATTTATTGACAAAATCAAATGATGCACAAATCCCATCATCATTCATCATCCAATTCCGAATGAATTTGATGTTTAAAGAAGTAGTAAACAGTCCTAACCTAACACTTGCCATGATTATTGAGTTGGTAGCATTGACTGAATTTGATTTGCAATAGATTTCGTTGTTGTTTGATATATACATACATACATACCCATATGTATGTATACTATATGAAATATGCAATATGGGTAACTGCTGTGGTGTGATTATACACTCATTTAAATATTGCGGGTGGTCATCACACTAATAAGTGGTGAATATACAAATGCGAATGAATTGTGAATTGCAACTATTTCATCTTCTTCTTTCTAATTTCCAAGAATCATTTAGTGAAGAGAAAAAGTGAGAAATACAAGCATAACCACCACGCTAGAATAAAAGTGAATTTTCTCATAAATTAGAAAAGTATATATTTAATTTTTTCTTTTGACATTGTAAATAATTAATTAAATACGCTCAGTGGGTGTCATTTATTTATTTATATATGCTATTTGTATCCAGCTGCTGCTGATGCTGATTGCTGTTGGTTGGATTTTTAATCATATTGTGTGCAAATAAGTATGTGTGTTTGTATATGTAAATTAAGAAATCGTCTTGGAATCGTCTGTGGAATGGGAAGAGGAGCTGTGGTAAATGTTGAGATGGTGACAAATGTGCTGAAAAGTTGCTGTCGCTACTGTTTGTTGGTTAACATATGTATGTATGTAGTAAAGTGAAGTGTGAGTGTTAAAAATCAGTAAATTTTGTTTTGGTTTTCATGTCATGTCATGTGTCACTTTGAGTGCAAGAGAAACACGCAAAGCTAAAAACTACAGATTTCTTTTCTCACATGACAAAACTTAAACAAAAAACAATAAAAATTATTTTATTTTTTAGTTTTGCCTTTGTTTGGTTGCCGCCGCCACCGACACCGCCTGTGAAGCTTTGTTGACAAACAACTGTCGTCGTCGTCATCGTCGTCGTCATTGCCTGCAGTTATTCTCAGCAAAGATAAACCGCATAAAATTTACATACACACACACATGCACATGGCATAAGTATGCATGTGAACGCATTGACAGTTGATCATCAATATAAGCATAACT
This sequence comes from Amiota communis, assembly GCA_037043315.1. Classification (NCBI taxonomy): domain Eukaryota; kingdom Metazoa; phylum Arthropoda; class Insecta; order Diptera; family Drosophilidae; genus Amiota; species Amiota communis. Next base: position 19,866 of record JBAMAV010000198.1, on the reverse strand, counting down.
ATAATTTAAAGGAATGAAAGCAGAGCAAATAACATTGGAAGTGGAAATAAAAAGAATAAAATATATTGGGTAAGTTTTAAAGAGAATGAGGAGTACATAAGAAAAGCGGTCAGTAGACATACAATATACCATAATACAGTAGACTAGCAATCCCCATTGGGATGCTAGAAAAAGAGAAAAGGTGCCATCAGTGACAAGTTTTCCATGACTGCCTGCCTAGGTTTTCGAGAAAAGAAGCCTCACAGGATGTGGTAGTAGGCTTTTCATTTCCTTTTCTTAATCTTCGCAGAATTCTTAAGCCGCTCTGTCACATTTGCAGAAGCAGATTTTTGTTGTGCATCTGCTCTGCAACCAATGTATTGAAATCTGCTTCTGTAATATGCGACAGCGCACCTTTAATGGGCGATATACATGCTTGGAGCCAATAGATTGATGGTGCAGTGTCCCATTCTCATTAGAATTTTGTTTTTGTGTGTCTAGGCATTGCCAGAATCGACTGGAGACTTTACAATTCAAATCATTTGCCCACTGTATGTCTACCCTGTTCCCTGGCTTTCGCAACGAGACCTGATGCATTATTTTATAAAGATTTTACACATTTTCCAAATTATAGAGTGATGCATTATTGCTTTTACATTTTAATATATGAAGTGCTGTTATACATATTTCTAGGAGCCAATAAATTGATTGAAATTTAAACGGCTTCTATGAAAGACATGTTTAATTTATGTTTCTCTACTTCTGGCAGCAGCAAAACTTGTAATTGCTATTGGATTCATTATACTCTTCACGGGTTGATTGGTTACCGTGGCTGACTCGTATAGTCCACTACGACCCACAATTAGCACTAGAGTACCGTTTTGAAACCACTTCCTCGCCGAACGCAATCAGTATTAGGTATTTTAGAAGATCACACATGTGACTGAGCAGTCCAAGAGGTTGTCGATGATGTATTTGCCCAGGAACTTATGTCTAGTCTTTGCCAGTGCTGGACATTGACATAGAAAGTGGGTGAATGACTCCTCTGCCTCTAGGTTTCCACAGCTTCTACAATGGCTTCTGAACGGAATACGCAGTATCTCCGCGTGAGTCCCTACACACCAGTGACCAGCTTCTGAGGGTCTTCTATTGATGAGTGTAAGCGACGTATTTTCATTGTAACCAAGTCAGGTAGCCACTCTGCAAGATTCAAGATCTTTACACTCTTCGCGGGAGTATTATAAGACACAGAAGGATACATCGTATATATATTCTTGATAAGCTTGATGAGACGTGTTGATTTAGCCATGTCCATCTGTATGTATGCAAACTAGTCCGTCAGCTAGAGACATTTGTCGGATTCTGCTGAAACGGACCACTAGAAGGGGTACCTCCCATACAGACACAAATGTAATGAAATGTAAATTTCAAAATCCTGTGGCAACCAGGAGGCGTACCTCGCATACAGACACAAATTCAAATAAGTGTTCTTATTAACAAAACTTTTTTGATTTTTGTCTCATAGAACTGAAATTTGGACACTATGAATGGCTGCTGATCTATATTCACCAACCAATGAACTCATTCACAAGAGCGTGAAGAGTATTACATCTTTGGCATAGCCAATGATAATCATATTTCTGGTTTTCATTTATGAATGATGGACTGATTATAATTAGAAATTAACATCTTCATTCCAGTTGTCGTGTATGTCTACCAAAGTGTAAACAACAACAGAAACTGAATGCTTCTCACATATAATAATTTCTATAAAATATATTTTAAAAATTCTGTTGCCAATTCTCATTAGCAACGTTTTTTTTTTATTTGTGTAGCCTGTTTTGATGGAAATGTCCAATATTTTGCAAGAAATCAAAAAAAAAAATATATAAAGCAGTTTACAGTGTGGGAATATACAATAAATTATTGCGACAGTTTATTCTAACAAATTGGAAAATCCCAAAACTGGCGACTGCTGCTATGCTACGCAGTTTTTGGGTTTGATATTTTGCGTCGACTGCAGCAAAAGCAAAGTAAATGAAAATGACTGACAGCTTTTAAACGCTGACAATAATGCTGTACAATATTGTATCATTTGCTTTTGAGACCTTTTTTTTTTAATTTTTACCCTTTGAAACCAATGGAAATGGTGATGAAAGCAAATAAGAAGAAGTTTATTTTCAAAAGCCTCAATACAGTGAAATCTATCAAGGTGGTGTCCGCCCTCGGTAGATATGCGCCCATCGGATGGTAACATAAGTTGAAAATATGAAATTTGATACCAATGAATAATCTCAATATTTGTACAATATATGCAATTTGCCCAATAAATTTGTAAGTCTACTGGCCACTTTAGTATTGAAGAACAACGCGTCAATTGCGTTCTAGTATCAGAAGATTTTTTTAGGAAGTTGTTGTGGGGTTTGTAAAAGTGGGAGTTGTTCTAAATTTATTCTTTTTGTTTTAATTCAACTCCTCTTATTTTACCTTGTTAACAGTTTTTACATGTGCCCGTCATCACTGACAATGCCACACTACTCAATAATTGATGTCGTTGTCCCTTGCATGCATTTTTTTCTTCCTTTGTTTTACAATATTTTTTCAATTCTCTTGTCTTCACTTCTGTCCTATTTTACCTATTTTTTATTTTTGTGTGTATAAAACCGCAAAAGTTAAGAAAAAAAAAAACACTAACAATTGTGAATTGTAGTAGTTGAGCGAAGAAAAGTAATGCCTTTCATTTAAAAAATATTAATTATAAACATTCGTCGTTCAATTTTTTTGTATTTTTTTTTTTTTTTTTTTGTATAGATACTTTGGCGTGTTTAAAATAAAACACGGTAATTGTTGTAGTATGTTGTACTCGTATAGTCAGTCAAATGTACTATATTTTCCTATTATTATGACTATAATTAGGCGCCTCCTGTTTAGCCCTCACACTCTGTATGTCCTGCAAATTTATTCATTTTTTTTTTACTTAAAATTTATCAGTTTTTTCCGTTTGCATTTCCGTTTTTTTCTTGTCACTTTCAATTGGTGTATTTATTCCCAATTAGAATTTGTAATGAGCGTTGACAGATGGGCGGGCATTTATTCCTACAGACTCGTACATACTATTGTGGTTGTCATTAATTATCATCTGTGAATGTAAATCGCGCGTCATATGGCAATGCATGATTTTGCAAAACCCCCAATTCAAATTGAAAGGTAATATTAAAATTTCGAAAACTACTGACTTTGTTCACAGAAAAGTTTTATAGTTTCCCACAAACTGATGTAAAATTTCACATCAAATGGTAGGCACAGACTATAGCCTAAAATTTAGAAATGCCTTATATTATCCTAGGAAGGAGCAATAAGATTGATTGATGATTTGACAATGGACAAAAGCATAAGATATTTTGAATTTGATTGGCCAATTTTTACGTGGGCATTTTTTAATTCATTTCATTTATTCACAATAATTTGGTATATTACATGTATGTGTTTTAGCATTAGTTTTTTAAAAATTAGAAATCAGGCTACGTTTCCCATTCTACTTAGACATATATAAGGAATTAGTAACTATGGGATTTAATAATATGTTCTTGATAGTTAAAAGAGGGATAAAAGATTTACAAAGACCCAAAAAAAAAACTTATTTAATAATTATTACTTATATTGACAATTAAGACTTAAGTATTTGTGCTATACTATTTATATGCGGAATCTTAGATTGGATACACCTATTTTTAAAATTTAAGGAAAGTCGAGCACGTCTGTGTATGTACTATTAACTCGATATTTGCTTTGTGATGCAAGTCAATGGTGAAATAAATGGTGCCAGGGCAGATTAAAAATTATTTTTAATATCTTAAAAAAAATAAAATCTTATCCCATAAAGGATAACTGCTTGAAAAATCGAATAGAGTCATTTTGTTTTCTATGCTAAGGCATGAGTTCCTGTTGATAAAAAGTGTGCGGATCAAAGTGTTAACTCTATTATTGGCAAAGTTTATGTGCTCTTTGAATGTCAGCATTTTATCTAGAAATAAGCCTAAATATCTAACACTATTTTCCCATTTAACGTCAACATGGTTTAGCTTTATGTGACTGTTTATGTCTTTCCGCTTTCTGGTAAAAAATATGGCCTGCGAGAAATAGGAAACAAGACAGTCAAAAGCTGCCTGAAGCTTGTCAGAAATGTCGGCAGCTACGGTCCCTGAACATAGAACCGCTGTGTCATCTGCAAAGATTGAGGTAGTGCAAGCTCTTAGTATTCGGATGTCAGAGGTATAAATATTGTAAAGGATGGGTGAAAGACAAGAACCTTGTGGACATCCTGCTCTTATTTCCAAGGCGTGGGATTTGTCATTGCCAATATGGACAACATTCGACCGGTTTTTTAGGAAGGTTTAGATAATTTTTGTGAGTTCTAGGAGGAAATTTACAAGACTCATTTCGTGAGCTAATCCATCATGCCAAACTGATTCAAAAGCTGCTTTTATATCCAATAGGACCATACCCGTGGATTTGGATCTTGTAAAGTTTGCTATATTCACGGTGAAAGCCGAATTGCTGCAGCGGGAGTAAATCATTATCATCTAAGCACTGAGAAAGTTTTATTTTGATGACTTTTTCCAGAATTATGCTGACCGTGGACAACAAACTTATGGGGCGGTAGGAAGAAGGCAGTTCAGCAGGATTGTTAGCTTACCTTATGGGTATAACTTTGGAGATTTACCATGGCTTGGGAAAATAGCAAAGACTTAAGCACTCATTGATAAGAGTAGTAAGACATTTTATTCCCTTGTGAGGAGTCCCTTTAAGGAATGAGTATTCAATTCCGTTCGTTTCTAAGACTTCAGATTTTTTAAGATCGTAGCCAATTCTGAGTTTCTTATGTAATATTCTTCTTCCGGACTGGGCGAAGAGTCAAGTAAAGTCATGGAGTTTCTGACCTCAGACGTTGTAATTGGGTCACTTAAGTCAATAGAGATAGAGTAATTTAGGCTAAATGTTTGTGATAAAATCTCCGCTTTTTCTTCAGGTGTAGACAAACGCCTTGAGCTGTCACTTAGTATGGGGATATCGCCCTGCTTTTTTTAATGACTTTGCGAAAAACCTTTGTCTAACGAGGATAAAAGATTGTTCTATGATTCATTACGAAATGTGCAGATCTTGTCGGAAATGCATAGAGTTAGCCATTTGAATCGGACACGGTCGGTCGTGTTTCTATATCTCTGCCAGTTTCGACGGTGTAAGTTTCTAAGCTTAATTAAAGTTTGCATGCAACGAGGGAGTGGCAATGTGGTGGGTATAACTCTTTTCAATGGGACACTGTTTTGTTTCGCATTAAGGACAGCATAGTTGAAGTCAGAGAGCAACTTATTAATGTCATCTGAGTTTTGGACATAATTCTGATCAGTGCTGGGTAATAATAAGTTAACTAATCTAGAAATTTCTACCCAGTTAGTATTTTTTATGTCGTAACGGAAAGAGTTAACTATAATTGGACAAGTGTGCATAGTGACTCGGACAGGGAAGTGATCAGAGCTTAAATCATTGATGACGTTAGCGTTTGATAGAAGTTGCGGACAGTTTGTTAAGAAAAAATCGAGAGTAGAACTTAGGCTCCTACTGCAAGGTGGTGTGTACGAATGCTCAGTTGGGTAAAAAACGGTGTTATTTTTTGAGGCTATCATCTCATGAAGTATATTACCCCATGAATTTGCTCGACAACAGCTCTAACTTCGATGAAGAGAGTTGAAGTCGCCTCCTATCACGTAATTTCCCTTAGTGCAGGTGAATTTGCGAATATCGGTTTTGAACTGTTGTCTTTTATCTGGACAAGCGCTTCCTCCCCTCCGGGGAAGTAGCAACAATAAACTGCAGTCTGGATACCGTTGGGATTCGTAATGTTAATGCCAATAGATTCGATAAGTTTGGTAATTAATATATTATGTGGATTACCATTTTCTTTACAAAAGTTCGTTTAGGTGGAGTCTTTTCAGCTGTCATCGTGTCGTATTTTGGGTGAAAACTATTGTCATTATTTTTGGATGTCTATCCAGCTGTTGATTGCAATGTCTGTTGTGAAACTGAAGCACTCTAGGCATCTTTAGATCCACCTATGTAGGATAATATTGTGGATCAACCATGGGGTATCCGTAATTTGTATTAGAGCTTTGTTTTCAAATAGCTGAACTTTTCTTATGTTGAATGAGGCCGTTTGTAATTTTTAAATCCAAATTTTATTTGATGAGGAAAGTTTTCTATTTTTTTTTTTTTATAATTTTTATTTGCAACTGATCCAGAGAATTTTTTGAGTTGCGATTGATATGTTATTCTACTACCTAAGAGCTATGTTTCCAGAATTTTATTTGGTGAAGATCTTCGTTTAGTCTTCCGGTGATCTGAATGGGAGATCCAGGGGGTGGTAACGCTTTAACCTACGAGTGGGCTATTGTCCAACAAATTGACACCGAGGTGGTTTTTGTAAGATTCAAGTCGGATAATGTGTTTTTTACTATGGTTCACGATTTCTTCATTAACAGTTGACACCTGCAAGTTTCTATGGATGACAGAGTTGCTGACATACTATTCAGCGTTTACAAGACCTTAGACTGAAGACTTTGTATGATTTGGGCGTTTGTTTTGGAAGTTTTGTCCCAAAGATCAATGCCATAAGTCCATACTGGTTTAAGAATGGCTTTATAGAAAAGTAGCTTATTTTTTGCGCTTAATTTTGATTTGTGCCACATGAGCCAGCTCATCCTGGTTAGTTTGAAATTCAACTGTTTCCTTCTGTTTATTATGTGGAGTCTCCAAGTCAACCGCCTATCAATTGTCAATACAAAGTACTTGGCTGAGGTGTAGTTGGGAATATTGTTTCCGTTTAGCTGGACCGAGCAACAGGATAAGTGTCTCAGAGTGAAGGTGACATGTAAAGATTTGTCTGAGTTGACACCAATGTTCCATCTCTTAAGGCTCATGGCTATAGCACACTGTCTTGCGGCAATCCAGCTCTGATTTGTTTTATGTCTGACTCCGTTCCCTCACATGTGACATAGCAAGTTCTTTTGTCAGCATAAGACTTGATGACGTATAACAACATGACGTAATTGATTTTACATGTGCAAGCCAGGAAAGGAAAGACCTCTAAGCCGAATGCAATATTTGGAGAAATGTGGGGCCTCCACGTGAAATCACATTTGGATGATTCGCTTGAGTTGTTGGTGATATGCCAGCACTTGACTCAAGCATTGAATTGCTCCAGGTAATTGCTGATCATCTCTGCTTCTGTTGGCGTTAGGATTAGTGAAGGTCGGCATATCTGCATTAAATAGTATAGTATACACTCTCAGTACACTACTTTGTGGTATACCTGTCATTTTGATGAATGGACATTCATAACTCTCACTTGCAAGGAGCCGCCTTTGAGATAAGTTTTTAACAAAAAGTATTATTGTCCTGGGAGTAGTATGTTTTTGATGTCATGAAATAGCCAGTCTGTCCATACCCTATCAAAGGCTTGCTTAACATCCAAAAAGGCAACACTTATTCTCAAACACAGTAAGAATGTGCTGGATAACTCGTTGTAGTTGATCTGACATGTCATACTGTGCGCTAAAACCAAATTTATGCTTCGGTATGCTTTCCTTAAAGCCTTGTTCTTTCAACAATCTACTTAAAGACATACATACCCTCAAATATCTTGAAGAATGTCGAAAGCAGACTTATTGGTCTATAGGAATATATTTATTATCAGCGAGTTGTAGTGGTGAGAAACGATTCTCCAATTCTTCAGCAAATGCCCCAGATTCCTCAGTGTCAGTTTTGCATCAGGTATTTAAATCATCTTTAATTGGGCTTGTTAAAACCGAATATAAATAAAACACTGTAAAGATCCTTGTCAATTTTGGAATTTTAAAAAGTGTCGCACAGGGAGTGTAATTTGCTCATATGGACAATTTTCATTCTCATCTGTAAAGTTTACTTGAAAAGTGCATTCCTAATTTGTTTTTCGAATTTAGAGAAAGAGGAGGAGGACCTTGGAGGACATTGTTGGGGTATCTGTCTATCGATCTATTGGAATTATGATGATCTTTAATTTTGGCTCAAACATCATTTCCGACAGGAAGTGCGAAGGCTTAATTAGCTCAAAATGCAGCTGGAAGCAAGGAGCAAATGTCGCAAAAAAAAACCAATACAAAACAATACAAAAATGCATACATACATGCATGCATGCGTGCAAATGGCAATGAACCGCATAGAAATGTTGCACATGTTGCACTAATTTCTAACAAGTGGAAATAGGATCTGCAAATGGTTTCAAATGCGCCTCCTCAACGTAACTATAAACTTTTATTAGCCATCAAACACACACACAAAATGATACGAAATGAACAGAAACAACATGAAAGCATCGAAGAGAACGAACGGATGATGGAATGATAAGAAAATTAACAACAATCGGGAAGCAATCGAATAACAAAACAATAATTCTATCATGTATCATGTAGACGACGACGCATCGTCTAAAGAGCATCACAAAACAAAAAATATAAGTCTTTCTGTTGTTGGGTGAGTTGTTTAAGAAAAGGAAAAAAAAACAGAACAGTTCTCACAGACTTCCTGTGTGTCGCACAAGCGGCAATCTACCATATTTAAGCAATTGAAAATGGATCTACCATTTGGATTGGATTCGGATCTCACATATGATCACATCAGATCAAATCACATCTCATTGGATCCGATCTCTCGAATTTGAGTTGCGCGTGGGAGAAATGAACCCATGAATGAATGAATGAATGAGAATGGATTCAATTCGGTTGGGTGACGAGCGAGCACAAAGTAGTATGAATGAATTTGACATGCGGACGACAGGTATTTTTTGGTGGGTGCTTAGTGATGCACCTTTTGGCAATGTTGTCGTCTCACCTTCCTGCCTGCTTATATCGCCTTTATACTTTAACTCAACTCAGAATTGTCCTGTTGTCTTGTCGTTCTCATCATCTCTATCATTATCATCAACGTCGTTGTTCCTTTGAGATACATGATACCACTTCAAATGAGAACAAAAAAATGAAATAAAATAAAAATTTCAAAAAAACAAAATAAAGACGAACGAAACGAAAAGAAAGGATAATAACGAGGCTAATAGACGGTATCGAATTTAACTTTCGCATCAGAAACACCAGCACCATCAACAGCAACAACAACAACAACAGATAATCATCATCTATTCGAATACGAGAACTCGAACTCAAACTTCTCATCATCATCATTATCATCGTATAGTAACCGAAGAGCAACTAAGGACCTAAGGTTGGGGTTAATTGTCTAAGGATACTTGACGCTACTACTTGCTGAGTGACTAACTGGTTTTCAGTGCCATTCTGTTGCACAAGTGTCCTTTAGCGAATTGCGAAAATGACACGCATACATGGAAATGCGTATAAAATATTTCGTGCATTTAGTCATGGAAATATGTACGTGTATGTTAAAAGTAACTAGGCAAGGTGGTGCTCCTTTTTGATACACTTCTTTCATCCATATGCTTCTAAATTCATTCACTCATTTGCCATCATTTCATTTCACCATTTCTATTATTCTTGTTGACTGTCAGTTGTCTGTCTTTTGTTATTGTTGTTGTTGTTGCTTTAGATTGTCCTTGCCTTAAGCTTAAGGTTAAAGAACCTCCGATTTGTACCAACGCTCAACACTTTATTGTTGCTTTAGTATCCTTTTGTTCCAGCATTCAGTCATCTTTGTGTATATCCTTGCATGTTATAAGCCACATACATTTTTATTCATCATTTTTCTTGTCTTTACACTTTTCCATCACACATCCCTCCTCTATACACTCAATCTATTGTTCTGTTCGTCAGTTGTTTTGTTGGGTGCCGAAGTAAAAAAAAAAAAAATATAAAAATAAAATTAAAAAAAGGAGTAAGAAAAGCAAGCGAAGAATTCCTTGCAAGACATGTGCAACATGCCGTTGCAATATATCAATAGCAATCTCCTTACCTAATTAAATGAAGTTTTAATCCAATCTTAATAACTAACCTAGACCTTTATCTATTTCATGTCCCTTGTCATTATGTAGAACTTCGCGTGCGTCAAACGCAGGAAGGAAGAAAACAAAAAATAGCAGTTAAACATTAACTCTTTGGTTCCAAAGAAAATTGCATATTTCAAAACAATTGTTTCTAGAAAAACTATTGGGTCGTGTAATATGAAATTTGAAAACAAAGTTGGGTTGACAGAATTATTTTATTTATCCAAATATTCACCCATATAACCTTTGTATACACTTTTGGAATTTTGGCGGAAGAATGTTCATGCCGCTTGTGTAAAACATTGGGGGACGTGAGTCAATGAATTCCTGGAAAGTTATTTTTACAGCGTTGTCCTATCAAAAAGTTATTGTTATGGTCGGTGTGGGTGAGATACCAATCTCAGCCTATCGTTTGGCTGTTCATGAGTCAAAAGGCGATACATTTTATGGGTCGTGTGAGTTGTTGAAAATGCAACAACTTGCCCCGATTACGTAAGAGTCTTCAGACACATTTAAATGCTGTTCACTATTTGGCGAGAGTTCATCTGCTTAAAACGGCGATCAACACTTAAGAAAGTTATGACTTGCATGCACATCCATTGCAGTTTGTCAACGGGGAAATAGCTTGGTTTTATTCTCCTACGAGTTGTTGGAAGATGTCCAAAACTTCAGTCTGACGGATTACGAAAGTGATACATGACAGTCGTCTGGTCGAATACAACGGGACACGGAATATGATCTCGGTTAGCAGCCACTTGTCTGAGGAGGGTGCAATATTACAAAAATGATCGATAATTTCCAAGACACCTTGGTTGCTTCGTGAAGTAATCGTTTCGTGTTTTCATTATTCCTGTCTGTTGCCGCCTGTCACTGCTGGATCACGTCGAGTTGCAATTCGTTGCCATTTGCCTCCGAGATCGCCGTATACGCTGCACCAACACACTACATCACTTGGAAGCAGCTCGCAAACTTTTATAACATTGTGCTGAACACCTACGATTGTCATATTGAATCCATTTGATTTTGTTTCTGTTTTTCATTGAGCTCGTGTGGTGGAACACACTTATTCAACTTTTTCACCTTACGATTTAATTTTGCAAACACCTAACTTAAGTGACAAATTCTGTACACTTTGAGATGTCTTAGCCTCAACATTGACCTTCGGTTCTTCGTCATCGACTTTTGATTGTTGGCAGCGACCGCGTGGCATATTTGTGAAGTCAAAATTTTATTGTCTAATGAATAGTAACACTAGAACCAAATACGCTGTTGATGTTTCGCGTGGTTCCACGTAAGAATTCATACTTCATGATAGTGAAAATTTCCGAAAAATACCTCTCTTGCAAAAATAAGTTTTTATAAAAAGTTCTGAACTTTTTCAAATCATAATGATTGTGTACCTTTCCAACAAAAAAAAAAAAAAAAAATTTAAAATGTTTTAACTTTTCAAAAGAAATCGACTGTTAAAGTTGCCAATAGTAGTAACAATTGAAAATTTCATATTACACGATCCAATAATAACACTACTCAATCATGAAAAAATATCTGTCTGGGTCCATTTTATTTTGATATAACACCTGGAAGTGGAGATAAGGTGACTTTAATCACTCATCATAACAAAACAACTCAAGATATGATTTTAACTTGAACATTGTGTATTCGTTAGTTTAATTTAGTTAACAGTCCTGATATATTTTGCTATATTTGTGGCGAGTTTACGCCAAAATCGAAAAAAAAGCCATTTTCTGACTTAATTAAACAGTGTTATCTATCTTATTTTAACTGAGTCCGTAATACATCAAGATAAGTCGTGGGTTCCTAAATTGTGTTGCTTAAGATGTTATACAAATCTGAATAGTTGGTATAAGCGAATAACTAAAAAATGTCATTTGGTATGCCAATGATATGGACGGAACCAACGAATCATGCGTGCAAATTTTTTTTTTTTTTTTCTAACGCGTTTTCTGAAAAATCAAAACGAAGTGTTAAGTATGCCGACGTGTAATCAGTAAAAAAAACCCCAGCTACATTCCGTCAAGTTATCTGTTCCTGAGTGCCCAGATCAAATCAGTCAGAGAGTTACTCAACTTCGACAAATGGTGAAAGCTACTTTTAATTAGAAAAGTTGTTTTCGTAGGTCCAGATTCAAGATTCTTCGTTGACATCTACTCTTAACGATATTGAACAACAAGTATGGAACGCTTCTATTGATGTCACCAAAAATTTCATTGGTAACAAAAAATCGTATGATTTTCGAGAAAAAATAAGTGTTTTGTTGGACTGCTACCATAAAATGGGATGTAATATGTCACTTAAATTGCATTTTCTTCAGTCACATTTGAATGTTTTCCCTGAAAATATGGGTTCCGTCAGTGATGAACATGGAGAACGCTTTCACCAAGATATTGGTGCATTTGAAAAGCGCTTTCAATGTAGATGGGAGGCTGCAATGCTCGCAGATTACTGTTGGAGCCTAAATTCCAGTACAAGAGGAAAGCCAGTCACTCCAAAAATCCATGCCGTTTCCGTTTAACTTCAATTCATAGAAAGTGTTTATTCACGTATTTTTATCATATCAATGCATTTTGAGATAAAATCATCTATGAATTTGAGTTGTTACCCCTATGTTCGTACATACGATTTTTTGGATATTTTCTGCATTTCTAGATCAAAAAATGTGGCAGATTAGGTCCAAAGAAATAGCGTTCACACTTTTTTTCAAATATTTTTCTTTTTGAAAGTGGGTGGTTTGGGGTGGATGTAGAGGTGTCAAACCACCCCTATTTTCTTATTAAATAATTCTTGCCATATATTTTAACAACAAACTGCATTTTACCAAACCAAATTTTCAAGTTGATATCTCCAGTGGAACTATTTTTGACCGCTAGTTTCAATTTGGCTTCCCGTTGCTCGTGTTTCTGAGAAGCTCGCGTTAAGATTTATATATTTTAGTGCTTGCAGTTTAGATTGAGCAATAGCTTTTCGTTTGATGGCATCATGGCAATAATGATATGTGATGATGTGACTATATAAGATAATAAAATTCATTTCATCAAAGTGAAAAGTGAAGTGAAAAGTTCGCCAACAGACAGCAGCAATAAGGATCTCTCTTCTTGCAATGTTAATTATTGTAGCATACAATATAATTTATACTCCTGCTGATGTTACACCTTTAATAATTTCCAAACGACAGACTTACATACTAGTTCTATATATGTGTGATGAGTAAAAGGTTCAAAAAGGGTAAAAAAAAAAAAAACAAAAGATATGTGTTCACGTCATTTCAAAATTTTGATCTGTTTCCATCACGCACACGCACTTACTTTATGTGTAGTAGTAAATGATTTTTACAATTGGAATTTTATATTTTAAAATACTCGAATTATCATTGGTCCCTCATTGTTCGTGCCTTGGACATTGAAATACCATAGGACGATGAACGGACGGACGGACGGACGGACGGACGGGCTTTTTGTTAGTTTACCATGCATGCCTGCTGCTGCCTTCTCTCAACCCTTTCGTGTATTTACATATAATTTTCAATTCAATTCAATTTCTTTTCATTTCATTTTTGTTTTTGTTTTAATAGTAGGTTTCTTTGTTTTCCTTTTGTTTGAAAATGTTCCCATACAATAATAAAATAATGGGTTTGGTGACATTTATTACCCCTTTCATATTTTTCTTGCCCCACATCGAAATTACATTACAACAATGAATTGGACAATAGATATAATGAAAAATAATTACATATTTAAAGACTTGTTAACGAAATTATTAATCGTATGTACCTAGACGAAATATCTATACTTCACTAAATTATATACAATAGTACTACATACACTTAAATATCATAACTAACTGAATATGCATAAACATTTTCTATATTTCTATCTTCTATTAATAAAATACAATACAATTAGAATTCTACAATTTCAAATTTTTCAATTGCCAATAACATGCGACATTCAAATGAAGTAATTACATACAATAACAACAAATATATACATATATGTATGTATACATCATAATACTTATAAAGTAATCTAAATGAATCTATTTTAGATACTACAATACACACGTATATAAATATGAAAATGGTATTGATGTATGACGAACATCTGTTTGATTGAAGTGCATTATAATATTGTAGTATGTTGTTAAAAAGAAAACCAAAGGACATAAGTTGACATTTGTAACATGGTTATGATTATTATCATTATCTTGGGTGATGGGTAGCTGAGACTAAGAAATAAAAGCTACAATTAAATATTAATATGATTATACATGAGTACTAAAAGTATCTAATACCATTGTTTTAATAACATTATATTCTTGATCCTAGGTATTTGTCATCAAATGTAAAATTTAATACTATAATTTCCTACTTGATATGAAATGGAGGCCCATGTCAAATCTCCGTTGCTCACTAGGTCATAGTCACTGGCGGTTCTAGGATTCAACTTTGGAGGAGGCTAGGGTTTGTCAACAAAATTTTTGAAGAACGAAAAACGTTTATTCATTGGTATAATATGAGTCTTCATTTATATTTCTTTGGACTTTTCTATCAGATCATTAATGACTAATCTATTCTGGTATTGCATGGCTGTTAAATCTTATAAACATACATGCACAGAGTGAAAAACGCCGGTCTAAGAACAGCACCGATTGTGCTTGAATATAGAACATACCAAATTGAGTAGCATTTGGTGTAAATGTGCTTGAAATAAGTAAGTAAACTGAAATTCGAGGCCAAGCAAACTTGAATTAAGAACAAATAAACATGAATTGAGAACATTATGAGCTTATAATAGAGAGAATTGGCGCGCTCTAAAATTTGCTCTCATCTCTTTTTTTCTAACAATGCATACACAGATAGAGAAAACCAAGAAGATTGTACTTAAATCGACACCATTCGGTGTTGAAAGTCCGCAGACACGAATGTTGCGTTGTCTTAAGACCAAACCAACTTAAACTGAGACCAATTTGGTCTTAGTGTCAGCTATTTTCAGTTAATTCATTATAATTCTCAAAAGATTCATGCTTAGCTATATTATAAATTAATCTTTTGTTATATGACTGTCTCGTTGGCTCGAAGGTTAGTGCGCCGAGCTGACATCCTAGGTTCACGGGTTTAATTCCCGTTTGGTCCTTTACTTTTTCTCATGTACTTATTTCAGGACCAATATGGTCTCATCAAGTACATTTTGTTCTAATTTTCAGACCATGAACAAAATCCGTACTTGTTTCAGAGTTGTGCATTGGTATAATATGAGGCTTGTGATTATGAACTGCTTACAAGCAAACTAGTAAATTGGGGAACCAACCAATCTTGCTTGAGCTTGTATATTGTTTTGCTTGGCTTGGTAGGCTTGATAGACTTGGTGTATGTTTATAGTACTTCACATTTTTACAATAAAACAAAAACAAAATGTATGTGTTATTGTTGCTATTAAAATAACAAAAAAAAAAAACAATACAAAGAAAAATATGATGCACACCAAGCCTAACGACATCAAACCAAGCCAAGCCTAAGCAACCCATGCAAAATAATACACAAGCTCAAGCACTCTTGGTGTTCTCTGCGTTCATGCTTGGCTTGCTTGTTTTTTTCACAAGCCATCATAAACATCATTATGATGTTCACTACACATGTCTGACCATAATGGTCTCATTTCAAGAAATTGTGTTCTGACTTCAAGTACATTTTGTTATCATATTCAGACCCTGAAACACAATGCGTACCTGTTTTGAGATCAAATTGGTCTCACTTTAGGTTGCTTTGGTCTTAAAGTAAGATTCCTTGTTCTTGAAGTAAGTCCATAAGGTTATTAAAAACGTTACAAACCAAGCTTGATTCAAGTTTTCTTATTCTTAAAAAACATGTGCTTGAAGTGAGAACATTTCACTTGTAATGACAACATTCCTACTTGACGGACTATCGTACCCGAATGTGCACGATTTAAATATAGTGTTCTCGATTTTTTCTCTCTGTGTGTATATATACAATAATACTAAATGTCTAAAACCACGACTGGCCAGTCCAATGTTGCAAGATGACGAGGTTTGACTTGTCGAAGTAACAGGGATCGTCGAAAACAATTGCAACAATATTACAACGTTCGGGAAGAAATTGTTGAATTTCTTCGTTTTGATAACTTACACTGTCTTAAGTGCAGTCTGGGGTCTCTTCAATGTTATGTTCTTGCAATTCTTGTGCCACAAAATGATTTCTTGTTTGAGATTGGATTCGCTGCAATCGTTCAAATCGTTTTCATAAATTTTCACAGCTTCCATGATTTTTTCGACTGTGTGCTTGGTATGACGTGCTGAAATCAAACCCTCCAGAGCTAGAATTTCCAGGAATTCCTCTTTGAATCTCAAACCCAAAAAAGAAATCATGTAATCCAGAAAAGTATAGGTAATGATTTAACGTAATATTTTAAACTACAATATACATATTTTAAAGTTCTTTGTATGTTTTCACTGCTGATGGCTTTATGGGTAAAATCAAAAATTTTTTAGCCGAAACTCATAAAAGAACCTTATCGGTTGGCCGAAATGGAATAAATAACCAGTAAATAGCCTTCTGATCTTACTACTTTCAAGTATACTATCAATATGAACTCCAATATAATTCTGAGTTGGTGTCCTAATATTCAAATATAGATTTTTGTAAATGAATGCAGATGAAACTAAGAAATGACTTGTTCTCTATTGAGAAAAATATATATTCCTCCATTCATGTCCGTCAAAGAATTGGCAGCATTTAATGATCAAAGACCGAGTCACGCAGATGTCTCTTAGACTCTATGGAAGGCGTCAGGTTCTATTTGCTTAAGTTCAGGGATTGTAGAGATAAAGATGGTCTCGCATTTCGTACATGTAAACATTCTAAAGATTTTAATGGCATGGGTAGTTGGGTGTTGCAATTGCTTTACGTATCCACATATTAAAAAGTTGAAAAATCCATTAAAGAAAAGTCTATGCGAAACAATAATAGTAAAAACAACTAAAACAATAATAGTAATAGATTTTGGGTTAGCTTCAGCATCGAAATTGATTTTTACTCATCAATGCAAATATAAGTAAAACAAATCAATCAATAGAACTGAGCAAAAACCAATGGTTGATAGACATGGAAATCAGGAAATGAAAGTAGGAGAAACTGTTCCATAACTTTCTCGACATGATATTATGTCGGCAATTAATATAGAGAAGAAGAACATAACTTCGTTAAAATCAATCATCGAATCAGTTAAGACAAAAATCAGAGTGTCTAGTAAATAAGAATAAACAGATCAGTATTATGATTAAGGGCTCATGAAAATTGGCAGTAGAAAGAAAGATTGTGCAAAAAGACACTTAAGCTGCTCAATAACCAAGAGTATAAAGCGCGACTGTTAAATGAGAGGGAGAGAGAGAGAAAAAAAATAAATCCAGATCAAGTAGCACATAACAAAGATCTAAGGATTCTGTCCAATAATATACAATACATACAGGGGGGATAAGTTAATACACACTTTGTATAGAACACAAAACCTAACAATAATTTAGAAATGTTGGAAACTAAATATTGATTAACTTACATACAAGTTAGTTACCACTTAGGTCAGCTAAAGAATCTTTTCAGCGTTACGTGGTCCTCCCAATCTTATGGGGCAGGAAAGTCGTACCGACACAGGCGTGTGAAAGTGAACGAGCTAGTGGGTTAGGATGCTGTGAGAGTTTCATGTGATATTTCTGCTTCATTTGCGCCAGCTTTGTTTTAATTGGTGCGACGTTAAGGTTTCTGTGAATACTCGCGTTCGATATGTACCAGCGATAGAACTATTAGGATGATTTCAACGTTACTTTACTTTGCTTTATTAAACTGTTATATAGTAGTACCTTTGGGTCAAGGATCAAGATTAAAGGGACTGGGCTTTAAATTTCATGCTAATTTCTTTTGGTTCTATATGTTTCCGACAAGTGAGTCGTTTGTCCAAATGATCTCCTAGGTACGTGACTTCATTTGAGTGTGGAACAGTGTTGTTTTAATAAAAATTGTAGACGGACAGTCACTCTTACGTATATGAAGGGTGAATGTCTTGATTTGATTAAATTGTTAAAATTAGTGTAAGATGTAAATAATGAATAATATAATAATAATTAACCATCTCAGTTGTTTCCAACTCGGCTACCACACCTATTACATATATCACTTTTTTGGTATATCTGCCTGGCGTCGCGTACTTGGACCTTTTGCAGTTGAAGTTGCTGATTTGGTGACCCGTCCTTTGTTTTCTTTTGTTCACCAAACGGTTGAGGTCTTTCCTATCTGCGTCTCTATCAGCTTTTATATCTTCTAATTCCTTCTTTATGTTTGCATTTTCCATTTTCAGTGTATCTAATTGTCTCTCAACCATCTTTCGACGCCAATCCTTTAGAATTTTGATCGATGTTGCCGACATTATATCTTGGAGAGATATTTCAGGAGATGTTTCACCTATCTTCCTATTAGCAGGATAGGGTGTTCGTTGCATTTTTTAGATAATTTAATCGAAAACACCTTATTTAATTATTCGTGTTGTAAAACAATTTAAATTGAAAATATTTAATACTATTTTTTTTTTTGTTTTGTTTATTTGCAGTTTCTCCCCTTGCGACGGCCACCCACAGTTTATTGTTCATCATCATCATTTTCAGCATCTTCATCACTATTAACGCTGTTGTTGAAACTGCTGGGATTTTCATCAATTGTTGTTTCATGACATAAGAAAGATTTGTTGTGCAATTTGCGTAAAATGTTTCAATTTCATAAATACAAAAAGGGCATCATCAACCATCCAATCAACAATACACAACAAAAACAAACTCAAACCAAAACTCAAGCGCGATGCGCCAACCAAATAAGGAAGTGCACAACAGAAATGAATATAATCATAACAACAAGATGAGGAAAAACCACAAAGCAAATACAAAACAGCAGCAAATGTGTCTCAATGACAGCAATAAAAACAAGAACACCGAAAAATAACAAATTATATGAGAAACATGAAACATACGGCGGCGACAACAGCGCAAAAGCAGTTAATGAGATTAAAATGCACAGCAGGATGCCGCGTTACAGGCAAACAAGAAAAAAGGACCTTAGGACAGAATCACTACAGCATATTGAATGAATTTAGAAAAATAAATAGAGGATGAGAAATTGAAATAGCAGTCAAGGCGAGCAAAATACGAAATATATTTACGAGTAGTACTATGTGTGATTATGTCTTGCTTGGTGTTGATACAAAGTTAAAAAGCATCTATGGTAAGTGTTCAATATGTAATCATAAGCAGAAGGTAGGACATGGGACATCAATACTAGATGAACCACAGAAATAATCAAATATGTCTACATTTTCATAGGCCCCATTTTAGCTTTATAGCTCTTACATTTTCTGAAAAAGCGGCACCTAAATACATGGACTCTGCAAACATGATTTGATCAATGAAAAGTATATACTCATTTATGGGTACTCATATTTTGCGAAAGAAGGCGTATTTGAGAAGCAGCATAAAAACATTTAACTCATTTTGTATTCTATAAAAATGAAATTACAATTAAATGTGCTCAAAGGTGACATATGCGACACTTTGTTCATATCGTCCCAAAAGAGTGCCCACACATTATGAACATGTTTGGGACAAAATCTTACCAAAATATAAACAAAAATATGAACATTATCTGAACCGAAGTCCTCCATTCATTTTGATCAAGAATGCAACTTTTTTGTGGATGGGATCGCATTGGGCTAGATAGACTGACTGCGCATCAATTTATTTATGTAAAAATTTATTTTTTTTTTTAATTTTATATC